>NOXB01000009.1:612999-1225999 GCA_002901145.1 Cladosporium cladosporioides | reverse complement strand
AGGACTCTGTGAAGCCAGCATTCGTGCGTTTCCCCAGTCACGACGTTGCCCGCCGCGTGCTAGATCTCAGGGAGATTCAATTGTACGGAAAACCATTGGACGTTCAAGTTCCGCGCAGAATTCTCAACGACCACGCGGCTCAACACACCTTTGGAAGTCACGGTTATCGTGCGAATGTCAGTCCCGAGGGTGACCCTGCTCTGTGGCCTCGCGACTATCCACGCGTTTTTGGGCCGCCACCACAACTTGGCTATCCAGTTCCAATGGCCAACAGCCAGGGTTATCCTTTGGAAGCTTCGAATCCAGAATTTGTGAACATTCAGACTTTCATTCCTGACCACAATAGCAGAGTTGAGAATCCTCTCTCGACCGTGCTGTCTTCGAACGTCACACCCGCTGCATCTGTGACCAACACCCCAAAGAAGAAGAACAAGAATAAGAAAAAGAACAAACCTCATACCCCTCGCGCGCAGACCATGGATGACGAGCCGAGTCTTCAGGTACGTCTGACCAGGAGCCCACCATCTCAGGAGACGCCTGTAAAGCCCAAGCGTAAGCAGCAAGGGTTTCGTGATCATGCTGCTAGCATCGCCCAACCCTCATCCGCAGGCGTGGATTCAGACAGCAAGCTGATCTCAAAGGATGTGGATACTCAGCAACGTATCAAACCTTTAGCGTCAGATCAGGAGCCAAGTGATTCTATGGCAGCAAATATCTCGCAGTGCGCTGCGCAGATTGAGACCGTCAGCAATGATCCCTCAAGTTCCCACAAGAGCTCAGACATGATGCCGAAAGCGACTCATCGCTCCACACCATCACGCGCTCCGCTCTACGAGACGGAAACGGACCTTGTCAATCAAAAGAAGCAGTTGCATGATCCAGCCGCCAAGAAGGAGATCCGGTCGCCACATCTCGCCTTACAAGGGCCTGAAGAGGAACGACCCATCGCTGATTCAACGCCCGATTCGGATCACGTAGATGAGAGTTTCCACACTGCCAATGCGTCGCCACCCATGGACAAGCACTTTCAGGCTCAGCCTACTTCGAAGAAGCATGGGAAGGCCAATGCCGGACAGTCCAACTCTTCTGCGACCGACTCCGAAAAGTTGGCATCTTCTTCGCAAGGCAAGGATCACGTCATCGACATAAGTGATCATGCCGATTCAAAGCAAGTAGGAAAGACCAAAATGGAGTGTAGCACTGCTTCGCTCGACAAGACAGACGAAGCAAGCTCAGAGCAAACATCCCGCACGCCAACGCCATTGCCAGTCTCTGGCCTGAGTGTAACGCCTCCCAAGATACAGTCAGCCGTCATGCCAACGAGAAGCGAGGTATTGCAACCGGCCTCACAGCGAAGTGTCTCTGATCAATCAGGTGCTCACAAAACGATCCCTCGTGTCGAGTTCTCAGACAAGCACGCCAATACTAGGGAATTGCGTCACGCCTCGACTCAACGTGTCATCTCAGAGGACCGGGCATTAGGAAGGATGGAGTCCTCTGTGAAAAAACACGAGGGTAAATCCGAAGAGAACAACGCACCAGGAATTGCAAAGCAGCGTGCGGTGTCTGCCAACTCTGTCCCAGAGACACCAATGACAGCATATTATACGGCACCTACGACCCCGTAACCATTCCGACAGCAACACCCGAGAAATCAAATGAGAAGCCCTCTCTTCAATCAAAGACCCCAATCAAGAAGGGTCCAAGTCAGACTGAATCTTTCAGCATGTTCGGGAAGAAACAGCAGAAACAAAAGAAGCAAGCCAAGGGCAAAAGCACGCTCAAGGGCAAGCCTTTGGACTCTGCAGATGCGCTCAGCCACGCCAGCGGAACTACAGGACAGAGCGTGAGCAGCAGCACAACTCCCGCGCACTCAAGCAGTGTTCCATCGTCTGGCAAGAAGCCTAAGCTCAACATTCAAACTCGACCTGAGATCAGTGTAGGCACATCGCTCGCACACGGTTCGAAGAACGACCCCAAGGCGAGTGAGATTGTCCTCGGTGACAGTACACCAGCTGCTAGCGGGCAAGAGTCTCCCACCAAAGGAGGCTTGCGCAATTTTTTCGGCCTGTTTGGCAGGGTCAAGTCCCCGAGCGTCTCGAGCAAAGACACATCGTTGGAAGATGTCCCTCAGCAAGACGATCTCACGAATCAGAAAGTGCCAACAGCAATGCCACAGACTGAATTCAATATTGATCACCTGCTTCAAGGTAGCTTGCAGGAACGCGTGGATGATCAGGCGTCAAGTGATGAGGCGACCCATGCTTTCACCGCTCTTGACCACGTTGGCGATTTCGACGGCATTGGAGGTACACCCTCTACTGGGCTCGGGATTTTCTCATCGACTAACGTTGACCTCAAGGAGACCCCGAAGAAGAAGCGTAAGAAAAAGAAGAACAAGTCTACCTCAGCACAACAGAACGAGGCCCCGAAGGAGAGCGGTTCCATTCCGGATGGGGATAAGGACGAAGCTGCGTCGATTTCAACCTCCAGCGCCAAGACAGACGCAATCGATGGGTCCTGTGATGCGGAGAGTGACAATAGGTCTGAGCAGTCCTCTACGACCATGGGCCGTCCTACCCACCAGTATCACCAATGGCCCTCACCCCAGGCAAGAGAAAACGCATCGAGCAGAGAATGACAGAGGAGCACATTATCTCGCCACGAGCTCCGCGCAACAAGCATGTGAAGAAGAAATCCTACAGCAGGATCGCATCGTCTGCTACCTCCACACCAGCACAGGAGTCTTCGCAGACTTCACCGTCACCCACTGCACCAATTTCTGAAATTGAGGTCGACCAACAAAGCAGGATGCTGAAGGTATTGCACATCTCGTGCGTCAGTTGGTGATGATGTTGATAATGGCGACGACTCGCACAATGCGAATACATTGTCGAGAATGCTGTTCGTCAGACGCGGCGGATGATGAGGGAAATAGCCAGCAAGTCAGCCACCTCCATGTATCTGTCGGCAACCTTTCTAATATTCTTAGGATACTGCACGTGTACAACCACAGGCGCAGCGATGATGCCGGCAGCGACGACGTGACCGTCGCCACTGAGGCGATCGAAGACGATGATCAGGCGACGGACGCTACAATTTCCGACCATGGTTCTCCGCAACTGGAGGAGTGAGGGGTTTCCTGAACGAGTATCGGTCGTCCCTACACATGCCGTCAAGGCCGACCTACATAGTTCAGGGTGGCCTCTAAAAATGAAAAGATAATGTCTCCGCATCTCTGGAGATTTCACAAAAATGGGCACAGGTTCTGCAGTGGCGTAAATGTTGCGATGAGCTTGGGAGGACAGCATCAAATACAGAGCTAAATATAGCAGTCCGCATTCGTCCCATCCATATGATTTCCATCACAGCCTCTTCCAGAATTCCAAGGCTGAGTTCGTCCGAAAGCGGTGACCCTTCATCTTCTCCAGTCCAGGGCGCTCGCGAGAACATAGATGACTTTGCAAGGAAACCAGATGTCATACAGCAAAAAAGGTCATGAACGCCGTTTGGGTTGTTCCATTTGCTTCCGCTACTGCAACCTCCCACGTCCCCTCATCAGCTGCTCGTCCCTTCCATCGTTCCTCTTGCTTCCAGCATGCTCAATGATTTTCTTTCCCGAGAGTGTTGGCGCTTAAGCGGTCGGGTTGGGGTTCATCTTGCGCTTGCCGCCGGTCATGACGACGTTCACGAAGCGACGGGTGTATGTGAGTCTCTTCTTCGCGCGGCCCTTGGGGACCTTCTTCTTCTCCTGCTTCTCGACCTGTGTGCGCATGCGATGTTAGTGTTTTGTTCTTCATTCAGAGCGGTCGAGGTTGGTGGGCGCCATCGGTGGCGAAGTGGTATGGGGTTTCGGGGCAGGTGGCGAGCGCTTCTGCTGCGCTTGTCGAGGGAGGGTTGTAGCGTACCTTGGGGGTCTGAGACTTTGACCTTACCGGCACGCGCGAGCGAACCGTGGACCTTACCCATGTTGGCGGTTGATCTGGGGTTTTAGATGAGTCGTCGGAGTCGTCTGTGGTGGCGTGGATAAGTTAGTCTCTGGGCCTGGTGCGGTGCGATTTGTGCGCAATTTCGAGGAAGAATCGGATCGACAGCAGTTTTGTAGCGCCGGCGAGATCGTGCGGGTGATGGCGGAGACGTACCTGTTGGCTGATGGATTCGACGTCGCTGTGAGAGACTGGAGGTGTCGTCGCTGACCATCCATACGCCTGTTCCAAATTCGCAGCGCCCGCACACGCAGCAGTCTTGGCAGAGCCTGAGGCAGAATACACGTGACGTGGATCGCAAACGCGAAGCGGAGAGGTGGAGACGCTGCCGAGGATGATGCTTGGATCTAAGAGATTGATAAGATTGTCTTGACTTGAGCTCGTGAGCAGCAGTCCAACATCTTAGGCAACATATTCTACTGGTTCATCAAACATGCATATCTCTTGGACTCTCAGCACGCTTTTGAGCACTGCTTCTGCGTTATCTGTGTCACATACTGAGCCCCAACATGTCTTCTCAAACCCACCTGTCGACGAGCAGTACTGGAGAATCCCGTCGGTTCACGAATCAGCAGTAATGGCTAGAAGGATCTTGCACCTGGCATCTCAAGGTACACTGGTGACCTCGTTCCCGGAGAAAGATAGCAAGAGCGATCGGGGAGCAAGATGTCGAGGCACTTTGGGGACTGCCTACAGGCTTGGAGGGCAGCCCGATCGGTCTGATGGAGTACATTGCCGATTGCGAGAACGACGGCAACCCGACGCTGCTCGCCATCGATATCGCTACGCCTTTCCGTAACTACAAGGGTGGTAGCAACATCTCGCTCTCTGTGCGCTGGTGGCCAACGCAGACGCACACCTACTCGTTCTGGGGCAATAGCGACGTAGAAACATCAGACATTCTTACTCCTCACACGCCTGCTGCGCTTCCACGCTTCAGCTTACACGGCCGCTTGGAGAAATTTGACATGAAAGACGTCAACAATGCAAAGATTGCTATGTGCTTCGTTCGTAAGCACCCAGACTCCGTCCTCTGGCAGCCGGGCAACGATGTGCACACATCGAAGTATGTGAGATTCGTCGTGGAAGAAGTGTTCTGGTTTGGCGGCTTCGGCGACCGAGCCAGGATTGGATGGCTACCGGTCGAGGAGTGGCGTAATGTAACCAAGGAGGAGATTGACGCGCTGAGACTGCCGGGCGAGAAGAAGCAAAAGAGCAGCGGATGGAAGGAGTGGCTGCGTTTCGATCTGTGAGAGCTTTATGAACATATGCATATATCTTGACTACATGTCTGGTCATTTGTGGTGTCAATACATCAAGTTGAAAGTAAATACAACATGGCAATGAGAGCAAAGCAGCACAGTTGTAATAGATGATTCATGCTCCTGTAGTCAGTTCCACCCGATCACTACCCACCTGAGCTTGACCAAGTGCCTAAGTGATGCGCTCAGAGAACCACCAAGCCATACACATGCCGTCTAGCAACCCCAGAGCAAGTCTCTGATACTCCTGTGTAAGAAAACATAGGGTCTCCCCTTGAGAACCACCGAATCATACATATGCCATCTAGCAACCCCAGAGCAAGTATCTGAGATGTCCATGTAAGGAAACATGAGGTCTGCCATTGAGAGCCACCGAATCCCCCTTATGCTGTCTAGCAACCCTGGAGCAAGTACCTGATATGTCTATGTAGAATAATATGAGGCCTCCCATTGAGAATCACTGAATATTATATATGCTGTATAGCAGCTCTAGAGCAAGTATCTAATTTGTCTTGTAAGACAAGATGAGGTCTCCCATTGAGAACCTGCAATGCTCTCCATAATTGGTTAAGATACTACCGGACGATATGCCTCAATTCGGCCTTGAAACAGCCTCTGAAAGGAAACGATGCCATAGATGTTATATTGTCTCTTTTTGTGCTAATATCTACTAAACTCGCCTCAAAATCATAGCCATGTACCACAGAGTGCAAGTATTCTACTCGCTTCGCTCGGAGCTGACACCTAGAATCATGTTAAGGAAAACTGTGATGTATGCCATTGAGAACTTGCAATGCTCTCCATAACCAGCTAGGACACTACCGAACGATATGCATGGACTGAGCGTAGATGCAGCCTCTGAAAGGAAGCGATGGTAGAACTCCTCTGCTATATCCTTTTGTGCTAGTATCTTCTAATCTCGCCTCAAAATTATAGCTATATACCACCAAGTGTCAGTATTTTACTTGCTTCGCTTGGAGCTAATATCTGGAACTATGTTGATTAAAATTGTGATGTTTACCATTGAGAAAGCTTACTACACTCTACAACCGTCAAACGCCTGTCTTTGATGTGAAAGAGGGATCTGGATCTGGATACCATTGAGAGGCTTGCGCCCTCCTGGACCTTTCAAGCTAATGTCAGACGCTCTGTTTGAAGGAACAACGCCATACAGACTACAGTAGTACAGTGGCGTTCTCAAGCCAGCTTAGTGCCTGAGGCAGAACTGGGCGTTTCTGACTTCACTTCCAAGCTTCGATCTCGCCTCACCTATCACATAAGCTTCATCACTCACTAACACTTTTAAATGCCGCATATTTGCTACGGGACAGTCTACAAACACTGATTGATTGAAAACGAGGAATAGTTGATTGTAGCGAGGAAGATACTTCTTGCATACGAGTTTAAACAAAACAGAACACAATGCACACGTTTCTGTGTCTGTATTGGCTGAAGCACTGCGCTGGTAGTAAACTGGCTCATCTGATGAGCACACATCATCCACGCATCGCCTAGTCCTCATCATTACTAGGGTTGTACAGGATCCGGCACCTGGTTGATCCTCTCAAGAGCCTCGACATCACGGTGTTGACCGTTGGCCAACGGCGGCGGTGCTGTGAGGTTCTGAGAAGCGATGATCCAGTCCCAGTGACTGGTGTCGAGTTCCCTCTCCGGATTGTCGCGCGCATACTCAAGACACTGAGTCATGATCATGCGATCGTTGCCTGTGGGCCACTGGACGACCTTGTCGTACATCATGCTGAGAGGCACGTCGCCGAGCCATTCGTGCTTGTGCTTCTCGTAGCTATATCTGAATCTCCACGAGTTTGCAGTCAGATCGTTCTGGATGCCATGGTGCCTCGCGAAGGTGTTTGAATGGTGCCTCGTACTCTCTGCCACGCCGTTCAACATTTTGGCTCCTTGAGAGATTTGCTTCTGAATCCTGCCGTGGCGCGTTGTGAAGGCGCCGTAATCCAGAACTGGGTTCTCTGCAAGAAGCTCTGCTTTGGTCAGCGCTTCGCGCGACCAGCCGTTGCGAATCGCTCTGCCGACGGCTTCCGGGATCATGAACCACGATGGACAGAAAGTGCAAATTTCCACCAGACTGATCTCGATATTCAGCGGCCACTGAGCGTTGCGCGGTGCCCGTTCGTGGTGGCGCGGGAGATACATCTCGGGGTACATCCTCGGTGGCGGCTGATCGTTGAACCCAGATGGAGGCTGAGGGGGCGTAGCTCTGCATTGTGCACTTTGGGATCCAGCTGTGGCATGGCTGGGGGTTGCGCGGGAGTTGATGAGACCGTGCCAGGTGCCTGCGAGGTGCTTGGAAGCACAGGAGTAGAGCTGGAAAGCGAGTTCACACTTCCAGGAGTACCATGGACATCTGAGTACCGGAGCTGCGCCGGTGTTCTGGAAGCGGCAGGATGGGAAGCAGCAGGGCGGGGAGCGATGGGACGCGGAGCAATCGGAACGCGAGCAGCAGGACGGCGACGAGCAGTACCGGGACGAGCCTCGAAATCAGCAAGGCCAGAATCAGCAGGATCAGAAACAGCAGGACCCGGAGCAGCTCCAAGATCAGCGGGACCAGGAGCAGCACGACCGCGACGACCAGGACGGGGAGCAGCACTACGACGACGAGCAGTACTGGGAGTGGCTTCGAAGCCAGCACCACCGAAAGCAGAATCATGATCAGCATCACCAAAGCCGGTAGTGTCAGGAGCATCACGACGGCGGCGACGACCACGACCGGGAGCAGTATGGCCGTCAGCAACAGAATCGCTAGTAGCGGGACCGGGTGCCGCATGACTGCGACGATCAAGACTGTGAGCAACAGAACCGAGACCAGAAGAATCGAGACCAGCAGGGCCGGCGATAGGCAGATTTCCGCCTCTTACTGGCGCCTGCATACCATCCTGTACAAGTTGCTGTTGCGGACCATGAGACTGTCCGTACTGCTGTGCCGTATGCAACTGCATCTGCGAACCCCAGGCTGGATTCCACTGGTCCGCGCTGGTGTCCTCGATGTAATATCCAGGAGCGTACCTGAAAGATTCGTACGAACGGACGTCTCTGTCGTCCTGAAGCCACATCAGCATTTTCCTTTCTGCACAAGCATCTGGAATCGACTTACCCGTTCCAAGTGATTCGCAAGATCGAAAAAGTCGGCAATACTGTCGCCCATGCACGGGTGATCAAGCGGCAAATTGAACGGCCAAGACATGATCTCGGAATCTGACGGTCAACTTGTGAATTTGTTTTGGTTTGAGGATGGTTGATGATTACCTTTCAAGAGAAACACGTTTCGCTGTCGCCGTACGCACTATCGGTAGTGCCTTTTTCGTCGTCGGTACCGGAGGCCTTGCCTTTGCCTTGCCTTGATGCCGCTGCCACAATGCTTGCCGCCCTTGCTAACGAACGCAACCTCACAAACTTGTACGTACCTTGGGTATAGCTCCAGATGTTGAAGCTTTAGACGCTTCGTTTATCGAATTGACGGTATGTGAATGGTGAATAAGGCGATATGTAGAAAGAGGGGTTGCGCTGAAGAGAATGGTGTTGAGTGCAGTGATTGTAGTGGTATGCGAAGTAACAGAGGAAGTTTTGGCCTCTCCTCCGCTTTGTCGCGCGGTGTTTACTTGTCGACAGGCGGCAATCATCGGTCTTTTATCACCTCGCGGCGGCATCTCCCGGACTATTTGTGGCTGACATAGCCCGTTTGCACACAACATGGCGCAATGCAGGGTCTCATAGCCACCTTCATTGTCCCAGGAATCACTCATAGCGGTATTGTTAGAAGTTGGTCGTCGCGAAGAACAATTATTGGCTGGGAACGGTGACAAGGCGAGGGAAACCAAGTGTCAACAAGGCACGGGATCAAGCACGAGATTTGCTATACCTCACTTCACTCTTTCTCTAGCAAACAGCATCGATTGCTCCATAAATTACGGCACGCCGTTCGATGGTTCAGATTCCGATGGTATCGTTGCAGCAATTGTACAACGAACAAGGCAATGAAGGGAGTATAGCTATAATCTTTGGACATCTTGCGCTGAAGAAAACGGCGTGCTCGGCTAGAGAAGGCCGAGTAGTGTAAACAAATCTCTCCCACATTGTCCTTGTCACATGTGAACACAGCCCATTGACTCACATGCACATGACTTGCTTGCATGTGAAATGTTGCAACAACATCACAAGCCACCAGGGTCTTACGAATCAAGCAGGAACTCATGTGCATGCATACCCGCTCAGAAGCCTACGTGCTATCTTTAACAACTTGCTCCACGGCATTATCGAGGTCTTCATTGCCCAAGCCCAGGAGGTTCATCGCAAACTCGTCCCTGACTTCCCAATTACCCTCGATAGCACCCAAAAGCCACACCAAATTCTCAATCGCTTCCTTGTCTCCCTCATCACGCTTCGCTTTTTGCTCGCGTTCGTAGGTGTCGGCATCCAGCCACGCCACCTCATACTTCGCTTTGCTCGCTTTCTCAAAAGCTTGAACGATCTCCACCTGCGTGACGCAGAAGCTCTGGATGAAGAGAACACGGTTCGCGGTCTCTGCAGGACGTTGCAGAATCCGTGATGTTGCTTCGCCAACTCGTGCGAGAGTGCTGTAGGAAGCTTTCAGGTCACCGGACTTGACGATATCGGCGCGCCTCTCCTTGGGCCAGATGTGCAGGAAAGCAGTGTCCCAGTCGAAGAAGTGGCCGCACACAATACTGCTCCAGGTGAAGGTCTCGTTGCTCTTCGCAAGGTCGGTAAGATAGCTTCGCAGCTCAGTCTTGTTGGCGAAGAGCGGCACGCAGTCTTGCGCATGCGGATCCGAGGAGTCGCAGGAGCCGAAATCGGCAGGAATGAATCGTTTCACGCCTGCTTTGACGGAGGCGTCAGCGAGGCGTTTCTGGATGTCGACTTGCGTGCCTTTGATCGTGACCACGACGGCGTCTTGGCCTTTGAAGATGGGAACCAGGTCGTCTACGGCGAATGCATCGTCGATTTCGGCCACTTTCACACCAGCTGGGTAGTCGGATGAGGACTTTGATGATGCACGCTTGAGGACCGTGACGTTAAAGCCGTCTTTGACCAGAGCGTGCAAGACCATGGGACCGACGTTGCCATTGGCACCGAGGAGACAGACGTTCTTGATAACATTGTTGCCGAATGATGATTCGCTGTACGTTGTGTGTTTGGTCAAACGATTCGAACACTGTGAAAATGCGAAGTCCAGCTTTCCTCAATCCGCTTGTTCTTTCTACTCGCTTTCTGCGCCCACAATTTTATGACTGCTGCTCGTACTTGTAGGGCGGGCGACGTCTATCTGGTCTCCACAGAAGGTTACGTACGGGCTTCATGATGTAGTGTGGTCGGCGATCGGAATGCTCACTTCTACACTACAGTGGAACATTTGGTACTACCATCTCTAAACTCTAATTCGAGCCGTCACGACATACTACCCAAAATAGTCAGCTCAGACACTTTTCGAAGCTATTGTCGTCAAAGAGAGATCTGCTCAACACACTTTTCTGGGCATCAGCAGCCTAACACGTGGTCCTGCGTAACAATCTACACATAGTCATATCACGAGAGAAATCGAGGGTGCACTCTGATTCCTTCAAAGTATATACAGGGCTATTTGTACTATTCTTGACATATTGTTGTCACGCTATGAGAGGCAATGCCCTAGTGCTTGTACTTGTACGTAGCATTCGGTACGATCGCAATCTCATTGCCGAAGTCGCCACTCTGAGTTGTGAAGTCAGAGCGTTCGCCCAGACTCTCAATCCTGCCCAGCAGGAACTCAAGGTGCCTGTATGCGGCAGTGGGCGCGTACTGAGGAACCTATAGACACATATTAGCGTTCGAATCCATCGGTTGAGCAAAGTTCATGTGCAACTTACCATGTGACCAGAAAGGTCAACGGTGACAAATGTGAGACCGCGCTCAGTGCGGTACTTGCCAAAGTTACCCGCAGCACCGAGAGAGCCTAGGTTGAGCTCCTCGTGGTAAGGGACGAAGAAATCGTCATCGGGATAGCTGCTAAAGCCTTGTGCGCCGTTCCATGTCATGTTCTGAATAGTCATGAGAGTACCGTTGGCCAGCAAGATGAAGTCGAGCATGCCATGGCCAATGACGGTCCTATTGTTCTTCTCAATCACGCGAGGAAGTACACTCAGACCAGAAGGAGGGGAGTCGCCATTCTCGAGCACACCGCTGCTGCATTCTTCCCATTCTTGGATCGGAGCGTTGATCGCCTTCTGCACCTCGGTGCGGTTGAAGTAGATTTCGGCGCCGTCTGGGAGGTATCCGAAGCTGCCGGGGAATCCCAGTACATCCCATAGCAGAGGGCAGGTAGTGGCAACCTGGTAGACATCCCAGCAAGGGTTGGTCAATGGTGCAGCGTTGAAGATCTCATTCTGTACCATGAGTTGTCAGTAAATCATTCGCATCTTCACTGATGATCACCAAGCTTGTGAATGAAGACATACCCAGAGGTTGCAATCGGTGACGTTGCCGCCAGCATTGGGAGGGGTAGGCAGAGGTCCCGAGGGAGGGAAGGTAAGTGCCTCATCGAAGAAGTCGGCGTATCCGCAAGAGTCCCATTTCTCGTGAAGGTGATCCATGAAAGTCTCATTGAAGCTGAACAAGCCGGACCAGTAGTCGACGAATGGCACGGACGGAATGTCGTTCGTGATAACATCGTAGGAGACAGAAGGGTCGTAGATCATGATCGAATCGACGTTGTAGTATGTGGTGTCGGAGGCATTGTGCATGGCATCAGCGATGTACCGGGACGCTGCCTGCTGTTAGCTACAAGCTTCTGCGAGCGCGTGGGTTCGACTTACTAGTATCCTGCGTAGGACTCTCCAGCGATGTAAACCTTACGACCTTGGCTAGAACGATACTGTCAGCTCTCTGCGGCCGTGAACGAGGGTCCCTGGGTACCACATACAGTGCAAAGGTGTCCACGAAGTTCTTGAAGAAACCGAGGAATTGAGCAGCAACCTCGATCTCATCTTGGGGCGCGCCGTCACTGCCGACATGGCTGAAACCAGTGCCAGCAGGCTGCTCCACCCAGACGACGTTGGTCAAGTTTGACCAAGCCCAGTTGTTCTTGACCGGCAGATATGTGCCGTACTGCCACAAAAATGGTCCGTTTTCTTGAAGGAAGCCTTCCAAGCTGGAGCAACCTGGACCGCCATTGAGCCAGATCAAGATCTCGTCACCAGCCAACTCGTTGGGAGAAGGCACGAACCAGAAGAACAGTTCAGATGAATTGGCCTTGTCTGAAATAGGCAGGACACCCGCATAGCTCTCTCCGATATCAAAGCTCACGTCAGGAATGGCGGTTCCGTCCACGGCGAACTTGGTGGTGTTGGCATTTTGCGGAATGATGTAGGTCTGGTTACTGCTGCCATAGGCAGGTGGCGCACTGCGCGCGCCCAGATGGGTTGCTGGGCGAGCTTGCTCGAGCAGGTGGCGCTTGTTGACGTGTGCTGGGTTGCGCGACCACGCAAGCGTTGTGCTCGCAAAAGTTAGAAGGGTAAGGCCTCGCATGTTGCTTCGGATATGATCGAGGGAGGTCGTCGCGGGTCGAGGGACAAAGGAAAGCGAAAAGAGTACTTATGGGAGCTTGCAGGCCAATGGAGTATTTGCGCTCGCTTGTGAATACACGTCATGCTGCACATTTGGGTCAAGATAACACGGCTTAAGCGAGAGACTTTACCACATTGGCGGGGCCATGAAGTTTGAACCAAGGGTAGCAGAGATATGCGTGCCCTTGCGTGGTAGCATGTTTACGATGACGGCGCCGCCCAATCGTCAGCTCTCACGCGAGCAAAGCTTTCCGTCCAGCAACAAGTGCCTGCTTGTCAAGGCTTAGCCTGTCCCTGGTTGCAGTAGCGTCTGGTGATCGTGCAGCGCTACACCCGGCGTTGCATCGTGCAGCGTGGCATTGAAAGAGATAAGGCTCTATGGTTGATGGATACGCCGGAAGCGCTGGGCTGAAAAAGGCAGGTGATGTTCGGCAAGCCAGCGATTGAGAGAAATAGCGTCACCGTAAGCTCCGATCTCCCCAGCACCACAATAATAATGCTCAGCTTCACAGAAAACACCTCTTTGCAACAGTGAAACTTCCTTATGCCAGGCACCCTGGCAAGCTCGGCTGGTGGATGATTGTGTTCTAGTGGTGGGTTGTTACACATTGAGTCCATGGTTAAGATCAAGGCACACGAAACCTTCTACAGGCTAGCACCTGTGAGATTCCTTTGCATCATAGGTCGTTCAACACAAACCCATTGTCCATCTTGGAACCGACAAAGTAAGCCATTGTTCAGCACGTACGTATGAAGAGTCCATGAGTACGTACATGTACAAGGCGATTAATGAGAAACGGATGCACGCGATCAATCCTAGACTAGGGTTTGGGGCTGGCTGAGCCGACATGCATATGCAGGATTACTGTACATGTACACATACATGTATACATTCATGTATAAGCGACAGGATGCATCTTCTTACAGTACACACATCTACGTGCAGGATGAACCGTTGATAGTATCGGAAACTAGGATTAGCAAAATATCATCTTTGAGAAGAAACGCAGCTGCTGGATCAATCAGGCTCGAAAAGAAAAAGAGTGCATATGAATTCGTTGAAGCAAGGCTACGTGCAACGAGGTGGATGTCAATAATGAATGCACGACAGCTCGTAAAGAATACAGCCATTCTCAAATTTCCAACGAGGCCCATACACATGTTTGTGCCGCATCACAGAGATTATTAAACACGAATAGGTCACAGACTATCACACCGCCATCTCGCTCATATCACAGGCCTCCCTCCTCCGCAAAGCACATACGCCAAGCAAACCCTTTCGCCCCATACCAATCATCGATTACCAGTCCATCACACGGAGTCACGTCCGCTTCGAAACCAACGACTATAGGAGAGAATTGATACCCATCCTCAACACTCGAAACATCAAACATCCCGCAGGAGCCATCTCCGTACACTGCTCACCCAGTCACAACAACCCTCCCACAACAAAACGGTCGTCATAAAAAGCCAATCACTGTGAAATCGTAGCGCCATCTTCCATCTAAGACACGGCCTGTAAGCCAAGAAGATATCCAAACGTCTTTCCCTTCCGCTCTCAGAACCAAGCATCGACGAAGCGGATAAGTTAGCTTGTCTCACTACGGTGCGGAGATTGCTGTGTTGGGGGGAATCGTAACGGTGCTCAAAAGCTTACAAAAGGGGGCCGGCGAACGTGTCTCAGATCATCATCGAGCATTGTGGAAAAGTCAGCTTGTGCAGTTGCAGTACTTTGGTTCACGTCGTTATAGGCGTAACGTCTGTGGCTTACTCAGACTCTGGGGAAGTATGGGGTTGCCCTATTGTTATGTTTCATCTCGGTGGTACTCACGGTGTAATGTCTTGAAAATTGCAGAAACACAGAGGATTCGAGGAAGGTGGTGGCGGTGCGGTGAGGGCGAGTATAGGCGAGAAGTCTAGCAGATGTCTTTTCCCAATCGGACGCGATTGGGAGTCAATTCTATCCAAGAGCTCGCCTCTAGTTTCAGGCCTCCGCAACATCCAATGAGTGAGGACGTAAAAATCAAAATTCAACGCTGGGTATCACCGACAACGCGAGCATGAAGCAAGAAAAGAAGCAACGTCCAACAAAAAAAAAACGTCCACGTGACGATGGCTCAAGCCTCGAACACTTCCGCCACACCGTTCCAGTCGCCCTTGACTCTCCTCTCCCAGTAGCCGCCCTTGTCTTTGAGTCTCCAAAGTTCCTCACCATCGCCAGCGACCTTTTCGAAGAACTGAGGCTTCCACTCGGTTCCGTGGCTCTCGCGCACCTTCTTCCTCGACCTCTGCCTCTCCTCGAGCCGTGCTTTGGTGCCTTCCGCTTTGTCCACTTCACCCTGCTCTAGGAGCCTCTGATCAGGCCTCAGGCGTGAGTCTGTGGGCGAGAGGAAGCCGTCTTCATTCTCCGTGATCTCATTCAGAGCAGCCGCGAATGTGGTGAAGCCGTAGACCTTCGATACGTCAGGAACGAGCGCGCCTGTCTTCCAGACCTCAGCGCCCGTGTCGGTGCGCTTGAGACTCTCGGTCCATTTGCCCGTCAGACCGAGAGAGATCGGTGCCTCACCAGCTGCTGGGTCAAATAGTTGTACAGTGACTTCCTCGCTCCGGCCCGCGAACATGCCTCCTGCCTTAAACGTAGCCACAGCGCGCATGCCGTTCGTCTCGTTCACGATGGTCATGTTCTGGACGGGCTCGACGTATTTCTCGCCTGCAATCACATTACGCAGGAAGCATGTAGCTTGGTTCCATGAGTAGTGTTCACCTTTACCCTCGTTCGGTGCGTGAAGAATGACGTGAGAACGACCTTCTGTATTCAGTTCGACGGACTTGCCCCAGAACTTCTGCACAGGCTGTGGGGATTGAGCAAAGCACCAGCCGCCGTTGTTCAGGCTTTCGGCTTGGCATGCTGCTCGTACCGGGTGGTGGGAGACTTTCTCTGCGAGGAAGCGGAATCCTAGATCTTCGCGAACAAGTTCGTATGTCTCTCCTAGCATGGGGTTGAAAGGCTTCCGGATAGCTCGCTCTTTCACTCTGTTGTATGCGAGACCAGAGATGGCGAAAGCAGTGACGTACAGCAAGCGCTCAGTCGCTGGAAGCGAGGCAGACGCAGCAGAGTCCAGGAGAGGTGAATACTCCATGCACTCTGACAAGCGCTGTAGCAGTGAGGTTGGTTCATTTGCAGTGACGGGCATCGAAACTGTTGACAGATCCTTGCCGGCGTTCTTACGCAAAAAGCCAATAATGCTTGGTGGCGCTTGTTTAGGCCGGAAGTAGAGTGTTGCGACGTTGAGTTGGCGGGAGAGGTAGCGGCGTAAGTGTCTTTGGCTTCGCAAGGAAAGCGTCTGCGGAGGCACTGGCATACATTTGTTCATCCTCGCCAGTGTCTGCGCTACTACTAGCGTCTGAGTCCGCAACAGACATTTGGTCTTCCGCGACAGCCTCGTTCGTCTCGTCGAATTCGCTTGAACGGCGAATTGTCAAGAATTGGGACGGCGTATGTGTGCCGTCCATGGCGTCGAAGAACTCTTCACTCCTAGTGGATTCCAGAGACATTCGTGATGATGAGACCGGCAATGGCGGCATGCGACGCGATTTGCTCTCAGCGATCAATGCAGAGAACCCGGCCACAGCATCATCGAGATCCCTCAGCAGAGCCATACATCTATCGTGGACATCGGCGTCCAGTTGGAGCTGTGATTGCGAGGCTGCCTGTCTGGTCTTCGAAACATTCACACCTCCAATCGACGGCGACATAGGTGCGCTTCCTGAAGCAGGTACCGCCAGCTGCCCGGAAACCGTACGTCTAATGAGTGCTGGACTACGCGCAACGCTAGCCGTACTGGACTTCCTCTTCCAAAACGGGCGCTTCTCCTGCACTTTCTCGTCTGGCACTTCCTGGAAGTACTCGTTTGCCGACTCGTTTGAGGCTGGGCTTGGCATATTGCTGCTGCTGTTTGATGTGGTGTGACTAAGCCCCACTCCAGTTGCACCAGGTGCGTACTTTGGGTCCGTGTCCTTTGCGAGTCTGCGCACAGCATCGCGCGAGCCAGCCACTTTGCTGACAAGCTGCTCTACCTGAGCCCACTCCATCTGCTCAGCAGGATCTGGCTTTTTGTTTAGCACAAAACCTTGCAAAGCAATGGAAGGGGTCGGAGGCGCTGATGCAGTATTGGCAGCCGCAGCAGCTCGCTCGAGAGCTTCCCTCCACCCATCGAAGTCCTTGCGGTTGCCAGCTTTCAAATGCCACAGCTCAGCGCCCGAATCCACTGTGAACTCCCGTGCCTTCTCGTTGACCGCAATGGCGGCGAGCGACAATGGGATTGCACCTCGCAGTGCGGACGAGTGGCGATCGCGATAGTACGACAGAGTCGAAGACGTAAAGTCCAGCGAGAAAAAGCGACGTGCGTGACCTTGTCCCTTCTTTCTGCGCTTCTTATGGAGCACACCGGTGTAGAATGTGGAGCCTTCCAATCCTTTGGATTCTGTCGCGTTGGACCTGGGTCTCGGGTCCTCCAATACACCCTTGTGCACAGCTGCGTCACTGTGCAACGATTCGACAGAATCCGCAACAGGGCGCAAAGACGGGGTAGACGTCTTTCTTCCGCTTTGTGCATTGGGTGCAAACGCTTGCGAGTAGTGCAGGTGGTGGCCCGACTTGGGCGGAGCGTTTGTCGGGTGCGTCATTAACACAAATGTGATCGTCTTGCCCGTGGTCTTGGAGAATGTGTTGTCAAAGACCAGTCCGTACATTCCTCCTTCGCCTTCAGAAACATCGTAGCGGCCCATGGACACTTTGTCGGCTTCGCATTTGCCAGTCCACGCGACGGATCGCAGCCCTATGCCCTGCAGTTTCTCCACCAGAGCCTGAGATGCATGCCTGCTGACTAAGCGCGATGTCTACTCCTCCCTTCTTGTGGTGTGCCATCTGTTCCTCCAAGCGCGGTGCCGGACGTCTGCGGCTGGTCGAGGACTTCATGTGTCTGAGTTGGAGGAGCAAGCCCGTTCTTGTTGCCTGGGTGCTTGAAGATGCCAAAATCTATGCTCTTTTTGTGCGGCTGGACACTCCACGAGATCGAATGTAGTTCAGGAACTTGGATCCAGCGGACGAGATAGCTCTGTAAGGAGGAGGATCAGCAGCTGGCATATAGTGGACACACGCTCCCGGCAAGCGAGCACGACATGTTCGACCTACTTTGGAGTGCACGACAATATTCTCTATGCCCGCCATATTGCCAGCTCACGTCGGTGGTCAGCTGGCTTGTCGCATGCGAACAGCAGCAGTGCAGTCGGGCTTATTAGGTAGCCAGCAGTTAAGAAGAGGTGCAGGCAGGTAGCAATGAATAAGTGATTGTCAGGCTGGATACACCGGCTACCAGACGCCTCGCGCAATCTATATGAACCGCGGAGCCGTCGGATGCAGTGTTGGTCAGATCCAAAACGATTTTTGAGTATGCAGCGGATCCGAGGCAGCGAGGGACAGCTCGCGCAGCTCGCGTTTCCAAGGTCCCGCTGATGCGTTGCAGGGGTATAAAATGGTCTGACGTGTCGCAAACCGGAATGCTGCTGCCACTGCCCCCGTACGCAGAGCTCTGTGATTTGTTTGGTCGTACAGGATACTTGTTTCTATTGCGCCCAGGCTCAGCTACGAGGTAACAGCTTTTCTTCACCGCGCCCTCGTACGACCCGGTCAAGCCGTGTTTGGTACGTACGAGACCGATGGCTGACGCAGTCAGCCCTGAAGCCCAGCCTTACTAACAGCGATCCGGCACAAAGCGAACTATCTGATCCGAGGAGCTATTCTTATGCAAGATACGATGTGGATACTGCGTCGTATTGCCGTACCGAGTTGGTGAAATATGTATAAGTTACATGTACATCGAGAGTGGAGGGGATTAGTCAAATACAACAATAGATTCAATACCTAAGCAAGTGCCATGCACATCTCTGTTTTACGAGAAAACAACATTGAAGATGTAGGGCGATATTTATAGGGTTCGAGTTAGGGTGTTCTCTTCTTCAATCAGAAATGTTTTCATGTCAAATGACAATCATAATGAGGGTGATCTTGCTGTGCATACAATGTATGTACATTTGGTACTATTTCGCTTGATTTGACGGCCTATTCAGGCGTACTGGGCGGTTCTGGTGCATGTATCACGCTTTTATTGCATTTTTCAGTGTAGCCGCTTCAACCCACATGGGTGAGCGGTCACTTTCAGCCAGAGACACAGACTTAAGTAGCAATCAAACCATGAAACCTTTTCCGACTGCAGAGGCGAAACGGCTGATACGATAGCATCGTAAGTCATATTTACAGCCATAATATCCAAACCAGTGGTATTATGTTCAAATATCCTTCGCGATGCGACGCTTACACGCGAAACCCGTGCTTCGACGTTCGACGCCACGGAACAAGCCTCCAGGGGACCCGTATGTTTTGTTGGCGATGACGACATATTCCTTAGGTTGAAGTGCCTGTGCTGCCAGCATACATGTATGTCTCGCCTGTTGCAAAGGAGGACGTCGCAAGATACACAAAGTACCAATTGTTGAGCATATACACTTTCTATATTCATAGCCTAATCTTCGCCGCTGTAATACACGAAAAGGAAGACGAGAACAACAGCCAGCTGCGAAGTTGCACATCACAATAATCCAAAGCTAGAACCAAGAACCGTACATTGCACAGACAGCACATATACACCATGGCCGATACGGGCGCACAACAAAGCTCCCTCAAGCAGTTCCTCGCAGTAAGTCCCGACCCTAGAACAATCCTAGAAAGAAGACCCGTCACACACCGCCATTGCGATCGTCGTAAGCGTTTGCGCAATAAACGAAGAAGAACATATCACAATGACTAGCATATCCCATCGTTCGAGAAGACGAGAACACGAGATTGGCGAAGGATTAACGATTTGTTCCTAACTGTGAAACTGCTTGCCCTAGTCGATCGCTACAATCAAAGGAGACCTGAGCAACATCACGGCACCGCCGTTCGTCCTAGCGGACAAGTCAACGACCGAATTCCCACGCTACTGGATCGAGCACCCCGACCTCTTTGTCGCGCCTGCACATGAGCAAGATCCCGCGAAAAGGTGTCTGGCGGTGCTGAAGTGGTTCCTCGCATCTCTGCGCGGCCAGCAATACGCCGGCCGTGACCCGAAGGATGGCGTCAAGAAGCCGCTAAATGCTTTCTTGGGCGAGGTGTTTGTGGGTGAGATTGGAGAGAAGGGAGAGGAGACGAGACTTGTCAGCGAGCAGGTCAGTCACCATCCGCCTGTGACGGCGTGCTACCTGTGGAACGCGAAGCACGGCGTGCGCGCGGAGGGTTTCACGAGGCAGGAGATCACGTTCTCTGGCTCTGTCAACATTCAGCAGATCGGGCACGCCGTTTTGCACGTGGATGCGTTTGACGAGGACTACTTGGTGCCGTTGCCCAATGTCAAGGTCAAGGGCATTCTGACTGGAGGGCCTTACCCGGAGCTGAACGGCAGCTACAGCATCGTTTCATCGTCTGGATGCGTTGCTGGTTGGAAAGGCATGCTGCTCGCTGGTCAGAAGAATCATGTACAGGCCGCCGTTTATGGCGCCGACGATCGCAAGAAGAGCAAGCCGGTGTATTCGGTCGAAGGGAACTGGGCTGAGAGCTTCGTGTTCAAGGACGCCAGCGATAAGACCGTCGAGACGTATGATGTCGCTGCGCGCGCCTTCGGCGGAATGCCGCACAGCACCTCTCAACGAGCAGGACTCGTGGGTCACGCAAGGCCTGGCAAGGCGTGATCGCCGCCATCCATGATGGCAACATGCAGCTGGTGTCTGATAGCAAGAGCTCACTGGAAAATGCTCAACGGGCCTTGCGGAAGGAATCGGACACCAGCGAAGAAGCGTGGAAGCCTCTGTTCTTCCGGAAAGAGATTCGCGATCCGATCGCTGAGGATCTTCTCAAGGTGGTGGGCGAGCGACTGGATACTGACGCCACCGTCGGGATCTGGAGGTTCGATGCTGAGAAGGCTGCCAGCCTTGACAGGCCTTGGAGGAAGTTTACTCCACATGGTAACCAGTGAGGCGTCATGCCTGGTTGTGGATAAATGCACTTGCGGCGCAGTAGTCAAGTCCGTCACGCTCTTAGTCGGGTGGAGTTGAGGAGATCATGCCCAACAGGATCAACAGAGTGGACGGGCCTTGACCTGGGGCACGGGTCCTGCTCGGGCGTTTTGGTCCTCCCGCTCGAGCGCACGACACGTAGGGCATTAATCCGTAGCGTATGTGTTGTCAAGGTGTCAAAACTATTCATCGAACATTAGCCGTAGAGATACTCGTCACGTTGAGGACCGTAAGGTTGGACCGGTTGCTGCAAAGATCGGATTAGATGTCGCGAGTAGAATATCGAAAAGTCCCCGAGCTCTGAAACATGCAGACCAAATAGCCTTGATAGGCGTTCTTCGCAGGAACAGGTACATGTGGAGGCCCGGCAAATGGGTTCGCGAAGATGGACAACCTTTCGCTAGGCACGACTCGAGGCAGCGAGCGCTACGGCAGTGTGGATGGGTCGCGACGCGTGTGTAGTAGTAGTACCCGTAGTCTGTGAAGTCGGTGTTCCACGGTACCGGTTGGGCTGGCTGATAGCGTGCCTGGCGTGCCTGGAAAGATTGATGATCCTTCCCGAAAAGCCATCAGCATACCCGAAACTTTTTCACACCACCATCGCGGCGGCATAGCTTCGGCGACCCGATACGTCAAGTTGGTACAGTAGTGTAGTAGTGTAGGAGCTAGAAAGAGGTGGACATGACGCGGTGTGCTTCGCAGCTATCAAGGTGCACGTTTTTTTCGGAAACGCACCGCGCGAAGCCAGTTCCTCCATGTGGGCCTAGCACATTGCAAGTGGCAGATCATGGAGGGTGTGTGGTGTCTCAGATCTGCTCCTCTGGCCATTTGCCTCATGCGGCGAAGTGTTTGACTTTGAGGCTCAAGTGAGAAAGGAGCCTATGAGGGCGGCAGGACGAGTGACGATCTGCTCCCTCTTGGGTCTGACAAAATCTCACCAGATTAGATGAAAATTGCTGCCAAGCCCGCCCTGATGTTGCGCGAGCGTTGAGGTTTCTGATCAGCATCTGTGAGAAGCCTGGCAATTAGACATGCGCGGCTGCTGGCAAACGTCGGAGGCCGCACCTACTGCTTGCGCACGCTCCTGTGCGTTTGCGCGGGTTTCGTCATGTGCGCAGCGGATTGATGAAATACTGTGGAGTCGTTTCGTCGCACATCGCACGTCAAACACAGACCACGACTCCACGACTCGACCCGCCGTCGAAACATCGGCCCACAATCGCGTGGAAGCCACGATGACGGAGCCAGCTGCGCGAACTCGTGCGAGTTCGCATCGGGCGACCAAGGTTCTCCATGTGATAGCGTCGTGAGCTGGCAAAGCTTGTGTGGCACACTTACAGCTTCAGGCCTGGTAGGAAGCACCTTAGTCTTGATAACGCTGAAGAGCGCCAGTCTGTCAATCACCGGAACGGTGGGTGGGGACCGAAGCACGTCTAAGCATTGTCGGTGAACTCTCTCGCTTCGGCGAAGATCGCCATGCTGTAGGATTTCGCGTGCCCATGGTCGCTGGCCTGATAGGGGAGAATGAAGACCCGCCTCGACGGTTAGTGCAGATACCGCTCTCCAATGTGGGATGAGACCAGAAAAGGAGCCCCTGAGATGAGGCTGAGGAACAGTAGGGTTGCAACTCCACTTCTTCGAAGCTGTCGCTACACTCGACCCTTGTGTGGCAGCTGGCAATGGATTATGCAGTCTAGATTGCGGCAAGGCGTTTATGCGCGGTGACCCCGAAGTGGCATAAGTCAGATGTAGTCGACGAACAAAGCCGCAACATGCTGCCGTGAAAGCTTCACACCACGACTCAGCCAGCCACATGAGGGTTTACCATGCACCATGCATCACAAGCTATGCATGCCATCTTCTACGACTACAGATCGCACGTCAAGCACACGATTACAGCGCCTCAACGCCCGTCCGTGTGCGGTGCACACGCCCGGTATGATCACAATCATGAGCCACAATGGGCAAGGTTGGCCTGTCGCGTGGCGGGCCGCATGAGGCCGTCAGCCACTGACATGTAGAGGGCAAGCATTGCAAGGTCCCACCGTGCCATCAAAGTGGAGGAGTCCGTTATCAGCATCGATGTTTCCGTCATGACTTTGCAGTCCGACACGCGCGCTGCCAAGCAGTCGGTGCCGTGTTAGCACGGCTAGTCCAAGGGGAGCCTGCCGGGTATCTGCAGCGACGCGCATTCGCCACCGGCCCTGCTGGCATTCGATCTCGGCGCTGTACGACGAGATAGACGGCTGTACTATACACGACCTGTCGGATGCGTGCGCACGCCAACAGTCGCCAGAGAGGGCAGACGAGAGGTGCAGTGCAGTGCGCTGCGCTCAGCCTTGCCAGGCGCCCTCCTGACAATCAGATCGGGTTCCTGCATGAGGCGTTGATAATGTGCCGCGTGCGTTCGGCAGCTCAACCTTACGGCCCAGCGGTGCACCAATGACAGCGGCGCTGGCGATGACGAGCGTTTCAATCTGCAGCGTTCCCTGCTAAATTGCCCTTTTGCTAATACACAACCTTGAAATTTCACTTTCTCGGCCGATGCCCGCCGCATGCGCTGTGGGTCTCTTTTACTTGGCCTTTTTGTGGCAGGGCTAGCAGCCTAGCAGACGTCCACCTCAGCGCTGTGAAGCCAGCCCGTCGCCTCCACGAACCGCGAGTTGACGCACGTTCTTACAAGGCGTCCCGAAGAATAACAGACTGCGCTGCGTAGCCTGTCCATGCGCGGAGCCGTCGCCGTCCACAGCCGTCCGCGCAGAGGGGGGAATGGCCATCGCCAACGCTCTGCGGCGCAGACTCATGGTCTTCAACAGCTTGCGCGAGACAAGGCGCTAAGCACTATCACTGTCTTATTGCGACCAATCCTCTATGCATGCCCCATGCCTGCTGTATCGCTTAAGGTGCTAGCCACCTGCGCCGAGCCCTACGCTCTCGGGCTTGTGATTCGGATACATGGTCGAAAGCAGTAGTATACGCTGTCTCCTCGCATCGAGATGGCAAGCAATCAGGCCTCGAGTTTCAGTCTTGCGTAATGGCCTGGATCTCCCACGCCAGTGAGCGTGCTAAGCTCCACGGCGCATGGCTGAACCTCTTGGACCGTGTTGGAGATGCAGATGGTCTCTGCACGGACATGTCGCATAGGAGTGGGTCCTTGGACCGCGCCGTTGTTCGGGTGTATTTAGGTAGGTGCGGCGCTACGAACGGGTTGTGATGTTGATGCAGCATCCTTCATTTTCGTGTTGAGCCGGCCGCGTGTTTTTGGGTTGACGATCTTCCTGTCTAACTGTTGTCCATACTTCGACCTCGATCACCCTTCTCCACTCCTTCCCGGATCTCGACAGACGCTCGCTTTGTTATAGACACTCATTCCTGCTCGAATCTTCTTTCTGGATCAATACACTAATCTACATCGACGCCATAACAACTCCTTATCACTTCCTATCTCGGAGCTGCAACCTCAGCAGCATCTATCGATCATAGTGTCGCGTCTTTAGTAACAACACATATCACAAGGCTTCGCTATGGCGAACGCCATCGGTCAGACTGAGGCCTTTGCCTTGGCCTCTAGCCTTCCTCACTGTAACGACCTTACGAAGTACATCACATTCACAGAGCAAGCTGTCGCTTCTGGATCATCAGATCGCACACAACTGCTTGCCCAGATTCCCCGATCGAAAACACCATCGTATGGGCCCATCGCCGCTCTATCGGCTCTCCTATCTAGCCTGGCTGGACCCTGGCCAGTGCTTCGTCTTCAACAAACATACACAGAGCTATGGAAGCAACTGCCTAGTGATGCAAAGGCAGGCAAGGCCCCGGATGCTGGAAAGAAGCTGCTTGACTTGGTCCTACGCCAATGTAAGGACTCATATTCGTCGATGACCGACCTCTTCCACCCGACTGTCACATCCACCGCCATGATCAACCCTGAAGATGGCAACCACCTCACACACAGCGAGCTCGCTAGTTGCGTAGCAGAGTTCCGTCTCCCTGTCAACACAATCCCTGGTCAAAGCAAGCCTGTAGTCGCCATCTCATTACCCAATGGCCCTACGCTGGCCCTCACAGTCCTGGCTGTAGCATCGTTCTACACTGCTGCACCTGTTGCGCACGGTAGCGGTGTCGGCGCCGAGCAATTCAAATCAGATGTCCTCCAGTCACAAACCAACCTCGTCTTGGCCTCGCCTGCCGACGTTGACAGACTTGGTCTCAGAGAACCTTGGCTGGCCGATGCGAGTATTGAGGTCCTCCTTGTGGAGTTGTCCGCCGAGATGAAGCTGCAGGTCCGCGACGTCAACGGCAACCTCCGTCACGATTCGCACTTCTGGCCTCAGCCCATTCCTAACGCCGCGGACGACATTGGAATCATGCTGTTCACATCTGGTACCAGTGGAACCAAGAAGCTTGTCCCCTTGTTCACACACTCTCTGGTGTGCGGCGCTGCCATGGTTATCGATTCATGGGGTCTCAACCCAACCATGCGCTGCTTGAACCAAATGCCTCTCAACCACGTTGGTGGTCTTGTTCGCAATTTGTTCTCGCCGGTCATGTCTGGTGGCTCCGTCATCTGTTGCGCCGCCTACGACGCCAACTTGTTCTGGGACTGTGTTGAAGATCACGCACCTACTTGGTACTACGCTTCGCCCAGTATGCACCAGGGTATATTGGAAGCAGGAGCTGACCGTCCCGAGACTGTCGCCAAGAGCACTATCCGACTGATTTGCAATGCTGCTGGCGGCTTGCTCCCCAGTCTTGCACACCAGCTTCAGGACACCTTCTCTGTCAGCGCACATACCACAGTTCTTCCTTCATACGGTATGACCGAGTGCATGCCCATCTCGACACCTCCACTCAACTACAAACTCGACAGGACTGGCACATCTGGTGTTTCCGTCGGCCCTGAAATCGCCATCCTCGACGGCAATGACTGCTACATTATGGACGAGACCGTTGGCCGTATCGCCGTTCGCGGTTCCCCCGTGTTCAACGGATACTTGAAAAACAACCAACTCGACACATCTTGCTTCACCGAAGAGGGATGGTTTGACACCGGTGACATGGGTTACCTTGATTCCGATGGATTCCTCTACATCACTGGTCGCAGCAAGGAGGTCATCAACCGTGGTGGTGAACTTATCAGTCCCTTCGAAGTTGAAGAGGCTGTCGTTGCTGCTGGTGCCAACCCTGACTCACCAGTCTATGGGCGCATCAGCAAGGCGCTCGCCTTCTCTGTCACTCACGACGTTCTGCAGGAAGTCGTCGGTGTCGCAGTTGTAACACCCGAAGGTGCACCTCGCGCTGATCTTCGCAGTCTGACTGAAGCTGTCAAGGGCACGCTCTCTTCAGTGAAGGTCCCCGTTTTCATGGTCTACATGGATGATGGCGTCCCCACCAACAACAACAAGGTGCTTCGTATCAAGTTGGCGGATCGCCTTGATCTGCCCACTATTTCCGACAGCACCCCTGCTGCTGAGCGTTACTACGAGGGTGATTGCCCACCAAACAACACACCGCTCAAGGAACCCATTGCGAGCCGCCAGATGTCGATCTCTTACGACGAGCTCCATGAGACCGCTCAGCAGGTTCTCCCTGCCGACGTCGATGTGCACGTTCGCGAGGACGAATCGGGATTCTACCCTCAGCTTGTTCTTGCGCCCACGAACGACTCGACTTACCCTGGCCAAGTCTCCGATATCTCCGCCGAGATGTTGATCATGAAGCTCTCCGAGACTCTTCCTGGTTACATCACTCCCAAGAAGATTCACCAGCTCACTGAGCCCTTCCCCAGGAGTAGCCGCGGTAGCGTTGACTCCATCGCTATCGAGAAGCTCGTCAACGTCAAGCCTCAGAAGAGTGCTGCTTTCGGTCTCTCGCCAACTGAGGAGAAGATCGCTGATGCTTTCTCTTCCATCCTCTCTATCCCAATGGGCGACTTGGATGGTGAGTCTGACTTCTTTGACTTGGGTGGTGACAGTATGAAGGCTGGTCGTCTGCTTTCTGCTCTGCGCAAGGAGTTCAAGGTCCGTCTCGCGATCGATGTCCTCTTCACCAACAAGAAGGTCTCAGAGCTTGGCCGCATTCTGGACGCAAAGATTGGCGACGAGAAGAAGGGTGCCTCTGCCAACGCCACTGAAGTTGAGCCCGAACCTCTTCCTGGTCTTGAGCAGACTTGCAGCTCTACCAACCCTTTCCTCATGTTGCTTCAGCTCGTTCCCATTGGTATCCTCTACCCCATGAAGCGTGCTCTCACCTGGACCGTCTTCATGTACTGCATGTCTTACACCCAGAAGCTCAGCATCAACAACTACGTCCCTGGTCGTCTTTTGGAACTTGTTGTCTCCATCGGCATTGGCAAAGCTGTCACCAAGATTATCGCTCCTTGTGTCTCTATCGCAGTCAAGTGGATTGTGATCGGTAGACAACAAGAAGGCCTCTATCCTATGTGGGGCAAGTACCACACCCGATGGTGGTTCGTCCAGAAGGTCATCGAGACTGCTGGCATTGGTCTTTTCGGCACCTTCAACTGGACTCGTGTCTTGTACTACCGTCTCCTCGGCGCCAACATTGGCCGGAACGCAACCATCGTCTTGGGCGCTAAGCTTGGTGAATACGATTTGATCAACATTGGCGACAACGTTGTGATTGAGCGTTGCAAGATTCGTCCTTTCGCAGCCGAGCGCAACACTTCCATGTACCTTGGACGCATCGACATTGGACACAACTGCTCCGTTGGCGTTGCCTCCAGCGTTGCAGCTGGCGCTAGCCTGCCCGATAACACTTGCATCGGCCCCAACTCTTCAAGCTGGGAGACTGCTGGCGCCGACGAGTCTAACCGTGACCTTAACCAGAGCAACATTCCCAAAGGACACTGGCTTCTCAATTGGACCATCGGTTTCCCCCTTGCTATCCTCCTCGCCTTCTGCGGCTGCATCCCTTGGTTGGCTGCTCTCGTCGGTATGGTCTACGGCAAGCCTGGTAGCCAGCACCCCGACGCTCTTCGCACCGTCCTCATCTGGTTCTCTGAGCCTGAGCGTGTCGGCTTCCACTACCTCGCTATGGCCGCTCACTCCGGTGTCGGACCTTACTTCTTCTTCTTCGCCTTCCTTGCCATCAAGACTCTCTTCGATGTCTGCATGGGCCGCATCAAGCCTGGTGCTTCCCAAGGCCAGTCCAACTTCCAGAAGTTCCGTCGCGACTTCATGAACCAGATGATGCCTGCTTCCCAGTTCCACAAGCTCAGCGAGTTGTTTGGCACACACTACGAGGCCACCTCTATCTTCGCAAGAATGCTCGGTGCTAAGGTTGGCAAGCACGTCTACTGGCCTGGCACTGGTCCTACCATCCAGGACTGGGACCTTATCGGATCGGAAACGACGTTGTCTTCGGTTCGCGTTCCCACATCGTCACCACTGATGCCAACGGCAGTGACCGCGTCAAGATCAACAGCGGCGCCATGGTTGCTGACCGCGTTGTTCTCCTCCCCGGCGTTGAGATGGGCGAGAAGACTGTCATGGGCAGCGGTGCTTTGACCCGCCGCAACGGCTACTACGGTGATGGTACTACCTGGGTTGGCTCCAAGAATGGAGAGGCTCTCTGCTTGTCCCAGCCTGATCGTTCCTCGACCGCTGCTACCTCTGCCACTTCCGTTGGTATGAGGACTGAGCGCTACTACGACCTCAAGAAGGCTAGCCCGCCCATCCCCAGCCAAAGCCTCAACTCCTCTAGCACCCACTCTTGTCAAGCAAACTCCTATCGACTCTGAGCAGTCCAGCCTGTACGCTGTTGAGGAGGGCCATGAGCTCAAGTTCTTCTCCAGCGCTGAGATCAATGATGCCGAGCGCGCCAATGCCTACCGCATGTCCGCCATGGTTCGCGATGTTCCTGACGATGATCCTACCGCCCCTCCCGCACCTGCTACTTTCGAGGAGCAGTCTGCTTCGCCTTTCGGTCGTGCCTTCTACCAGGGACAAGCTTCCTACCACGTCTGGGGCCAGTTCTTCATCTTCTGCTACGCCACTCTCATCACCATCTCTGTCGCAGTCTTCTGGAACATCGGCTCCATTGGCGCTGTTCAAGTCCTTGGTAACCTGGTCCGCCGCAACGACTATGCTACCTACATCATGTCCGCGTCCCCAGAGCGTCCTATCATCCTATACGCTATGTTCTGCGCACTCATCATCGCAATCATGGCTGCTCAGTCTATCGTCGCTCTCACCGCCATCATTGCTGTCAAGTGGATCCTGATGGGTCGCCGCACCCAGGGCAACTACGACTGGGACAAGTCTCCTTACTGCCAGCGCTGGCAATTGTTCCTCAAGTTCGAGGCCTTCCGCCGCTCCTGCTACGGAGGCCACGGTATCCTTGGTCTGCTCACTGGCACTGCTTGGGTTCCCATGTACTTCCGCTGCCTCGGTGCTGACATCGGCCCTGACTGCTCCCTCTTCGCTTCCGGAACACCTTCCCTCTACTTCACCGAGCCCGATCTTCTCCACCTCGGCAGCCGCGTCGTTGTTGATGACGCCTCGCTCGTCGGCCACATCAACACCCGTGGCAAGTTCGACCTCAACCCTCTCTACGTCGGTGACCGCTCTGTCCTGCGTTCCGGCTCGCGTCTCCTCTCTGGCGCTCGCATGGAGCCCGACACCTGCCTTCTTGAGCACACTCTTGTCATGGCCGGCGACATCGTCGACCAAGGCTCTACTTCTCAAGGCTGGCCCGCTGAGGAGTTCAAGGGCAACCGCATGCCTACCCTCAAGACTCAGAAGCAGTGGGTCATCGCCCAGTAGAGCACGAAACCTCTCACACCAAAAAATCATGAAAATCAACCAACAAAAAAAGATTCCAAAGCAACGACACACCACCTCGAGCGCAAAGCTCGCACGTTTTTGACTTTTCTGCCCGGCAACAAACCATGCATTTTCAAAGCACAGCATCTTAGCAACCTTCTCCAGGACAACTTTCGTCTTCTTTTCGTTTTTCTTTTCTCTTTCTTTCTTCATGTCCTCTTTTCCGCGCAGCTTCTCCATGTCTGAGAGTGAGCTTCTCGTATATACATATCTTTCAATTTTTTTTTACCTGCTTGGGATACCCGCAGAACGCTTGGGAAAAACAAAAGCCAGCGTCCCGCCTACATAGCATTCGTTTTTGGATATTAATCTTGTTGGAGGGAATGGGGAGGGGAGCAGAAAGAAGCATATATTTCGACGAGAAGGAAATTTGTATGCTATTGAAACACAATCTTGATGTGAGAGAGTCTAACCGCCTCTCTGGTTATTCCTTTCATCTATCTTTTTCCATTATCTTGTCAGTATATATCATGAAATCATAACAGACGTTGATACCAACAACTCGTTTTCGAGGCACTCCAGTCCTTCTTCGTGATCCTTCCACAGTTCCAGCTCACAAGTCTGCGAACATTCGAGGGTATCTCAGTGCTCATATTAGCAGCTATGGCCACTGTATGTGGTTTTAAGTGCCGTTGAGATGATGCTGAGGATGTAACGGATCCGCCCATCAGTGATAGGCCTCTACTGTCGGATAAGTGTCTATAGATACTACAATGCCCGCAGAGAGCCTGTTCGCAGACTTATGAGCAGCAGCTGTAACTGTCATGCTCGTCAATGTTTCCACTTCGGTGCAGTTGCCTTTGCCTCTGCTGACATGTCGCTTAAGCGGAAAGTTGGACGACCAAAATCCCAACCTCGGCGCATCCTCCTTGATCGACTTCAGCTCCTCATCAGTTGCCTAACCAGGCTGGCTCGAGCCACCCATGTTGGGTTCGGTGCTCACACTTGCATGGGTTCTGTTAGTCTATTGATTTTGCTTAAGAGTAGCCGAATGGTATAATAGGTGTACGTGGCTTTTGTTTTATATATCTTTAGTCACTGCGTGTCGTTGTAGTCCTGCTTCTACGATTCCCGTCGATATCTTGATCCGGTACATTTGCAGTTGATCAGTATAAAGAGAAGACTACCTATACTACTAATACACAGTTCCCCAACTCGCTCACCATGCCCGGACGTCTAGAAAACAAAGTGGCGATAGTGACAGGCGCCTCATCAGGTATTGGCCGCGCCATCTCTCTGCTCTACGCAGCCGAAGGTCAGTAGTGATATCTAACACCTCCAAGAAAATAAAAACAGAAACTCTCCAAAACATACATCAAACCATCCTCCCAAACGATAACGTGCCCACCACTGACTCCAGACCTCCAGGCGCCCACGTAATCTGCGCCGACCTCCAACCCACCACCCGCTACCCCTCGACCCTCCGCAGAAACCACAACCCACGACCTCATAACCTCCACCACCGACCGTCGCGCCATCTTCGTCCAAACAGACGTAACCCAACCCTCGCAAGTCGAATCCCTCGTCCAGACCGCCGTCCGCGAATTCGGCCGCCTAGACATAATGGTCAACAACGCCGGAATCGGCGTCCCGCACCCAAAACCCATCTGGGAGCTGGAAGTCTCAAACTGGGACACCATGCTCGCCGTCAACGCCAAAAGCGTCTTCCTCGGGATCAAATACGCTTCAGCACAAATGCTAACCCAAGACCCACATCCATCTGGCGACAGAGGGTGGATCATCAACGCTGCTTCAGTGCTCGGGCTGACGGGCCAGAGTGCCACGGCCGAGTACTGCTCTGCCAAGGGCGCTGTGGTGAATTTGACGAGAGCGGCGGCGCTGGATTGCGCGCCGCAGAGGATTCATGTTAATGCTTTTGCTCCTGGGTATGCTGCTACGAATATGACGACGGATCATTTTGGGGACGAGGGCACGAGGAGCCAGTTGGAGCAGATGCACCCCTTCCGTGGGCTGGGGAAGGCGGAGGATCTAGCGGGCGTGGCGGTGTTTTTGGCGAGTGAGGAGGCGGGTTGGGTTACTGGGGTGAGTATTGTGGGTTTTGAGGTGGTTTTTTGTCGATTGAATACTGACTTTTTTGGTGTGTTAGGTTACGCTGCCTGTGGATGGTGGGTTTATGGCAGGCAAGTTCTAATTGCTTGTTGGCATGTCGATTCGGCGACGATGATCACGCTCTCCATCTCGAGAGGAAATTAGACTGGAAAATGTTCAGCACGTTGGAGCTTTTGTGGAATGGGGTTCAGCGTTTCTTCGTTTCATCTTCATTTACACGTTATATCGTCTGCTCCACCATGCTTTCTGCCTCTGGGTATCCTCCGTCTGAACGATTGCTCGTCCACCTTTCGCCGCTGCTACTACTACATGTCATTATCTAGCATCAAGAATTCAGTACTTGTAAAACTGCACGAATGCAGCATCTCTACGCCGGCGCCTCGTAAGGCTTGACGAGCATCTCAGAGAACTTGCTGATGCTCTCAGTGCCGCGCACTTCCTCGACAAGCAGTGGCATCTTGACGACGTTGAAGTCTTCGCCGTATAGGTCGTCGATCTGCTCCAGGTACTTCTTCTGCATCTTGCGACGGCTGTTGCACTGGGCGCAAGGGTTCGAAGCGCTGGGGAGCAGCTGGTTGACGACCATGGCGTGGGTGTCGATTTCGTAGCTGCCGAGCTCTTGAATCATGCGCTCGGTTTCGTAGAGGGAGAGGAATTCGGGAATGAGGACAGGGATGAAGCTGGAGAGATTGTTAGCGGAGTTCTCGACCAATGTGTCTCGACGGAATCTAAGACGGCAGTGTACGTACGTTGTAAGGTCGGCGTTCTTGAACTGCTTGTTCACTTCGCCAATGGTCTCGCGCAGGTCCTCCATCTTCTTGAGCACGTCGTCGAGGTTCTGGCCGTTGGGAAGGCCACCACGGGCGCCGAGGACAGAGTTGAGCATGGGACCGAACTGCTTGCTAAGCTGGCTGAGCTTCTCGAGTGCCTTCTCCATGACAGTAGGGAACTGCAGGAAGCGCAGAGTGTGACCAGTAGGCGCAGTATCGAAGATGACCACCTCATATTCCATGCCCTTGACCTGCTTCAACACCTCGGCGAAGCTCATGGCCTCGTCGACACCAGGAATGCTGAAGGCCATGTCCTGGAACATGTTGCCCACGCCGCCGAGACCCGACATGGCCTCTTGAGCATCGTCGCCGCCAGCGGAGATCAAGTCCTGGATAGAGCCGTTGGGGTCGATCTCCATGGCGGCCAGGTTCTCGACACCAGGCACCGGGCGGGCGTCCTTGCCGAACTTGACACCGAAGGCATCGCTGAGGTTGTGTGCGGGATCGGTAGAGATAAGGAGGACGGACTTGCGCGCCTTAGCCATCTGGACTGCGAGCGAGCAGGAGGTGGTGGTCTTGCCAACACCACCCTTGCCGCCAACGAAGATCCATTTCAGCGACTTTTGGTCGAGGACGGACTGCAGCGAGGGTGCGAGCTCTTCGTCTGCCATGGTGGAGGGTGTGCGGGAGTGAGAGAAAGAGGCGAAGGTATGAGAGAGAGAAGAATTGGTGTAGACTGAAGAGCCAAGGAGGAGAGTGAAAGCGGGATAGACTTCCAAGCTTCTCTCTACGTGTGCAAGTGGGATGGGCGATGGGCTTCATGTTTTGGGCGCTGCATCATGCGGGGACGTCAGCGGCTCTCAGCTTGCTGTGGCGCAGGCGAAACATCGACCGCCTGCTGTGGCGTAATATTTTCTGCAGCCGAAGCCGAGAACTTTTGGCCGCGCAGAACGAGCAGCAGCCCATGTGATCTCGTCTGCACTCCACCACCACCACCCAAACGCACACACAATGGCTGCTGAAGTGCAACCCATAGCACCTGTGCGCGCTGCGCCAGGTCCGGCACCTCTTACCGCCGACCAGGCTTACTGGCGCACCTTCAAATCGCAATTGCTGGTTCCTTCGCCGCATAACAGCGCTATCACCTCGATCACCACTGGAGCAAACGATACCTTCGCCGTGACCTCTGGAGGCCGTGTGCAAATCTTCAGCTCTCGCACTCGCAAACTCATCAAGACTATTTCCCGCTTCGGTGTCGACGATGTCGCAAGATCTGGTGTGCTCAGACGGGATGGAAGGATTGTGCTTGCTGGTGGAGAGTCTGGTGTCGTGCAAGCTTTCGACACAGGCAGCAGAGCCATTCTCAAGCAGTTCATGCGCGAGGAAAAGAGGAGACAGGCTGTACATGTCGTCAGGTGGAGGCCTGATGTCCTGACCGAGTTCATGACTTGTAGCGACGACAGGACCGTCAAAGTCTGGGATCTGACCGAAGACGAACCCAAATTTACTGGTCTTGGACACGAGGATTATATAAGAGCTGGTACCTGGTTGCCCGGCCAAGAAGGTATGCTGGTGACTGGTAGTTACGATCAGACTGTCCGAGTTTGGGACACCCGACAGGCTGGCGGCAGGGCTGTCATGGTCTTCAAGGTTGCTGGCGCAGTCGAAGATGTTCTTGCCCTCTCACCCTCCACCATTGCTGTCGCTGCTGGCAATGAGGTTTCCATCCTCAACCTCATCTCTGGCAAGCCCGAAGTGATCCTCCGCTCGCACCAGAAGACCGTCACCGCGCTCTCTCTTGCCCAAAACAACACTCGCCTTCTCACTGCTGGTCTCGATGGTCACGTCAAGATCCACTCTACTTCAAGCTGGGAAGTCGTTGCCTCGACAAAATACACCGCACCAATTCTCTCCCTCACAACCGTCCCATCCACATCTGCCGACAGCGATGACCGTCACCTGGCCGTTGGTCTGCAAACTGGCCTTCTCTCCATCAAGACTCGTCTTGCTGGTGTTGAGAAGGTCAAGTCACGCGAGAAGGAAAAGAAGATGCAAGCGCTCATCGAGGGTAAAGCAGACGAGTACGAGCGCAAACAAAAGAAAAAGGACATGCGTCAAGGAATTCAGGCCCGTGACCGCGGTAAGGACTTCCGCGGTGAGGGTGCCGACATTGTGATCACAGGCAACGACCGAAACACAAAAGCAAAGAAGTTGAAGCCATGGCAACAAAGCTTGCGCAAGGGTGCTTATGGCAATGCGCTTGACCTCGTCCTTTCACCAGCTGGTGGTGCTGATCAATTTTCTAACGAGGAAGTTCTCACACTTCTCACTGCTCTCCGTCACCGCTCGGCTCTGCGAACAGCCCTGGCAAACCGTTCAGAAGAGCAACTAGTCCCTGTGCTCGCATGGGTGCTCAAATACATCAACCACCCTCGACTAATGACTCTGACGAGCGACGTGTTGCTTGTCGTGCTTGATCTGTACAGCTACAGGATGGGCGACTGGGCAGAAGGTGCCGCCGGCGATGAGGGCAGGAGCGTGTGCGTTCTTGTCGAGCGCATCGGAAAGAGGGTCAGAAGAGGCTGTGAACTTGCACAACAAGCAGAGGGTGTTGTCGGTGTGCTGGAGCTTCTCAACGAGGGATGAACAGGACTTCGCAATTCTTTTCGCTTCTAGCCCAGCAATGAAGCTCGAAGGGTCGACCTTTCTCCTCGACTACGCATTTGAGCGCTACGAGAGCACAGACACTTATCCAGCACAGCCCGGTTGCTCTACTTCGGCCATGGGCTTTCACTTGCCAAACTTCTGTGGCAACTTCTCACTGGAAATGCCTCAACTGTGCCCACTCCGAGGCAGGCTATAAAATCTGGAAGAACGTGGAGGAGAGCACGCCCCATACATGTATAATCTCCATTGTGGCGCATGCGTGACTTTCATGGAAGTGGCGATGAAAAGCATAGGCCTTGCCACTGGGTCGTCTCATGGCCGCCACTAGCCATGGAAACAATTGACATGGCATAGAAGAGGTGTATCGGCATTGGATCGCGCTTCCATATTTCGGGAACATGTAGCAATAGATTAGATTTAAGATACCAATGAGCATGCATTACATCAAATTCATTGCGTTACACGCTATACTGAGGCTCAAGTCGGCCCCAGCCGTCAAATGTGGTATACTCCAGTTCATCGAGATCAATACCTTTGATCAGCCGCGCCTGTCCAGAGAGGGATGTATCAGCGTATGGCAGACGTGGTAACAGATATTACACACCCCTTTTGCTACTTGATTTAAAAGCCGTTGAAACCACAGGGAAGAAGAGCAAGGAATTTCTTGCTAAAAGAGTGTGTAGCAGAAAACATATCACTTACATTGACTGCGAGGAACGGGCGCTGCTTCTCGACTTCCGACCCGGCGAATCGATCATCACATTGCTACTGCACTCGACGCAGAACAGATGCGGTTTGCGCTTTTGTCCGAAAAAGTACGATTTAAGCTTCGACTCGGAGTCGTCGAGGAATTGCACGTCGCCGCGCTTGGGGTAGAGGAGCAGGTAACCTGGGGCTCACTTCAGCATCCCGAAAGCCTTTTGTTCCGCTTTATGATAGCGAACATATGAGGGCGCCAGACATGCTCGCTGTACGTACCGTGCTTTGTGCAAATCGAGCAGTTGCATCGATTCACTTTGGTCGAGCCTTCGGGCGCCAGTGCGTCTTCGAGCGTGAAGGTGAAGCGGATTGCGCCGCAGTGGCAGTTTGCTTCGTAGGTCTTGGGCGGCATTTGGTCGCCTTCTCTTTGGGCATCTGTGGGTGTTGTACTCAGATCAGTGCTTGCTGTGCCGCGTGTGGTCTCACATAGGCCTGGCAAGAGATGTTGAGAAGCGCGTGGCGATCATGCCTCGCTTGTCTGATATGGTCAGCCATCGTTTCGACCTCGCAGCTAGCAGGGGGACGAAAAAGGCCCTGATGCTAGCGAACCCCGACATTGTTATCACACAAAGCTATCTCCTTTTCGGCAGGTGCGTCGCCCTACATTGCAGCTCCTAGAAAGTCAAGCCTAAATCGATGTGTTCGTGTTCAGTTCTAGCTCACGAGTCTGCGGACAGCATCTCGTTGGTGTCGTAGCCATATCCATGTCTGCGCCAGTCACCATAAGCATATGTATCATGCAAGCCGTAAGGGCATCTCGCCAGTCTCTCAGTGGAGTATACGACTCATTCATAATCCATCGCTGATGTGATAAGTATTAGTTGACGATCTAGTGCGCGTAGACTTTGAGCTATAGCTGTACGTCAGATGGAGGACATCGTGTATGGCAAGGGAGCCAAGTGCCTTCGAGCTCGTTCGAGACCAAGAGGATGGAAAATGAGGGCCCTGACGCTGACATGTATCGCCGAGCCGAACAAGTTTCATGTTGCGGACAGACTTGACACACAGCAGGTCTCGCATCTCTTGGAGCTTCAAAGAGCGCACGGCCATAGGCGTACGATGACAATTGTGGCGCATGCGTGGAAGTGGCAAGTTAACGAAAGAGCATAAGCGTTGCCACTGGTTTGTTTCATGGCCGCCACTACTAGCCATTTCAATCATCGCCACGGAATAGATCAGAAAAGACATGTCGATATGCTCGCGCTTCCATTATAGACGACATGTAGCGATAGATTGAATCCAAGATACAATGAGCATGTCTCAACAGGTATTGAACCCAGACAAGCCTCAAAAGGCACTGCTGTCGCAACGACTCATCATGCGGAACAATAGGAACAAGACATGGCCAAGCATTCGCCTCACGACTTAGCTCACATTGCACTGCCACCACCGCCACTGCCAGATCCTGAATCTCGGCTTGCCCTCCACGTGCCGCGATGGGGGGACGTCATTGTTGAATGCGCGCGAGAATTGTTCGCGACATCTAGACCTTTAATCCACCGCTGCCAGGGGCGCGCGGACGTTAGGAAACTGTAATCGTTTATTTTGCTTCTAACAGCTGTATTTCCATATACCTGCTATGTTCCCGTACCACTAATTTCTAATTTCTAATATCTGATATCCGGACATCCGCATCCTCAATCCTCCATCCTCGCAGCAGCAGCCATGCCGCGCCCTCTTCCTCCTCCCCATCTCCACGCGCCGCACTCTGATTTACTGCGAACGCGCCCTTCCCAATCTCGCACCCGGCACAAAGCAGCCCATAGGCGACCGCATCATCAACAAGTCTAGCGAAGTCTGGACGACCTGGGAGCGCGCGGAGAAAGGCTGGCAGAAGAAAGTGACCGAGTACGGCAATGCTCTGTTCCGACGAATCCCTTTTGAAGAATGGGGTCTCAAGACTCTGCCGCCTGCGACCAAGAGCAAGTTGGCCGAGGTTGAAAATGGAGATATGAAGTTCGAGTGTTTGTTCCCGGGCAAGTTTCTGGAGGGTGCGAAGGTTGGAGGAGTATTGGAGAGGTTGGGCAAGGAGAGGCAGGCGCTGCATAGCAAGAGGCTTTGGGGGAGTGTGGCGCTGATGCCGGTTAGTGCGCCGTTTACGGTTGTGCCTGTGTAAGTGAATTGGCCCGCTGTCGCTTGGGGAGAGGAAGGAGCGACACAAGATCAGATCAGAGCTAACATGCGTCCTTAGAATCCCCAACCTCCCCTTCTTCTACCTCTGCTTCCGCGCCTACTCGCACTTCCGCGCCCTCTACGGCGGCCGCATGCTCGAATACCTCATGAGCAAGAACCTCATTCAGAAAACTGCTTCCGCACAGCTAGACGCCATGTACACGCGCGGGCTTCTGCATCCCACGCGCCAAGCTACGAGAGAAGCCGAGACGCCTTCGGATGAAGAGATTGAGAGGGTTTCGCGCGAGGTGGGAGAGAAATCGAAGGGAGATGAGGAGGAGGTGATGGTGTTGCAGAAGTGGAATGGCAAGTTGCTTGCTGAAGAGTTCAAGTTACCAGAGATGGAGGTGGAGATCGAGAGGGCGGTGGAGCAGGTTGAGAGGAGCATTGAGGCGGACCAGAAGAAGAGGGAGGAAGAGGCAGGGCGGAAAGAGAAGGATTCATGATGAATAGGTTGTTATGTTTTGATACGAGACATGAGGGGACGTTTGGTCTGCACGATGAGTGGTTGGATTTTCTTCTGGGCTGTATGATAGATGTAGATACCCATACCCGACTCTGTTCGATTTTCCAAACTAGCCGATCTCGATGTTTTCACTAGCTACTATGCGTTGTGTACAATCGCTGCGCGTAGGCGTGGCTTTTATGCTTCTATCAGCAGCGAGCAATCCAGAATTTGGTTCCAGGATCCATTGAGAAAGGCGAATGACTTTGACACTTTCCTAGTGATCGACGTACCCATACCAACAGCCATAGAACAAAGCACAAATGTGCCGAGCATTGGGAGACGCTTTTCGCAGACTCATGACAAACAACTGTATGCAACATGCCTGGGTCGCGATCAACATCCAAAAGGCACCAATTCATTGTGCAACTCAATTCAGGCCTTGTGACATAAACACCCATCAGCAGGAAAATACACTCGTTCTTCCAGGAGAATTTGTTCAGGTTATGCTTAACGCATGTTTGCGTGGTCCTCCTCCCAAGTCTGCAGAATGTTCATGAACGCGCTAATGTTCCTAAGGATATCTTTGACAAGCGCCAAGTACTCCACTGTGTCGGCATCGTTTGTCGGAGCACTTTGCAAGGGCCGCGCGAGTTGTGGCAATGGACCTGTAGGTTCAGTTGGCGCTGAATCCGCGAACATGTCGTCGTCTGTCGGGCCGGCATCGAAGTCGATGGAGGAGACATACGCTCGGAAGGTATCTTCTTCCTGGCGTTGCACAAATGCTTCCAGTTCGTCGAGATTGACACTTGCCGTTTGACTCGTGGCAGGAGATGTTGATGAAATTCTTGGAAAAAAGACTCCCTTGTCGCGTGCATCGAAGAGGGTCTCGCGACCCAGTCCGTGGCGGAACCAGCTGGGATCGTTGGCTTGTTCTCGTTGTGCTCGCTGGGTAGCATCGAGCTTCGTGCCACAAAGGACGTCTGTTGGTGCGTTGTCGGTTCTGACACTCAGGCCAACACGACGTAGATTGGCATACCCTCGGTCCAAGAATTCCAATGCTTTTTCGGCTCTGAGCCTGCCGAAGGTGTCGATGTCGCTTAAGTGTCCACGTAGCCAGTCGCAATACTCTTGCTTGTCCTGCATCTGTTCGATCATTGTCGAAAGAGCTGCACCCGCACTACACAGTTGCCGATCAACGCGACGATAGTCTTCGTCCTTGAACTGGCGCGGACCGGTGAGTGTGATTTTGCGGATATAATCCATCACGAGTAGAAGCTTCAGGCGAACCATTCGCTCTTCTTGGGGAAGCACACGAGTCGCCATGGCCGATGTAGTTGATTTGATGGGTTGAAAAGATTGCAGACGAATGTCGGTCGCGATTTATAATAATTCGAAGTGGTTGCTTCAATGCAATTGTGAGAGCGCGCGACATTGTCTATCCCTTGATGCAGTAACAGCATACCAAGTCGCAGACGGCGCGACTTTTCAGTCTTCCACCACAGGAGCAAACTTGCTCATCTTCCGTAGCTTCAGCCCGTATCGCATGAACAAGAAAGGCACAGGCAGTGCCAAACAAGCAACACCGCCAAGTATACTCATCGCCGGACCGACACCAAGCGTATGGAACATGCTTTTGGCCGCCATTGGAAGGCCTGCAGCAAGGACAGAGCGCAAGAATGTGTTGGCTGAGACAGCACTGGCGGCGTACATGCCATAGGTGTCCACGAGGAAGTTGATGCACTGGTTGAAGATGATGTTGAAGCCCGCGCCGATAAAGCCAGCTGCTACTACTGGTACTGGCCAAGGAATGGATGGAGATGCGGTCCACCCGAACCAGAAGAGGCTATAGAACGTATTAAGTCAGCGAATTGTCTCAAGACTCTATGGGAGTCACATGGGTTTCACGTACCCAATGGCGAATAGCACGCCGCCAACAACCATAGGTGCAAGACGTGCTTCTGGTACGGGTCTTTCCTCCGCTTTGTTGACTATCGGGCGTAACGAGGTTGATTTGCCAGGTTGACGGTTAAGGCGAAAAGCACGCCCACGAAGAGTGCCAGGAAAGGCAATGTCGAGACGACAAGAGACCAGCCGCGGTCTTCTTGAAAGACAATGGGGAAGACCTCAAGCGTCAGATATAGTAGGGCGTAGACAAACGAAGCGTAGAATGCTACGCAAGTGACCATCGGCTCTGTCGTCAACATCAAAATTGGGCGAGAGAGATGTTTTTTGAATATGCTCTTCACGTCAAGCTTGTTCTCTTCATGCGGATGCCAGTATCGCTGGTCTCCAGTTTCTTTGCGCAGACGCTTCGCTTTTTGCTTGAGCAGGACAGGTGCGTAGAGCTCTGGCATGCAGAACAATGTCACTGTCGCCACCACGAATACCCATATAGCTGTAATGTATTCGGTCCATCTCCAGCCCAGTGCCGGGTTCACCACCAACGCTGCACCTATGATGGGCGCAATTGTTGGTCCACCCACGACCGCCACAGCGTAAAGAGACACGGCAAATCCTCTCGCTTTAGGTTCGTAGATGTCTCCAAGGGCCGCTGACACATTGCTGACTGGCGCACTTCCAAACGTACCACCGAAGAATCGTGTGACAAACATGGCAGCGGGCGATTGGCTAACCGCCGTCCCAATGCTGAAGAGCATGAGAGCGTACATCGCAGGGAGGATGCTCCATTTTCGGCCGAAGAGTTCACTGACAGGAGCCCACAGGAGAGGTCCGACGGCGAAGCCGACGATGTAGAGAGACACGTTCAGTACAGTGACTTCTGAACTGATGTTGAAGTGCTCTGAAATTGCTTCGCTGGCCGGGGAAATGATGGCGGATGCCTGAGAAGAGGCGAGAGCCAGCATTCCCAGCTGGAACGTAATCCAGCTTTTGTACCAGAACGAGAAGTTTCGTGGGTTGGCAGGATCGCCCTCCTCCCAGTCTACTTGGAAAGTAGGATGATTCTGCTTAGTACTAGGAATTCTTCGTAGCGACGGGTCTTGCTGTCCATCATGGTCCAAGTCTGTTGATCTTTGTGCAGTGGCGGGTAGCGTATGATCTCCGTTCTCTGGGTCCTTTTCCAGGTCCGTATCCGTTCCCTTCAGGGACGACGAGCTTGACATTGCTGCTTCACGTGATTCGAGTGGCAATCACCATGTGGCAGGTATTCCAGATGGTAAAATGTCGAAGAGAATTCGCGTGAGCAGATCTGGATCATTATCTATCTACTTACCTCTGGATGCTTAGTGATTCGGCGGCTAAGACGGCACTCGAAGTGACGACAAACGTCCCTAGCCGATATCGCCATCCGGCACCTGTACCGAAAGCTAAAAACGACAGATAGTTACGTGTATGACGGAGTATTTGCATGTGCTACTTCCATTGCACACCCGTCGGACATAATGCAAACAGCGAAAATGCGCTCGCTGGTGGTGAGGGTGGACAATGGCATTATTGGTGACGCTTGAAGATGCCGGAGTGGCGGCCTCTCTCTCCGGCTGCCAATTTCACGACTTCCACGCGCCGGGCCGCGCCTGGTCTCCTTGGTCGCGTTGCTCTTTTGGGAAATCTGTGCGACGACTGCAGCTCGCTCTTCAGTCACGGCATTGGAGATGCTGCACCATGCACACATGTGCTCTACTGCGGTGATTTCTGGGCTCACTCAGTAATGCCAATTCACACCTGATAGGAGCCAATCATGGGCATTCACGGCTTATGGGATGTCATTGGAAGGGGTGAACTTGTCACGCTCTCAAAGCTGGCCACCGAGCATTTCAACCAGCATGGAAGACCGCTCCGTATCGCAGTCGACGAGCCAGGATGGAGATTCAACACCTGACGCCACAGCAGGTGGAGTTCATCAGATCCAAGGAACCAGCTGCAAACCCGATCGAGAAGAACATCATGTGGCGTATACTCCACCTCATGAAGTACAACATTCAACTGATCTGGGTTTTCGATGGACCTGGTCGACCCTGGAAACGCAATAAGCGAGGAGGCGGAGGCAAGCCCCAGGACGAGCGCGAGAGGACTCGACTGACCTGTCACCTGCTCGATCATCTCAAGGTGCCTTACCATCGTGCGCCCGCTGAGGCCGAAGCCGAGTGCGCGAGGATGCAGCAGTTGGGAATCGTTGATGCTGTCTGGTCTGATGACGGCGATACTCTGATGTTCGGTGCCACTTGCATGTTCAGCGCACACAAAGTCGGAAAGAATTGGAGCGCCGATGAGATTCGTGTAGTTCGTGCTGCGACAGTCCTTGCGGAGCACGATCTAGATCAATCCTCTATGGTGCTGTTCGCTATGCTCGCCGGTGGCGATTACAACACTGCTGGTCTTCCGAATTGCGGACCACAGATCGCACGTGTCGTTACACGGAAGGAGACTGGTCTAGCCGATGCGTTGTGTCGGGCATCAACTCATGATCTGCCCGGCTGGAGACTTCGACTGGAGGATGTGTTGCAAAAAGTAGGCAAGCGAGTACTGGTTCCTTCCACGTTTCCGGATGAAAAAGCGTTAGACCATTACCGCAACCCTCGTGTCACATCAGATGAGGGACTTTACAACCTGACCTGCTTGAAGAACGGTTGGGACCTTGTGATCGACCAGAGCAAGCTACGCGTTCTTCTGCGCCAAAGATTTAACATTTGGACGAAAGGCTACATGAAGCATGTCGGCCAGTCCTGATGATTAGGCAACTGGCAGATGTCCGCCATACGATGGAGCCATGAAGAAAAATGAAATTTGACATCGAAATCAAAAGGATGCGACAGAAGAAGCCGGCGTGGGCGAAAATTCTGCAGATCCGACGGAACTCGAGAAGAAAGTGACATTCTACCCTATTCCCGCTGTCGACATTGACATTTGTGAGCCGGAGGGCGAGGATTGGAGCATCTGGGAGAAGATGGATCTCACTATGATCCTGCTAGCCGTGTTGAATGCAATGTGCTGAGCTGTTTCCTGGCCCACGGTCTACCGGAGGGCTCTCTGGCCATGCCAGAACCACAAAAACGTCAAAAGAAGCAGAACGCTCACACTGCTGTGTCAAAGCAAAGTGTGGCTGATGTCGCACCGGCAATGCCCTCTCCGATGGCTCCAGGAACCACTACTGTGCCAACCACTACGCCTAAATCCCAGGAGAGGCCCAAGAAGACCTCGACCTCGACGTCAATCGATGCCGACAAATGGGCCCGGTTCCCAAAAAGCGTGGGAGGCCACCGAAAGGCAGCAGCACAACACCGAAAAGTCATTCGCCGAAGAAGCGCAAAGGTCCTCCTGAAGTTGAGACCATACCAAAACCACCAGCGCCAGTATTCAGGAAAGCTCGAGAGTTTCCCTTCACGGCGCCAGCTGTCTCTCCGCAGCAATCTCAAGATGCTGAAGGGTCCGAACAGGCCTCAGCAATGCCGGTCAGCTGGGCAGCACCTCTCGTCTTCGCACTCTGTTTGATACTCCAAGCACTTCGCAAGATCTGAATCAGCACACTCCTGGTGAAGCGATACTAACCCGCTACGTTGCGCGAGCTGAGAGCAGCGAGGTGGGGCTTCGCAAATTTGCAAGCATCGTCAGCTACATCTTTGAACGATACTTCTCTTGTCAACGCGGCAATTCCGGCAGGCGCAGTGATCATCGATCTGACGGATTAGATCTGCCGTTTCATCGCACGTGGCCGCATGATCAAGACCGGGCGCGCATGCCATAGCACATTCGTGTCCAAGGCGCGTGACGCAACTATGCCCTGCATTTTCCGTTTCTCCGATATTGGACAAATATCCTAATGATTGTATGTATTACGATGATATATGATAGATAATCAACGCTCGACGGCTGGCCTCGAGCAGACATATAGAGAAACGATTTCATTATTTTTTACGATCAAGTTGAAATATCTGGGTCCTCTAGCACTGTGCTCATGGAGCAGCTCATTTCCGCGTAGATCCTCGGACCGTATTTTACCAGGAACGATGAACAGCGCGACGCCATCTAGACACTTAAAGATTGCACACTTCGATAAGTCAAGGTGAGCTCCAATTCTTATTCCTGAGTCTGCGCGTGCCTGACGTATATGTTTGATGCTTGTCCCACCAGGAATCGATCAAAATTTGCTCATGGATACCGATGAGACACCAATAAAGCAAATCGTACTTCTAGCGATGTTTATGCTTATACTGGCCAGCACAGAATTAAAAAGGGCTGCATCTGCCATTGAGATGGTAATACCAGATTGTACCGCCCCTGAGCATCTGCATTTTTTGAACCCCAGAACAGCCCCGCATCCTCCATCCTTCGAGATCACCACGCTCTCTCACAGGAACAGCAGTTGCTACGCAGCATACGAAGTCAGCCGCTCACGTAGGAGAAAGCTTTTCCAAAAGCACTTTGAAACGGCGCCACATCAACGGTCAGCGCTACGTGCCTGACATGGCGCAGATCGCCATTGGTCTGAGACACAGACTTATTATAGGGTTGCGCAAACAAACATGCTGTGTCTTGAGGCGGTCAGCTGGCGCGAGCCATTGGTTCGCCATGTATAATGGAGGTTTGTTTGTGTCTTTCCGTGGCTGCTGATGCTCGTGCGCTCTGCCTGTGGAACGCTCGTGCTATATGAATAGATCTCTTGCTCTCGCTGTGCAGATTGCGTGCATGTGCCTTACCTTGCTTGTACGTCAATCGGTTGCGGCCATACAGTGACGAGTATTCAACAGGACGTTCACGCATAATAACAAAAGAAGGCGTCCTCGCCCGCAACCATGCTTACACAACCACTCCCCTACTTCTCGCGGGCAACAACACATACGAGCCAATTGCACCCGAAAAACGTCACTCTCTATCGACATCACTCTCAAGAAAATTTTCCGTGCGAAGCAGTACATCCACCAGCTCGACAAGTACCACTCGCTCAAAACTATCAACGAAGTCGTCACAGCTCAAAGCTCGCCTGCATTCACTGCTCTCGACACCATCGCATACTTACACCGAAGACGGAGACATCCATGAAGCGATACTTCCCAAGAAGAAGAAGAAGAGGTCGAGCAGAGTAGCAAGGAACCCTGACTCCGAATACCTGAGCACATGGGACGCCTTGTCAGCATATGCTTATCCAGGTGCAGGCCCTGTCATCAGCTGGTTTTGATGTGCGAAAGAAGTCGATGACCAAGATCACTCGTTAGTTTTTCTTTGGGTTTTCCTTTTCTTTTTTGGGAGGAGACATATGGGAGTACGATTTTAATGTGCGAGGGACGATGCGATGATAATTGTAATGCTTGTGCAAGAGTAGGTTCACTCTATGCAAGAACGATGTTTCATACAGAGGACTCACGAATCTGATACCCTTTCCAGATGCGCCACTCTTCGTAATCAATAAGTGCCTGCATGCATCCCACTGACTTTCTGCGCCAGCCACACCTGCTCCAAAGGCTTCGTGATGAAATCGTTGCAACCGGCGTTCAGCGCTCCGTCTCTGTCTGCCGGCAACGAAGACGCCGTCAGCGCAACAATGATGACTGGCCCTCTCTGGTGCTTCTTGCCGCTCGCCGAGTCCTCGTTTTCGCTGCGCTCTAAGCGTCTTATCTCTTTCGTGGCTTCCAGGCCATCCATCACGGGCATGCCGATGTCCATGAAGATTAGGTGGAATTTGCCTGCTTTCCATTTGTCGACAGCCTCGAGGCCGTTGGCGGCTGTGTCCCAGCGGACATTCAGCTGCTGCATTTGTTTCGACACTACGCGGGAGACGAGGGAATTGTCTTCGGCGATTAAGACATTGATAGGAGGAATGGTACCGTTGAGCTGCCTAGATGGGTTTGACCGTGGAAGCTTCGGTTGAGGTTTTGCTTTGGGCTTTGACTTGGGTGGTTGATGTGTTGTCGCTTGTGTTGTTGGCTTATCGTTGGATCGCCCGTGGGATGGTCGTCCAGAGCGTGAGCTACCTCGTGACCCACCCTGCAGTGGGCGGGAAATAAGAGCTTGTTGAGCGGTCCTCAGGACTGGGCCGGAACGGCGTATGATGTCCACTGGGATGGCGTCTGAAGAGAGGCTTGCGACTTGAAGCGTCTTCTGAAGGGCTGGAGTCACGTCGTGGCATTAGTGCGATAGGTGATTTGCGTCCTGTGCTGAACAGATCTCGCGGTTTCCTGTCGAACAAGTCTCTGGCATCGCGTTCAGACCTTGCCGAGTCTACGCGAAGCGTCGCATGTGGATTGCCAGACAGAGCGGACAAGGTACTTTGCACTTGCTTCCGCGAGGATGCTTGTTGAGGCGTGGCTTGGATTTCTCTTATGGTCAGACCCTCACTGGTGTGGCAGGTTCTTCAGCAGTCCCATAAAGAAGAGGCTCCGTGGAGCTCGTACTGGGATGAGCTTCTGCTTTTGAGAGTCTGGTATTGCCGAAGTTCGTTTTTTTCAATGCTTTATGATAAGAGCTTCAGGGAGTCGCTGTCCTCCGGATAATAACAGTCCAGTAAATTGAAGATGTCTTCGTCAGGACTCAATTGTCGTTCGTAGCATGCAGATGGTCCCTTTATTCGTGGCACGATCGAGAGTATCATGTTGGCCGCGTCGATTGCTTTGCCGAGTGAGTTGGCATATCTACACAAAACCGAAGTCTTGACATCGTCCACCAACTCGCCAGAAGACACGGATACTGAGGTCGCTGCTAGACCTGATTCGCAAACCCATAATTTGCGACATGATTGTGTGGCTGTAGACATTTTTTAGTCGGCCAGCGAGTGATGGGCTAGCGACGTCCGACTTAAGAGCAAGTCCTGATGACTAGAATAGCGACTGCCAGCACGATCTTTTGATCAACAACCGTCAGAAGAAATGAACATGAATGAAACAAATGTGGTTATTTCATAAAAATCGCGTATGAAAATCAACAAAGCACACGCGAAGAAGTTGTCGATGTTGATGCTGGGTTACAGCGCTGCCCAAGCTTCTGCATGAACTAGCACACACTAGTGAGCGATCTCCGATCTTTTGATGCGATCTTCGAAGGATGTGCCGTAATTCGATATTCTTCTCACGTTATGTTGGTAGTCCGAAACAGAATCATGGAGGATGCGGAATGGCCACATATGGCATCGCATGCTAAGCACTCTGTGAACAAACATGAATCCATCATTGTTTTGTAACAAAGCTATCCGCTGAGAATCCAAGACAACAGCCTCAGCAGTACTTGCGCAACATCTCACATACAGCGTCTAAAGCTCTCCCGTGTTCGTAAGGAGCTGCAGGTGAGGTCTGATAGCCTCAGTCGTTTGGCGTGGACGCATGAAGGCTGGTTCGGGTGTGTCTCGGCAGCTAATCATCCGATGCGACCACAGTCTTGAGAGGTGGCACAGTTCAAGGTGTTCCAGAAACACAGTGCTGCGAAACATTCAGGTATATCTTCAAATTGTAGCAATTGGGTTATAAATAAACAATTTCGTCATTGCGAATGTCGTGGCAATTCCCCCTGTTCAGCGTTCCAGACCATTCCTCGGGCTTAACCGGAATGTTTGCATCAAGCATCTCTCCTTTCCCCTGATATTTGCAGACCCTACTTCAAACAACGCCAGAAGTTCGCGGATGGCGATAAGAGGCCCGATCACAAGCCCTTGCGCCCGCAAGTCGCTTCTCTCGTGGTTGCAAAGTGGCCCCAGCCAAACGAAGTGTTTTGTGAGAATACGCTTAGAATCGTCGACCAGGTCTTCCCAAGGTAGAAGAGAAGACCTCGTCGTCAGCGGAATCAAAAAAGCCTCGAATCGTTGGAAGGTGTCGTGTCATCAGGCGCTTGATTATATTGATGTCGCTCGATTATTCCAAAGATCTTCGCGGAACGTTGTAGCCCATGGGCGTGAGCGTGGGGATGGCGTTGCATTATTGTGGGTTCTGATAAGCGATAGCCAGATTTGGTCGGATATGTATCGCATGTTCTCTAGCTGGATTGAGATGCGATACGACATCAAGATGTGTCGCCTCCTCACTTGGAGTAATCAGAGAGGTGGTACCACAAGCATGGCTTCGCTGGTACGTCGTAACTGCAAGTACACTTCACGAAGTGCCTCGAGTGTTTCCCACGTGAGCTGTCACATTTAGAGTTTCGGAACAGCTTGCCGAAGCGTGCGTTGTCGAAGTTGAAGAGAGCCATGGTGATTCGAGTTGGTGTTTACTGATCACAACAGCTCTCACGACATGGGCACACAGGCTACTTAAGTTGCGCCGGCGACCATGCGCAGGCTTATCTTGGTCACGCATGGCTCAGGAATGGAAACACAAGGTAGAATCGCGGCACAAGGCTTAGTACGGTGATTAATCGGGGGCCTTCCGAGTTTCAGAACCCTGAACCTAATATGCATGACCCCGGTTCTCGGAGTGGTCCAATTTCTTCACAGCCGCTGTCAAGCAGGTTTTGTCGCGCTGGCCATTCAGGTTATACACATGATCCCCGTCTTCGCGTACAAATCGGTGCACGTCTCTAGCAGTCACATGCCTAGTGACGTGCGCCACGGACGATTTCTTGGACCATGTGCCCAAGGCTTTGGGCAGGAGTCACACAGCGGACAGCCTTACAGCCCTGGTATATAGTAGGCGGAGTCGGAATCACGGAGCGGACTTCTGGAATCGATCGCCGAACGTAATCAAGGTTTTGGTCGGCACCGCCCAGACGTGACACGTAAAAGTGCACGTGTCCGACGCAAGGCGCTGATATCTCGCCATGTCTAAATCGGGAACCCGGGTCATGTGATACTGCCTGCGGCCGTAGCGTGGTGGAGTGTTCAATCGATCGTCTCAAAAAGTGCAACTGCTGGGTATCATGTAATGCCCTCTAACGCCTGGGAAATACGAACGCAATCGTACAGCAGCGTCGCATGCCCACCATATCCATTTCCAAACGATGTGTATGTGCTCATTGTCCCTCAACCTCCTTACTCCTGTCCTTGAGGAACTCGGAAAGCCAAAGCAGCGGTTTCTCGGGCTCGTACACCGCCAGATATTTCATCCCCTCCAGCAGATGAGGCGTGATGTTCTGATTGAGGAATTGCCTTGTCGGACCGCCATGGGCGACAGGCTTATCGGGTCTGGCTGTCACAGGAGGTGGAGGGATCGAACCAGGTCGAGGCGTGCTTGCTGTGGGTGTGGCTGCTGCGGCCACTGTGACTGGGACTGCTGATTCTTGGTTCACAGGCGCATAATCCGTGTTGGCTGCTGAAGGCGCTGCGCCCTCTGTGGTCTGGTCCGGTGCAGTCGGATCGGTGAGAGTTGGCTGTACTGCGCTCAGAGCGGGCTAAATGTGCTGTTAGTAGGTGCATGCGGAGGTTGTAAGTACGGTCAACTTACCTCCGGCACAGTCTCCTCCTTCATCTCGACGTCGGTATTTGCCGGCGCATCTCCGTTGGGCATTTGTTCAGCCATGGTTGCTGGGTGTTTAGCTTCGAGATATGGTGTACAGTACCCTAGTCTGGAACGTGAGCTTTATGTTGAAGCGCGTCTTCTAGAGTTTAAGCCGAGGCTTGGCGCGTCGTGACTTCACTTTCTCGTGGACCTTCGTACGACGGACTTTTGCAATGACTCCAGCTACCATTGGCTTCCAAACATTTCTCAACTCTATCCGTCAAGTGGACTACCAACGCTGTGCGAGCGTCATATTACTCACGGGAAACGTCCATCCACGACATGCAAAAGTGCCGATCTCACGTGGCAGAGGTCGCTTTCGGAAGAGCGAAGGGTCCTGCTCAATACTTACGTTGCGATACAGTCCAGTGCAAGCAGTATCGACGTAGCTCAAATGAGTACATCGTAACCGATTGCCGCGAGGACGGCTCGGAAAAGCTCTGCATGGCCCCTTTTATTCGCTTTGAGTCCACCTGAGATGGCGTGCGCTTCTTGGAGTATACGAGAATCTATGTCCTCTTGGGCACTGATGGACAGCTATGCCGAATTTTTGGCACATTCGCACGTGTGTCTAAGTCAGAATTGCAGGGCGACGATCTCATGTGCTAATTCGGTAGAGGTCTGACTCCAAGTGAGGCAGCTTTGTACAAGATAAACATCCCAGGTCGACAGCAATACCCATGGCAGTCCATCGACATCAAGCGAGCATCGTATACTTCGTTATTGATCGATCGACCGTGACCCGCGCTTCACATAGAACCCTGTCGCGCGACGGAGAGGTGCTTACGAACCCAAATCTCACTTTATGTATGGAAGCATTCTCTTGATCCGCTCTGGCAGTGCTTTCACGTGCAATACTGTTGTGGATGTCGATCCTGAAATGAAGCGAGCGTGACAGAATGATTATATGCATGTGAACATCGCCCAGCTCCAGGTTAAAACTCGCCGTCGCACCTCTCTCGTTCATCAACAGCTTTTCTTTTCAAACCTACCTAAACAAACACCACTTTCAGCTCCACAGCGACTCTCCACGCCGCGTCCGCGTTAACCGCCACTCCTTCTCTCCCACCATGCCTCCGAAGGGGTCGACCAAGGGCCAAGCCAAAGAGCAGCCCAAGACTCCTCAGGTACGACTCTCCTCCTTGTTGCCATCTTCTTGTTTGTCAATTAGACTGACATATCACAGAAGACCAAAGGCGACGGCAAGTCCTCAGCCACTCCAACGAAGACGACTCCGAAAAAGGCAGCGCCGGCCAAGAAGGAAGAGGCTAAAGCCAACACTCCCAAGAAGCCGAAGCCTGCCGTCACTTACACTCGCCTCGCCCGCGACCCGAAAGCTGCCCTTCCGGTCGATGTCGCTTATCAGGGCGACATCGCCGAGTCAAAGGCGGTCAAAGCCAGCTTCACCCACGTCCTCAAGCTTGACGCCGGCGCTCCCTTCACTCTGCTCGACAGCGTAAGTCTCCCCACTTCGCGTTGCGCGCACATATGCTGACAGCTTTCAGTACCTGATCCCTGAGGGTCAAGACAAGGAAGGCCACCAAGTCATTCTCCTCAAGCCCGCTCCAGGCTTCAAATTCATGAAGCTCCCGATCGAAGTCCGCACCCGCATCTACGGCTTCCTCTTCTTTACAAAAGGTCAAGGCTCCCAGCCGATCGCCCTCGACGGCAAGCGCAAAGACGAAACCAAGGCTTTGTACGCCAAGTCCTTCGCGGAAGGCAGCAAGACTCGTGTCGGCATTCTGGCTGTTTCCAAAGAGGTAACTACCGCCCTGTTCACTCCAACCCTTGACCACCGCTAACCGTCAAAATGCAGATCAACAAGGAAGCCACTCCCATCCTCTACAGCAGACCCCTCCGCTTCGACAACCCTGGCACGCTGCTCAATTTCTTCGCCGACCTTGAGTCTCACTTACGTCTCCACCTGCGCCACATCGAGCTTCACCAGTACGTCAAGAAGGATGCCAAGAGTGCATTCGCCTTTCTGGCCGAAGCCAAAGGCCTAGAGCATCTGCGCATCGAAGTCGGCATCGCCGCCGACGACCAGGTGGAGAAGGCTGTGGGATCTTTCTGGGTCGATATCTACAAAGTGCTCGAGGCTGTCGGGACCAGGATCGAGAAGACGATGGTTCCTCCTCGCAAGGCTAAGCTGCAGGAAGCCAAAGAGGAGAGTTCGGAGGATGAGGACGAAGATGAAGACGAAGAAGAGGAAGAAGAGGAGGAGGCCGAAGAGGACGAGAGTGGAGGCGATGACCAGCCTGCGACTGAAAAGACCGTTGAGTCCTCGCAGTCTGATCATGCTGAGGCGACGGACACCAAAGACCAGGTCGCTGAATCCACCGATGCAGATGACACCATCAACGTCAAGACAGAGGCCACCAAGCCTGACGAGACCACTCAACTCGACAGCAAGACCGAAGAGTCCACCGAGCTCGCCAAGCAGGACTCCAAGTCTCCGATCCCATCCACTCTTCCGAAGAAGAAAGCCGCCCAGCCAGAGCCAGTCAAGCTCATCCAAGGCCAGAAGCGCTTCGCCGTCGACATCCTCGACCTCGGCAAAAACGCCCTGAAGAACAAGAACGGCAGCAACTGGGACAACAGCAAGAAGCAGAAGTTCCTGAGCCTCCTGGAGGGAAAGCTCAAGTAAGTTCAACCCTTCCCTTCACACAGACTGGGATTTCCAAGACCTCAAACACGTACCGAACCCATCACTGATACGATACCCCTCTTCCTCAAAGATGAGAACCAAGCAGAGAACCACACAAAAGAAAAAAACACGAGTGACCAAGACTCACTTTTGATGCAGCGCGATGTACCTCTCCCTCTGGGCCTGCGTTTGCGGCACTTACGTCAAGGGCCACAGCTGCTCTGCTGAACTGCAGGCGAGAGGCAAAAGCGTTGCGAGCGGTGTTTTGCGTGAAGAATTCCAACACTTGGGCCACGGCGGTGCCGAGAAGATCAATGAGACTTATGATGTGATGCTTTGAAAGACTTTACTTTCCTACTCAGCGTCAGCGGGAATACGAAGACTTGAGAGCAGCAGGCCAGACATTGACGTTGGCATTGGCCAGTGTTGAAACTTGGGATTAGCTAGCCTGGAACGTCTACCATTAACGAATGCGATCTGTGTTCACTTTTGTCTGATTCCTTGTGACCTGTACCTCCGTAGAATCAACAAAGGCGTTTCTTGCGATATTATGAAGTAAACTTGTTCTCCATTGTCAAGACTAATAAGACAGCCAACTTGTTCTTAGTATCGTCATCATACAAAGAAATGCTGCAGCAGATGCGTAGTGCTGACATGCCAGAAATTGAAGAAAAAAAGATCGATGGGAATTAGAAACGCCAAAGAACGCCATACGCTCAAGGGTACTCCATCAAACAGCCACCCAAAAAATTGATTTCTTTGAAATTACTGGTAAAATCCACCGCGTTGGAAGCTCTCCATGCTGACGTCGCCAGGCTTGCCTTCGGGCATCTTGGGTTTCACTTTCACTTCTTGCTTCACCATGCTGTTGGTCCGGCTGGTTGCAGGGTCGCTGCTAGTCATTGTGTTCAGCCGTGAGCTGTTGAGTGGGGTGGCAGGCTCGCTGTTCGCAGCTTTGTCTGCGATTTGAGCTTGCTGTGGTCTGCGCTGGATAGTCTCGAGGTATGGCGAAGGGAGGTAGCCCATTTGGCCGTTGCGGGCGCGGCATCGCCACCATTCGGAGGCGTTGCCGATCGGATCTGTCTTTGAGAGGACGGGCGACGAGGTCGCCCTTCTTCACTTCGAGGTCAATTCCTTGTTGTGCTTGTTGGCCGGGTTGCAGCTGTGGGGTGTAGTCGTAAAGCACGCGGCAGAAGTCCAGCTTGCTTGGATCGAGTGGCTGCTGCTCTCCTGTGGCGGCGTCGTAGGGCGAGGCTGCGAGTTGGCGCTGCGCTTCTGCTTCTTGCGAAGCTGCGAGAGCGCGAATAAGCTTTCCCATCAGGTAGGGAAGTCCGAACACAGCGAGCATAAAGACGATGAAAGGCTTCTTCTGGGCTTTGGACGACCGCCGGACCAACAGAGCTTGATCCACCGCTAGAGAAAGCAGCAAAGCTGGCTGGCGTGAGGTCTTTGGAATCTGCTGGCAGTGGCCGCCCTGTAAGACGCGCCACCGCAGTACGGATCCAACGAAGAATTGTGAAAATACCCAGAACCGAGCCCAAAGTCTGGCGGAGATTGCCAAACTGCTCTGCCACAGAGACCATAGCGAAGAAAGACGAGTGAGTCGCCATATAAGTGCTCTCGAGCATCTGTGCAAAGCCACCGAATGCGCCGACGATGGACTCGATCATCTGGAAGGTCGTCTGCGTCGACTGGCTGAAAGTCTGCGTGAGACTCTGATCCTGGCCGTACATGCCGTTTTGTTGTCCGTACATGCCTCCCATACCGTAGCCGCCGCCCATGCCGTAGCTCGAGCCGTACATGCCTCCCATGCCTCCGCCCATGCCGCCAAAACGGCTTCCATAGGCGCCACCATATCCGCCGTAACCACCGCCCATACCATATGGCGAGCTAGCCATACCTCCGTAGGGCGATGTGCGATTATATGGCGATGAGTAGTTGCCGGCCGTCCTGGTCGCTACGCTATTGAGCGAGTCTGGTCTTGTTGGTAGTGCGGGCGCCGCGTCCGCGCCAGCTGTGGCTGCAGGTGTTGCAACAGTTGTAGGAATCGCAGCTAGATGACAATTAGCACGTACTCCACTGCGCTATCGGGCTCTCGGTATCCTTACCTGAGGTTCCTCCAGCGCCTGCTCTCTCCCAGGGTTTTGGTGGTGACACACCTGACATGCTGATGGGCGTGGCGCTCTAGCCGTAAGGCGCCTCTGTGCGCGCTTTGCGCCAATGTTCCCAGTCGCGGATAGGAGAGGTTCCGTCTCTGGTGTTCAGATTGCAGTCGTCGCCGTGCTGTATCGCGATGCCGTCACCTGGGGTGGAGAAGATGAAGCCGCTGTCGGCGATGGATGTCGGCGTCGCAGTGCCTGTGTATGCGCGTGGCGCGTATCGTGCCTATGAACAAGCAGCGTCGCCGGGTGCAGTGAATGTTCTGACAAGGGTGCGAATGGCAAGATACAAGTCATACAGACAATGCGCCGATTAACCTTTGCGTGGCCAACGAAACCTTGCGACCGGCGGAGGGAGGGCGGAGGGCTGGGGTAATCATCGTGCGCGCTCGGCAAGCCAGCCCAGGCCGAGGCATTCTGCTCGTCTCAACCAGGAAAGTCTTTCCTCGGACATGTGTCTTTCCTCGGACATGTGTCTAGATTTTGACGACTGCATGGTGCAGGCTATCTCACTGTATTGCATACAAAACATAATCATTACTGATGTTGCCTCCATCGAGAGAGACATGATATGCGCTTTAATCAGGCGATGTACAGAGCTGCCTCCTAGCTCATAAATCTGCACATACCTCGATATTGCATCAAGCAAGTATCGGCGAATATAGGTATAGGCCTCAAGGATCTAATTTATGGAGATCACAGAGATTACCCAGAGGGTCCTTAGGTACTGACAGAGTCCTATCTCTGGCGTTCGTCTACTGTACTAATAACAGTTGCCGCTGAGATGCAATGTGCAGGCTCATGAGTAGCCACTGCATCCCGTCAAGAACACGATCGAGGTAACACGGCGCAGTGCAAGATTCGTCAGTCCGATGACTCTCGGGTCCGATCATCAAGGGCAGCACTGCGAGCACACGAGAAGATGGGACTTTCGGACAGGAGAAGTAATCAAAACATGAACATGTACAATTCAAAAAAGCTAAAGTCCTCAAAATAGACCAATGCGCATCATATCAAGTTAAACAAGCCCGTGATGGTGATGATCCATCCAATGAAGTCGACCAAACACACAATTCGCTTTCGCCTTCGCATCGACCAGCCGACCGCCACACAATCATTCAGAAATTTGGACGCCGCCAGGCTCCGCCGCTCTTCGAGTTACTGGAGTGGGGTCGGAGTGTTGGCGGCATGCAAATGCAAGGTAATTCGTGAAAAAAGAGAAACCATAAGAGTTGGTGTGACCTCCAAAGATATGGTGAGGTATAAAATTTGTTGTTGAGAAAAAGAGGTGATACGAGAGGTTTTTATATGGCAACGGCTCCACGACTCAATGGCAACGCTTAGTTGTGGCCAGAGAGGGTGAAGACGGACTTGAGCAAGTCAGAGATGCCGTTGCCACCGCAGACATCGGAGATGTCAGAGCCCTTCATGGTGGTGCCGAACTCGGTGTTATCATCCAGAATCTTAATGTGGATGTCGTTGTCCTTCATCACCATGGCGGCCTTGATGGTGTTGTCGCAAGGGCGGTCGAAGTAGTAGCTGCTGCCACCCTGGTTGTTGCCGTGAAGAGTGGACTTCATGCGCTTGTCACCGGGGGCGAGGACCTCGAAGATGTCGAACTCACCACAGCCGGTGGTCCAGCAAGAGCACTCAGCGTTGCCGTACTGGAGAGTGCGGGGAATCTGAGCGTTGAGCATCCAGATGGCGGGCATGTTCACGGGGTCGTAGATGTTGTCGCTCGACTCGCCGCTGTCGGGCATCTGGAACTCGAAGTAGAAGGCCTTCTCAGCACCACCGAAACCGTGGTGAGCGACAGTGCCAGGACGGGAGTAGCCACAGCTGTCACCCTGGCACTCCTTGTCGGACATGATGATGACCTCGTCGGAGGAGTCAAGAGTGCAGTCATCAAGAACCTCGGGAGAAGAGCTGCCACCCTTGCCATCGGCACGAGCGTACGAGAGGGAGTTGCCGAAGGAGTAGTCGAAGACACCAGATCCGGAACCACCGTTGTGGTTCAGGAAGACAAGACCGTCGGCATCGCCGGACTCAGCGTTGTAGTAGGCCTGACGGCTCCAGTCGCCAGAGGAAGAGCCGAAGATGGAGTCGATAATATCGCTGCCAGAAGAGCTCGAGGAGGCAGAGGATGAAGGTGCAGCAGAGGAAGAGGGAGCCTCGTAGCTGGAGGGAGCAGCCTGGGAGCTGGAGTCAGAGCCACCGTAGGCCTTGTTCTGGACCTGAGGGGCGGGAGTGGCAGCGGCACCAGAGTACTGTTGGTCCAGCTGACGGCCTGGCGTCAATGGTAGCGTAGACCATGTCACCGACGGCAGCCTCGGCCTCACGCTTGTGAGCGTGGGCGTGAGCGTGAGCGTGACGGCGGGCAGTGGTGGCGCTGCGCTTGTCCTTGGAAGAGCCGCTGGGGGTGTAGACAGCGAACTGCTTCAGCTTGGCGGGACCACGGAAGTGCATGGAGACCTAAGGATCGTTAGCGATGTCACAGGCGATGCGCGTGTCGCGCGATTGTGCGCGTTTGCGCGTGCGTGGTGCCACGCACCTCCTCGTCGAGAGGGCTCATGGTGCCAGAGTACTCGAAGGGAGTGCTCTGGCAAGAGCCAGAGTTGCCATCCATGGAGGTGATCTTGTTGTAGTGGCTGGTACCACCAACACCGTTGTAGGAGAGGGCCTTGACCATGGAGCAGTACCAGTTACCGCCATCGTTGACGGCGTTGTCGCAAGTGCCCTGGGCGGAAGCGGTGGCGGCAAGCAGCGCTGCTGCGGTGGCGCCGATAAACTGCTTCATTTTGAAGATGATCGTAAAGTCGCAAGATGCACTGGGGAGCAATCTAGCTAGGGTATCGAGGTTCGTGAAAGGTTGTGATGGTGTGGCTGGACGCGCAAGGGGTCGTTCTAGGCTTGTTTGTTGTTGTTGCTGCTTGAATGAACCACGAATTGACTGCTTGCGAGGCAATCGGAGAGAGAGCGACGGGCACTGAGTGCTGTAAGGATCGACTGTGGTGAGCTTTGGTGGATAGCGACAACTAAAGGGAAGGGGAGTCGAGGTGCGACGACGGTGAAGTTTTGGGGCGTTCCCATGCGCGTGTTCGCTCCCCTGTCTACAGACCCACCCGTTAACCGAAATGATGCTCCTAGCCGCACTGCGCTTAGCAGCGCCGTTGGCATATCAGCGATCTGCGAGCGCCAGGCACCGCGGGAACGGTGCGCTGCAGCAGATCACAACTCCATTGACTTTGGCAATTACTACAATAATAATAATGTGATTGTCTGCATGCGCGCTCGCCTGACACGTGCGTCGTTGCTACTAGCAGTGCAGTGTTGTTAAGCTTGACAGCTATACAGCAGTGTTTACTCCTATCTTAAAGTCTATTTCCTCTCCTCCTCCCAGGCACCAAGGCGCCGACGCGAGCCCCAGAAATCTATTCTCCTAGTTCTCCGTTCTCTTAGGCGCCGCCGCAGAGTGAAACCTCCAGCCTCTCGCGAACAAGCCACCCACCACCACATCGACAATCGAGGGCGTGGTTCCACGTGGTGAGTCAACTCCCAGCCGCACTTGAACCACTCGGCGGTCAGATTGTGCAGCCTCGTCTCACCGAAAGAAACCTGTCATCTCTTGACCGCATTTTACATCTCTCTTTTTCTCACCGTCACACACGCGCGTCGAATATCATGCAGGTACTTGACCTTCTTGGCCAGGCGCACATACATCCTTGTCAACTGGGCACGCTGGGCGCTTCGGGACTGCGGTCGGCGCTGTGGAGCCGCAGGCCATTCTCGCCCAGCACACGCCTCTGCCGTCCCGTTGGTCGTAGGGGAAATTGTCCGAGCATCATGGGGCTGCACTGCGAGAACTTGCCGTGATGCAGTGCCGATGCTGCTGTGCGCTTGGGGACGATGTCGTGGATGTTCCTGGTCTTCGTCTCCATGGCAGCGAGACATGTTCGCCTTCGTGCAGAGTCATTGACGTCGGTTATGATTTTAATGATGTATCTTTCCATGCGCACACGTTGGTTGATGGGGCATTCCTCATGCATGAAGGCAACGGTGGTTTTCCTTCACTGCGTTCCCTCGCTCCTTGGCTGGCCGCTGAAGGTGGACGCCGTTCGTCTGTATGTGAAGATCGCTCCAGGGAAATTACACAGTGTCGAGCTAGACAACCTTAAATGCGCGCGTCGGCGTAGTTTGTAACTTTGTAGGTATGGGGAAAGGCACCATCATAAAGAATCGCATGGAGGTTGTTTGGTCCCGCGGAACATATCAAGATATCTATGTGCAGGGCTGATAGTCAGCATGTTCAATGTGGCTGCATATAGAGCAATGAAGACCCTTCTGCCATGCGGTCGAGGTGATCGTGAATCCAATGGCTCAATTTAGGGCTACTACTGTACGCGTGAAGCTAACCTAAGATCCTTCGACCGATCCTGTCAAACTCAATGCCAGGCACCTCACGCTGTCTACACAGCAGGATTTACAAGCAACGAGATACAATTAAAAATGATGCTACAGTACTTAAATTGTTTCATATGCAGCCATCTGCGACACATATGCTCTAGAACCGATAAAAGGGTCAGGAAAGACATGCGAATGCTAAGCTTCGGGACCGCTACGCACAGTCTATATCTGGTCATCACAAAGACTGTCTGCATGGCACCTCTCAATGGCCCGAATACTTGGTACAGGTTCTGTGCTTGTTGGTTTGTGTATAACGATCACTATAAGACTGGCGTATCTTCGTTCGTCTCTCAATGGCCGACACACTAACGCTTAGCTCTATGCCTGTTGGTATATGTATACCGATCACTAGGAATCTGGCACGCTTCCATCCGCATCTCCATGGTACAAAGGCACCAAATCGGCCAAACAGCTGGTGATAGAAGCTCGAAGCATGAAAGAAACTTCGAGAGATCTGCAGGCCAAAAGGCGAGGCTGAAGGACCATCCAAGAGCGCAAGGGATTCCAATCAGGACGGCGACCCATCTAAAGGAGGGTTTCCGGGGCTTCTGTGCAAGATGGCGGACCATCCACAGAGTGTATTGCTTTCCTGTAAGGACGGCGACCTTCAAATAGAAGGTTTCCGGGATTTCTGTGTAAGATGGCGAACCATCCACAGAGTTCGGTTGATGACGGGAGACTGCGGCCCATCGCACCAGTTTTGAACACTTGGATCTGAAGACGGCGAACCATCAATCAGGTTGTTTTGGAGGCTTCTTCTGAGGACGGCGAACCATCAATCAGGACTATTTTGAAGTTCTTCTGGGACAGCGAACCATCAACCAGGGGTTTGGGAGGTGTTTATACTGCAGACGGCGAAGCTGTCCACAGTCTCTGGTGACGGCGAACCTATCAGCAGGGGGTTATTTGGAGTTTATACTGCGTCCGCAGTCTCTCCTGACGGCGGACCATCAACAGAGGGTTTGTTTGGAGTTTATACTGCGTCCGCAGTCTCTCCTGACGGCGGACCATCAACAGGGGGTTTGTTTGGAGTTTATACTGCGTCCGCAGTCTCTCTTGACGGCGGACCATCAACAGGGGGTTTGTTTGGAGTTTATACTGCGTCCGCAGTCTCTCTTGACGGCGGACCTATCAAGAGGAGGTTGGTTTGTATTTATACTGCTTTCACAGTCTCTGCTGGTGGTAATCCGACCAACAAAGGGGTTGTTTGGTGTTTATACTGCGTCCGCAGTCTCTGGTGACGGCGAACCTATCAGCAGGAGGTTGTTGGGATTTCTCTGAGGACGGCGAACCATCAACAGGGGATTTTGGTATTCTTCTGGAGACGGCGGACCATCAGCCAGGGGGTTTTTCTTCTGCAGACGGCGGACCATCAGGCAGGGGGTTGGGGGGGTTTTCATCTGCAGACGGCGGACCATCAGGCAGGAGGTTTGGGATGCAATAGTTGAATGGTAGTAATAAGGCGTTTTTGTCTCTCCTTCCGACGCGTGCCAATGGAGGTTCTTGGTGTTGACGGCCAAGGTAAATCCATCGGCGAGGCGGTGACAGCGCATGATCTGCACGTGCGGTCACCGAGTCTTCTTTGCAATCTTTCAGCCTGTTGGTAATGCTGGCTGGGATCGTCTCTTCGCGGTGCTTGCGAGCAGCCGTCAATCGGGAGAAAGCCACCTTGTCGAAAGTCGAGCCAGGTAAATCTTCAGATCCCTCGCCGTCATCGTTTTGACAGGTCGGGAGTCGCCGGAGTGTTTGAGCGATCCGGACCTGTGGTTTCGGCCTGCAGTGAAGAAGGATAGCTGGCATAAAGACAAGCGTCGCAACCAGTAGTGAATGGCGTATGGTCTTAGAGTCCGTCACGCTTCACTTTTCCGATGTTGCTAGCCATGCCGGTTTGGATGTTGTTTGTGTGTGGAGTGAGAGTCAGTGATGTGAAGATTTCCAAGTGAAGTGACCGGTGAAAGATGCGGCCGGTCTCGGTCTCGCGCGCGTTGAATAATGCTTATGGATTATTGATGTGGCAGTCGCACCTGCCTCCAAGCTCACAGCTCACTGTGCCTGCGTGGCGCAGCAAGTCACGACTGGATCACCTTTGATACTGCAAGACATGTTACTATGAAGTCCCACTGCCAAACCAGCAAATTGCAAAGATGAATTATGATGGCGAAGAAGAGTTTGTGCTTGTACCTGGAATGCTGTCGTTAGAACTGCTCATACCTACCATCTAGATAGCGAAGAGGTCTCGTAATTGTAAGTGCTTGTATATAACAACTTGGAGTCTGAAATAATTGTACCTACCGCCGAGAATGATGGAAGCCGATGGCTTGTTCTAACAGAAAAACATGCTTGGACATAGTATGTCGGTCTCGGAATTGTCTATACCAACCATTGAGACGACAGTAGGATCTCACGCTGACAAGTGCTTATACCTGAAGATTGCAAATCTAAAGCTGCTTTGCGCACCACGGAGACAGTCTAATGCCAACAGCTTCCTCTAACAGAGATATGCGCTCGCACCTGAAACATCGTTCGCAGAATAGCATATACTTGCCATTGAGGTAGATGAGGGATCTCATCGTCGTGCGTGCTCGTACCTGAAAAATTGTTTGTGGAAATGCTCATACTCACCATCGAGACATCTGCTGGATTTTACGATGGTATGCGCTCGTATCTAGGTCGATGTCCTTGGAAGCTCGTATGGCTGTCATGGGGATGATTGGACACTCTCACAACACCATGTACTGCCACCAAAGACACAATGATTGTTAAACCGCCTAAGATGACTCTGAGATCATAATATTCGTGTTGTGACTTCTAACATGATTCTGGAAGTTATGGTCGCTCCGCTTGTATGGTGGGTCGAAATGTGACAACTCAAAGCGCGACGAAGCAGACACAATGGCAAAAACTAAGATGAATCGAATACATGGAATCGTCAGATACGTATCTCGTATGATAAAGAGTAATATAACATTTGCAAAAGTGCAGTTGGAAGTCGTTCTTTAAACCTTCTCAGCGAGGACCTCCTCGTGCTGGACGCTCTTCTTGCGCATCGCAGCGTTCTCGAGATCAGTCAATGAGTTCTTCCTTGCAGCATCGCCCTGAGCGACATCGCGCACGTCTTGGAAGCTGATGGTGGGAACAAAGCCCTTGCTCTGCCACGCCTTGCCAACCTTGGCGTAAAGCTCGTCGACTTGCTCAAGCGATAGACCCTTGGTCTCATAGATCATCGACCAAACGAAGGCAATGCAGATGAAACAGAAGCCGCCCCAGACGAAGAAGACCTTGGCTTGGAGGTTGGCGTTGCCGGGTCCGTCATCGACCATGTAGGGGGTGGCGTAGGCAATGGCCCAGTTGAGGAGCCAGTTGGAGGCGGTAGTCATCGACAGGGACTTGGCTCGGACCTTGAGAGGGAAGATCTCGCCGGTAACGACCCAGGCAACGGGTCCCCAGGAGCAGGCGACTGTGGGGAGTGTTAGTGTTGTTCGGTTAAGTGAATTTTTCGACTTTTTCGATTTTTTTCGAACTTACAGAAGAAAATGTAGATGCAAACGAAGGCAATCAATGCCTGTTGAGCTACGATGTTCTCGATGCCCACTCCGGTGCCTACGCCTGCTACAATGAACTGGCAGACAGACATACCGATGGCGCCGAAGAGCAAAAGTGGGCGACGGCCCCAGGCCTCAACGAGGTACAATCCTGGAAACGTAGAAGCTACGTTGACCGCTGAAGTGATCATACTGACCGTCTGTACAGATTCGTGGTTAGTTTGGGCACTATTGGGGTTGTTGGTGGGTGTATAACTGTCTTGAGGTGCATGAAGTGAAGTGAGGCAAAACCAACGCCCCCTCGACTCAAGCACTCAAGAGTTATCAGATTCACACTTACAAAGCTGTTGCTGATGCCAGAGCGCTTGAAGAATGATGTGCCGTAGTAGAAAATGAAGTTGACACCTGTGAGTTGCTGGAGAGCCTGGAGACAGCCGGTTGCGAGACGCTTGCCCAAGTTTCCGCGGAAGCAATCCAGCCAGCTAGCCTTGCCCAAGCTCATCTCGTACTCGTGATTTGCCATAATCTCACCGAGCTCTTCGACAATAGCAGGGTGGTCGGTGTCGAGTCTGCGGAGAGTGGCGAGTGACTTGGCAGCCATCTCCGGCTTGCCTCGCTTGATGTACATGCGGGGCGTCTCGGGCAGGATGAGCATGCCGAAGAAGATTCAATGCCCAGGCGAACTGAACAGCGATAGGAATACGGTAGCTTCCAGTGTCGTCGCGATCTTTGGTGGCGTTGTCGACAATTGCAGCGATAAGGAGGCCGATGGTGATGGCAAGCTGGTAAGCGCCAACGACGGTACCACGAATCCACTTGGGTGCAGTCTCAGATTGATAGAGAGGAATCAAGGCAGAAACCATGCCTACACCGTATCCGGCGAAGAAACGCCCGCAGTGAACATGGGAATCTCCGTGGCGGCCGTCTGGAGGATCACGCCGACGCAGAACACCACCATGGTCACCATGAGGCCATAACGACGTCCAAAGAGTCCGCAGTAGGAGCTGCCGTTAAAGCACCGAAGAAGGTGCCTGCTGACTGGGGAGTGTTAGTGAATCAAAGGCGGTTGAGTTTTGGGGAGGGGGGGGGGGTCACTCACAAGAATCGAGACAATTTGGGAACTTTGCGAGGATGTGATTGCGGGGTTTCCATCGACGTCGACATGACCAGTGGAGAATGTCTTGAGCCAGTAAGGCATGGCTAGGATACCGCCAATGGTGCCAGTATCATATCCGAAAAGCACACCACCGAAGGCAACGAAGAGACCGACGCAGATGGCTGGCCATGCTGCACCCGGTGTTCCAGGCGGAGGCCTGAGTTGGATCGGCATTGTGTGTGATGTATACTATTGAGAATAGGCTCGTGGAGATTCGAGAGCGATTGGATGAAGGTAGGTGGGTGGTTGGATGTTGGTGGTAGGACGACGGAACGATGTAAACGATCGATCGCTCACAAAGCCACGCGAGTGATGAAGAACGAGAGGAACTGCTGATGTATAATCCTACCATCAATCGTGGGCGACGGCCCTATTTATGTGGTGTGCACAGAGCTGCCGCCCCAGAGGGGCACCGCACTCCCTCCCCATCATCCCCATGAATTGGAGTCCCATGGAGATCCAGATGCCATACTGTGGGGAGCTAATTTTGGTTTAGCTCCATACTCTGATCGGCCCTTTACACTTAGCGCTCGCGCTCTGACTGGCCTGCGTAACAGACCATCACCAGCGGCGAACTCAGTCCAGACGACCTCGAGGTAGTGGAGAACCCCGCTGGGGTTTGCTGAGTGCCCGCGAAGTCAGATCTAGATTACCTCTAGGATGCCGGCAGAGCTTGCCTGTGCGTGACACTCAGATTGCCGATGTCTGCAGTTCGAAGATCCTCATCCTCTGTTGAATATCAATCTTCAGACACCTGAAGATGATGGCTTACCACCAGTGCCTCGCAAGTTTTTGGTACGCCACTGTCAGAAATGAACGAGGCGTCTGATGGTCTCAAAGCACGGAACTAAAGCACAGGCATTATGAGAAGTATGCCCCAGGATAGCGACCTTTGTACGAGGGGAAGCTATGCTCTGAGAAGGTTAGCTTGCACGCGACCTATCCGACGACGAAGTCTACGAGCTGCCGGTGGTATGGGTTAAGCTTGGAACGGCATGGTCCGGTATTGCTTGTGCAGGTGGCGCTACTTACATCCGTACCGTCTCTGTCGCTATCCGGAGGTTGGCTCCTCTGCTATGGCACTTCTGCGGAAGTCAGATGCTGAAGGCGCCACGCGGCATGGGTAGTTTTACTTCTTGATCGTGGGCATCGTGACCGCCACGACCGATCGTCATCGATGACCATGCACACACAGGCAAGCTCCGAAGGTTTCGTACACGTGCACCATCAAGATTTGATTCTTAGATCTAGGTACAAGCGCATTTCACCCATATGTCGGGCTTGAATCATAACAAAGAAGCCAACGGTTGAGAGCATAGTCAGCGTTACCCGTGCCCGTGTCCGTATACCTTGAAACCGCGCGATCAAACGTGATGTGTTGCGAAGGATTTGGCCGACGATGCGCCGTTTGTGCTTGGCCAGGCCAAGCCAATGCTTGCAGCGACCCTTGGACTTGGCCGTGAGTGGCCGGTTTTCGTACCGGAGACGGGTACAAGTTTAATGCACAAGTCTGCACACACTCCTGTCTCGATGCCTCTATCGGCGATAATAACTTGTGAGCCTAACTCCAATGCCACTGAGACAATACCAAAACTATGTCAACCACCCTGTGCTCGCCACGCTCCTACTGTTAGGTATGAATTCAAGGATGATCATAGCAACCACGGAGAAGGTATGTCCAGATTTATGAGCATCGACTGTGTGTTCGAGCTACTGCCGAACACGCTAGTACTCTTGTGGCTACTGCGGCGGATGGATCTCAAAAGTAACAAAACAAAATAACACAGCATGAGGGACCGACTTCGGTGAATAATTGGTCCTCGGCATCTTGTGATGCTGTGCTCTCCGGCTAGATTATTGAGCGTCGCGCAACGTCTGAACACCATTCAAACTCGTCTTGTCTGTTAATACCAATGGCGTCTTAAGATTTTGTACATGGGTACGTAATGTTCGCGTGACCTTCTGGAAGATGTATGATGTCGTGGCTGGCAGTCTTCGGCGGCTTTTGCGGAAGACCGGCAAATGGCGTGTCTGTGGACAAATCCAGGCCCAGCCCGCTGTGAAGCTACACACCACACTCATCAGCCCTACGTGCGTGCATGCTGACGACGCCATGCTCGTGACTTCACCTACATTTGTTGAGGTCGAGGCATATGGAGGCGGGAAATGAAGTGGCATTGGAAGCGATGGTAGCTGGTGCAGTGTTTGTATACCCAAAACCTATTACAAATTTCATTATGCTCTTAAGCCGTCCGTCTTCGAATCAGCCGTCTAAATTGTCGTTCTATGAATTCATTCCTTCTATTACATCGTTGCATCTGGCAGCACAGCTCCAGGAGCGTTTTACTGTTTCGCCTTTCCAGGGTTCTCAGTCAACACCAATTCACCATCCCTCTCCCTCTCCAAGGCCCTGTACTTGGCTTCCGGAATCGTAAGGCATTGGATTCCGAGGTATTCGCAGATGGCATTGATCACGACGAAAGCCCATCGGAAGTAAACCACCACACTGATCAAGAAGTAAGACCACAAGTAGCCCAGCTCGACGGTGGCGGAAACGGGCGAAAAGCCAAACAGTGGCAGCCAAGCAAGAATGGCGCCTCCTCCAAGTGGTGCCAGGAGCATGGTCCAATAGGGGAACGGTTGCCTCGTGAGGTGAGCAAGGATAATCTTGGTCGTCATACGTCCAAAGACGAAGGACAAGGTAAGACAGAGCAGGACCAAATGGTTATCAGGAAGAATGTGTGAGTAAGGCGATCCAATCCAGGCGCACAGTGTGCCGATGAAGAAGAAACATCGACGTCCACTCCAAGAAGACTGGCGCCACGTCGAGACCTTTGGCGCGACGCGATTGAGCTACGTTGATAACGCATGAGGGCAGGTGCGCTGTACAGAATGCAAAGAGGATGATGGGAACCCAGAGATCCAAGAAGCTGGTCTTGCCCAAGAGAGCCTCGTTCCCGAACAATGTCGCCAAAGGCTCCTTCCAAATTTCCGCGCCCCAAATACCACTTGCAGCCATGATGAGACTAGCGATCAAGAGGCCTTCAGTTGGGCCATTGAAGTAGCCAAGGTACAAGGTGTGCGTGTGGTAAGTCTCCCAGGTGCTGAAGAACATGGGAAGACAGGGCACGATGGCCGTAAAAGCCCCGAGTCTGGTGGCTCCAAGACCCATAGCGCTCGCCTCCAGCAGAGAGGCAAGCGTGCAGTTCAGACTGTCAATGCCATGGTCGAAGAGTTCACCGAGTCCAGACGAGGTGCCAGTACGACGAGCTTGCTTTCCATCAATGTTGTCCATGGTACTGTATGCCCAAACTCCAAGCCCGTAAGAATAGCATACCCATGCTTGCTTAGGGCTCAGGAGGTCCGGGTCCATAAGTTCCAGAAGGCCGACATTAAAGATAATGCAGAAGAACCCAAGAAGGGTCACCATATTCGGTGCCAGCCATAATGGCAAGAATTCGACGCAGAAATTCCACTGTCACACGGCGTTAGTATCGTTAGACTCGCCCACGGAGACTTTGGCCGGCGTACGTAGTGTTTCAATATGTGCTGGGAGATAGGCGACTTGTCCACCGAAGAGTATTTGTACGTCCTAAAATGCTTGAGAGCATCATCAGAGACGCACTCTCTCTGGGCCTTGCCTATCATACTCGTTAGACTGTTCATTTTTGTGCTGCTATAGCGAAGGCGTTGGAAACGCGGAAAACACCAGCGTCTGCTGAATTCTGATTATTTTACGGCCGAAGATCAGGGGCACCTACTCCTTTGAGGGGCCATTTTTCGGCGCAAGCCCGCTAGTGTGAAGCGGTGCACAATCCAAGTCTGCCACTCAGCAATATAACATCGAACGACTGAAGTGTAGGACTCGGTGATGAGACAAGCACAAACCCGTGACTTCAGAGGCTGCGTTTTAGGCACTGGGAAAGTTGCAGGTCGTGCCTGGAAGACGAGCGATGCAGCCAAGAACTCAAACACAGTGTCTCCACTCAAAAGGTCGTTTCGCGCGCGTCCCTCCTACGTGGGGGGCTTGCCTCGCTTCAGCAATGTGTCGGCACGTGTTTTGCCTTGCACCAGGACTCGACAGCAGTTGCAGTTGTGAGATTATTCAGACTGCCGGCGCGATAACGTCTGGCGTGGTGACAGAAGTCCTCATATGTATACTGGTCCGAGTTCTGTTGCAGATGAGAATCCGAGTTGTCGCAAAACAGAGTGGTGTCCTTTGATGCGATATGGTCGTTGCAATCCAATCCACCGAAGTGATCTCAAATCGGTTGGCACGAAAGTTGAGGACAGTCGGGCTGGTCGCTGGTCAGATGATAATACAGTCTCCCATTTGCTGGCCCTGTCCGCGTTCACATTTGTTCCCTTGATCTTGGTCGCAGTTTCTCATGTCCCTTGTCCTGCCTCAGGCCCCACGCAAGCTTCAAAGAAGCTTGACTTTTAACTCACATCACCATACCTTTAATTTAGTCTGCACCTACGCAGTATTATAGCTGAAGCGCCATGGCCACCCCTCAGAACAGCGACGCAGATGCGCTCATTAGGTCCGATGACCCCAAGCACCCAGCCAACCTGATCTGCTCGCTTTGCCGACAGTTCTACACCTTTGGCTGGGTCACTGGCACTGGCGGCGGTATCTCGATCAGGAATGGCCACCACGTCTTCCTCGCACCCTCGGGCGTGGAGAAAGAGCTGATGCAGCCGGAGAACATCTTTGTCATGAACTATGCGAGCAGAGAATACATCCGCCGTCCATTGGTAGGTTCTACGTACATATGAAAGATACTATGAACGAAATTCTTTCGCAGCAGAGTGGGAAGATAGGACCCGTCGGCTGACGGCAAAGGTAGGCTCTTAAACCCTCTGCATGCACTCCTCTTTTCCTTGCAGCTTTCACCGAGCGCGATGCCGGATGCTGCATTCACACACATTCCCAGTGGGCCGTCCTCGTTACACTGCTGTGCGAGACCGGACAACAAGGAGACAAAAACGTCTTCGCCATGAACAAGATCGAGCAGATCAAGGGTATCTCTCGCGGCGGTGCTGGAAGCATGGAAGTCGCTGAGGGCGGCAGAAAGCTGGGCAACCTGGGATACTTTGACACGATGAAGATCCCGATCATTGAGAATACCGCACACGAGGAGGACCTCAAGGATAGTCTGGCAGCGGCGATCAAGGAATGGCCGGAAACATGTGCAGTGCTGGTCAAGAGGCACGGTGTGTACATTTGGGGCAAGAACGTGACGCAGGCGAAGACACAGGCGGAGAGCCTGGACTATTTGTTCCAGCTTGCTGTTGAGATGCACAAGCTTGGACTGAAGTGGGAGTCGTGAGGAGTCATTAGGAAACGACGTGATGTGTAGAAAAAAGTGTTCATGATGATCGAAACAAATTACACAGGCTTCTGTGTCTCTGGGTCTACGCCTTAAACATCTCCGAAACAGTCTCCTCCATAGGGGTCGGTTTCACATTCTTCTGTGCAAGAAGCTTCTCCAATGTATCATCGTGAATCTCACATTCACCATCCCTCAAGGCATCATACGTCTTAGACCACCACTTGATCATTCCCTCTGGCATGCCCTTGTCTTGCACATAGTACTTTTCGTGCTCCTCCCTCGAGACAGTCTTGAAGTTGACTTGCATTCCCCTGGCCCTTGAAACCATACCTGCTACATCTTTCAAAGTGTGAGCCTGGCGCTGGCTGAGATAGAAAGTCTTGTCCGCCCACTCGTTCGAGGGCGCTGCCAGAATGAGTGCATTGGCAAGGCCAAGATCAGGGATACTTGTCCAGCTGATCGGGCTATCTCCGCCCGTCACGACCTCATGGCGAGGGTCGCTTGGCACGTCGTAGTGTCCGAAGTACAGGGGCCAACTCTCGTTATACAGACCCTCGCGGATGATGGTAAATTTACCAGGCCATTCGCGGCGCAGGTACTCTTCCGTGCGTTCGTGGGCCTTCATGACACGGCTTTTGCTAGGGTTGGCAAAGGCAAGGCTCGTGTAATAGACGTGTTTCACACCGACCTTCTTTGCGGCCTCGAGAGCCGGGAAGTGGTCGGCCTCGCGACCCTCGCCGTAGGGCGCATCGTTGAAATCCTTCTCTATGCGTGCGCTCGAGATTAAAAACAGCTTATCGGCACCCTTGAAAGCTGTTTCCCAAGATTCAGGGTTGTCCCAGTTGGCAGAGACACATTTGACGCCTTTGTCGGTCGCCGGCTTGAGTTTCGCTGCACCAGCGTCTGAAGACGATGTGACTGTGATTTCCGATGGCGAAATCAGGTTGTGTTCCAGGAGAGAGGTGAGAGTGGCGAAGCCTAGCTTGCCAGAGGCGCCTTGGATTACTAACATGGTTAGGTAGTTGGCGTCGATGGCTTGGTACCTCCGTAGTGTGAGACGATGAATGAAGGGACGCGGAACGAGGTTGTTCTACTTGGATCTCAATCACATGTGCAGATGCATTGCTAAGCAATTGCTGACTGATCAAACATGTGTTACCTCATGTCCTAGAAGCTGGCCCATGACGTTTTCTCGAAGGTGGGCCGGCGGCCACTCGGCACTTGTAATCCTAGAAGTACTGGTGCTTTCCAGACACGCGGTTGGTCTGGTTTTATCAATTGAAGCCTTCTCCATAGCCTGCCGCAGAAATTGGCTCCCTACAACAAAACCATCTCATGACAATGCAGTTTAAGCGTGTGAGCTTAATTTAAAAACTCCAAAAGTTCGCGCACAGCGTCTCAGCGGCAACTATCCTCTGAAGTAGAACAGTGCTGAAGATAGGACTATACTAACACATTAGACTTCTCGAGGTGTCCTCTATCATCTCTCCGAAACACCATTTGATATTTGAGCCTATTGCTGCTGATACTGGCAAGATATGAAATTGAGATGTGCATAGGAGGTAGACTTGTACTGTACTACTGTAACCACATACGAAAAGCCGAGGCCGTTTCTCTCCTTCCCCAGGAAAGGGCCCGCGCTAATTCTTAGCCTCCTGGCAGCATCCCTGCCGCCCTGCATCACCCCAAAATGGCCTCGCATGCCACTTGCGTGGGCTGGAAATGCTGCACTGAACGCTTCTGAAGCTGGAAGGGGATATTCTTCTCGCCCTTAATTAAAACCAAACGAAGACCTCGAGACGATACAAACGCGAGCATGCGTGCTTCCATCGTCGACGCCCTCCATCTCCTTCACCAGTAATGCATCCGCAACATGTCGTGGCACGACTACTCCGCTCTTTGACTCGACACTCGACGATCACCCGCTACTTTTCCTTACTTATTATTCCCATACTCGTCCTGACCTGGATCTATGCCATACGCAATGGCGAGCGAAGCACATTCGAGCAGCATATCGAGGCATGCGACTGGTCGTCATGGGAGGATTGGCCCGCTGGAGCTTCTCCTCACCGACTAGTCTTCGTCGCGGATCCACAGATTGTTGATCCTCACACATATCCAGGCCGGCCGTGGCCTCTGTCAACACTTACAGAGCGATATACCGACCGTTACATGCGGAGGAACTATCAACTGATCAATCGCAAGCTTGATCCGGACTCAATTGTCTTTCTCGGCGATCTGTTCGATGGAGGCAGAGAATGGGCTACCCAGACAGCGCGGCCACTGAGACCAAGTCAGCAGAAGAAGTTGGCGAAATTGAGGGCTGAGAGCGAGAAGAAGCAACAAGAAATCGCGCAAGCGCAAGCGACGAATGAAGACGATGTGGCCAATACAGAGGGCAAACAAGGTCACCAGAAGAGGAGCTGGGAGTCTTACGACAAGGAAAGAGAAATGAAGCAGAAGCTGAATGAAGATCCTGAAAGCGTCAGCAAGAAGGACCACAACATCGACAAGCGCGGCAATGACCTCAAGGAGTTCGTGTATGGCGAGGACGGGCGCTGGAAGAGCTGGGGCATGAAACAGTGGAACACAGAGTACGATCGGTTCGGGAACATGTTCTTTGCGCCTGAACAGCTCTACCCCAGGACGCTACGAAGGACTATCCCCGCATGGGATGTGCCCGCTCATCCTCTGAACGTAATGAACGGTGCAGACAACATTGAAAGGGAGGAGCATGCCGTCATCGGTGGAAAAGCCAGGCGTCTACTCACAAGCCTGCCGGGCAACCATGATGTCGGTTTCGGCGCTGGGGTGCAGCTCGCGGTTCGCGATCGCTTCAACGCTCGTTTCGGTGAGACCAATCGCGTGGATGTTCTGGGAAACCACTCTTTTGTGAGCATTGATGCACCCTCTCTCGCTGCTTTTTCACAATTCAAGATCAATGGCGAGTCACTTCCTAGCTCAGTCGAAGAGCGTCAACACATATGGAAACCAGTCGTGGACTTCTTGGACGGCATACAGACATCCGCTGGCACGGTCGTGGCCGATCAAATGGCCGAATACTACCCGGATCACGACTATGACGTGAGCTTAAACCATGCCGTGGATGCAGCGGATAAGAAAGGGATTCCCGTGTGAAGAACGACGTCAAGTTCCCTGTTGTGCTGCTCACCCATGTGCCATTGTACCGAGATCCCGGAACGGATTGTGGTGCGCTGCGCGAACGTGGGCATGCTATCTCCATCTCTGGTGGGTATCAATACCAGAACGTCCTTACTCGAGAACTGTCGAATGAAGTCGCGCAGAAAGTGAGCAATGCCGGCGATATCGTGCACATTTTCTCTGGAGACGATCACGATTATTGTGATGTATGGCATCGCTACAACGTGGGTAACATTGGTGAGAACCGCTCACCTAAGCCTGCGACTGTACGCGAGACCACAGTCAAAAGTTTCAGCTGGGCGATGGGTGTACGCAGACCCGGCTTCCAATTGCTTAGCTTGTGGAACCCAGTGGATGCTAAGGGAGACTCGCTGCGTGGCTCGCAGCCCACAGTGCAGACGCACATGTGCTTGCTTCCCGATCAGATCGGTATTCTCATCAACTATGGAAAGCTTGCTGGGCTTACAATCTTTGTCCTGCTTGTCAGGGCAGTGCTCATCGCCACGAACGGAGCTAGCTCAAATAGCACGGGCGAGGAGTCCGACACGCTATCCGAGCTCGCCCTCCCAAGCTTCCGCAACCAAGATTCGCCCAATGGTAGTGCTAATGGTTATTCCACGCCAAACAAGAGCGAGTTCAAGGGCCGCCAGCGAGCTTCCTCTACCGGCTTGAAACCCATGGGCGATAATCAACACCTCGGTGTCCAACGATCGTACAACGCCCGTACGCGCAGCGTCAGTCCCGCTCCGGGCAACAATTATAGCCTGCCTCCAGGCGGTTTGCCCAATGTGCCTATGTTCGAGAAATCTGGGCTATTTCCTCATTATTCGGATGACTCGGACGAAGAGTCTAACATTGGTGATCTGGGAGACTATACGGCGGACAGCCAAGCGAAGTGGAAGCGGAAGCGTCATGGCTTTAGTCGACCGCGAGTTGCGTTCAACGAATTCGTCAAAGGTCTGGGCATTGTGGCAGCCTTCGGCGCGGTGTACTACCTCTACCGGCTTTGGACTTGGTGACCGGGCTGTCGCCATGTTAGGGGGACTCTTGCTAGTGGTGATCATTTGATAGTAGCCCATAATGTATGATGTACAAAGCAACAACTTGCCATAACACATGATACTGCCATGACTGAGACGATGCACCAGATAGTGCTCCGTAACCCTAGGCCCTACTTGTACTCTGCCCAACATACTTGTCGTCCGGCTTGTCGACACGTCTTCTATGATACGCAGGCCGATGTAATCGGACAGAGACCATTGCATACGTCCTCACGAGACGTTATACTTATGACGTCTGCACTTGCATCTCTGACAACATAGCCACCGCCACGCTGTATACGCATATTCTGCTTTGGGAAGTACGCCTCTATAGAAAGCGAAAGCGAAACGCCAGATACGCCGATCTCCTCATCGGGAAATAGTATTTTTGAAGTAGGCAGCCTCGGAGCAGCCTCGGGGCAGCATCGAAGAACGATTGGCATACAACCAATCGATCTTCGACCTCAAGAAGAAGTCGAAGCACGATTAAACTTTGTTTTTAAGCCCAAAGAAGAAGTGCGCGTATAGCGCACGGACGGTTACCCTCACTGACAACGGTCCTCTGGGCACAAGACTCAATAGGCGAAATGGATATAAGGTTCTTTACACTCTTGTCTCGAGGGATCAGGTAGTTCTAATTGCAATTGGATCGAAACGAAGAGGTGGAAGCTGTTTCGACGCTTCATCGCAAAGCGGGCCTACCACCACGTCTCACACGCTCTAAGATCACAACCAATTCTGGACAGGCAACACGAATATTAATATGGCGGACACAAGAGTCGTGCAAGGATATGTGGACCCAAACTTCCCCAATCCTATGACTGAATCGAGTGCCACGGTCATCATCTATGGGTAGGAATCGCGTTGAGTGAAGATGAGAATGGGAACAACAAGTCTAACATAACCTTCAGATATTACGCCCTCCCTGGCCGTTGGAGTCCTAGCCGTTGTCCTCTTTGCCATTGGACTAGCAGCTCACTTCTTCTTGCTTCTGAAGCATCGTACCTGGTACTTCAGCACCGTGGTTGTAGGGACCATGATGGAGATTGTTGGATATGCTTTCCGAATATTGTCAAGCCAGCAGAACCCGTACTCTGTACCGTGGTTCGTCGTCCAGGTAAGATTACCGTCAACTGCACATCTTTGCGTCCGCTGACAACATCAGTACTTCTTCATCGTCGTCGCGCCGGTCTTCTTCTCTGCGGCCATCTACTCTCTCGTCTCGGTCATGATTAGCATCTACGGAAGAGAATACGCTCCGATGCCACCGAAGCTTGTCCTTTGGATCTTCATCGTCTGTGATGTTGCGGCCACAATTATCCAGATTGCAGGCGCAGCTTTGGTCGGTATAGCCTACTCAAACCAGGAAGATCCAACGACGCCAAACAACATCTTGCTGGCTGGTCTTGCATTCCAGGTGTTCTCGTTTGCAATGTTCTTGATCGTGCTGTTCTGGACACTAGTAAAAGCAAGGAAGAGCCCGGCCTCCATCAGCAGAAGCTTCATTGTTGCACTAGTGATTGCAACGCTGGCTGTATATTTGCGCACATGTTTCCGTCTGGCGGAGACTGCGGAGGGCTTGTTGGAGACTCTCTCGACACACGAGGTGTATTTCGGCTGCTTGGAATTCGCACCTGTCGTTGTAGCAGTGTACTTGCTCATTTACTGGCACCCGGGTAGATGGCTGCCGGGCTCAACACCACTGCATAAGTCTGAAAGAGAATTTGGGCACACAGTCGGCGAGCAGTAGGTAGTACCATCATAGATATAATCATTAATCATTCTCCTCATCCCAAATCCACGAGAAGTCTGCAGTTCCGAAGGTAGCTGGATATACCAGTAGTGCTTGTATCCTGGGATCGTGCAGAGATGACAGGTATGTCACAACGCTGTGGCAGGATGCTCTAGCCCAAGCTTTTACCCACCACTCGTCAACTTGTCGTAACAAGGCGAGCCACCATGAGAGCAGAAGAAGTGCTCGAGTGTCCTTTCGCGTTACTAGAGGGCGAAAAACGTGGTGCAGGCGTCCGCCAAAAGCAAAGATCTTGTTCATGTTCTCAGGAGCCAGTGGCATCTCCATCAGCGGCACTAGATGGCGCAAGATCTTGTGATATGGATTGTCGTGCGACGTAGATGCTTCATCAAGCTCGCAAAGACGTACGAAGGGCGGTGGAATTCCCTCAGTGCCCTGAGTGTCGCAGGTGAATCTGCCAACGTCGTCATCGGCAGCGTCGAGGACTGAGGCCCAAGGAGAGCCACGGGCAGGTGCATCATACATAACTTGCAGTGCTCTAAAACCACTTGTCGATGCCATTGGGTTTAGGATCCTTGTGACGAATTGATTGTCGCTGGCTGGACGATTGTTGTGAGCGCTTCCATCTTCCAAAGCGAATGTGAAAATGATTGTCAAAAACATCGCCGCAACGGTGGCGTCGAAGCTGGTATCGTGTACACTCGGAGATTGCACTCTGCGTGTAAGATCCGCCTGGTACAACTGTAGTCCTTGCTGCCAATGACTTGCTTCAGCAAACTCCAAGGCACGAAGCTGTTTCTCCTGTCCGTATGTGTCAAGGAGGCGTCGTTGATGACCCGATGATACAGCAAGTACAAGGTGCATAAGGTACTTGGAATCCCATACATCTTTGGTCACCACGAGACGCATGACCCGATTCACAATGTCGCCTCCAAAGGTATTGCAAGTGATGTCTTGAAAGTGTCGAAGCGCGCGGAGATCGCTGTTCTGTTGACCAGAAGAGCTGCCGTTGCTGATCCCTAGGTATCTGATAACTTCGCTCTGTGCAGATTCAACTGTTAGAGAGTGGGCCAATGGGACCGGACTAGGCGTAGATAGTTCTGTAGATGGCGATATACCGGCACGGTACTCACAGCCAATATTTAGGCGTGAGCATCGTGCACAACTAGGGCTTGACTCATCGCACTATTGCACTGGTCAACTCGCCGCAATGAACAGCCAAAAGCGTGCAGGTAGAGCACATACCTTGATCCGTCTCTTCTTGCATGCTACACAACCGTTCCTCGACTTCAGATGTGCCTTACGAGTGGCGAAAGGACGCTGCTTGGTGGTGACTTGGCCATTGGTGCCATTATCTACCAGATCAACTTTGAAAGTGGTCTGCATCCGTACACGATCTCCATCCAAGACAAGTGGCTACAAGCGTATGCTGTTTGTACCTACCTCCGTAGGTATGTATCGTGAGTCGTAAAAGGATATGTGGTTGACAAGTCAATGATGGTGTGGAGATTTGCGAGGACCCTGGTAGACTTCAGCCGTTGAAGTCCAAGGAGACCTGCTCTGCTATGCCTCCTTCATAATCACAACAAGACTCTCCTCAAAATATCATTGGAGCCTTCATATGGGCTTGTCAAGGTAATGTCTCTTTGTGTTCATCATCAATTTTCCTGGCTCGAAGATATATCATAGCCGCGTGATTCCGGCATAGGTACGGTCTCTATTCATAAGTCTGTGCACAGCCTCTCGGTGGGAGCCATAGTGACTACAAGAAGAGGCCAGAAATTAGAGGCGTATCATCTATAGGTAAGTGCATATGTCCTCAGCACCATCTCAATGACAGACAACCCGATTTCAAGAACTATCGCAGCTGATATAAACACCAGAACATTCAGCGGTGTTCGCAGACCGGAACTGTACAGATGGATTCGCTGCACAAGGTACCACTAAGGATCAGCACTGACGAGATTACCGAAGTCATGAAGACGTCAATCCGGTATCCAAAACTGTACCCAAGGTGGCGGACAAGTGAACCGAATCGCATTGCGGCCAAGATATGGGCTGCCTTTTCGTGACCGTTGGACACGGGCATGTAAAGGCAAGCGCATATCGCGAGGATAATCTTACTGACAAGGAGTCTGTAAATAGTCGGTCTGTATTATCTGCTCTGCTCTGGACGAAATGGAAGGGTTGAAGTTATATCGTGTCTCTGGTGCGACTAGGAGCAAAGCACTTTCCCTCACTGACTTCACTCTTCTAACCCTCTGCAGTCAGATAAACTTGGGCCTTCGCAGGTCACGCGCATCAGTAACTTCCTCCACAGTTTTGTATGACCTGCTTGTACTGTTTGTCTTCTCCCTCGATCCGCCCAACATGGCGACCTTTGAAGCATACCCAAGGGAGCTATCCCACCTCAAGGACCTCCTGCTCCGCAAGCAATATCACCAATGCATCAACGTGAGTAGCGCTTTACTCGGCTCACTCGAAAGAGGCGATGATCTCCATCCGCTCTCTCGTCTGTTTGCGACATTCTATCTGGCCATGGCGAATGACGAGCTTGCGCGCTTGATGCACGAGCATTCATTGTACAAGATTGCCACCTTCGACGCGGCCGAAAAGCACTATCGTCAGGCCATCAAGTTGATTCCGAGTCTCGAGGAAAGTCGCGACATCTTACGGCGACAGCGTCTTGAGGATACCCACGATGAATTCACAAAAGCGTCGCCGCAGCCACAGGAGAATGTACCACGCTCACCGAGCACTCAAATACTGGCGCATTCGCAATTAGCCCACGATACAACTCTCGAAGGAGATACACTAGACCTGGAGTGCCGTGACAGCTTTGATACATCATTACCCAGCGAAGCTTCGAGCATCAACCTTCCTCGCAGGACGTTAGAGCGCGACTACAGCAGCATGTCACTACTCACCGCTAGACCCAAGCTCAGCAAATCGACCTCTCAAGGTCTTCTCCGACCTATCCGCCTAGGCTCGCCTCCGAAAGCATATCACCTGCCGCCAAAGCTACCATACTTCGGAAAGGACCATTCAAACCAAGCTTCAAGGTCCCCATCCATGCAGTCAAATATTCCGAGCACCTGGGCAGCAGAGCCGACCACCGCAACACCCATCGAACCATCTTTCGCCGAGCTAAGCCGTCTCGAGGAGCAATTTGACGGCATTCATACACAGATCAAAACACACATCGACTTGCTGCATCGCGCCAAACTCGCCACCATGAATGCGCAAGCCGAACGAGCCGCTCGCGTCAACAACAAGAAACACTCTCCGCAGATGAGCATCCCGCATTCCAAGAGTTTCTGGTCTTTCACGCCGGTGAATGTGAAGCTGGCAGAGAAGCAGAAGAAGATCGAAGAGGGTAGAGCTAGAGGATGGCAGCGCAAGCGCTACGATCCCGAGAGATGCGAGGCGCTCATTGACAATGCTTTGGCGGAGCTGTAATGAACTGTCAGAACAAGTGGTGCGCGCTATACGGAGGCAGTAAGGCAAAGTCTTTGTTATTCCCTGAGATGTCGAAGAACTTGTGATGTCAGCTCCATGATGACGACGACAAGGGTTCTGATGTTGACCACGACTGTTCGAGTTTGGGTTGTATTTCTCTTGCGCTGCAAGGTTGGACGACGAGCACTGATGGAGGAGCTGGCGTCGTGGGATCAATAGTATGGATACTGTACAAACCCTTACAAGATGAATATAGATCTATGCCTCTATCGTCAGACAACCACCCATGTCCATGCCACCATGGCCACCCCAATCATGACCACTACCAAGGCTCTGTCCTCGGCATTCTAACAGGCTTAGCCTCCTCAACCCCCTCCGCATCCGCTCTCTCATCGCTCCTCGGATCTCCATCTCTCCCCTTGCCATCCATCCTCGCCTTAGCCCTACGCCACCCAAACTTCGCCATAGCCCAGATCAGCCCAGCTCCAGCGCCACCAACAATCCCCGTCGGCGCGATCACAAAAGCAGCACCGCTGACAACCGACCCGATAGCCGTGCTAGCAACGGCAGCTGTCAGAGCTCCCACGGCCGCGTATTTGGCGTACCGGAACACGCGCCAGAAGATGAAGATGGCGAGGTAGCGCACGCTGCGGAGGAGGGAGCGGGTGCGGAGCGAGGAGGGCTGAGGGCCGTGGGCTGGGTCGTAGAGGTATTTTATTCTGTCGGAGGCTTTTTGGAGTTTGTCTTTCGAGGTGCTGTGGTTTGGTGTTGTGAGGTGGCCATCGGGTGGTGCTGCTGCTGTTGGGTGGCCATTGTTCTGTGGCTTCCAGTAGTCGAAGAGTTTTTACTGGTTGTTCCGAGAGACTTTGTTGGTCGAGGAAATGTATTATATTTCGATGTCGAGATGGTATATTCTAATAATGGCTAGGTTTTGGTAGTGATCGTTCTGGTGAAGAAATGCAACAGACCAAGCGGTCATCGGGTTGCACGAGATCTAGGGCACGCCAACGGCTGCTTGCAGCCGCGGATTCCGGGTCTTGAACGGCGTCAAGCCATCAACCACTATACCGAACTTCCATAGATCGCTTAGTCGGGGAACCTGGAGCCGTACATTTAGGTCGCGGCTAAGCTAATCCAGTTGACGATCTATATGGATCGAAAATACAACAGAAAAGAACGCGAGGCCGACGTGGCAATAAATCAGTATCGGCATGAACATCAATCGTTGAGGGATCAGAGGAGTTCTGCACCTTCACCTGTTTATCGCACGGTGATTTTGAAGACGGCGAGTGCGGAGAACATCGGTGCAATGTTTACAACCTGGTATCTATATCTTTTCGTACACATACGCGATGTATGCTTGGTATCGTGACTGTAGCGCCTGTAGGTAAATTACAAATGAAATTTTGGAAATGTGAAGGAACGAAAGGAAAAGCGGCAGTGGCTTGAGTGTGTCCGAGAGATCCCAGGGTTACTTTCAATGAGCCTTACTCGTCCCTGTTCTTGCGCCTCAGACTGCCGATTCGCCTCTTGAGGCTGTCTCCAGCAGCTCTGATGCTGTGAGACTTGTGCAAGTCCGTATCATTTGCGGCTGTGATGTCTGCATACTTGCCATCGTCACCAGCAATGGATGTTGGGTCGCGGTTGTCGAGCATGCCTTGGCGCTCTTGCTTCTTGTATTCTTTCCTAAGAGCAGAAGAATCTTGCATCTCGATTCCACCGTCGTCGTCAATCTTGTGGGCGCGGAGTGCGCGGTCGAGAGCGAAGGATTCACCCTGGCCCTTGACATCATCTGGGTCATAGTCCTGTAGGAACACGTTAGTAATGGTTCTCGGAAACTATGCTCGATTGATAGATCGTACCTTTCCTGACCACTGCTTGTAGCCGGGATCACCATTGAAACCCTCGCGCATCATATCCGTGCCCTCTTCATAGTTGTAAGTGCGGCCGAGGCGATCAGGCTCACCAGGAGGAACCACAGCGGTGCCATCGAGCGGCTTATGTTTCTCAAGGGCGTCCTTAACATTCTCTTGAGGTGTGGCGGCGATGGCCATAGAATTTGTCGTCTCCAATGCTGCGACAGGCGCGTACTTCGGATCTCTGTTGCGCGCAAGCGAAGCAGCGTCGTATGGGCCTTCGTGATGATAAGCGCGTCCACCGATGGCCGGATCGAGACGATCAATGAGATCAGCGCCCTGCATGGAGCGCTTCTTCAAGTGGTGTGGCTTGCTCGCTTTCCTTGAGTCGCGACGGATGATATCCAGAGGTTTGTGGCTTTCGTCACCAGGGTAGCGCTGCGCAAGACTGCTAGTGCGGCGAGGTCTACTGCTGCCTGCTACAGCATCGTATGATGGAGGGGGAGCGTCGGAGGAGTTTCTAGGGCGGTGGGTAGCGGCTCCGGCCTCGCGATACTCAGGGAACTTTGTCGGTGGGCTTGAACGACCCATGGGACCATCACGGACGCGAGGGCTTCCACTTGCATATCGAGGAGAGGTTGACTGTCCTACTGGGCTCACAGTCTCGGTAACACCGGATTTCTTCTGCGAAGGGCTGCGGTATGGGTTGCTTGAGGAGCGAGCGTGAGCAGATCCCGTTTTAGAGTCGGGCATGCCGGCAAAGGTGCTGCCAAAGTGAGCGCCAGGTCCGGTCTCATGGGCAGGCTCAGGCTCATTGAACGGATTGATCAACTCGGCGGTCGCCTGAAAGTGAGGTCAGCACAAAGTCGGTTGGGCATTGGTCAGGTGTTGGGGCAATGCCGATATACCTGTTTCGAATCCGCAGAGTATGCCATTGTTGCGGTTGTGTGGGTTTCAAGTTATCGCCAGTGTGAGTCGAATGCAATTTTGAGACAGACAGGCAAGAATAAAGGCGATTTGCAAGGCGGCGGAGGAGCAGGTGTGAATGTACTTCTGTATCTTTGGCGGGCAGGCTGCGTACGGAAGCTGCGCTCCACCGGCGACGTCACTGCCCAAATGCTTGCGAATCCTCCGCGTATGTCAGTGCGCCCACCAATATCGACCCTCAAGCGGAGGCCCAGACGTGCCAGAGCCTCGTCATCGACAGGTACACGCTGATAAAACCACTTTGTGCCCGGCGATCTTTCCACCACTTCCGGTCCGCACGTGCCGAACACGTCAACGGTTGAGATCTTGCTGCCCAGCCTGCCAGCCTTATCAGCTCGCCCTACTGTACTCTGTCTCGGCGACGCGCAGCTTGCGCCCAATGGCTCTGGTCGACTATTCAGATTCGGAGGCCGAGGACAAAGACAAGACACAGGAGCATTCTGACAGTCCACCAGCAAAGAAGAGACGGGTCTCAGGAGCATCCTCCAACCTGCCGCCTCTGCCACAGTCATTTCGCGATCTGTACTCGTCCACAGTACGCACAAGCACACAGGATGATCCATCGCTCCATGGTGGCCGCAAGCGCGTAACGCCACACGTTGCTGGCAATTGGCCGACGCATGTCTACCTTGAATGTAAGTGAGCCTACAATGTGTACTTGCATCTGAAATTCTGAACCTCGGCGCCGCGCGAGTATGGATCGCTGACGCCGCCGAGGGAGTCCTTCGCCTGAGGAGTCCGAGATTCTTGCACAACTCGTCAGCCTAGAAAACGAGCCTGAGCAAAAAGGTCGCAGTTCCGACCATGATGTCCGCAGCCTGCTGCAAAACGATCTTGGCGTACCACTGCCCTTGCACATTTCTCTCTCACGGCCCTTAGTGCTCAAGACAGAGCAGAAAGATGACTTCTTCAATGCACTGAAAGATGCAGTCAATGGCAGTGGTGTCAGGTCTTTCAAGACGAAGCTCGAAGAGTTGCAGTGGCACCCGAATGAGTACCAGACACGCTGGTTCCTTGTCTTGCGAGCTGCAGATGAGAATGATGAACTAATGCGGTTGCTGCGCGCCTGCAATTCCGTTGCAGAAATGTACGGGCAGCCACGATTGTATGAGCATGATGGCAACGAAAGGCATCTTCATAAGAAGCGAAGACCACCCAGCCACGAGCAGGAATCGCAACTAGCCAAGAAGTTCCATGTCAGCATTGCCTGGTCGCTGCAAAGGCCGCCGGACAATGATGGCACTTCCACACATGATGACATCCCTAGCGCAATCCGCCAGTTGAAGGTGCCTTTCAACGAGGTGAAGGTGCGGATAGGTCAGGACGTGACATCTTTTCCGCTTGGCCAGAAGCGGCGTAGAAGCAGTGTAATATTAGGGTAGATTCAAACAGCAGATTTTCCTTCGACAAGAGACAAAGTGTGCAGTAATTAATATTGTGATTGACATGCTAGACGCCACACTAGATCCTAGTCAGCAAAATAGCTCAAGCGTATCTTAAACTTTACCAAACTTGTGGCTGAAGAACCCTCGGCGCGGTATGTTGGCGAGGTTGGTAATGTGCGCGCAAGAGCTATTGGCATCTAAACTCACGAGTCAAGTTGGCTACCGTGGAACTGCTTGTAGGGTCAGACAAACACGTGGATGCCGGGTTTTCTGGAACAGGAAGGGCTTTCTCTCATACCCTGCTGGAGAAATCAATATCACAAAGACATATCGGCTCAAAATAGCCAGATGGCTTTCTCTGTGATTCTCCATCCCCTAGATCTCGCAGACGCATGCAGTCGCCCATCACATCAGCCATCTCTGAAAGATGTGCATCTCACCAATAAACAAAGCTTCGGTACAAGGTAGGTTTTTGGGTTGCTGCACTAGCGCGTCATGGCGTCGGGAACTATCTTCGGAGATGATCTCCATCGCGACTTCCGCAAGTGGGCTCGATGGAGTGAAACAGGGCAGGGCAGCGACATGAAACGCATGCGCTGTGCAGGCATGTACCAATAGCAGGCGAACATGAGGGTAGAGCACTGTGTGGCGAAGCGGCGGGCAGCAGTAGTAGCTATGCAGTCACCGACTCACAAGCCGCCACGGCGCATTGGAGAGGATTTGGAGCATCGACGTCCAATGCGCGAGCGGTATTTGACTTCGAGCGAGAGCACGGTTGTTGACTACTTGCCTTGCTAGGTAGTGACCCTGACGCTTGTGCAGTTCGCGAAAGTCCCCCTGATAACGATCTCCCTCTGTGCCATCACGCTGCTACTGCTGCCGCCCGCCGCAGTGGCACCTCGCTCGCTATAACGCGGCGTCCTAATTCCCTCTGCCTGTCCGCCTGTCGCACGCCAGACATCCACATACTGCCACCGCCACTCCACCTCGCAGCTGTCCGGCCATCCTCGCTCTCCATCGCAATCACCTGATCGGCCGCCCCTTTCGCGTGCATCCTCCGTGAAGAACACCACACGGACGCGCGAGCTGCCAACGCGCTTGAAACGGCCGTTCTTTTTTTCTCCTCTGCCGTTGCGAACCATACCACACACCTCCTCACGCCGCCACGTTCCCACGCCCTCGTGCTTCCAGCCGGCAATCATAACGGCCCTGTCTCCGATTAATGTTTTTGTGACTATTCGCGATATTCGATACCACTCTGCTCGCACAAGCGGGTCAGTGTAACCCGCTGTACCACAATGCCTTTCCTCTCGCGGCTCCGAAGCAAGGGTGCGACGCCTGCCAAAGAAAAGTCCCAGGCTGAGGCCGACAGCCTGTTTCCACTGCCAGTGCCCGCAAAACCAAAATACCAGTCAACATGGAGCAGCACCCAGGTCAAGCCAGAGGAGGTGGAGGAGCTTATTCACTATGCTACAGCTCACATGAAATCCAGAGGTACGTTTCACCTGAAGCACGAGACGTCAATTTGTTAACATGGACCGTTACAGCTGAGGCATTGGACTCGCCCTTTCTGCTACTTCCTTTCCGCCTCGACTCCGATCCCTCTCCGGCTCGTGTGTTCATCGACAAGTTCTTCAAATCGAACGCCGCAGGCCACCAGCAGTATCGTGGTGAATCTCTTCAGCAGGAGCTCCGACTTACCGAATCACATGTCCTGTGCAGTGTTCTGAAGTGGTGTTGGAGTAGACTGCCAGGCGGTGTGGTTACCTGGCCAGTGTATGAGGCCTTCAAGATAGGAGAACGAGTCAAACAGGGCGGCGCATGCATTCGAGACCTTTATACCCATCGCGACCGAATCTTCGGTACGCAAGAACATCATTGTCGATTTCTTCGACCTTTTGGCGGCGGTGGCAGCACATGGCAAGACCAACGGCATGGGTGGCCGCAAGGTCTCCCGACTGGCGGGTTGTGGGCCTTTGATCACTCAGACGATGGCAAAGGCTTCGAAGGTGGTTACAAGTCGTGGACTGTGGCTGCGGATGCAACGAGTCATCTGTTCTTTGCCTACCTTCGATCTCTCTCCGGCGAGCATGACCCATCCTTGAGCGTTATTGAGCGCATACCACGGTCACTCCAAGCACTTTTGAATCAGACAGAGTACCCGCCTGAAAGACCGACTTTGCTACAACGGACAACACCGAGAGTGCTCATGCTCGTTGACACCGTGTCTCCGGGTCCCTTCGCTATGCTGCGCAGAGCCAAACACTTCGAATACCAACAGGACTATCGCGTACTGCAAGAGTTCTCCGAATTTGAGGACCCCATCGATGCGCTCACCGACGAGTGCAAGCGTGTTCTCTATGCTATTGCCACTGCCAACTCGTCTGCTCCGGTACAGTCTAGGCAAGCGAAGCTCCAAAACCCCGAAGAGTCGTGGTCAGCATTTTCCAATCTCGGCTTTTCCGACTTGAGCGCGGACTCCACTGTTGCATCCAACAACGCATCTAACGGCCTTAGCGGATCTGTAAGGCCACATGACGGCCTTCAAGCAGGACCACGATCCAGGCACAACGACCACGCAAGGCCGACCACACCTTCTTGGGCCGATTTCCTGAACTCGGGGTTCGAAGACAATGGCGCTCCTAAGGACAGTGCTCCAATCTTTGTTCCTCCTGGAAGCCTTCTTCCGCCAATTGGCTCCCGTGCCCAGACACCAGCTGCCAACTCTGGCAAGACCGAGAACGATCTCGCCCCTGCTGAGCTTGCCGCGATCGCCAGCACCGAACTGGATGATGCCTTCTGGTGGGTTTGGATGACAAGTCTTTCCATCGAGGAGCCAAACGAGCGCAAAGCTGTTTTCGGTCGCTGCGCGCTGATCGAAACGTCAATAATGAACGGCCAGTGGCTGATCATGGAGGAGCAAGTTCCGGGCGCCTCTCCTGAACCCATGGTGGGCGTCCAGATCGTCGAGAAGAAGAGCCGCTTTGGCTTCACTAAGCGTGGACGCGGCAAGAAGAACGTCGAACACAAGCTCCCTCTGTCTCCACCTGTGCCTCAATTAGAACGCGCTGTGTCAGCTACTCCTAGCAAACACAGCGTGGCCCCTGACCAGCAAGCCAAGATCAAGGCAGCCGCACATGCACTTGCACAAAAGCAGAATGGCCATTCGGACTCACCTTCCAGACGAGGTCGGGGTGCAGAGGACGCCGCTTCGAAAACGACCAGCGCAATGACCCTTGGCTTACAGACCGCCGCAGGGCCTGCAATGAAGTGGGCTAACAGTTACGACAAGAAGGCTGTGCGCGCTCAGTACCTCGGTGAAGACTTCGGCAAAAATGGAGACAGTAGAGATGACCTTACGAGGCAGATTTCTTACATGAGTCGCGTGAGCGCCGCTCCATCTACGAATGAGCAACCTCCGGCCTTGTCCCAAGATTCGACATCGTTCCCGAAGGACAACAAGCTGGATCGCGACCTGCCTGCTTTACCTCAACATGAAATTCCAGCGCCAGTACCGGCTCCCGTCGAAGTCAAGCAGCAGCCTGTGCCTATACCCGCTCCTGTCGATACGCCCGTATCGCAGAAAGCACCAGAGACCATTCTTCCAACTGCGGAATCTAAGAAGGAAACGCCTGCTACCGAGAAGGTCCCTGAACCAGAACCGATGGTTCGTCCCTCTACCGACTTCTTCAACAAGGAAGTCGGCGTTTCTCCTGCAAGCTCTGCTAAGGTCGAACGTAAGCCGTTGCCAAAGAAGAGCAATTTGGAGATCCATCCTGCATTCCGCGGGCAGAGCACTGAACAACCAGTAAGAGCATCGCCTTCGCCTAACCGTGGTCCGGCTGTCCTAGCCGCACAGAAGGCGCTCGAGAGCAAGGTCAACGGAAGCCCAGAGACAGCTAGAGAGCATAACGTGCTTAAGAAGCAGCCTCCCACCAACGGAGGCGCCTTCAAGAAGATGTTTGGGCGTAACAAGGCGAACCGCAACTCTGTCGACATGCAGCAGCAGCAAGCAAGCTTGTCGCCACCTTCCGAGTCAAGCCTTCATCGCCGCCTATCACAAATGCGCGTCAAGAAGCCCGCCACTCCGCCAGCGCAGAAGGCTGCACAGGCTGCGGCCGGCGTGCCTATGGCTCAAGAGCCAGTCTCCAATGGACCGTCAAGGCAACAATCTGTCGCACAAGACGCTTCTGTACCAGAACTTCCACCTCACGATGCTCCGATGGTGAGCCCTGTGGCACAGCAGCACACAGAGCTGGAGGCCGTAGTACCGACACAATCCAGGGAACCTGTCTCACCGATGTCCCCTGGCATGTTCACTAACCCAAATGTCACCACAGCTCGTACCGATCCCTACGAGAACCACAATGCGCAGTCCGAGTTCGCCCGCTTTGATCAAGGTCCTATGGACGACATGCCTGCAGCTATGCCTCGCGACTCTATTGACGACGATGCAAACGACGCACCAGATTCGCCTGTCAAGTCAGCCTTCGACCCACGTGCTGAACACCAGTCATTCTCCCACCGCAACCAGCAGACTCCTGACGAGGGCTTTGTGACGCCTCTAGAGCGGAACGACGCCCACAACGACACTGTCTCGGTCATCTCCGAGGAAGGCGAGCGCGAGCCGTATGCCCCTCAGCAAGTCCAAGACCGTTGGGCACAAATCCGTGAGAATGCACAGAGGCGTGCTGCTGCTAGAGCGAGCGAAGAGCAGAGCCGACCCAGTCAAAGTGCCAGGACTGATGACGACGGCGCGACAAGCGAGGAAGAGAGTAAGTGAATGCATGACCGCTTTCTTTGAATGACAAGCTAATCGATCCACCAGCAATCGAATCGCGAGTCGCCCGTATCAAAGCTCGTGTCGCCGAGCTTACTGGCAATATGGATGACGGCGCCCGCCGTTGAACCTGATGCCTCCACTACGATTGAAACACTCCATTAAGGGGCACAGATTCGACAAACACCCTCCATATTCACACGGACTGGCTTCCACAAGCAACACCATTTCCTACACCATCCATCGAGCGTTCTGCGACAGAGTCACCTCTTCGACGCCTTTCCTTAACAGATCCGACAACATTCACGAGCGCTTGAAGTCACGAAAAAAACGACTCGCCACTCTCTGCCAAACATCATAATATCTCTTCGCTGGCTTTGATTACCTCCCTTTTTTTTGCCCTCTTTTTTTTCCTTTTCTTGTTTCTGATGATACCATCTTGCGCTTTCCGAACCCCGCTTGGCATTTCTCGAGACGCATTCTGGCTCTCTGCCTTTTCTTTCTTCGAGCATATTTTAGAAGAGTCGAGGCATCTCTGTCCGCTGATGCGGTGCATCTGGCGGACCGAGGGTCGGGAAGGGGTAGTAGACTAAACCTTTTTTTTTACATATCTGACTGCGCATACACATAATACGATATACGTCTCTGTGAAGGACTTCTCTTGGTCTGTTGAAGTCTCACGAGTTGTTCCCCTTACCTGCTCCTCTTATACTTCGCTGGAGTTATTTCGCGCAAAGGGAGTTGTTCGGTGCTATGAAGGCTTCAGAGAATCGCCGCTTTAGACTTACCTACCCGATTCACTGACGAAGAGAAATTGATCCGTATCCGTTGGATCATCAAGTGAGTTTTTTCATAGAATGGTACGCTACGGATGAACAAGATTCTTCCCACGCCGTTTGATCACAATTCGCAATTGTTGAGCACAATGATTTTTGATAGACAGTCTGCAGAAATTACCAAAGCGACCAGCGCATCTTGATAGTTCCTGCGAGCGGTTCAAAGGAAAACGCAAACGGCCAGACGGTGCCGCAAGACGCCGACTCCCGCAATAAAGGCTTGCGCGGCCCAATCATGGCAGGAAAACTCCCCAACATCAAAACCAGAATCAACCATTTACGCGCCTTTTGAGCAATTTGTTCCACCAGCGCCGTTTGCCTCGGCCTTCGTCGCCACTCGAGTTTGTTTGCGCCTCGCGTTCTTCTCCATGCAGCCGCTCGTGACCATTTGCTTGCGAAGGCATGGGATAGCGCACTTCGAGCACTTCGCGTAGCATCTCCGCTACTGGCCGCGTGTATTGCGAGTTGTGCGAGACTTCGTTCCAGAGGCATATGGACAGGCTTGGGCTGGATTTCGCGGGTGGCTCGAGGGGAGCTGGGTGTGAGGAGTGTGGCGTTGGCAGCTGAGGTGAGGCTGATGTTGCTTCTTGGTAGTAGGAGTCTAGCAGAGGCGTCTGGTCGTCTCCTTCCGAGTATGCGTAGGAGCCGTCGTAGGGAAAGGTGATTGGCAGATCTCTGCTGCGAAACGAGCTTCGAAGGCGTTGTGGCTTGTTGTTCGCGGAGGTCGGCTTTGGGTGGCTATGGTCGGAGATGGAGGTGGGCTTTGTTTGGAAGTACCTTGCACATTGACTGAGTTCTCTGTGGTGTGAGGCCATTGCGGATCTCTGGAGACGAGTGGCGCGCTCGGTGGATTGCCGGTGGTTGTCTCGAGCCAGCGCTGAGCTTCCTCGTCCATGTCTGGACCGAGCCGAGTTGCGCCATCGAGCACATCCATGTCGCCTCGACGGGAGAGAAGTATGGCTGCGTGCTGGAAAGATATCTGTAGGTCGGCCGATGCAGTTTCGTGAGGCCCGTAGATTGCATGTGTGAGTCGAAGCATCGAGGCCGGGCCGTTGTTGCCGATGAGCAATAATAGCAGCTCACGTGCGCCACCTGCACGTGGTACAGACAGTGCCACTTGCTTTCACTGCCTCCATTCACTTTTCACATACTTTTCGCAGGTACTGTGAAACAATAGGCTCAACGACCTCATTCACCTCACTCGCTGGATGCCAACGATGACCTCTCCAGCGTCTCTATCATTCTTTCCCTGTCCACCTCGGCCTTCGCCCTCTCACCTTCCACTTGTTTCAATTCTTCCATCAGCGCTGCCATTCTAGCCTTCTGGTTCTCTTCACTATGGCCAATGCCCGGCATGCTGTTGATCAGGATCTCAGCCTTCTGCTCCTGGAGGATCAGACTACGCGCCATTTCGCGCATGGTGGATTCGAAGACTTCTGGTTGATCAGGAATGTGTGTTGGCGCTCCATCTGCTTTCTTGTCCTCTTCCTTCTTCTCTTCCTTCACTTTAGCTGTGCCATTGGCTGTACCCGCGTTAGTCGTGCCATCGCCGTTGGTGAGAGCTTGGGCGTCTTTCGGCGCGGGCGCTGGAGGCTCAGCTTGACTGGGCTGGCCAGGTATGTCGCCGTAAGGGTGCTTCTGCTGTATGTAGTTCAAACTGGCGTACATCTGCGTCAACAACTACAGTTTGTCAGCTTTCGTGTGTATGTTTATTCGTTGCAAATGTCGGACGTACATCGTCGAGCGTATCTTGAAGCTGTGTAAGGCGATCCATGGCGCTAGGTGCGTAGATTATTCTTGGTTGGTTGCAGAAATGCTTTTGTGGAATCGTAGTTTCAGCAATATTAGGCTTCGAGGAACGCAAGACGGACAAGGTCTTGTATCGTCTGGCCTTGACATGTGATTGTAGCTGTTGCGCCGGGCCAACCCGCCTCACTTTCGGCAACTGCTGCCGAACCCTTGCTCTGGCACATGAATGTTTTTGGAGGTACGTCTCGAGGCTGTTCTCAAGATTCGTGTATCTTCATCCTTCCATGGCATTATAAGCCGACTGGTCACAGTCGCTCCGCCAGGCCATCATTCTCATGTTAAGCCGACATGGCCTTATACTTACACAGCGCTCCCTAAAGCGCGGCTCATGTCGAGCTTTCAACACTGCACCTGCATTATCTTCACCAAGAACACGGCCTGGTAACAGCAAAGAGTCAGAGCCGAAGACGAAGAAAGCCATCTACAAACCGCCGAAAGAGGATGTCAAAATTGACAAGCCAGCTGCGCGACCTATACTCTCGCTACTGGAACAACAAGCTCGCCTAGAGAAAGCGCTTGTGAGGCGGCTGGCGCACGCGAAAGGAGCAGCTGGAGCAGGAACCAAGGCCTCCATTCAGGGCTCGAAAGAGCATAATGATCTGGCGGGCTTTCTGGCGTTCGCTGAGCGCGGGAAATTGAGCCGCGAATCCACTGTTTACAAGGGAACACATTATGAGTACACTGTGATGGAGTCGTTGAAGGAGTTTGGGTTCCATCTGCAACGGACAGGAAAGAGTAATGATAAAGGCATCGATCTGTTGGGGCACTGGAAGCTACCCGGGAAGCCGTATGAGATCAAAGTGCTGGTGCAATGCAAACTCAGCCGTGGAACTCCGTCTGCCGTTCGTGAGCTGGAGGGAGCCTACATTGGCGCACCCAACGAGTGGCAAGGCGACAACGTCCTCACGTTGCTGGCGACCAGTAAACCGCTTACACCTGGCGTTCTGGAGGGCGTCCAGAGGAGTCCCTCCGCCCTTGGGGCTCTCTTTATTGCGCCTGATGGCCTAATACAACAGTTCGTCTGGAACTCAGTTGCGGGCGAGCGTGGGCTTGCTGGTGTAGGTGTCACGGCAAAGTATACACAAGCACAATCAAGAGCGAAGGATGCCGTAGAGGGAGCCACGCAAACGATCAAGACTGTCGCTTTGACGTGGAAAGGACAGCCCTTCATCGCTAGGATGAATGCGACTTGATGGTTCAATTGCTCCAGCCTTGTTACTTCGTGACTGGTCACCAAGTACATGTAAATTATAATGACACCTGGCGGTGAACAAAAGTATCGCTTCCCAAAACGGAGATATTCAAGCGAACGCCATGGTATATACCACGCAAAAATTGTACATTAGTCATCTAGTCGGATGTCTGCCCGTTCCCAATGCCAGCGTGAGCATCAAAGCCGCTTCCGAGCGTCGAAGCTTGAAGCTTGCGCCCACGCCCTTCGACAACCCCATATCATGCATGTTACACGACGTCCGTGACTCAATGATGTGACTCTATCCACTGCAAAGCGATATATGAAGCGTGACAATTCTACATCGGTGTAAACCAATAAGCCAAAACAATCACACAGCCGCATCGTCAACAATGGCCGACATCTCGACAATGACGAAAGACCTTTTGGCTGCCATCAATGGTATCGACAGCATCGAATGTGGCGAAGAAGCACGGAAGCATTTCAACTTTGGCAAAACTTATCGCAATCTGAATCATGGTATGTTGCCGACAGATTGGTCTTGGCCGATTTCTATACGTGGTCAAAGTATGCAACTGTCTCCTCGTTCAATCGTTGATTCAATGCAATAGGTTCATTCGGCACATATCCCACAGAAATCAAATCCGTTCTTCGCCATTTCCAAGATCTTGCAGAAGAGAGACCGGATGTGTTCATTCGATACGACTATCCAAAGCTGCTCGACAAGTCGCGTGAAGCCGTCGCACAGCTCCTCAATGCCCCAGTCGAAGGATGTGTCTTCGTTCCAAATGCTTCTACTGGCACCAACACTGTGCTTCGCAACCTTGTCTACCAGCCTGGCGATGTCATCATATACTTTGCTACAGTCTATGGTGCTTGTGGTAAGACTGTGACATACATCACTGAGACTACACCTGCGACCTCGAAGATGATCGAGTACACATATCCCATCTCGGACTCGGAGCTTTGCGACAAGTTTGAAGCCGCAGTCAAAGAGATTAAGGCTGAGGGCAAGAACCCACGTATCGCCATCTATGACACTATTGTTTCCCAGCCAGGTGTCCGCGTGCCTTATGAGCGTCTCACAGAACTCTGCCGCGAACACGGCGTCCTGAGCTGTATCGATGGTGCCCACAGCGTCGGAGGCATCCCACTTGATTTGACGAAGCTGGACCCAGACTTCTATGTGAGCAATTGTCACAAGTGGCTTCATGTCCCCAGGGGTTGCGCCGTGTTCTACGTACCCGAACGCAACCACTCGCTCATGAGGTCGACACTGCCTACGAGCCATGGGTTCGTGCTCCGCGCCGACTGGCGATGGGACACTCACCCCGCCCAATCCTTTGCCACCTTCTGCAAAGACTGAATTCGTCAACAGCTTCGAGTTCGTGGGTACAGTTGACAATGGCCCAACCCTATGCGTGCCTGCGGCTATCGAGTGGCGCAAGAAACTCACATGGAACGGCAAGAAAGGCGAAGAAGCCATTTGCGCCTACATGGCACACAATGCACGCGAGGCGGTGATCTGATGGCCGCAGCATTTGGCACAGAGGTCATGGACAATCCTGAGGGCAGCCTTAGGGATTGTTTCTTCAGCAATGTGCGTCTGCCTCTCTCTTTTGCAGAGCATGCGCAGAGCGATACCACCAAAGCCTTCAAGATCCTCCACTGGATGAACCAGACGTTGATTGAGGATTATGATACTTTCGGAGGTTTTAACTTCTACAATGGCGCATGGTGGGTGCGATTGAGTGGGCAGGTGTACCTGACGAAGGAGGACTTCGAGTGGGCTACAAAGGCTCTGGGAGAAGTTTGCGAACGTGTGAAGAAGGGTGATTGGCAGAGCAGTGCTGCATAAAAGGTCGAGGTTGAACACTTTTGATTCTTACAATGCTTCAGCGTGCTTCAAAGATGTCAATTCAAACAAATACGATATAGTCAGAACAAGTGATACTCTCAAACACAATGATAGCATTTCGTCCCAATAATGCTGTTATTTGATGGTAACAATTTCAGCAGAGAGATTCTCGCACAGCGTTGATATCTGCCCTTGTTCAACTCAACGAGTTTGCCACACGGTGAATTATCGGGGTTGAAAACGTCCGACTCCTCTTCGTGGTGGATCACCAACCCTGGGAGACGGCAGATGTAAATTTGAGGCTGCAAATCATTCTTCGGGGCTGTTAACAGTCTGGCATTGCCTATTGCACAAATAACGAAACAGCTTCGCATTGTTGAAATGTTTGCGCAAGGTGGTGCAAAGGCGCTTCGCCAGTCCGCGCGTTGCTTCTCCAGCACAGCAACACGACCAGCCGACTTTACGCATGCGGTAATTGGAGGCGGCGCGGTCGGTTTGGCCATTGCCAGAAGACTGCAGCAAAGAGATGGCGTCAGTACCGTGTTAATAGAAAAGCATGGTATGGTTGGCAGCGAGACCAGTAGTCGCAATTCAGAGGTACTTTCAGAGCTTCACAATCGGAACACATCTGCTAGGGTACTAATGCGAATAATTAGGTCATTCATGCTGGCCTCTACTATTCAAAAGACAGCCTCAAGACTAGGTTGTGTATACAAGGCAAGGAGATGATGTACGACCTTTGCGAAAAGAACGCCATTCCTCACAGCAACTGTGGCAAATGGATAGTCGCGCAGACCGACGATCAGATGGGCGAGTGTGAAAAAGTCCACGATTTTGCCCAGTCAATAGGAGTGCCAATACGATACTTGACTCGAGATGAAATCGCACGCAGAGAGCCGGAAGTGCGCGCAGAGGCAGGTGCTCTGGAAAGTCCTACGACAGGCATCATCGATTCGCATAGCTATATGCAATTCCTTCACGGCGACTTCGAGAATGAAGGAGGAGATACTGCTCTTGCAAGTAAAGTGACACGAATTGAGGCTCCTTCACCAGGCAACCCAGACTGGAAGATCTGGACATCGTCACCGGGTCAAGGCGAAGCTGAGGACGACACCCACATCACCGCCGAGACGATCATCAACAGCGCTGGTCTCTACGCCTGCGACATCAACAACATGATCTTGCCCAAGGAAAGGCACAGGACGCAGTACTATGCCAAAGGCAACTACTTCAGCTACGCAAAGTCTTTCCCCAAGCCCTCCACATTGGTTTACCCAGCTCCTACGCCTGGACTTGGTGGCCTGGGAACACACTTGACGCTGGACATGGGAGGCCGCATGCGATTCGGTCCAGACGTCGAGTGGGTAGACTCACCAAGTGATCTTGCTCCTACAAGCGACCCTGAGCGTTTTGCGGCTGCTGTAAAGTCGATCAAGTCTTTCCTTCCCAACGTCGATGCCAACGAGTTGGCGCTGGACTATGCTGGCATCAGGCCTAAACTGCAACGTATGGGAGCTGTGGGAGCGGCAAGGGGCTTCCAGACTTTTACATCAAGAAGGAAGATGGATGTGAGGGTTTCATACCTGCTGGGTATCGAGAGTCCTGGCTTGACGAGCAGCTTGGCGATTGGTGAGGAGGTTATCGCATCATGTATGGTTAAGCAGCAGATGAGTTCTCGTCATGGATTGCAGCCAGTGCCCGAATGCCTCTCGGATCGCATACTGGTCATTACATCTTTTTATGTTTCTGTCCTTGTGACGCACGTGCATGTTAGACCAATTCAATGTGGAGGAGATCGGAACAGTGCAACGCGAAGCAACCTTTCCCCGCCACAGGCTCCACCTGGAGGAATACTTTCCAGGAACAGGTAATCATCAAGGTTCATCACACGTCATGCATAATACTATACCGATTCGACGTTGCACCCAAGCAAATGTCTCAGACTTCGGAGACGCGTGATGATCGGGCCAGCCTCCCTTCAACACGAGCAGATGGCGCCGGGAAGCTGGAGTATCACGTATACTTTCAGAAAGATGGAAAGTCTTGCCATGTTGCTCGACCGAGTTTCCATATTTCATGGGTTTAGTTTTGTGTAACACTGTAATGCTACCTTCCAAAGCGTTCATGCACCGGTGACTTGGATCGCGCGGGGTCGCCCCGTAATGTGAATGTAGATCCCTCATGGCATGAGGAGAGAGCTCGTCTAACGTAGGGTGTAGTATAAGAGCCGGCCTCCTCCCTCAACATGACGCTACTTGACTGCATCTGTACTGCTGTCGGGAGATCAAAATGATTGGACTCCACCATCTTTCAGTCTTGGCCTCCATCGCGGCTCTCGCCCACGCCCAATGTCCTGACTATCTCGACTATTCGGAAGTACCCCATGGACCTTACTCCTCTGGGAGGTACAACCTCTCCTACCAACGACCTGATCCATCATGCCGCACTTTCTCCTTACCAGCTGTGGAAAATGCTATAAATCGAACAAAAGGCGACATCGCAGATCCTGATTTACGCAGACTATTCGAGAACACATACCCCAACACGCTGGACACTGCTATTCGATGGAAGGGCACTGCTGCGGGCAGCGACGAGGAGCTGACTTTTGTCATTACTGGCGACATTAACGCCATGTGGCTGCGCGACTCGGCAAACCAGATGCAATCCTACCTTCCTCTACTCGAGGCTTCGAGCTCCTCCGACTCCCTCGCATCTCTGTACCGTGGAGTCATCAACCTTCAGGCGCGATATCTCCTCACCTCGCCATACTGCAACTCATTCCAACCACCAGTAGAATCTGGAATTCAGCCTGCGCCCAACCCCTCGGCAAGTGATGACACGGTCGTACCGCCTTATAACAACCAGTCTGTTTTCGAGTGCAAGTACGAGCTTGACTCCATTGCAGCCTTCCTAGAAGTCTCCACCAACTACTGGGAGGCCACCAATGATACCGCATTCTTTGGCAAATACAGCTGGCTTTCTGCTGTGCAGGAAGTTCTATCAGTCGCAGAAGCTATGATGACACCAACCTACGCCGAGGATGGCCAAGTTCTCGACTCGCCGTACTCTTTCACTCGCTTGACCGATCGCGCAACGGAGACACTCGCCAACGATGGCATTGGAAACCCAGTGCAGAACGGCACAGGTCTTATCCGCTCAGCTTTCCGCCCTTCGGACGATGCGACAATCTATCAGCTCTTCATTCCGGCCAATATGATGTTCTCGCGTTATGTTGGGTCGGCTGCAAAGATTGTTTCTGCACTTGGTGGCTCGAATAGCTCAGAGCTTGCATCTCGCATGACGGATATGTCAAACAGCCTCCGCGATGCAATCACCAAGCATGGCATAGTCAATACGCCTAAGGGAGAGATCTACGCCTTCGAGGTAGACGGCTACTTCTCACAGAACATCATGGACGACGCCAACATTCCTTCTCTTCTGTCTGCTCCTTTCCTTGGCTACTTGGATGTGAATGATCCCGTGTATCAAAACACGCGCGAGCTGATCTTGAGCGCCGGCAACCCTTACTTCATGCGTGGACCGTTTATCAACGCAATCGGAGGTCCGCATCAAGGTCCGGGAATGGCATGGCCAATGGCCAGCATTGTGCGAATCTTGACAAGTGACGATGATGCAGAAATCACAGAGCAGCTACACGAAATCGTGAGCACGACTGATGGCTTGGGCTTGATTCACGAAAGTATCAATAGCTGGAATGTTACCGACTACACGCGCCCTTGGTTAGTGCCACTAGTTATTGCGCGTGAAAGAGACACTCACTAACATTGTCAATAGGTTTAGCTGGGCGAACGGATTATTCGGGCAGATGTTGATCGACCTCAACGACAGGAAGGCCTCATTTGCTGAAGCAAAGCTTCCAGGGAGACAACAGTACTATGAGGATGATTTGATGCATGTATTGAAACACAGCTGTGGGCTCAGAATACCAATAACGCCTAATGTAACGCTTGTTCGCGAGTCAGTTATTGGGCACATACAGTTCGTCGTCATAAGTCTACAGGCGTAGCATCTCAATGGTCGCTGTGGTCGCATTTAAATTCATGCCTGCCAGCATACGCATGAGCGAAGTCTAGGAGTCTTGTGTGTTTCTATCAATATTTCAATGGTGCACAAGACCAATTCTGGCATTGTAGCTGTCAACGTGGGCCTGTGCATCATTTGAAGTTTGGCGAGCTCTTATTGGCATCTCAACAGTATGTGAACCTGAGTGTGGCACGATCGCCGCTAGTACAGGTATATGCATCAATTAATTCCGGTGAGCTTTCATGGGCGTCTCAATGGTGCGTGGAAAGATTTCGGCACGATAGCTGTCAGTTGGCGCATATGCTTTGCTCCAATTCCAACATGCTTTTTCAATTATCTCAATGGTACTCAGACATATCATTGGCACGATAGCTGATAGTACTAGCATCCAAAAAAGGATACAAAAAGTTGTATAGACTTGTACGTAAGAACTGTGAAGCAGATCGCTCTGGTAAGGCAAGTCTAGGTGGCTTAGTGAGGAGCGTCCTCGTCTTGATCGAAATGTTGACTGCACCATATTAGCTTCATATTCACGGCACAACTAGTGTCTATTGATGCATACCTTGCAAAAGGAGACTTCATTCTCAGAGTCCTGCCCTTGTAGAACCACCAAATTGGGATCGGTACGAAAAGCAAGCTGAGGAAAGCCAGCAACGTACTGGCCCATTCGAAACCCAATCTCTCGTACATTTGACGAGCGAATAACGGAAAGAATACAGCCCACAGTGTTCCTAATAAGGATTACACCGGCCAGAGCACTCGCCGAGTATGTTTGGTAGCTGTCGACAACGTAGTTCAGCACACCTAAAATGACGATGTAAATTCCAGCGCCGAAGAAAGAAGACGCAATAATCGGTACAATCCAGTGAACTGAGCGATATGAGGTCCATGCGAACCATATCAAGCTGACCGGTAACAGGACCGCTCCGAAACGAGCTTGTCCCATGCGAGCCTCTGGCACGCCTTTGCCATTGTTCTCTGCCACACGGCGCAGGTAGTAACGCTCTTGCAGCGGGTAGAAGCACGCTGCGACTAGAGCTCCCACTGCAATACCGAGGAAAGTGAGGCCTGTCTCTCCAGTGCTAAAGCCGTGTCCTTCTTCGCTGCCGAAGACCAGGGGGAATGATTCGTTGAAGAGATAGACGACGCCATAGATGAAGCCGTTGTACGCAGCAGCAGCCATGGTGATTTCTTCCGTGAAAAGGAAACGGAACGGTCGAGTAAGATTAACAGCGAAGAGAGTGTGCATACTTCTCTTCGAGCCCATGGAGTGCGCATCAGAAATTCTGCCCGCTGCTTCGGAAAAGCCTTCCTTGCTGAGTGCTTTGCGTAGGTTCTTTGCCTTCTTCTCCAGAAGTGTCGAATGTCTTGTTTCAGGAAGGAGGAGTGTCATGATGATAAGAATTCCTCCAGTAATCCCCATCAAGGCCCAGAATAGGTTGCGCCACCCCTCGTTTTGAACAAGGTATCCAGTGATGACCAGTGCCATGGGCGGACTAAATGTCGACGATAGACCGTACACCATCATTGCATTGCCACTCTCGTTACGCTCCCAGACGTCTGAGATGCTACCGCCCGTGTTCGTAAGAGGAGCTGAGCCGCCGAATCCTTGAATAAGTCGACATACGATCACCGTTGGCATGTTGTGTGCGAGCGCTAGGGGGATCTGGAACATGACTAGCACGAACCAAGAGCCGATGTAGACTGGGTTTCGACCAAAGTATTCCGATAGAGGAGCTAGTAGCATTGGACCTGGATTCGTTGATGTGCTGTTAGAAAGAGACTCTCGTGCAGAACCGCTGACGCGCAGAAACTTGATACTTACCAATTGCAAATCCAAGAAGGTACATGGACAAGCCGACTGTTCCCAATTCAGTCGATGAATTGAACGCCGTGACAATGTCGGGTGCGGCGGACGAGTAGCCTCCAGCACATAGGCACGTCAAGAAATTCAAGAAGCTGGCAAAGCATGTTATCCACCACTTCTTCCACTTCTGTAGTTCGGAACGTTAGACAATATGCATATTGACGAGGAACTGATGAACTTGCCGGCCAATTGCGTGGGTTCGTGGGGTCGTTAAGACGCCAGTCAACATATATGGGTGTCGCATCGTCAGGATGCGCTCTCACTCTTGCTGCCGCGTCTTCTTCGCTCAGCAGGACGTGATCCTTGCCTCCTTCTTCAATTCTGCTTGGACTTTCGCCGCTGGCATTATCAGAATCATCGAATGCCGATTCATGTTTCTTCTCGTCGAAAGTGCTTCGCGGACGAGCCGCACGCTCAATTTCTGACATCCTGGAGTCGTACGACAACAAACAGCTAACGAGAAGCTGGGAAATAGCGAATGAAGTACTGATGAAGAAACACAGTCCAAGACATTTGAGAACTCTTACGCTACTTCTCCATCTCCACGTTCCACCACATGCCGTGACCAGATATGTCAGCGCTCATCTCCACTCCCGGCATCAACTTCCGGTTCTTTAGACCGGCACGTTTGGGCATTTGTGGGTGTCTCCATGCTGGGCCCCATAGAATTGCCAGCCGAAAGTCCCGTTGGTGAGCAGACAGGGACGCGAAGCGTTATCGGGGATGACGGCAGAGGCAAGAAACATCTCTCTGTCCACGTCATTTGTGTGCTGCAACGGCAGATGACGCACGATGTCTCCGAGCGAGGCTACCTCCTAGTATCTAATGTGATTGTATCAAGTATCGGGCACTCGATCTTCGACAAGAACGGGCACTCCATCGATTCTTATGCTCAAAGTATTTGCAAAACAGTAGGACACGAACGCGAGCATTTGCATCGGCTCCACGAAGGAGCCGCCACTTTGTGGAACTTCAGGTGGGTCTTCGGGGCTGATCTCATGCCAAACTCTCTGGCGAAATGCTTGGTCTCCGAGAGATGTATTCCAGATCTTAGTCAATCTGTATCGAGAACTTACGTATACAGAGTTGATAATGATTCGACCAAGACTCCGGATGTGATGCTGTAAGCTGTTTCATCAATAGCGGGCCACGAATAAATAGATACGTAGCGAGCTAGCATCACAAGCATGGCACACAAGTCCGCACATAGCATCTCTCGAGGGGTAACATAGTAGTTGCCAGTTATATGCACGTCTGTATCACCATAATAGTCACTATAAGACTGGCAAAGCTTGTCCAGTATCTCAACGGTGCACAAAGCTAAGCCTGAGTCGGCAGCTCCTGGTACAAGCATCGAAATATCGAGGATGCATGCAGACTTATGCGCAGAGAATGTAGGTCGCTTGTCACAATACTGAAACGATGTTCATTCTTCTCGGGGAAACTCTGTTTGTCTTTATTATAATTCGTTTACAACCTCGGTACGCGGCACCCTTGTGTCCAATGTTAGTATGATCGGAAGACAGTGCAATTGACCGCGAGTCTGCGCATATCATTTCAATAGCCGATGTGATCATTCTCGGTTCTAGTGCCTTTCCGTGTATCTCCAGGAGTCTAATATGCTTTAGTAGATATCGCAATGGTATACTGACCCAAACCTGAATTGACAGCTGCTGATACAAGCGTCAAATGATGCGTATCGACTCATACTCAAGCGCAAGAACTGTAGCTCCTCTACATAGCGATTTGGACTAGGTATACCATTAGTTCGTCTATACTGAACAAAAGGTATGCGTGCACACATGCATGTAGACTTACGACTATACCTATACTAACCCTTCTAGCCCTAATGTCGAATCCTCGATCTCATTTCATTTAGGTCAATGATAGTATTGATAGTATACGTATGTATTTCTGTTTGCTGAAGACTCTCTACATATAGCTAGGTAATTCATTGCATGTATAGGCCTATATCAATCAGAATGCGTCGTGTATTGGTTGTCAAAACATATATAGCTTGAAATACACGTGCTTGAGGGTCCTCTGCTCATTCACAATAGTAGACGAAAAAGCATCCAATGACAGACGAATAAGGAGTATACGAGTGTCGAGGATGTTTCCAAATCGAGTATAGAGGCTAGTTGTTGTTTTAATATGGTTTTATTGATATGTTTATATGTAGCTTGAGTTCGTGGAGGTGTGGACGACCGCGGTTGCCGGCGTCGCTTGAATGACGAACGTCGACTATCAATCGCGACATCGTCGAACCCTCCTTCGAATCGTTACATTGTTTGCCATCGACCCACACAAACCACAATGTCTTCAGCAAAATCATTCGCGCTCAAAGCGCTCAGATGCAACATCACCGGACAGCGTCTTAGCAGAAACATCTCAGGTCAATTCCAGAATGGCCTCATGAAAGCGCAACCATACCAGCGAGCTCTGCGCCCTGCCTTTGTGCCAGTCAGATGGCACTCTATCCCTGCCTCCGCAAGGTCGAAAGACTATGATTTCAGCCAAATGAAAGAGTTCTCAAGCTCGCCATCCAAAGAGCGACTTCTCATCGGTAAGCCAATGGCCATCGCCAAACAACTAAGCCATTACCAGACACTCACACCCACTACCACAGACGTCCGCGAGCCCTCCGAATACGAAGCAGGCTTCATCCCCGGTGCGATCAACTCCCCGTGAGCAACCCGACGCAATGTTCCTACCCGCACACGAGTTCGAGGACCGCTTTGGTTTCAGCAAGCCTAAGTGGATCAAGAGCTGGTGTTTTACAAAGCGGGCGTAAGGAGCTCTGCTGCGGCGTCGTTGGCGAAGCAGGTTGGATATGAGAATGTTGCCGAGTACAAGGGAAGCTGGATGGATTGGGAGAAGAATGGTGGGGAGAGCAGCAAGCCGTAGAGGTAGGAGGTATGCCAGCTCAAAACAAAAAACTGTTCAGGGAATACAAGGACCGCCTCTCTCCGTATAGCCAGCATGTGCTGCATCTTTAGACACATCAATCCGCACATGCCTCGAGATATTGTATTATCACTATTATGCCAATATCAGCGGAGCTAGATACAGGCTTCGAAGTCTTAAACTGCAGAGATCATATCAGGCTCCCAGGAAATCCCGGGATCTCACAAAGTCCTACCTTCAGCTGCCGCCCATTGTAGTTTGGATTAGTTACCGCTTAGATCATATAAGGCTCTCAGGAAATCTCCATACACTAGTAACGTCCTACCTTCGGCTTCCGCCTGTTATAACTTTATTATTTACTGCGGATATTGTACCAGGAACTCAGGAAACCCTCAAAATACTGGTAAAGTCCTACCTTACACTTCCGTCTACTATAGTGTTGATCGTTGCCGCTGAGATGCTATGCAAATGCAGCCTTGCCTTTAATGAATCAAAGTCTAGTCAATTACCCGGTCGACCTCACCGGACACTGAATCCCGAAGTACATTAATCCGATACAGGAAGGCACGAGAGGTTGGTATATTGGTTGATGGTAAAGCAATGCCCAGTTCAAAGATGGTTTAAACAAAATGAAATTTAGCGATACATCTTTACAGAGAAGTCTGCTATCAAATGCCTTTCTGCCGCACCGCGGTGAAAAAGAGAAAACGCCCCCATTTCGACTCTCAAAGGGCATTATGTACAAATTTGTGTATCATGTAAGTCGCCCTTCTTCCTTCCACTACACCAGTACCCATCATAACGAGTCCTCTACCTATCTACCTCACCGAACACCAAGTCCATGGTGCCGATAATGGCGACGGCGTCGGCAAGCAAGTGACCGCGAGACACCTGGTCGAAGCAGCCCAAGTGAGCGAAACCAGGAGCGCGAATCTTGCAGCGGTAAGGCCCTCTCAGAGCCGTCGGAGACGACAAAGACACCCATCTCACCCTTAGGAGCCTCGATGGCGCTGTAAGTCTCTCCAGGAGGACGGTGTAACCCTTGGAGTAGAGCAGGAAGTGGTGGATGAGAGCCTCCATGTTCTCCTTCATGGCGGCACGAGGGGGAGGGGCGATCTTGTAGTCCTCGACCTTGATGGGGCCAGTGGGCATCTTGTTCAAGCACTGGTGGATAATGCGAAGAGATTGACGGAACTCCTCCATACGGCAGAGGTAACGGTCGTAGCAGTCACCGTTGATGCCGACGGGAACGTCGAACTCGACCTGGTCGTATGCGTCGTAGGGCTGCGACTTGCGGATGTCCCAGGGAACACCGGAGCCACGAAGCATGACACCGGAGAAGGAGTAGTTGAGAGCATCAGCGGCGCTGACGACACCAACACCCTTGGTACGACCGATCCAGATACGGTTGTCGGTCAGAAGCTCCTCGGTCTCGTCGATGCGGTCACCGAACTGGGTGGCCCATTGGTAGATGTCGTCAAGAAGACCAACGGGAAGATCCTGGGAAACGCCACCAGGGCGGACGTAGGCAGCGTGAAGACGGGCACCAGAGACACGCTCGTAGAACTCCTGTTACTTAATTAGTATCCGTCATTCGCCACCATTGACAATCAATTGACATACCATCAGCTTCTCACGCTCCTCGAAACCCCAAAGGAAAGGTGTAAGGGCACCAACATCCATAGCGTGTGACAGGACGGACATAAGGTGGTTCAGAATGCGAGTGATCTCTCCGAACAAAGTCCTTATCCACTTGGCGCGCTCGGGAACCTCAATGTTAAGCAACTTCTCAACAGCCAGAGAGAAGCACTGCTCGTTTGTCATCATAGAGACATAGTCCAATCGGTCAAAGTAGGGCAGCGCCTGCAGATATGTCTTGTACTCGATCAACTTCTCGGTACCACGGTGCAGCAGACCGACGTGGGGATCGGCGCGCACAATCTCCTCTCCGTTCAGCTCCAAAATCAGACGCAACACACCGTGAGCGGCAGGGTGCTGAGGGCCAAAGTTGACCGTGTAGTGTCTGATCTTGCGCTCCTCTGCGGCACTAGCCTCTGACACACTGTTGTAGTCCACGGGAGAGCTGAAGTTCGGGTCGACAGGAATGAGACGTGTGGCATTGGGGTTCTCTACGGGCTCAGCGAAGCGTCTCGCAGGCGTAGAGAGAGGGCGCGGTACTGGGTGCGTGTGGTGGTGGCAATGCGAGACTGAGGGCGGAGGCACGCGCGCTTGGCGCCATTGGCGGCGAGGCGGGCGAAAGGTGCTGCCATGACTGCTGTATGCTTGAGCCTGCAGCGGCGGACCAGGAGTGAGGTGCGAGGGCGGAGTGGAGAGGTGGTGGGTGTCGAGGCGGAGGAGTGGTGTTTCGCCGCGCCGCACAGTTAAGCCTCAAGCTCGTCGTTGTCGAAGTCCATGACGGGCTGACCATCTGGATTGCTATTGGCCAGTTGAGCCCTGTGGGTCTCACGTGCAGGCTCTCAAGTTCCCCAGACTCTCGACCTTGGACATAATTTTTTGAGCTAAGTGCTTTGGAAGCAGCTTGCTTGCGACGTCACGGCCTGAGGATTAATCGTTAGGAAAGAAAGAGCGCGGGACGGCGGCAGGAGCATTTCAAGAAATTAATTCACAACACAATTTGACACAATGGCACCCAAGGCAGACAAGAGCTGGGCGCCGCTCACGGCCGAACAGCTCGAGCAGCGTCGCATGGTGGGCATCAATGCCGAAACCGTCTCACACACCGTCGCAAACGACATTCCTGGCCACTACGGGCCTGCGCAGGACGACTCATGGAACCTGGAGAAATTCACCGAAAACCTCAAAGTCAACTTCCACGCGAACCAGGACTACAATGCCGCCTTCTCACTTGTCGGTGTCGACGCCAGCATTGCCAACGCTTTCCGCCGAGTCTTGATCGCCGAAGTGCCCACTCTTGCAATCGAAGACGTCTTCATCTTCAGCAACACCTCTCTCATTCAGGACGAAGTTTTCGCGCACAGATTGGGTCTCATTCCCTTGACTGGGCGGCGGAGGGTTTGCGATGGATGCGCTGGTTCCGCAAGCCACCCTGCTGAAGACTACGCTGCACAAGCCGCTTGGGAGGACGAGGGATACGATGAGAGCGAGAGCGTGCCAAGCGACTACAACACTGTCGTCATGAGCATGGACATCGAGTGCCGCTGGGCGACCAAGGAACAGGATGGCCGCGACGGAAAGGCGCTTGCCAAAGCTGGATCAACAGACCCCGAAGAACGTTACGTCAACTCCAACGTCTACGCCCGTGATCTTGTCTTCGAGCCTCAAGGCCAGCAAGAACAAATTTCTCTGGCGAGAACCGCATCAGGCCTACCAACCCCGACATCCTGATCGCAAAGCTGCGCCCAGGCCAGAAAATCCAAATCCGATGCCACTGCGTGAAGGGCATTGGTGCTGATCACGCCAAATTCTCCCCCGTAGCTACCGCCTCATACCGTCTTCTTCCAGCATCGAGATCAAGGAGCCCATCCTCGGAAACGACGCAAAGAAGTTCCGCCGCTGCTTCCCGCGCGGTGTGATCGAGCTGGAAGATGATCCTGCAACTGGCCAGACGAAAGCCGTGGTCAAGGACACGATGAAAGACACCGTGAGCAGAGAGTGCTTGCGCCACGAGGAGTTCAAGAACAAAGTCAAGCTCGGCCGTTTCAGAGATCACTTCATCTTCAGCATAGAAAGCACTGGCCAATTCAAGAGTGACGATCTGTTCCTGGACTCGGTCAAACTCCTGAAGGCCAAGGCAGAGAGGTTCAAGAGACACCTTGATGCTCTTGAGGAGGGTCGCTAACCAGGAGAGAATTGGAAGGATGGTTGTTTTTATCGAAGGGGAATATATTATCAAACGATAGGGAATGCATAGCTATGGCGTCTGGGGTTTACAAAAGGGAATTTGTAGGAAAAACAGCAAGCTCGGCTTGACTGATACTGATCGATCGAGGGCACAATGACCCTTTATCTGGTGAGTTATCACTCACAACGTTGTATAAACAAAAAAAACTCAAATACTTTACAATCGTCTTGCCGTTGTCTGACAGGGGACCCAGTGTCCTAAATGGCGCACTCTAATAAGCCGCCACGCTCACATATCACAGCATGGAAACAATTCTACAAGGCTGGAATGCTTTCCTCGTCCAAATTGCGCGGTTTCTTATTTCACGCCACCATCCCAATTTCCAAACCTTACAGCTCGTCGACACTACACTCTTGAAGTTTGCAAGGATCATGGAAGGGTGGAATAACGGGTAGACTTCTGATGAGAGTTTCTCTTGCCATCACGCTCGTCATCTCAACCAGCTCGCGAGCTACCAAACAGCAACTTGATGCTCGCTTTCGCCACGAGCAGGCAGCAACGCGCGTGATTCAGCAAAACACTGTCGAGCGTTACAATCCAGTGCTTCACGACTCACATTGATGACATCTGTGCCACCAAAGGCTCGCACCAACTCCACTCAGTCGGTGGCACTGGCGCCTCCCAAAACGGTCTTGATGACATCCCATGATCATGGCCGCCGTGATGGTGGAGTATCGTCACATGATTTTGTTAGAGGTTGTCCGGCACAGGCAGCAGTGCAGGTTTTTTTCTTCTCCCTTCTTCTCACGTTCTCACGCGCGCAGACACACGGGTTGGCAGCCTGCATTAGCATGTTCGCTAGGCGACTTCAACGCTGCAAAGCCATACCGCTCTTTCGCAGAAAATTTGCGACTTGTCGCTTAGAGTGGACGTGCTTTGGCAACACCATCAAGTGCGTTGATACAAAAAGTCGCTGCGCAGGAGTGTCAGTCATCGACGTTACGCAGCGCCGTTGTCCAGACCTCCGCCGACCGCAGGCTGTGTACTGTGACATACTTTCCACAACCTCGCGTTCTGGGCGTTGCCAAAAGTCTCACGACGGGTGCGCAGCCAGCGTACCGCGCAGTCAGAAGAGGCAAAGTCGCCGAAAGCCGCCGGAGCAGTGCTCGGCTTCTGCTTGTGTGCTTCGCTCGTGCAAGTCCTTTAGTTTTGTGCAAGCCTGCCGCCCGGCTTGAGCTTTCCGCGTCGGCGGCCGGCGGTAAGGAAAGAAGACAATAATCAGCTAAGCCAGTTACAGGATTGCGAATCGCGATTATTAGGCCTCCGAAGTCACGCTTTCGCTGCGCTGTACAGCGCATCAGACGTGCCGGATGGGGCCGCGCCTCGGATAGGGTCGGGCGCATGTAACTAAAGTTGGGGTGACTCGCGAGGTATTTTCTCTGTGAATCATCGAGGATTGGGACTATGCTGCTGATGTTTGGGGTGATGTATCCATCGAGGTACTCAGAGCACTCTGGTACCTGGAGACATGTTACCTACGAGGCGGGTGCAGAGCGCAGCTGTTTGGCTGGCAGCAGATGCCGACGCGAGTGGCGGGCGAGATGGCTGAGTAGCTGAGCAGGAGGGTTGCAGGGCCTTGGCATCTGGGGTTAGGCTGTCTGTTTTGTAGACGAGAGAAGAGTGGTTGCGATGACGGCACAGAGGGGTTGGGAGAGAAGATCCAAGGATGAGTCTGATGACAAGGCTATCTGTGCACTCATGCGTGAAGATGCAACGAGGATGGCAAGCGTGCTCCCGGTGGCGGGCAAGACAGTCTCGCTGGAGTCGTGAAGAGGTATGAGTAACAACGTTGCTAGTCGGGATAGCGTGGCAAACGGGGAGAGTTTACTGCGCTTATAGAGCGGGCCTCTGCGACGGAGCACGTGAGGCAGCATGACATGACATGAGAGCCGCACGACTCCCTGCCAGCTGGGACGGTATGCGACAACGGCGATGATGGAAAGGAAAGGTGTTCGCAGCGGGTGGCGGCGATGCATTGCTAGCAGGGCATCAGGCTATTCGTGTCATCAGGATCAGCACAAGCAGCGAGAAGGCTGCATAGCATAGCGCAGAGCGGCGCGCATGTGGCGATGGCGGCGTCCGTGCCCTTGTGCTGGTGTTAGTCACTGCGCTGGGCTGGGGGAGGAGTTGCCTGCCAGCGCCAGCCAGCCTTGTAGTGGCAGCACCCCCTCCGCTTACTCGTCTGCCCGATTCCTTGTCCAGCGTCACCAAAACACTTCATCCACCACCACCAAATCATCTCCCCCTAATGGCCTATACTCCCCTCGCACGCGCAAGCGTCGTCTAGATACCCTCCGCATCGACCGGTTCGAGTGCTCGTGCTTCTCTGCTTTGTTGCTTGACGAGCGCGCCTATCCGCCACCCGCGCAGTTTGCCGCAGCGCAGCCTTCTGCCTGGCTCTTTGACCTCCGAGGGCCCAGTCACACCTTCGCCACTCGACTCATCCGCCCCGACAGCGCCTCTCTTTGTTCGTCATACGCCTCTTGCAACTTCTATTGCCTGCTCTTCAACACCACCCACTCCACTCCTTCAGTACTTAATAATTCCACCTCACCGCCCTCCCGCCAGCTGCGAGGACCCACCCGACCCTGTTCTGGTGAGCACCGCTGGACCCTCGCCTACCACCAGCTCTGTCACTTGCTTTGGCAGTTTAACCACGTTTCCTATCTCGGAGTACCTTAATACTGCCTCAGAAGAATCCAAGGAATTGCCACCGGTCACGACTCTCCACTCATAAGCTTATCGATCGATTCATTCAACGACTCATCTACGAAACGACTCACAGCATTCGAGACATGATCCTTGACCTTTCCAAACCACTTCCAGTCAACGCCTATAATATGTCCAAGTCTTTTGCCTCCGCCTACTAGGCGCATGTGATCACTACATACGCGCTTTCCGACCACAGTTTATCGAAGACCATTTCCTTCGATCGGGCTGTATACACACATTCACACAACCACAACATACGAAAGCAAGAGATATCACATACTTGGAACATTTAAGCGCGTTGACTGGAAGTACTTGCGAGCGTTACACACTGTCTTTCTTCAGACCGGCGTACCAATCTCGTTGAACCACCTTCACAGCCATCATTCAGAGCCTTTGTACACCCACGAGCTTGTAACTACCTATCGACATATTAGCTTATGATTGCTGGGTTGTCGCAAGTTTAAACGTCTTTCAGCATTGGAAGGCGTCTCGGAGTAAACGAACTCGAACGGACATTATCTATTGGACAACTCTACCCGTACACTTACGACACAGCATGACCTTGCCTGTCGTTAATCAGATCGTTGGTTCCATTCCCATGTGTTTCCAAGGGACTGGACCATACGAACCTTCGATCGCATCATCTGCATCATCTTCGCAGGCTTCGATCTTTTCTGAAGCGGAGTCAACACAAAGCTCTGTAGCGAGCTCTATCTCGGATGATTTCAGGAGCCAGGAGGATGCACGAGATCGTTCATGTGCTCAGGCACAGCTACAACAAAAACACATCATCGACGCGCAGTTGTCACAGGCACGTCAGCAGCAGCTTTCATATGCCGACGTGACTTCTGTACCGTCGCAACAGCGACAGCACCCGAGGCGGTCTTCTCTTGCTAAGAACCAGAGACCTCCACCTCTTGTGCGTCAAGCTGATCGCAAGGTCAACTTTGTTGACAATCTTGTCGGTAAGTTCATGTCTTGAAGATAAATAATGGAACGTTTGCTAAGGATAGTGTTAAGACTCTGCGACTCAAATGGTCGAGGTAATTTGGCCACTTTCCATGGTGCCAAGCAGTGCCAGTGAAGGAAGCAGTGGACGATGCGTCTTGCCTCTCCGTACCTACATCGAAGAGACGCTCAGGCGATCTCGCACGAGCTACTCCACGCTTCAGGTCGCCCTGTACTACTTGATTCTGATCAAGCCATGGGTGCCCAAGCGTGACTTCACAATGGAACAGCCCGGCGACTGTTCTGCTAACCGCGCACTTATGTGCGGACGCAGAATGTTCCTCGCCGCACTTATTCTCGCATCAAAGTATCTGCAAGATCGCAACTATTCCGCTAAAGCGTGGAGTAAGATGTCTGGCTTGCCAGTCAAAGAGATCAACGCCAATGAGCGAACGTTCCTCGCCAAGATTGGTTGGAAGCTGCACGTAGCAAAACCACTCTTTGATCGCTGGACTGATGTTGTCATCAAGTATCAGACCATGCCGCCACCACCTTCTCCCGGACAGGGCATTGCTGTCGAGGAGATGTGCTGGAAGAAGCTTGTTCCAATGCTTACTCCTGAGCTTGACAACATTCCACTTCCTGAGCGCATGGCCAAGTCGGTCATGGAATCTGCTGCTTGCGCTGAATTGCCCTTGCCCACATTGGCACCCGTGCAAGCAAAATCAGCGATCAATGCTGCTGGTGTGGACAGCACCTCACAGGAGACAACTCCTACCCCAGCTACAATTTTCCCGCCACGCTTCCTGGAGCCAAGGCCAAACATTGCTCCTCCTACGCCGGCACTTGCCCGCATGGGTCCTTTGCCTACACCGCAGATGACACCATCGGTCTCGTCTATTGCTTCTAGCACTCCTGCAGTGAGCGCTTCTGGCACTAGACGATCATCCATGTGCTCTGCTATGGCGTTCGCACAGCGGGCTGGATTCAACCGCTGCGTCAGTGACGACTTTCCTAATGCTGGCCTCGAGAGGTATCAGAGTCGCCGCCCGTCGGTGAGCAGCTCTCTGTCCTCGCGTTCAAGCCCAGAGTCTATGATCAGCGACCTCTCTCGATCTTCTCGCGCCTCTTCTATCTCATCGGTCACGACAGTTTCTTCGGCAGCTTCGTGCGTGGCGCCGCCTCGAGCCAACTTGGCTCGTCTGGCGACCACACGAAATGCTCGTATGCCTCTGTCGAGTGCCGATGTCATGGAAGAAGACGACAAGGAAGAGAAGGGAAACAGCACTGAGCCTATCGTGATCAGCGAAGATGAGCACAGCCCACCTGACTTCTCAATCAGTCAGCGCAAACTGCACGCTCCTAATCGCCACACCAAGCACTACCAGCAGCAACCCCAGCACCAGCCTACCTCGGCTCCCGCCGAGAAAAGCCGCAAGCGCCACCGCCCTACGCGCGGTAATCGCCGCAACGACCTCTACGACGAGGTCCGATTCCAGCTTCAAGAAGAAGCAGAAGACGATGACGTGCAAATGCTCGATCTCGTCTCCAACGACAGCGACGAAGACATGGCCTCGCCTTCCCCTGCCGTGGCGCAGGCGACCGCCATGCTCCGTCGCGATTTTTATCAGTGCAAAGAAGCACAACCACTGCGTCTCCCCGTTCAGAAAAACGAGGGTAAGAAACGCACGTGTTGCGACTCATCCGCGAGGTTTGCATTCGGTCCACAGGCCGTCTACTCTCGGGCTTGATCGTGCACAACACTTTATATTACGAAAGGCGATTTACCGCGAACCGGGACCGAGAACGGTCCGCGGTGTATCTGCCAATAAGCCGACTGCTCACGGCTTCTGTAATGCTGTGCAACAAGCAGAGCTGGGGCGGTTGTGTGCTTTCGTCATGTGACTACGTCGCATTGGGAAACCGGAGTTGACTTTTTGGGTCTTTTTATTTTGTTTTGGGTTTTTTCAACACTGGTGTTCAAGGCGTTCATAGGAGTTCTCACAAAAGCTAGTGCTTTGTTATTGTGAGCAGGACGGTTCGTTCATAACCCTGAATGTGACCTCTTTTTTTGATCTTACACTTTGTGCAATCTGGTTTCTTCTTTCTTCGGTGCATATTCTCCTACCGTGGACGCGGACTTGCTAACGAAACCATGGTGATAGTGACATGACTATTTGACGGACACGATGACTGATCACGTGATCAATGCACCTGACAGGTCGAGGTTGAGATGACGAACGAATGGCAATGGCAATGCACATGCCAGCCTGATCAACTTCATTATTAGCAGACCTCGCCACTACATAGTGGGTCAGGTACACCGCAACGAGCATGCGCGAGACTGACAACCGGACTTGTACACAATATTCTCTTCATTCCAACGGTAAGTCGTGGGGTATCTAGATTACAAACGAAACCGATAAAAAGCGCCATGACGATGCATTCCAAGAAACATTCTTTGCAGTCAATGAAAACTTCCAGTGCAGAGACCCAACGACCATTACCCACTTCCTACTGTCTCTGACTCTGGTCTACTCACAAAGCATAATTCTCCGCATGCAAGAACACTTCTTCCCGTGACGAGTCCTTGCTCCACACATCCCTCTGCATCGCCCTTACAGCCCTTGCAACATCAGTCCTCATGCCTGGCGGTCCACAGACGAAGACCGCAGCACGAGGACCCGTCCACTCGCGACTGAGCTCGCGCAGCATGAATGGGATGTCAGGGCGACCCCATTCGGTGCTCCAGCCTGAAGTGGCGGGTTTGCGCAGCGTCGCGGGCATGAAAGCGAAGCGCATAAGGTTCTTTTGGAACTCGGTGGGAGTGGAGGGGAAGCCGAAGTCGGGGTTTTGGTCTTGGTCTTGAGGCTGTGATTGTTGTTGGGCGGCGTTGGCTGGAGAGGAGACGCCGTTTAGAGCGTTGAGAGCGGTGTTTTGGGCGGTGGAGATGTCAAGGCTGAGGGCGCGCGAGCGGCGTTTCTCGTGGAGAGTTGGGTGAGGTGGGAGGTGGGGCGTTTCTTGCGATGTGAGAGCTGAGGGTGTTGGGGAGTGGTCGCGAGTGTCTGCGCTGGTCGAGCTGCGATTTGGCGAGGGGGAGAGGTAGGCGCGAGAAGGTCTGAGGTGAGCTTCGGGGAGTGGGCGAAGGCGGTCTTCTTTCTCGACGCGAAGCTCTTTTTCGCGTTCGGGATTGCCGGCTGCTTCGTCGCGGATCAAGGCTGAGTGTCGGTGTGATGAGGCAAAAGAGTAGCGGTTGCTGGCGATGTTTTGGAACATGTCGTTGACTTTGTCGTGGAAGACCATGCTGACTGGTCTTGTAGGTGTTTGAGCGCTAACAACCTTGCCAGTCATGGTCTGTCGCTTAGCCGTGGTGATGTAGAATTGGCAGTGGACACTATCTGGTGGTGCGTACTCTCTGCAGATTCGCAGCTCCTCCTTGAACCACTCCATAGTGTCTGGTCGTTTCAGTGCCCAAATGACATGGACTGTCTTGGTGACAGCTTTCGAGTCTCGCATGCGCTTGATCAAATCCAATAGTTGGGAGACCAAAGCTGTAATACCGCTTCCTCCAGCGATCAGAACGACATGATCGAAAGAGTCCAAGCTTCGCCTCATGCCACCGTACGGACCATCGATGAAGGCGCGATACGTGTGCCAAGGGCCGTGGTCCAGTGCGTTTTCTAAGACTTTCTTGGTAAAGCCACCGAACGGTCTGAAGACAAGTACCATATCCCGGTACTCTTCGCCATAGCCAGAGGGGAAGTCATCGCTGCACAGCGATGCGATAGTGAACGGATGATTTTCGAAGATTGAGACGCCGGGCATGCGCAAATAGACATACTGTCCAGGCTTCCACTTCATCTGCGTAGGAATTGTGACCTTGACTGCATCTTCAGGTAGTACAGTCACTGCCGCTTCCTCTCCAACAAGCAGAGACATGCGCCATGGGTTCGTCCAATTCAGGTAAAAGAGACGGACGACATAGGACGATAGCCAGATCGCAACAGTAGACCAGAGATAATTCCATGAGGTGAGGTAGTTGTTGCAATGCCAGAACAGCATGCCGAGGAACACAATCGAAATGGGAACATGCGCAACAACGAAAATCTCGTAGAAGCGGCGCCTGATCGGCGGGAGCGAATGTACACATAGTACAATCAAGGGAACAAGTGCCGCGATACCTGATGGCAGTTAGTCTTGCAACACCTTATCAACAGGCTTACTCCAACTTACCTGTTCCGTAGATCACCCTGCCGGTACCACCGAAGTAAGACTCAAATACGTCCAGACCTCCGTGTTCCCAAACAGGCTGTATGTAAAATGGCACGGTGTGAATCAGACTTAGAAGTAAACACAGATATGCCAACCAGCGGTGGAGCACATTGAGTCGTTCGTGACCAATTCCGGTCAAAATTGCGATGAAATTGGCCTTCATGCTTAGAGCGACGATCCATGGCATCATCGCCACTGCGATCATGCCGGCGCGAATGGCCAGAGGTGGAGAACCATAGCGTATACTCTGCCAGTACAGTGGTTGCGGCACGAAGCAGTAAAGGACCGTGAAGAGTAAAGCTGGTATCACAACGAAAAGCACTCCGAGCGGAGGAAACACAATTGGTCGCCATCCCTTCTTCAAACGAAGGTTCGGTATCGGATAGTAGGCGATGTATCGACCGAAAGCGATCGCGCAATTCATGAAATGATTCGAGGCCGGTGATGGCTCTGGTTTCGAAGGTTGAGGGAGTGTTCCGTCACGAGGGAAGAACTTTGTCGTTGACTTGTCCGTACCCAGTGCCGAAAGCTCGTAGTCTGTGTCGGGTGAAGCAGTAGTCGCGCTGTTCAGCAGCTCATCCTTGTGCATCGCAGTTCTGACTTTGTCCGAGAAGAGGTGGTATAGTCGGAACAGATTGTGAGAACTAGTAGTATGGCGCAGAAATATATCCACCCCAAAGCGTATTTCCCGGACTGGTTCCATGGGTCGACCGTGTTCGCTTCGATCAAGCCAGGCGGACTCGTGTCGTTATATGGTATATTGATGCGCTTATGAAGCGGCGTTTTCTCGTGAAGTTCATCCTGTGTCGCGGAGGCCGTCGTATCCTGTAAAACTTCCAAAGCAACGCCAGCACGTTTTGCGAGCAGTTCAGCGAGAGCAGGCATATTCGAATTTCCTCGGAAAATTGGCTAACTTTGCGATCGAGGTGCTCCCGGCCGCGGGGCTATGTGGCCGCCTTGATGGCGACCGGTGGGTGGCAGGTGTTTTCGGAAGGGCTGCAGCTTGACTGTTTCACAGAGACGATTTTGGCGCTTTTTGTGACCAGATAGTTATTGGTTGCAGAAAAGCCTTACATTCCTGATTGGGATTATGCTGGTATTGGCTCGATAGGATACCTCTGCACTAGATGATAGAGTTAGAACGACAGAGCAGTAGGAAAGAACAGTACCCCAAGACTAGCGAGAAACGAGTGTGAGATACCCAACGCATATATGAGAAGTCCCAAGCAGGCGCGGAGCTACAGTCGGATCAATGCAAAGGCCCTAAAGCACCTGGACAAAGACCCTGTCACATATTGTGGATCCACTCAATTGCCATGCATGCTTGACTCTCTTGGAGATGCATCCGAGCAATATGTGCACATGGCCAAAAGCGCCACGCGATCTTGTATTAGCCGGGATTGGTCACTTTTGTGCTCAAAGAGCGGTACAGGGCGTGATCCGGCAAATCGCTGAGCGCTTCTTCACCTTGCAAGATTGGCGCATCCGGATTTGAAAGGATGCCCGTATGGAGCCTTGAGAACTATAGTTGCAGATCCGCCAGTTGAACAGTTTGAGGTCCGATCCGGCCGCTCTCGAAGCGTACCCTGCATGGAGGAATTGTTCTGCCGAGTGACAGGCAGGATTGTGTTGCGCCACGGTCAAGCAGTGAGGCAGTCTCTATTACTCTAGCGAATCTGTATCTTTCATCGTGTTGCACGACGTCTGATACTCCGTTGTAGGCATCCTCGTGAGCACGCTCGTATGCCATGTTACCACGAGGGCGTGCAGCGACCTTACAAGCCCCGGAGAGTCGGCATGGTGATCCAGCTATCAGCGCGTGCGACACAAAGCGTCAAGAGGTTGCATGAGCCTCGAGCGAATAGCATCGTGCAGACGGCAGTGGAGATGTGGAGGCGCTGCGGTGCTCTGCGAAGATCCCGGTCGTGGTTGCTTCTGGCTGCGGGTGCAGACGCTGGCGGCCAGTGAGAAGAGGGATTTTAGCGCCCATGCTGCCAAGGACTGCTCGCGTCAAGTTCACCTGCACGCTCGTGAGCCAATGAACCTACTTTACTTCAGAGGTGCATGATATTGTGATATCGTGCGAGTCGTGGGTACTAGCGACCTCTGTGCTGTCATCGCTATTGCCATTATTCTCCGTCCGATCCGATCATTGGGGGTTACCGAGATGCGGTGATATCCAAGCGAGCTACATGATAATCAAGAAACGATGGCTCTTCTGCTGACACGGTATCAAATATTCATTTGGGATGCCTTATCATTCAATCCACTGGACTCTTATGGCTATAAGCACAGAGCATATACGTCTCGTCAGGCGACTGCCTTGACACTTCTGCCCTGTACGAACACCTGTACAATATTTCGGTCGTCTCCAGTCATCAAGAACTTCTCGAAGAGCGTAGACAACGAATCGTCTGTTTCCCTCATTGTCATGGCCGAGAGCGGCTCCGATGAGATCCAAGCAGCGTCGAAAGCTTTGCCAACGGCAAAATTACCGATCCTCTCGTCCAGACCGAGTACTTCAGCACCACCAATGGTAGCCAGGTGAAACACTTGAGAGAGCGTCAGGGCTTTGTCCGCGCCGTTCGAGAGCACCTCGCGAGCATTTGATGCGATGATGGTTTGTCGAATGCTTTCCAGCATGCCAGACGCAAAACCTCCTCCGCTGTCTGTCCCAAGACCGACTTTTATGCCATTTCTTAGGAAGTCAGCTACAGGCGCGACCATGAAGCCTCCTCCTACCGTCATGTTGGCGATTGGGCAGTGTGCAATTCCACAGCCGAGGGCTTTCAGCCTACTTGTTTCGTAAGTGTCCATGACTGTACAATGAGCGAGGATTGACCTAGGGCCCAATAAGCCAAAGTTCTCATAGAGATCCGCTTCCGACTTGAACTGAGGGAACAAATTCCTTGTGGCTTTGAGCTCCTGTTCTGCCTCGTTGAAGTGAGTCTGTATGGCGATTTTACCATCAGATTGTGCGATTTTGCCGAGACCATCAAGAAGTTCTGGCGTACAGCATATAGCGAACCTTGGAGTCAGCACTGGCTGTACCAGGGCTTCAGAATTGTCCTTCAGCTCTCGTATGTGTTTAATGCAAGCCACGGTTTCGTCCAGGGACCTTTGCGCAGATTGGTCCCGGACGGAGTCGGGTGCATTGCGGTCCATGTTGCACTTGCCCACAAAAGCACGCTGTCCCTTAGCTAGACAAATATCGGCGAGTATACAAGTAGCTTCGGCATGACTGGAGCAGTAGTATGATGCGGTTGTGATTCCCTGCCGCAGAAAGCCGTCAACGCAGCTTTCGTACGATTTACGAGCATAGACAGACTCGGCGAAACGTGCCTCGTGAGGAAACGTTATCTTTTCGAGCCAGTCCAGAATGTGTAGGCCTTGTCCGAGACCTCGCATGGGCCATTGTGGTGCGTGATTGTGAGTGTCGACGAAACCAGGTATCAGGAAGTCGCCTGGTGGAATATGGCGCATCCGAGCGTCATCAGGCAGCGTTACCTGCTTCAGCTCAGCCGCAGACTTGTACAATGCTGTAATCTTGCCATTGGCGTCAACTACGATGGTTGCATCTGGTAGGAGTTCGAGCGTGCTAAGGCCAATGGAGTGCACGATAGCTCCTTGGAAAACTACAGGCGTAGTGCGCGGCATCGTTCGAACGCGCAAAAGTGTCAAGGTCAGATCAAGTATAGGCAGATGTATTTGTGTTTGAGTGGTTGTCACTGAGTGGAGTCAGCTGAGTTCGGGTGGGACCAGGCAAGCGCGCCCACCTGCATGTCCATCAAGCTTTCCCTTCTTGAGACCACACTCTAAACAGGAAAAGTATAGAGGAACATCATACAGTATTCTACATCATTTAGCGTTACCGGAAAACTGTGCCATAACCACATCTCACATCTTGTTGCGTGCGCAATCTCAGGATACTCAGCAAAGCTCTGCGGTCTGTTGCTGCAGAAGAGCTCCTTAGACGGAACCATCTTGTCCAGCACCTCAGCATCATCAATCGTGCCGGTCCTGATCAACACGATCTGAGGCTTATTCTCCGATTTGACCCACATGAGGCAACTGCACTTCTCACAAGCGTGCGATGTCATTGAGTTTCCCGAATCGGCAATACGGGTGAAGGTCTTGTCTGTACCTGACAGCTGCTTGAACTAGGTAAATAATGTATTAGTCAGGCTGTTCTTATTTTAAATTATTATATCAACTTACTGCGTCGTTCATAATAACAGCAAATGTGTTTCCATTGTGACCGGACACCTTTTGACACCAATGGCAGTGGCAGATACCCTACATGCGAAGCAGGTCAGCTATGCGTTCAATAGTGAGAATCACATTGATCGCTTACCGTAAAGAGCGCATCACCTTGGAACTCGTATGTCCAGTCGCCGCATACACAGCTTCCTTTGACCATTTTGTTGATTTTTGTGTTTTGGTTTGTTGATCTGACTTGGAGTTGGTTGAAGGGGCACTGATATCGAATTTCTTCCTTCCACTGCAAGGGAGTCGCTTTACTTATGCCTCGATCAACACGGCTGCCTAGGTCTACGTTTACTCTTCTCTACCACGAAATATCAGTGGGAATTATTTTTCAAGCCTCATTCGCTGGCGGACAGTCTAATGGCGATGGGATCCACAATGGCGTAAACTCTAAATTGCAATACATTGCAACGCTGTATAGTCAAAGGCGATGGATCCGAAGCTTGAGACTACAATTTACAAGTATCAAGGTGTACATTATGATGCAAAACCTTTTGTACGGCTAGAGATTCGGACATATCACTAGTGATCACAATAACAGTCAGCGATTTTGTTGTAGCTGTAGGAGCCACTGGTCCCGCATCTAGACAAGATGATTACTGATCACCCGACATTCTCCAGCCGTCCTTTTACCAAACGTGTCCGGATTCAATTTCTGATATCCATGATATTGACGTCCTACGTTCCAGCATGCTAGCGAGAAGATGTGGAGTGCAAGTCAAATATACGTAACAGGTATGCAATTCCCGCAAATGCGCATCAGATTGCTGCAGGTACAATTCTAGCTCTCAGGTCTGCAAACATCTCAATATCGTACTACGCCAGTATCGGGAGAGATAAGTGCAAATCTTGAGCTATTTCTTATCGAGATGGCAGAGGCTACTTCGAATGTTCGTAGGCACTAGTATAGTCCTACCTTTAGCTCTCGTCTACTTCTGAGGATAGGTAGTTACCGCTGAGACGCCATGCGTAGACTTTGAGTAACGACTGTACGTCTCAAATACGTATTTGATTCGTATGCGTTCGCATAAGAATTTTCATAATCTTCACTCCCATCAAACTTGCTCGAGGTAAGACTGTGACCGAGAATCTTTGTACCATACATGTCGGTTTGGCATTGCTATGATGTCAGGTATAGATCGTACATCATGATTACCATAAAGCCATATCGCATCACTCAAACGAACATCTGCTTATTGCGACCAGCCCATTCGGCAAAGCCCAATGCTGAATGGCCCGTGTACGTCTTGACATTCTCCTTGCCTTCCTCCTGTCTTCCTTTGGGCAGCCCCATCGACTCTAGTCCACTTGCATCCATCTTAACCGTTATGTCAACAAGGTACTTCGCAATAGGCTCTGGCAAGCCTTCCCGGATCAGCTCCTGTAAACCCTCGTCTGCGTCGACCGTGACAACTTCGATCCTCTCGCCCAAGACTTTGCCAATGGTTTGGAATGCGTCTTCTTCAGATACCATCTCCGGACCGAACAAGTAGACAACGTCCTGTCCGGCTCGCTGACCTTCAACGAGAATTGTACCGGCGACCTCGCCCATGTCTTCGTTCGTGATCATGTCAGAAACATGTTTGGGGCTGAAGTGCTTGATTTTGCGTTCATCAATGCCAAGCTTGTAGTGAAGCACGTTCGTTGCGAAAGCACCAGGCCTGACAGCGACTACCTGATCCTTAGAAAATACCTTGCGCATGCTAAGTTCCGCCTGAGAGTGAATGTAAGAGATCAGATCTGAAGGCGGGACATCTTCCAGGCCATCTTTTGGCACCGTGAAGGAGCTCAAGAAGACTACGTGCCTGATGCCGCCATCCTTCAATGCCTGGAAAGTAGAAAGCATGTGATCCGGCGAGCCGTGGGCAAGGTAGAGGAAGGCAGCTTCGGCACCAGACTTCTCGACAGCAGAGCGAATGGTTTCAGCATTGGTGAGATCGGCCTGGATACGTTCATAATTGCCTGATTCTTCGGCGTCTTTGGTAAGCCCAGGGATGGCCTTTTTTGTATCACGCATCGCAAGGAATACTTTCGCGTTTTTACTGCTTGCAGTCCGGGCGGCAACCGATCCGATGTTGCCTGTTGGACCAAAGATGATCACTTTGTTGAAAGCCATGGTGGAAGGTGGTTGTTTTGGTGTTGGATGCTGTGATCACGAAGGGTCAAAGAGAGACAGTCGATGACAAGTCAGTATAAGACGCGCTGGCAATCTGGCAATGTGATGAATGAATGAAGTGATCAGATGACTACTGGATGGTCGCCCGCACTTTAAGTTGATGCCCATGTTCAGCGTGCCCTTGGAGTCCAAGATCCTACCGGATCTTTTCGTCCGCTAACGCCGGTTTTGTCATGGCCTCGCCATGCAAGTGTCTAGTCCGGCCGGTGCGACAGTCACATTCACCCAGCCCGCTCAGCTGCATCCTGAGCAAAGGTGCGGAGTACGACTCCAGCTATGGACAAATGACATGGTGAAGATGGTTGGAACCGCGTCCAATCGCATCGAGATGTGACTCGAAGGGAGCGCATTGTCGCGTGAATCTTCGGAGGCTCGGACGACAATGGGCTCCGCTGCCGCAACGGAAGAGCGAGTCTGTAGTACTCGCGTCTAAGTGAACCGACCTATTTCTCGAACCGATTGCGAGCTCATTCCTAAACTGTCCAAGTGTAGGAATCTCTCTTCGCGATGGGGGGTCTCACGTGACACCGCGCCGTAAGATTGGCGGAGTCGCATCACACGTCACCAGCATCAGTGCTCGATTCGTCAACTTCGCTCTCGGCCTTTGCTCTGGCTTACACCCAAGAAACATGCCACACCATACGACGGACACGCCTCAATGCCGCAATGCCGGACGCAAATGACACAGCTGCCGATCCGCCTGTGAGATTGTCGTTGCCGCTAGAGTTCCAGCAGGAAGTCTTCCACGAGCTCAGAGAAGAGGATGCTCTGCTCGTCCTCGCGCGCGGCCTCGGCCTGCCGCGTCTGGTCGCCAACTTGCTGCACAGCTACGATGCCGCAGGCAACAACCTCATCCTTCTCGTAGGTGCCGACGATCGCGAGAACATGTGGCTGGGTGAAGCGCTGGCCGAACATGCAACAATAAGTGGAAGTCCCAAGTGCCGCGGTTTGCGCCTGGTGAACACCGATGTGATGAGCGTGGGCACAAGAGAAAAGATGTACGCTGGAGGTGGCATATTCAGTATCACCAGTCGCATTCTGATTGTAGACTTTTTGTCTGGTCTGCTCAACCCAGCAACCGTGACAGGCATCGTGGCTCTTCACGCTGAGCGCATCTCTGCGATCAGCCTGGAGGCTTTCATCATTCGCATCTATAGGCAGAAAAACAAGAAAGGCTTCCTCAAGGCATTTTCAGACCAGCCAGAACCGTTCACATCGGGCTTTCAGCCTCTGACTGGTATTCTCAAGAATCTCTTTCTTCGCAAACCAATTCTGTTCCCACGCTTCCATGTCACCGTCGCCAAATCGCTAGAAGGAAAGAGGAAAGCAGAGGTGATTGAACTGGAAGTGCCGATGACGGATGCTATGCGAGACATCCAGAATGCCATCATGGAATGCGTCGATGTGTCCATTACCGAACTCAAGAAAGGTAATACAGGACTGGACATGGAGGATTGGAACCTGGACAGTGCGCTACATCGCAACTTCGACAACATCATCCGACGACAACTCGATCCTGTGTGGCACCGTACGACATTCCGCACGAGACAAATCGTACGCGATTTGAGTATCTTGAAGAATATCCTACATGCCCTACTCACTTATGACGCCGTGTCTTTCAACAAGTTTTTGGACACCGTGCTTGCTGCTTCATCTCCTGCGTCCGGCTCAACACGTCAGAACCAATCACCCTGGCTGTTCTTAGACGCAGCTCACACTTTGTTCGATACAGCCAAGCGGCGCGTCTATACTGGGAAGTTGACAGAAGGTGCAGCCACCAGCGAGGGTCTCAATCCAGTATTGGAAGAGATGCCAAAGTGGAATCTGCTGGCAGAGATCTTGGAAGAGATCGAAAGAGACGTCTACTTCAATCCCTCGCCCCAGGACGAATCGAACGGTGGCATCCTTATCATGTGTGGCGACCAAGACACATGTCGACAAATCAGGGAGTATCTTCAAACAATGCACGCAGGAGAATGAAAGCACAGACGAAACTGGCGAGGAGACGGAAAGAGGACCAAGCGGAAAGATGATGATGCGCCGCAAACTACGTAACTACCTGGGTTGGAAGCGAGACTTTGCCCGAGTCAGCAACAATCTGTTCTCGGAAAATCAAAAGGCCATAAACGGCACAGCATCACATTCTGGCCAACAAGCATATCGCTCACGTGGGCCGCCAAATAAGCGACGCCGTATACGAGGCGGTGGCAGCGCCGCATCCGCTCCCACACGAGCTGCCAACGGCAGCATTAATATCGCTGGAGATAAAGACGCACACATACAGAGTCTGATGCTCGACCTTACGCCGGATGAGTTCGAACGAAACGCAACGTCAAAAGTAGACATCGGCGCTGACCCTCTTGACGACATGGACGAATTTTACGAACTTTATGAAATGAAAGATGTAATAGTTGTACATCCTTACGACGGAGATATGGATGACCACCTGCTCGAAGAAATCAAGCCTCGATACGTCATTATGTACGAGCCTGATGCTTCATTCATTCGGCGGATCGAAGTATATCGCAGCAGCCACGCTAACAGACAAGTCCGTGTGTATTTCATGTATTATGGCGGAAGTGTGGAAGAACAGCGATATTTGTCTGCTGTGAGACGAGAGAAAGACTCCTTCGCCAAGCTGATTCGGGAGCGTGGCAACATGGCACTGACCTTCACACACGACGGTGCCAACCTGGACCCACAAGAGAGCTTCCTTCGGACTATCAACACGCGTATAGCTGGCGGTGGTCGCTTGGCAGCCACAGCAGATCCACCTCGAGTCGTTGTCGACGTACGAGAATTCCGCAGCAGCTTACCAAGCTTGTGCCACGGGCGCAACATCGTCGTTGTGCCTTGCATGTTGACTGTGGGCGACTACGTTCTGACACCTAACATCTGCGTGGAGCGTAAAAGTGTCAAAGATCTGATCAGCTCGTTCCAAGACGGCCGACTATTCAATCAAGCAGAAACTATGTTCCAGCACTACAAGAACCCAATGCTGCTCATCGAGTTCGACCAGCAAAAGGCTTTCACCCTGGAGCCTTTCGCCAACCTCAGCGCAACCATCGGAAATGCAGGCCCAGGCGACACAGATCTCCAAAGCAAACTCGTCCTCCTCACACTTGCTTTCCCTCGCCTCCGCATTATCTGGTCCAGCTCTCCTTACCAGACAGCCGAGATCTTCGAAGAGCTCAAAAAGCAGCAGGACGAGCCCGATCCCGTGAAAGCAGTCTTGCTCGGTCTTGAAGATGGCGAAGACCCAGAGACAAAAACTTTCAATCAGACGCCACAGGACATGCTGCGCGCAGTTCCGGGTGTCACGAGCAAAAGTCTCGCCAGGCTTGTGCTCGACTACGAGAACGTACAGGCCGTGGCTAATGCGGATGAGAACGAATTGGCTGGGAAGATTGGAAGGGAAGCGGCGAGACAGATTCGATACTTCTTCGATCGCAGTGTATGGGATGAAGGCGGACCGGATGAATAGCTTCCTTTCGGTGCGTCACTTCGTCACTTGACACGTGAAAGTTCAGCTGCGATTGCAAATGCTGCTGTTCAGTTTCAGTAGCAACCATACACGAGCTTGACACTGATCATCAATTTCTCAATGTATAACGGGACTAGTGTCACTTTCACGGAAGTGGAAATGCTCGCGACTGCTCATACGCTCACTTCCCTGCATTGAGATCCATGGATATCACCTGTCAATCATCACCTTCATTCACGTGCAGGTACCCTGTGTTCATAACCTGATCCACAGCACTATAACTCGGGCAACATCACAATTGCCACCAATACTGGCATTGGTCTACTTGTACCCTTCGTCTATCATCCGCCACTAACGACTTCTCTTGCCACCACATCAAAGCTGGATCAATCCCCGAGAACGACCCAAAATCGTCTCCGCGGTATCCCTCACGACTCGCGACACGCTGCAACGATTGTGGTGCACCATCTCGGGTCTGTATTTGAACGCCATGACGATCAACAACAAAAAGAGGGCCACATCCACGCTCTCGCCAGTCCCCGACATGCTCCAGAGCCCACTCTCCACTACGATGGGGTCCAAGTCGATGAGAGCTGCCGACGGTTTGGCAAAAGCTAGGGCAAAGACCAAATTCGACATCTACCGCCGCTTGCAAAACGACAAGAATGCGATAGCTATTGCACGCAAAAGCGCGTTGAGTTCTTCAAACTGGTCAACGATGGACACGAAACACCAAGAGCGGGCGATGAAGGATGCTGCTCTGGCCAAGATTCAGCAACGGAAGGCGACGGGAAATCACGTCAGTAGCGTCTTCCCAATCTTCAACGATTATATCCCGCCTCAAGCCTATGGGCAGACCGCCAAAGAAGACAGCGAGAGGGATGCCTTGGTCGCTCGCCAACTTGACTTGTTGAACGATGCCTCCGCTCGAGTTCAACCGGAAGAGGAAGACGACGAGGAACTTGATCCGAGGATAAAGAAGCATGAGAACGACGATGTCCGCGAACTGAAAGACATCGCACCATACACCAAGGGCCAGAAAGCTTCGACTACCAAGCGCGGTAAAGCTGGCAAAATTGTCGCAACAGATCATGACGACAGCGACACGGGCGACAGCAGCTCTGCCGATAGCAATGACGAAGACGAAGAGGTTTCCGACGCCGAGTCCGATATTTCTTTGCTGGAAGCCGAGGAAGATGAGGACGAAGATGGTGAAGATGAAGATGGATACCATCATGTCACCTTCGTCGCTGTCAGCCGCGGCAGGCCCCTTCCAAGCGACATGCCTGTGCCTGCGAAGGCGTATGAGAATCGCAAGCAGCGCTTCTCCACAGGCATCAAGTGTATCGAACAAGCAGTAGTCAGAGGCCAGTTTCCTCGTGACGACCAGAAGGGTCAGAAATTGGGAGCCGGAACGGAGTTCACAGCCGTGGTTTCAAAGCAGCAGTCTTGCGACAACGTTGAAAACGGCGGACGTGCACTCGGGAAGTCCAAGAGGATCAAGACTGAGACGAATGCCTGATGGATTTCTTGTTAGCGATGGGACCATCCCGTGGACGTGGAGTGCGATGGCAAGGCAAGGCGAGGTGCATCTGTTTCTCTGGCCCACTCAGGTTGTGAGATCAGCCAATGGAGAGATTCGGAAAAACGGCAGGGCAGGGCCTGAAGAAACATTCAGGGAAATGAATTCACTTTGACGACGTAGCTGCAATGACTGCAATGATCATGAGGGTTTGCGAGCAGAAGCACATATTACAAGGCTATTTCATCAATTTGTCCACAGCCCACCCAACATTCAATCCTCTCAAATCGCCGTAGTGTTGACCTACGCCCAAGAAGACGACGGGAATACCAGTGGCGTGCACCATGCTCACGAGCGTGCCTACCATGTCGCCCACCGTGTCGCATTTGGAGATAATGAAGCCATCCATGCCGACGCCGTTATTGCGGAGTTGACCCTGTAGTCCATGTTAGTGATATGACCTTTGTCAGTAGAACAGGATCTGGGTTCCTTACCTTCGAGTCAACGAATTCCTTCGCAAAGTTCCTCGCCTGTGCGACAGAGTCAGACCCGACCAGCGCCTCGCCAACCATGAAGATCTTGTCTGGGTTCGCCAGTTGACCGAACTTGGTCAGAGAGCTCATGAGTCTCGTATCGTTGTGTCTTCGTCCTGCAGTATCGATGAGTACCACATCGTACAGCATTTCTCCTTTGCCAGCATTGGTGGCGTGAATTACGGCGTCGCGTGCGACCGTAGCAGCATCTTTGCCGTAGCCTTGCTCAAACAAATCGACAGTGCCAACTTGCTCGCGGCGGCTGAGCTCACCAAGGTTGCGAACGTGGACACGCAGCTGTTCGACGGCACCTGAGCGGAAGGTATCTGCTGCTACCACGAGCACGCGGAGCTGATTTTGCAGAAGGAAGTAGGCGATCTTGCTGAGGTTGGTAGATTTGCCAACACCGTTGACACCGACGATGCTGATGACGTATGGTCGTGCGTTGGGAGGCTCGATGGTGCGGGTGATGTTGCGGAGGAGATCGAAGGATGATGTGGGTGTCAAGATTCGTGTGAGTGCTTTGCCCATGCTTTCGCGGATGGTCTTGTCGACAGAAGCGAAAGAGCCAGTCTTTTGGTTGAGAAGATCGGTCTCGACGCTTTGGCAGAGACGTACGGCGGCTTCTCGTGCGACGTTCTTCTCAACCAAAAAGTTCTCCATCTGCAAGAGAGGCTGTTTCAAGTCCTCCTTGCTCAGCGTCTTGCCACCAACAACATTTCTGAACATGCCTGAAAGCTTACTGGTAGCAGTGCCGAACAAACCGCCACTCTCGCCAGTGCTCTCTTCGACCGAGGGCTGCTTCTTGGAAGATGCAGCCAGAATCGCGTCCACCTCGTCGTCGAGATCCTTCAGCACAAACTGACCCTTGCCAGTCCGTTGACCCATGTCATTTGCATTGACTTCCTCCACATCATGCTCCCTCTCTCCCGCCTCTCCAGATGCAGGTGCACTGTAATCCAGAACTGTGTCATCATCGCCATCTACCGCGAATCCGTCTGCATCCCACCTTCTCTTCGACTTGACGCTGCTTTTACCTCCTCTCACCGATCTCTTTCCTGATGCTTCGTCTCCCGAAGATGCTGGAGCGGATGTTGCGAGTCCTTGTGCCTTTCTTGCTCTACGGGAAGCTTTTCCAGGCCCGGCCTTTGCTGTAAGGAGATGCGATGCGCCAGCTGGCGTACTTGGTCGTGATGCGTCAGGTGTAGGGACAGGTGTTGCATCTGTGCTTGTCGTATCGTCGATTACGGACTCTCTCCATTTCTGTGAAGTAGTTGGTTTCTTGAGACCAGGGATTGGCGGTGGCGCGTCCAACGCTTCCTCGCCATTTGCTGAAGCTGTGCTCGACGGCGGTGTGAGCTCCACGGGACCATCGCTGCTTGCACCGCTCTGCCTCCTAATGCTGCCGGTGTCCAGCTTGCGGACAAGCGCATCGAATGTTTGGTCGAAGTCCCGGCAATCCAACTTGGTAAGATGCTGCTTCTTCAGCTCTGTCGCATATTGTTTTGTGAAAAGCGCCTTCGAAGCGCTGAGAAGATTGTCAACCCAGGAGAGGTGAAGTAGACTCTGGTACACTGCCTGCGATCCCAATATCAATTTCTGGTCTTGCTGTCACATTGTCGCATGCGCTCTTACCCACCACGAAAACCAATCCCACATCCTTCGCCGCAGTCCATTTGAGAGTGTACTTGTCCTTCTTATAAGGAGGGTTTACTGCCGTCTCCTGCGTGCCCGACTTTTGTCTCTCCTCTACGAAGACATCGTTGATCAAGCTGTTGACCACGTTGGTCGAGACCGGGGCGTAGGAGCGGCGCCAGAGCACAATGCCCGAGGTGGTGACAATGGAGAAATCGTCCAGCATGATCACAGCATGTGTCGGGCGAGAGTATTGAGAGTGATGGTGTCGGTATGGTCGACAACGAGAGTCTGGATCGCGTGTGCGATGGTGGGGGAGCAGTTGCGAGTGACGTGCAAAGGGTCTCGCACGGCTGAATTCCGTTATAGGCAGCGAACGGCCAATTGTTATTACATGCTGCTATTATTGCATCTCACTGCCCAAGTTGACCGACTCCTCCTCAGAATTGAGCGGTAGTCTGCTCGACACTCTTTGAATCGAACACAAATATTGCGACCATGCAACGCCCTACCTATGCCTCTGTGCCGCCGGCACAGAGCCCACCGCTCCACCACCCCGTCCCTCAGCACGTCTCGACAGTCCCTCAACTACGCAGTCCTCCACCGCCCTCGTCGCAAGGCAGCTATGGCTATGGACAATCACAAGACCCGCAAGCAGCGGCAGCAACAGGCGGATCAGGCTACAACATGCATCCGGCATTTGGAGGATTCATGGAGGATCCGACAGCTAAGATGGCCATGGGCTTCGCTGGACAGGGTATGGCGGTGGGACAGCAATACATGGAACAGAATGTAAGAGCATTTGTTGTCAGAAGAAGGGAGACGATACATTGCTGACATTCCACTCCTCCAGCTTAACAAGTTCGTCAATGTCTCTGCCCTGAAGCACTACTTCAACGTGTCCAACGCATATGTCTTGAGGAAACTCCTGCTGGTGCTCTTCCCATGGCGACACAACCCTGGTCACGCCAGATCTCACACAACGAGCCATCCGGCTCCGGCAGCAGTGCGTCCTTCCTGCCTCCCAGAGATGACATCAACAGTCCCGATATCTACATCCCTGTTATGGCCTTCACCACCTACGTCTTGCTCTCGACTCTGATCGCAGGCCTCAATGGAAAGTTCAAGCCCGAGTTGCTAGGAATCACGTTCAGCAATGCCAGCGTGATCATCATTCTCGAGCTTGTCCTGCTTTGGCTGGGAAGGTACTTCCTCAACATCAACTCCGAGAGCCAGATTTACGACTTGGTCGCGTACTCTGGCTACAAGTTCGTCGGTGTCATTGTCACCATTGCTGTCGCCGCCATCTCCAACGGCGGAAAGGGCACTGGCGGATGGGTCGGCTGGACTGTTTTTGGATACACTTTCATGGCGAACGCCTTTTTCTTGGTAAGTTTTCATCGTTTGGGATCGTGGAGGCTTCGCGCTAACATTTTTCATCAGCTGCGTTCGTTGAAATACGTGCTCCTGCCCTCAGATGCTGCGGCAGGTAATCCATCCATGCAGCCGATCGCTCGCGGCCAACGCAGCCGCCGCATGCAGTTCCTCTTTGTGTACACCTACGTGGTGCAATTCGCGTTCATGTGGTGGCTCAGCGCGCTTGATCTGAGCTCTATTGGAGTTGGTGGCAAATAGACGATCCCCGATGTGTACGCCAGGACCTCTGACGGGTATGTCGAAGACTGGATTCAAAAGGCTTGAAACAATGTACGACGACGAAGGAACTGTCGTACAAGCTAGACTGCTATATATGATGTAGTCAAATGAGCCAACGACCCATTTTCAAACGATCGATCCATTGTGAGACACAATGCACGAATCCACACATGGTCACATAGTCTTGACAGTCATATCAGCAGTAATGGTAAGGAGACTTGTTTGCTTACCGTCGAGATAAGGGTACGCCACCATCACCATGAATGATATGCTCCTACTACCGGCCTCAGATCGAAGAACGGATGTAAACGCCACAGAGAAGGCATATGCAGCCTCAAGCGCAACAAGTAAACAGCAATGTACCCGGGTATCTACGTAGAAGAAAAACAAAGCAAGAACTTTCCAACCCAGTCGTCCAATTTCGACTCGAAGTGCACTATGATCACGTCCTGATCACCACTCTCACGCCCAGTCCTCTCGCCTCTCTAATGCAGCAGGCAAGACACGTCCTCCCCACCTTTCCGACCACGGCATTCTCTCCAACTTTCGCACACCACGCCCGTGCCAAGAGCTCGAGATCGGCTTTGCCTCTACAATCCAGCACGGCAACTTCTTCGTCCTCTTCCCCGTCAGCGTCTTCTGCGTGCTGGTCTGGGAGAGAAAGGGCGCGAGAACGTTGCTCTTCGGCACCGGCTGACAGCAGCGTTGCCACAGGCAGCGTCATGAAGCGGTACGAGGCGTGCAGTGGGTGGGCTGGCGGCGGCGGTGTGTCGAGGTTGTATGTCGTGTGAAGTGTTAGGGCGTTGGCGTCAGGCTGTGAAGATGAGAGGTCGCCGGCTTCGTTGTTCGTGGGTACCGGGTAACATGGGTACGAGGAGATGAAGTGGACATCGTACGTCAGAGGGACGGAGATGTGCGGCAGCTTCGGGTTGATGGGCGAAGAGAATGCCAGATGGGCCACCGGTCTGGCATTAGAAGAATCGGAGTCTGCATCTGAGGTGCTGAACGAAAGACCTTGACTGAGGACTTCGTTGCCCATGACTGGCGGGCTGTCTGTGGGAAGCGTGAAGTCTCCAGCTCGCAGTTGGCTGGCGGGGGCGTTGTGCAATGGATCGGAGGCTCTGGCAACAGCTCCGTGTGCGTTGATTCGAGTAAGAGTTGATTGGTAAGGGAACTCGTCCACTTTGGTCTCAATCCATCCCTCAGGTTGCTCGTCTGGCAGGCTTGGAACAGAGATCCAGCCCATGCAATCGGCGGCATCCGCACTCGCAGCCAGTACCCTACCAACAGCCGAGCTCTTACTCCAAAACGTGCGGCCTCCATAAATAAAACCACCATAGAGATCCGCATTATCACCCAACGCTTCGATCGCTTGCGGACTGTTCTCAAGCAGAGTGCTTATCAAGAAATGACTTGACGGCTCGCCTGGCATTACCAGTCCCGAGAGCCAAGAGCGAGACAGCCATCCACCCACATTGAATCCATCGGTCTCATTCCTAGCAGGTCGTAGTTGTATACTCTGCGTAGTCGTCGTGCGGCTCATGCCTGGACGCCTTTGTTGCTGTTGAGGGCCCGCGACGCCAAAGTAGCTTAGGCGAGTTCCTGGGGCGGTTTCCATGTTCAGCAAGCCTGGGCTATTCAGCGGTGTAGCGTATATGCTAACCATGCTCACGGGTCTGTCATTGCCTTCAGCGTCTGGTGCGGGTCGTAATTGTGCGAGTACATCATCCGTATGAGGCCAGCTAAGCGCTCGTGCAAATGACAAAAGTCCGGCGATTTGCTTGTCTTCGTTTTTAGGTTGAAGTAAAGGTTTGGTAGAGTTGTCATGCGGCTCATCTGCAGTGAAAAATGATATGGCGCTGAAGAAACTGTTCCTGACACCCTTTGGCTCGCTTTCTGTATCAGAGAGAGTAGACACACTCAGGTTGGTCAAGAACCTCTCTGCAAGTATCAAATCCCACTGAACCTTGCGACTTCTTGATGCGTTTTCGCCACTTGAGCTGTCCGTGCCCAGGGCCTCCACAATCTTCAGACGCAGCAAAAGCTCTGAAGCCAGAGTCACCTGCAAGAACAGGATGTCTCTCTCGCTTGTCTGACTGGGCAGTCCGGCGACCTCATCCAGGGACGGCTCCGTCCATAGCAATTGGCCGACGCGTATGCGCCACTCCACGAGGCTAAAGTCGTGCCACAGATCTTTCGTTTCCAGTATACGCTGCAAAGCTGTGATCTGATCGTGTAAGGAGGGTCCCTTGTCGACTTCACCAGGAGTCGCCACGTCCTCATCGTTGAGCAAGCCGCCGAAAAGGCTCTCGCCTAGTCCGGACATATGACTCTCTGCCAGCTCACCGGCCGTGGCTTCGTTGCTCACGAGGTTGCGGTAAAGCTCGCCAGCTGCGTTCAGCGCGTTTGACCAGGCCTGCAAGCTCATATGGGCGAAGGCCCAATTCTGTCGGGTCCGAGAGTAGTACAGAACGATTGTTAAACGTCATTGCTTTCATCCGGCACCGTCAGACTGTCAGATGTAGGCAGTTGTAGGAAATTCTCAAGCCCTACTGTTCCCGGTTCGGCTCCGTTTGCACTGGCATACTCGGCACTTCCAAGATTGTGTCGCCAGCGACAGTTCCTCTGGGTCTTATGCACAATTGACTAGCAAACGGGATGTCTTCGCTCTCCTGCGGTTCAAATTTGCCGAGAGTGCTTGTCGAGAATGTCTCGTGCTCCAGTGGCCTGAAGTCTGGCAGATACGTCGGAGCCGTGCCAGCGCTCGCGCTTCCGCCATGGTAGATGACTTCTGGTCTGTTTCCAGAGGTTCTCTCGACCACACTGAAGCACGGCGCGCCTTCAAACATCAGAAAGATGTCCTCCTCTGTGAGTGGTCGGTCGGGCTCGGATTGAGACCCAGTAGTAAATGGTGGTACATTATACGATCCGGAGGCATTTCGTGAGTCAGCACGAACTTGTTGCTGAGAAAGAAATTATCCGATGCCTTCCTCTTCTCTTGATCTTTGGATCCCAGAATTCTGTCCGGCTGCTATCATTGACGTTGTATGAGGAGCTGGTGCGCTTGTGCTTGCTTTTGGTCTGCGTAGATGGTTAGCTGACCGCTAGTAAACACGATCTACCTTGGAATTGACAACTGACTGATTTTGTTCTTTCGGTCGACATCCTTGTGAGTATATTCTCATTTTCTGCGTCAGCCTTGGGTTCACCCTTGTGCTTAAAGAAATCGATGACTGTTTTCCGCCTTGAGGCTTTGGTCGTGGGCGAGGTTGGGTCGTGATCATTATTGCCCTCTGGCGGTATATTCTCTTTGGTGTCCTGCACGACTGTCTGTTACGTTTCATCATGGGAAGGTGGAAGGGCAGTCCCTTTCGCCCACCCTCCTCCTCCTCACCCATACTCGAGCGTCCAAAACGCATCTTGCAAGTATCCAGCTGCTATGCAGAGCCGCAGCGACGCTAAGGAAAAAGAGCAAGACAAACAGGAAACAGAAAGAACAGCTGGAAAGTACAAACCACGACTCAGCCTAACCCCTCCCTCACACGAGGCAGCAAACGAGGATCGAATTATTGGGCCAGGACCACCAACAGCCACATCAGCCCCGAACCTGCATCAAATGACACGGACTGGTGTAGCTACATTCAGGTAAAAGAGCACGGCAGGCGTGCACCCTGCGGGATGTACGGTGACGCCGCCTCCACCCTCCAGCAGAGTTCCAGATCGGGGGACCCTTCCAGCGCATGCGGGAAAAAGGTGAGCATGCACTCTCACGTTACTTTCGCTTCTCGCAAGCGCCACGGCACGCTGGACCAAGGGACCCGCGCGTCAACTATTAAGCGGACGAACCGCCTGAGCGAGGCACGGTATTTACGTGCGGTAGACGAGATTGGATCTCTAGGACGGGCGGTCACTGATTGTTCCAGGCCCTTTTGCCCCGGCATCTCGCTGGGTCAGAGTGGCGCGTGATCGTCGCGTGGACGCATGGTGTGACTTGTGCCAGGATGCTAGATCATAACAGGACGCATCTGCTCGCTTATTCGCTCGACTATAGTGTGGGGAATTGGCACGGTGCTTTGGTGATCCCAGGATCGTAGATCACCGCGTGAGAACAAGCAATCATACACAAGATTGCTTGTTTGAGGGCGAAACAATGGAGTCATCGCAACGTCAGCGATAGACAGACAGAGTGATACGATATAATGTTTGTGAATCAAGATTTATTGCCATTCCGTAATATACAGAGAGTCGTCTTGCTCCAGACGTCTCAGTTCTTCCCGACTTTCGCTCGTAACAGTGTTGGACAGGTGTCGCAAGACCGTAGTCAGCCATTTGCCCTTCGACTCTCCGACGGCTTTGGCCTTCTCTATCCAAGCCCAGAGCATAGGGTCGAGCAAGTCCACCTCAGGACGAGAGACTATGGGCTGAGTGTCGGCGGTAGCCATGTTTGATCGCATGATGTCTACCACGAACCATTGCAGCATGTAGAGCACAATGCGCTTGTCACAGCCATGATCTATCACAGCCTTGCGCAACAGTGCTTGATCAGGCTTGACTTGCAAATTTCTAAGCAATTTGATGACCTCCAAAGACTGCTGTTCGACAGCCTGCTCAAACCCTTCGTGTGCAACCTCGGCTACGATGCCATCAAGCGGTGTGGCGCAAGCATTTGGATACAGACTGAACACTTTCAAGAATGATATGCGTTCAGCAGTCCATGGGCCTCGGACAACTTTCGACGGCAAAGGAAATCGACTCGATGGCTGGAGTGCAATCCATATGTCCGCATAACGAGACTGCCATGATTCGTCTTCGAGCACTTGCGGTTCACGAATTTCGAGGTTCCTGATATCACTTTCATGGTCCAGCCAAGTTTGAAGAAACTCCACGTCATGAAACGACTGTTCAACAGCCTACTGGCGTCCATAGCTCAGGAAGTGTAGCGCTAGCCGCATTCTCTTCCGAGTCTGAAACGACACGTGATAATGCACCGCATGTCAACTCCCATTGCAGTTGTCTGCCGGAAAGCAGTGCGATGAGGTCTGGAGATGACATGGGAAGACCCAAGTTGCCGGATTGGACAAAGATGGGCCTGGATCATCTCGGTAGGGAGTTGCTCGAGTGCAGACAAATCGACTCGCTTGCGCTTGAGAGGACGAATCTGACGCTTGCTCTCAGGCGAAGCAGGTATCGATCCACGAGAATGATGACACGTAGCTGCACATGGCGCCTTGGCTTGACGGCGTGCCACTTTTCACATGGTGCGCCACTCCGTTTGCCGCGAATGCGTATAGGTGTTCTGTCAGAAGACATGCTTCACTAGACAGAAATTTAGACCTATGACGAATGATGATTTAGCCTTTGTTCGTCAAAATGCTTCAGATGCAAATTGGGTATTCGTGAATATATTCAGTGATCTTGGTTAGAATGGATCATGCTCCGTAGAGTCAATTACTATCTAGTGCGTGTTTTTAATCATCGATTGGGGAGGTAAGAAGATGAGAATACGTACCATAAAAGGTGGGCTCGGCTGAGCAAAGTGGGCTACTGCTCGGTCATGATTCATCACAAGATGGACTATTACTATTGCACGTTAGCTGATGTGTTCATGAACATCGCGAGTGTATAGGTCGAGGGTGTGTATCGAATTCAGAATATGTAAGAATTGAATATCAGGCTAGCCAGACCGTATGAGAAACAGGCGTGTAACTCCGGTACTGACTGTCAATCGCAAATTATGTCATCCCATGACATGGTGTAAGAGTTGGGCAATAACTTACCGAAGGTGGTTGTGATGCCTGTACAGGCGCCGCGCGGTGTTGCTCACATAATGAAGTGCGTGCAAGGAAGAGATGTTCTTCTTCACGAGGAAAGTTTTGAAGTCGGTCGCGAGCAAGGCGGCGGGCCGGAGGTGCTTTGACCAACATGCCTCAGGCATGAATTAAAGCTCCAGCACTTGTGGAGGTAGCCTCGTGACATTATTAGAACTGAGCCAGTAGCCGTCTTGAAAGCCTTCGAAGATCCGTGGGCATCGATGTAAAGAAGGAGTGACGATGAAAATCTTATCAGAAGCTTTGGCTATCAGCATATAAACTAAAGCGTATTCACGTCGAGTAGCATATGGGATCAAGCGAAGGCACTACAATAATTCAAGAGTATGACGTTGTTTCAAACAGTAGTCAATTATTTTGACTGGAGGCTTAAATATGATAGACTATGCATGTTATAGCTTTCGCATTCGGTCTGACTAGTAAGTAAATATCCATAGTACAATCTTTCAATCGCCTTTTGCACGATCTAGAAGAACATCCTGCTACCATCACCGCCTGCATCGCCCTTAGGAGCGTCCTGCATCGGGTCGGAAGGCTTTGCGGGAATGTTGGAAACCGGGCTGCCATGAGCAAAGAACAGGATCTTGATCGCAATGGCCAAGCCGGCGTGCAAGGCGACGACAACGATAAGCAGAATGCGAGAGGGCTTCGCATCAATCGCTGAGACAACGGGGTACCTGTGAGACTTGGTGTTAGTGTCTTTCGTGCATCTTGTCAAAGGACGGTCCAGTCCGACGAGACTTACAAGTTCCTGAAGAGAAAGACAGCAGAAAGGGCAAGACCAACACCAACGAAGGCATAGTTGAGTGCTGCGAAGAACCAGGTGTTAGCAACGTCTTACGTTGGATTGGGTTTGGATCATGTTCCAGAGATAGAAGGCCACTTACCAGTCAACGGCGACCAAGACACCAGCGCAACAGGAATCCAAATCAAATTGGCATATCCATACAGCGCCCAGCACTCCATTAGATTCGCGCTCTCGCTCCCAAACCACTTAAGCACACCCCACAGTCCCAGCGGGATAAACAGCGTATACCCGTAGATCAACCCCGCTGCACCGCTCAACAGCTTGAAATCATACGCAAAATGCTCCTTTCCAGTACTCGCGAGGTACTGGCTGATCGTGCCCGTCAAGAACAGAATCACGACGACTGTCGTCGCGATCCAGAACGGGCCATAGAGGTCCGGGTTGCCCTCGAGGACGTCGAGGAAGTTCTGGCGAGGGTAGAGGGCTGCGCGGCAGCGGGCGAGAATTTGGTTGGTGTCGACGTCGAAGAACTGCTGGTAGAAGGAGATGCTCCAGAGAAGGCGTTTGGAGGATGGTTGTTGGCTGGCGCCTGGAGCGCCGAGGAAGGAGGGAGAAGGTTGGGCTTTGGCGGCGCGGGAGGAGGTGTCGAATGCTGTGGAGTGGTGCTATTAGTATTTCGTGGTACCTTTACGACGCTTGGATATGGATGTGGTGCTGCGTACTGGAGTTGTGGAATTCGAGGTTGTCTTCTTGGAGGTCAGTATGGCCAAGGTCGCCCTGTCGCATGTTAGTGGTGCTGTGCTAAGGTGAAAGTTATTCTTGGTAGTCACAAACCTCAGCATCTACGTCAACTACGACATCGTAGCCTTGTCTGTTCGCCATTGTGAGGGTATGGTTAGCTGGTTGACTCGAGAAGCTCCTGTGTAGGCTGACACGTGCAATGGACGACGTGGAAGCGGCAAGCTCGGACCCTGCGTCGTGTTTCACAGCAATGGTTTCGGATCCGACCTCGCGATCTGATTAAACCATGAATAAACATATACGTCCATATGCAAAGCTGACTTTGTATTATATTGACCTTACGACTAGTATCGACAGACGAACTCTGGTCTCTCTGCGATCGCATTATTCACAAAGCGACAGTCACCTTGTTTTGCGTCCTCTCGCTAAATACACGTATATGAAAAGACGTCGAGATGGGTTACTTTTCTCGAAAATAAGCCCTGTAAACATTGTTATACATAATATTCTACACGAGCCGAGATGGTATCCCCAGACCCGTTCCCTGAGACAATCAAGCGCCATGCAATGCACATCTGTATTCCCTCTTTTGAGCCCTTAGCCCTAGTCTACCAATGCAAACCTCCCAATCTTTATACCATACTCGTACAATTCCATAAGTACACACGCTTTCAACAAATGCTTCAGTCGTCCAGATTAGCGACAGGGTGATCATCGAACCACTTCAACAACGTCTGGTACATGACCAGCATTGTTCCGCTCTGCACGCTCGTCCACACACCTCGGGGTCCGACACCTCTAAACCAGCCGGCAACACCTTCTGTGCGATAGATGATCTTCAATGCTTTTATCACACTCTCGGTGTCAAGGCTCACTTGCCCGTGTTGCTTGAGAGCTGTGCTGGCGCCGGACGTCGAAATGGGGTGGCCGCGGGTGTTAGGCTGTTTCACTGCGGCTTTCGTAGGGCGAGAAGATGAGGTAGCAGTCGTAGGGTGTTGTTGTGAGCCAGCTTTACCTGCTGCGGCGGCTGCTGCTTTTCCTCGAGCCTGGGCAATGATCTCAGGATCCAATTCGGTCTGGATTCGGGTCTTGACCACATCCATTGGGCAGGGTGATACACCAGCCATGCCGCCAGCGCTTGCACCCGTTAAGATCTCCAATGGCAGTCCAATGTCTTTGCTGCCCATCCAGCTCTTGGCGAGTTTCTGTTCCTGCTCGTAGAATGCGAATTGCAGAGCAGAGAAAGGCAGATCGCGGAAAAGCGTAGCCTTGTATCCACTGAAAAGTTCCCGGAAGCCTTCCTGCTGGTAGATCGTCTTCAAAGCGTGGAAAGTACCGCGGTAGTTGTAGCCCGAGAAGAAGTATGGGTTGTTATAGCGGCCCTGCAATTGCAGACGAGTCTTTAGCACCTCTGTAGGCACGTACAAGGGACTTGCTGCGAGGTCTGCAATGAATCCAGAGGCGAAGTATGCGACGGCAGGAGTGACGCCGTGGTCCACCAAGAATCTCTTACTCCATTCGTAACAGCCGAAGAAAATGACTGTTCCTCCAAAACTGCCCAGAAATGCTGGCGCCACTCCTCCGTACAGTCCTCTTCTTACTCCCTCCTGCCTTAATATTGTGTAGTACGAGTTGCCCATGCTTGTGTATTTTGGAGGGAGATGAGGATCTCCCTGCTGCCGTGTCTTGACAGTATCCAGACTGTGCATCAACATATCACCCATAGTACCACCAATTCCTCCTGACAGCATCGCATGTACGTAAGGCGGTCTGTATGCTTCCGAATCATGCTCTGTTACTGCCTGGACTGCGCTCGAGTGCGCGATATCCGCCCGAAGCTCTTCTGCCTCCCGTCGCATATCCGGCATGGTGATGGCTGGTCCGCCAGGGCCATCATCTGAGAAGCTGCTCGAACTCGGCGGTGGAGATTCGGCCTGTGGGAAAATGTATGAAGCCACGCGGGCTAAGACCATGAATGCTCGCTCGTGCCGTCCAGTCTATGATATATGCGAGATGCTGAAAATGACGTCCAGAACCAAAAGTCGACTGAGAAGCAGAGGTGTGTAGATTCCAGCGAGCGTAAAAGAGTTGTGTGGCCGGAGTTATTGGGATGGTGGTGCTATGGGACGGAAAGGACTATTATGCAGGCTTACCCCCAAAACGACGTCGAATGTGCAAAAGTCCCGTTTGCGCCGCTGCGGCCGGTGGATTTGAGGCCGATGAGCGCATCAGCCCGGCGAGCCAGCAGGGCGGGAATGCTCGACTTCCGAGCGCGCCGTGCATCTCCAACTTCTGGCTGGTTTCGCGCAGTCCATCTCACACAAGTAATGAATCAGAAATACCATACAGTCATCCTCTTCGTCGGCCAGCCAGTTTCAAGAGTGCTCCCAATCCAAGACATGCGGCCCAAATTGGAAGTGGCAGCTGGAATGCGCGAGACCACGTGAGCTTTCCTCTGCTACAGCGGGGCTAACCGCTCTGTCTCTCTCTGTTTATGTCGTGTTGTGTACGCTCGTCCACGCGCAGCTTTATCTTAGCAACCGTTTCTCCCATACGCGCTGACTCTTGCAACACACTCTGCGCATACACCTACTTGTTTCCATCGTTGTCGCATCGTTTACGCGATCACGTTGATATAATATTCGTTTGCCGCCATGGTTTCCTCCACATGGCTCACCAAGCAGCGCAAAGCCGCGCTGTTCGACCTGGCCGGACAGGCTGGCTTGGAAACGTGTGTATACCTGTAGCTCGGAATGATCTTTATGCACTAACAGCTCGTCAGCGACGAAGCCTGGACTAAGCCGGACATTGTCGAAGCGCTTGAGGATCACTTGCAAAGCAATGCGACGCGCCTCTCGCGTGATCCAGCGTTTGAGCCGTTCTTCTTGACGCGTAGAACGCCACACAAAACACGCGACAACAGTGACGATGGAGAAGTGAAGAGTGTCGTACGCGGGAGAGGTAGACGCGCGACCGCGTCGAAGGTCAAGTCAGAGCCAGAGTAAGTTGTTCGCGCGCTGATGCAAAGCGTCGCTGTGTTGATTTGATGCCGCATCGCCTACTTGCGCCTCTTCCATTCTCAATCGACTGACCACATACGCGCAGAGACGACTTTGACTACACTGCACCATCACGCTCTCTCGCGATGGCATCTTCACCAACAGCCACCGGCAGGCGCACGCCAGCAGCAAGCATCATCCAACGCCGTCGTCCCTCGTTGCCACCATCACCAACAGTAGTCGTCGACGAAGTCGAACATGCCACTACCCGTTTCTACGCTGGCCTTGACGATCTGTACACGCTCTCCGGTATCCCTGAAGTCATCGATTGGGCACGAGAGTCGTGCTCTTCCCTCGCTGCCGTCCACGCCACCTTCCTTTTCATCGAAGCATACGGCCTGTCAAAAGTCGTTATGCCGTGGGTGTACGCCTTCGACACACCTGCAGTTCATGCGATCGGTCTACCGAGCCAGGCTGTCAAGATCCCGAATCTCTTCGCCCTTCTTACGCCCGACTTCTGGTTACCCACATTGCTCTGGAGTGCGACAAATCTCTTCATCCCGCTCATTTTCGCCTACTTCTACAACCTCACAGTCCACACTGTCAAACGTAACAACGCCAAGGTCCGAGTTGTACGTTACAACTACGATCCCTTCACTTTCAATGTTGTCAAGTGTATTCTTGTTAGCACTGTGTATGGCGCCTACGTTCTTCACGGCTACGTCAGCAACGTTCTCGTCCAAATCGTCGACCAGTCACAATACGGCGGTTACAACGGGGTGTTGATGGGCTGCTACGTATGCGGCCTGTACTCGTTATGGGAGGCTACACAAAGGCGATGAATTGATTCTTGGATAAGAGCCTCGATTCTTGACTGGCGTGGTTTTTGCCATCTTGAAGGGCTTGACAGCGCGATGCACTCACTTGACGGAGCTATCGTCTTCATGGTGGATTGAGAAGACTTGTGAATTTGAATAGCGGCGCTTTGGATGGGGGGTAATGGCTTGGGTTAAATCACAGAACAGGGCTGACATGCTTTTTATGACTTCGATGCGATTGTGGTATATCAAGTTCGAGCGAGACTCTGACCTCGCGGAAGAGGCCCAAAATTGGGCTGGTCTGAATTGTTTTCGATCGTTGCACATTGACTTTGATGCATTCAAATTTCTTACAGCTTCACAAATCCAGTTTCATCTCTCTGGCTGTCTTTAAGACCCACTGTTTCGTCAACATCGATGATCAAACGAGCCACGCGCAACAAATGCCACGGCCCAATAGCAACCGCTATTGCCTCGCCGCTTACATATAAACATGCCTCCTATCCGGCGCCTCCACAACACTCTCATGCCCACCCTCATCAATCCTTACCTCAAACGGCCCCTCCACCTCCACGGCCCTCAGACTCCACGTACACCTCTCGTCAAACCCCGTCAAATCCACTCCTCTCTGCTTCAGAACCTGCAAAACTTCCTCAACCACCCACTCGCGCTCTAGGTTCCCTCGACCAAATCGCCCATCGTCGTGGTAGGCCTCGTCGTGAGCTGTCCATGTTTGACTGCTGCTGCTGGGGATGACGCGGTTGAAGGATTTGCAGAGTTCGATAAGACTGGGTTCCGTGAGGAGGTAGGTGAGTATTTGGTCGTTGCATGGATTCTGGAGTGCTGAGCGAGCGTTGCGGGCTGGGTGGAGGAGGGAGGCCATGTGGGTTATCCAGCCTGGTGTGTTGTGGCCGGGGGAAATGAGGATCCATTGTTTAGGTGTGCGAGGGTGGAAGACGGGGGTTTGCATAGTCGTTGTGGGCATCGTGTATTGTGGTTGGTGGTCATCACCGGAAATGGCCTGGAACGTGTTGCGAGGTTTTAAATGCACCATTGAATGACAATTGAGTATTATGGATTGTCATTATTCCGATCTTTCCTTTGCTTCACTGCTAAGCTCTCGTTTTTCCTTCTGATTGCGCTTTTGATTGCGTTGCAGTTAATATCGTACTAAAGTCGGTTCAATCTGGTCGAAGTGTAGCTGGACGCTGTTGATTGGAAACACGCTAATGATTGTGCTACTGATGAGATGAGCATGCTCACAGATTCAAACTATACCACGGAAGCTTTCAATACTGAGTCATCGACAGCCATGTCATGCATCGCCTATCGCGGTGTCAGGAAGCAGACAAGCGGACAATCATACCTTCGTTGCAGTCCCGCGAATCATCGCCACACCGACATTCGTTGCAACTACAAGCACTCTGCAAGCATTAAAACTCTCTCTAATACATCAGTGTATGTATACATGATCGCCAAAACACACGTACTTCAACGACGTGGTGGGCACACGCACATGTACAAGCATTTTGCTTAATAATTAGGGTATGGGGTTATTCAATATAGCCTCGAGAGTAATTGGCGGCGCAAACGACTGTGTTTGATTTCCAAATCTATGGTAGCCCATTATCAATGGGTCTGGAGCATGCTGTTGTGGAACTGGGTCGTCTAGAGCTACGGGTTGTCGTCGCTGTACCTTCATCTTGGTTGAAACATAAAATGGGGTCGGTTCCACCGTTGATGACGGACCTAATTCTAGATAGCAAGTGAAAAACCGAAGCTCTCGGTGGCGAAACATGACAAGTAGCGTTCTAGGTCTGTCATAAAAAGCAGTTGAAGCAAGTAGATCAAACCGGTTTGACTTTTGTGAACTCCATCTCATCCTAGGGAAAGTCAGTCAGCATCCACTGCGCGGTCAAGATGCACGTTTCATCTTACAGCAAACTCCCCAGGAATGATCAGACAGCTCAATCCTTCGCTCTCGAACCGCGGATGATTTCTCACATATCTTCGATAGTCCGGCGCGCCCGGCCGAACCACATTGTCAGCCAGTACACACGACCCGGCAGCGAGCAGACCGAGCTCCTCGCAGATCTTGAGGTCCTGTTCATACAGCTCGATACCGCCTTCGCCGTGGTCAATGAAAAGTAAGTCGATCGTGCTCAGCCGGTCGTCCGCGTGCATCCGCTCGAAGCGAAGAAGCCGCGGTGCCTGTGACGACGGTGATATATTCCGACAGGCCCGCTATGCTGATGAGCTCTTCCGCGATAGCAGCAAAGGCGGGCTCGAACTCGAGGCTCCAGACTTTGGGTGGCTGGTCATTCTTAGATGATTGAAGAAGCGTTTGCTGCGCGAAGAGGATCGCAGAGTAGCCCAAGTAGCCGCCCAGTTCGACGATGATCTTCGGCCTTTCTCTTGCTATCACGTCTGAGACGACGCGAGCCTTGTCGCTGCCGATGTTGATCAGGAAGTCCTGTTGGCAAGCGAAGTCATCCATGACTGCGAGTAACTTTGACGGTTCGTTTTTGAAAGAAGCAAGCTCTGGATGCTGCTTCACGTGTTGGAGCATAGCTTGCTCACGGCCATCTTTCCACTGCAGGCACGATGGATTGTCAGTATTACATTTTGGCTTGATACGATCGTTCAACGGCAATTGACCTCTTGGTAGTCATCTCCTTGTTCGATTGCTTTGAGCAATGACGGATACTTGTCGGCCATAGTTGAGGACATCTTTCTTTCTTTTCTAATCTGAAGCTGCTACAAGGTATGGATTGAAGCGGCAATTGTTCAAATTTGATTGAATGGATTGCATGTCGGAGAAGAACACGCGAGCCATGGAGTTGTTATCTCTGAATACTTTATCTCCGTCAATAGCCACGTAGCTCGAAATCCCACCACGCAGGTTTCCCGAGAAGGATTCTCGAAGCAATCGATGCGCATTTCGAACACAGCGAGAGTACTACTATACAAAGACTCTTTATGGTAGCCGGCTTGCGTCCTTGCTAGCCCTAGAAGCTGCTTGAGCAAGATTGATTGACAATACATGAGCCAAGGAGTAGACCCTATTCAGAGCCGCATCAGAGCCCTAAGTTGAAACCTTTCGGCACATCCATCGATACATGGATGTGGCAGCACTCACCGAACTTGTCCCAAGACACCGCCTTCGAGCTATTTTTCAAACCTACTCGAGAGCTTTGACTATCGAGAGCACAAGCAAATCGTACTGCCGTAGCATCAAATGTGCTCCAGATACTCTTTTCGAGCCAGTCCACGTCCGGCCGGAAAGAAACAAGGACCTCGCTCCCTCGAGTCCTGGCAAGTACGTGTCACTGCGAGAACGGGAACTTGGGACGCATCTCACCGGATGAGCGCAGCGGTCGTGTCCGACCCCTGGTATCATCCTTGACATCTCAATACCCTGTCCCATATGCTGTGCTACTGAAGTCTGTGGATCCTTTCGCTCCGTCCTCGCCCCGTAACCTTTCTCCGGTGGAGCGATGACAGGAACCAAGTTTCCGGCCTGGCTTGCTCGCTCCATCGCGACGCGAGTAGGGAGGAAATATGCGTCGAGACCATGACGATGCTCCTCAACGAAAGCGATCACAACCAGACCGCTCTCGCAGTCGGACATTGCTTGCTGAAAGCGTACATGTGCCGAACAAGCGTTGGATCGCAAGGAGCTGCTTGCATCTGACCCGTATATTAGCAAAGATCCAACGTGCCAACGCTACTACCACCCTTTATGTCGACGACCGGGCAGCTGGCGACTCATCTTACCTATAAGTAAGCGAACCCCATGAGTCGTGCTTCGAGTGAAGAAACCGCCCGTTATTGGACGATTTGCCGATGACAGGTCACACGCGGTTAGGCGTGCAGAAGCATGTCGGCAAAGACTCAACGGGAAACGCTGCGTGTCCACATGGGGCGCGATTTCGTGATCCTGAAGAAGTGATGAGATTGTGACCATTGCTTTGCCGCAGCTTGCAGGATGCTAGGAGGTGCTTGCATGTTTGCGTGTGCTCTTCGGTAGGTGCCGCGGGGATGCCTGTCAATTGGTGGGAGATTTGTCGGGTGCTGGCAGTGCCCTCATGCCTGCAGTATCTGCGTCCTCTTATTGGAAAGCGGTTCGTTGGAGGAAAATCCGATGTGCAGATCGCGATGGATTGGTTCGTCGACGCCTGCAGAGGTCGACAGCAGGCATGTGGCCGATCCTCCAGCTGCTTGCCCAGCCCGCCCAGGTAGGAAGGAGCTCCAGGTTTCGAGTATAAAGTGATCTGTCTGATTGCTCGGAGGGATAGAGATGATGGTGTCCTAGCTAGACAGGCATCCTCTGCATGATCGCCGACGTGGCGGCTATACAAAGGGGAAATAATTCGGACTGCCAGTGAGTGTTCAGCTAGCTGACAGGGTATGAGGCGCTCTGGCGTCAGCGAGCAGAAGGAGGCCCACGCGCGAGGTGGCCCACTGGGGTACGAACCATTCACACGTGCCACACCACATCTGTGTAGAGACCAGCGAGGCTAACTTGGACGACGTAACAGCGCGGCGACATGACTTCGTGGACTGGACGGCATGTTCCTTGCCACTCCACAACCCACCTTCCGCCGCCGCGGACAGACAACAGTGTTGGCAAAGCCGAAGGTTGGCAGGTCGGAAGTCTTGACCTGGTCGGTCAGGCGACCATTGACCTCCATCTGCTCGCCAGACCGGATATTGCTGTATATTCAGCAAGCTAAGCAGCCGTCTGTCCCACGCGAGCTCCAACTCTGTCGAGATGCCTTGAGCCGGGCGTGTGACACTTCCTGGACACCTACCGCAAGCCGGGTCGAAGCTGATGAGCGGTGGCAGGTTGTCGATGCTGGGGAGGATGTGCTCCAGGGATCTTGGGTTGGCTCGGCTGAGCTTGCAGGCGGATGCAAGGCCCATCGCCTCCGAGGAAAGGGTAGCCACACAGCATAACCTCGCTTAGAGGTCGACACGGTTGAGAGGGCAATTCACGGCTCGCTCTTAGCAGCTGAGCTCTTTTTGTTGGAACAGGGAGCGTCCTGCAGAAGCGCGATAAGACTAGATGCGCCTTCCTCGACCTGTACTGCGCGCGAGGCATGTTGTGAAAGCTAGCATATTTAGTATCGGATAATAGGCGGAACAGCACTGATTCATTCATCAAGCGGTGCGTGCGCAAGTATTAGCATAGGTCAGCTGTGCAGAGTAGCACGCGAGAACGAACAGGTAGTGATGCCTGTATGCTTGTCGCGCATCATTTCTTTTTGGCTGAAAGACTAAAATACACGCGTACTGGGCGAGGGGATTTCCCAATCAGTAGTCAATTAATATGATCAGTCGCTTGTTAGGCGACCGTGGGCACGCACTTACCGAGATGCGTCCTCTAGATCGCAATGGACTGCATATACAATGCGCTCAGCTAGATAGACGCTCGAAGTGTTACACTGCGTCGAAGCGCACCGGCGTTCCTCAAGCATGCACACATCGGATTTGCGTGCCGTGACATCCACGTGGCAAGGGTTGCCATGGTCTCTGTCGCTCGAGTCGTGTGCGAAAGACTCTTAGATCGTACACGACGTCGTCAACATGCCTGCGAGAGCGACTCCGTGTATGAACGTGCGGAAGGGATCCGTTTGCGCAATCTGGCTTGTAGGCATGCCCCATGTTTACAGCGGCAATATATTCCATTGTTGATGATGCTTGCTAATCAAAACACGCTTGCAGCCTGAGTTTTGACCTCTTCTTCACGGCTTGAAGAGCACGAGCACTCATACGGTCATGACTGGTACTTCTGTTCAGCTCAGTATAGCGGTGAAGGCATGGAAAAAATAGGGAGACTGTTAGACTGCGACACGATCTGAGTGCTGTGGAAGGAACATCGAACATCCATGGAAGCGGAATTATTGTCCCTGAATCGTCGGAGGTCTCAGGAAGTGTCCCATGAGGTGTTCAGGCCAGATAAGTATCGTGCTCAGGCTCGCGTTTGGGCACGGGCTCGTGTCGCAGGCAGATGCCTGATAACAGCTTGCAAACGTGCGCGTCGTTCCAGATATATCGGGCTTCCAGAAAATGGTTCGAGTCAGTTTGTGAGATGGCAAGTCATGCAAGTCATGTGACTTGTCACTACACTACGAAACGTCACAATCAATGGACGCATCTCATTCTTTGCCAGACTTCGAACATCACAGTTCGGAGCGCCCACGGCGGCTTGCTGCAAGGTTTGATAGCGGATGATCTGGTGATCTGGCGGATGATCAGATATGGAGCAGGGAGGGTTGCAGTCCGGAAAAGCTTTGAGCCAACGCAGCGGCAGCGGCATGTCTCACATTCACGTGCTCCCACCCACGCGATATGTGCTGCTCTTCCGCCACGATCTACGGAGGTATGTCCCTGCGCATGCAGACTGTCGATCTCTCTCACCTCCCTCTAGGGCAGTATGCGCCAGTAACACAAGTCTGCCCGGCTCAGGTAACATCAGTCGACAGGGTCGACGAGCGTGCTTGGGCATGCACTAATGCAAAGGGTGATGAAAGGGTGTACCTGCCGTTGCGAAAGTGGCACCAGAGAGGGAGAGTTAATGGCAATTCCCACATAGTAAGTCACATAGTCTGCCCTGCAATCACGCGTCGGTTCCTCTCCCGCAAGCGATCTACAACTCTGCCGCTTCGCTTGCGCATCCGCGCGGGCGATCGTGCCCAAGGATTGCAATCCTGATGTACAATCTACATTCGAAACATACTATGATTTTCGACGCCAGAGTTCTGGGCGTAGGGCAAGGTCATACCCATCACCAGTCCTGTGAAGCGTGGGCGAACGCACTCGCAGGCCATATGCAGGGATACTTGAGTGTGCCGATCTGCAGGAAGCCAGATATCAGTGGCGCTATCGAGTGCTAATGGGCTTCGGTAATCCATCCGTGTGCTGCTTTCTGTATGGGATGGCTTGCGGAACAGCATCGCAATCATCAACTCAACAACGTGGAACGAGGATGCTCTTACGATCACACGTCGTACGACGTGACGACACCAGCCGCCATGGCACGCCGCACGCCGCATATTCGAGTGTCCGACTTGGCTGCGATGCTCCCAGACAGTTGGCACTGATTTCGGGTAATGCGCTACGGAACCACGGCACGATGTTACATGGCGCATTCATGCCGTGTGAGCTGACGGAGACCCAGAGACTCGGACGAGTGTACTGCGTCGAGAGGTCTCGTCACACAAAGGCCTTCGTCTCGTCCTTGGGCCATGCACTGGCGCTGCGCCTGTCGCTAATTTTTCATCTCTATCGCAGGTCTTCACATGAGTGCATTTGCCGAAACACCGTTTTAGGCCCACGCTTTAGAACCGCGTCTCTGATCCGCGAGAACGAACACCCAGAACGAGAAGGCCGATCCGAACATCCGCCGACATGCTTGGTTTGTCCGAGTACGCAGCACCCCCAAAGCAGACAAAGAAAAAATCGAGGGCAACACGAAGATGTACAACGTCTTGGTGCACTTAAGCATAACGATCAACATGCTGATGGCAGGCTATGGAAAGTTCCGTGGCACAGTGCCTTCGCGTGGCGGCGTCGATCTCCCACGCGGCCTGTGCGTGGCAATCCTGAGCATGCTCGCGGACTTTTGCAGCTGGCGCGCAAGCGAAGCGAAGACGACCCTTGCACGCCACGTTTGAGATCGACGCTGGCCACGGGAGCGAGCCAACGGCCGACTCGGTACAGGATCCATAACCGCCGTGCAACCGCTAACCGCCTTTCCATCTCCATGCCCCGTCGGCCGTTTGTTCCCTCGCTTCGTAGCGGCGCGCGAGCCTGCGTCTGGGAGGCGATGAAACAGCGGGCGCTGCGCTTTGGTGTGATTGCGCCAGCGGCAACGCCTGTGTCGCTTGCGAGTCTGCACAGGCGAGATGGCGAGATGACGCTGCGGCGCGCTCTGCAGCCTCTGACGCACTGTCGTGCGACTGTGTCGTGTATCTCAAGTGATTACATGTATTCGCCGCCTGTGCGGCTCCGTCGCGGCCACCGCAACACCGTCGATCGGGCGTTAGTCTGCATCATACCTCCTGCCCATCATATAGCCTAATCATAATGGAAATCACCCGTACACCCGCTGCGCGGACCTCGTCGTCCGGGTCGCTGGCCTCTGCGCAGCCAATGGCACAAGGGCAATGAGTCCACGATGGAGCCGCGGTACTTTCCTTTAGCCCTTGCGAACCCTCCCGCCGCGTAAGACCTTCTTTGTGCACCAAGATGATCTGCGTGCACCGGGTCCATCCTGCACGCTGTACAGATTCCCTCCATACGCCACAACCCTGTCCTGGCGCCCACGCGCTTGACAGGCACGACAGCAGCAGCAGCACAAGCCATGCGCAAAACTCTCCGACACCTCGCTGTAATGCAGGGCACTCGTAGCAGCGCTGCCCGCCAGCCCTCATCGCACGATTGCCGCAGGACGCCTCTAGCGATGGCGACGGGCTCTTCGTATAGAGCCGCTCCTTCACCACCGCCCTCAGCCCTTCCAGCCCTGCCACAGCACGGAACTGCACCGGTCTTGGGTTGCAGAGCATGGCGATGCCACGCTGTAGCGCATCCTGAGCCTCCACTACTGCCTGCCAATAGTCTGGCTTCAGCGCTGTGCAGCCCTGCCATAGGCGGCCACACCCACAACTCTATTATATCTGCAATGTCTCCAGTCTGTGTGCCTGTCGTGTGCCTATCCATGCCCGTCCTGTCGACCGTCACCCTCCTGCGCCATCCTCACATACCTCCTACCACTGCGGACATCGTTGCAGGCGTCCCGAGATCGCCTCCCGGCCACGCGCAATCTGACATCAATCTCATCCGCAGCAGCGGTCTTGCATGCATGCAGGCCGCTTGATCCTCGCGCTGCTGCTAACCAAGTGATCGCTCCTGGCCGGACGATCACCACTCCTGGCCATCCTCGCCTCTTTGCCCAAAACCCTTGCCCTTTCGGTCTGTGCCCGGGCGTACCATCCTGGTTGTTAATCTACGCAGCGCCCACACCCCGGCCCGCATAGACACCACGCGTTCGAGGCCGAGAACGCAGACATCCTGCAAGCATCTCTACCAGCCGCCTGCCGCCCGTTGCCTGTCACTCACTGCCGTGGACAAGGCGTCCTTGCAACCCCGGCCGTTACTCGCTCGCTAGACCCGCTTTTTGCTCCTCGACCACTGCACGAGTAAGCTGTGAAGGCCAATCTACCTGAACGCAGTCTTGCATCGGTACCTCAATCTACAACGGAGATCACCAGCTCGGTCGCTCGTCTGTGCGATCGATGGTGCTCATTGATCCCAGCGCCACGCAAGCCGGATTCTGACCCATTATTGTTGTATATTGGCATCTTCCTCCAATACTCGTATCTTTACTATCCCATACGTCCCTCTTCAGCAGTCGTCCTCGTGACGTATCCAATCGACACCACCTCCCCTCCTCGACTTGATCTGGCCGCCGTTGCCACGATGAGCTATCCTGCCCGTGATAGCTACCAGGGGTATTCGCAACAATATGCCCAGTACACATCACATCCGCAGCAAGACCTGCGGTGACAAGCTCAACGTTCGCGACGGGCTGTTCAGCATATGCTCCAGCTTCGCAACAGCAGCAGCAGCACCACCAAGAACGACAATCCAGACGCATCAGTCGTCGAACAGATCAGTTCGTTCGTCGCGCTCACCTTCGTCAGACGATGAACAAAAGCCTTCGTTACCGTCGATTTCAAATCTATTCGGGATGGTCGACGGTGAACGATCATCGCAAGAGCATGGTATGTCTTACCCCTCCTCTTGATCCACTGCCCGCACGCCGAACTAACAACCGAGTCACAGCTTCGAAGAACGCGCAGTCAAGTCACACTGAGCCCGGACAGGCTCAAGCTCAACAAGCACAATCTCAACACACGACTCAAACTCAGGCGCAACCTCAAACTGCGCAGCAACACCAACACCACATGCAACAAACACACGTTCGCCAGCAGCCTCAATTTCAACACCCAATGCATGCACAGTCGCAACACCCTGCGAACATGACGAGAGTTGATCCAGCAGGGCGTGTTGCCTCGCATGCTCCTCATGACGTTGGAAGTCAGCGAGCAATGATCCCACCACGCCTCCAATGCGAACAGACTCAATTGGTGAAGCCACACATAGCCCATCAACAATCTCGACTGGCTCATCGTTATCAGGTCAACCGTACTTCATCGGCTCCGCCCTCAACAACGTGGAAGCCGACCAACAACGCGCTGTTATGCCACAATTACACAAACGACCGTCGGTCGCGCGCATGCATCCACAAACATCGCCTTACAACGCGTCTCCTTACGCGATGAGCGCGTATTCCGCATCTCCCGGAGCGATGTCCAACAGTGGCTCCTTCTGCTCTCCCAATCAACCAGGCTACCCGGTCAGTAGCATGTACACACAGCGCCCACTTCCCTCCAGCTTCCCACCCCAATCGCATCCACCACCTTCGATGCCAGCTACAAACCCTTGGGAACACCACCATTACATCGGCCCTTCTTCGCATTCAACCTACCCGCAGACACAGGAGCGTTACATCTGCCCTACCTGCAACAAAGCCTTCTCGAGACCATCGAGTCTCAAGATCCACAGCCACTCGCACACTGGCGAAAAGCCATTCAAGTGTCCCCACAGTGGATGCGGAAAGGCTTTCAGCGTACGAAGCAACATGAAGAGGCACGAGCGCGGATGTCACACCGGCTCCGGAAGCATGATGGGTTCATCGCCTCACATGAGCCAATAATCCACAAAGGCGCGCACAGCTAGCGACAGAGCTGCGCAGAGACACAAAAACAAGTTCGATTCTATAACGGCCACTTTACGAGACGGAGGGAATTTGCGACGGCCGACTCAGTGCAAGGCGTTTACATGGCTGGATTTTTTTTTTGAAAGTATGGTGTTCCGGGCGCTTGCGAGGCTTTTATTACCTTTCTTCATTCCTATTTTTCCAATCTGCTTCTTTATCTTCTTCTCATCGCGGGGCTTACAGGATACCAAGGGATTCGCAAGACTTAGAAGGGGGGTGGCTGGCGTTGTTTTCGCGCATATTTGCCAGAGTTTGTGGACATTTTTTGATTCGTTCGACTTTTTTTTCCTTTTCTTGCTTCTTGTACCATATATATACTCCTTATATACCTTATGACTCACGAGACACTGGTCTCGGAGATACACACGTTCGATTAGATTTCACTGAGCATTTATCACAAGTTGCACTGGGAAAGTTGCTTATACCGCCACCTAGGGAGATGACGAGCGCACACGACGGGATCGTGACTGGATTGTTGGTCATTGAACAGGCGATGTACAAGAGTATAGCACAGATGGTGCAGTGAAGCTGATCTGCCATCCTGCTGTCAAGTCAACAACACTTGGAAGGTACCGATGAGCAGCTACTGATCATTGCCATCCTCTATCAATCCATCGATACCTCAGGGCAAGATTATGCGTTTAATACTCAAATGTTGTACATAAACACACAGAGAAAGACAGGAGATCTAATGATTCCTTGAGCAATTCTCCATCCGAGGGCACGCCCAAACAGCATCCAATTCAACCACTGCTGAGACACGAGGACCGAGGTCTAGGACTACTCCGAGCATTGTAGCCCACGTTCGTCATTCAACTGAATGCTCCTAAAAGACATACATCGAGTCGTCGGTATCGACAGGGTAAGGGAACCACCATTGCGTCGGGAAGCTAGCAAGATGTCTCAAACGAGGTCTCTCAGATGGAGGCCAGACGACGATCACAGACAGCATCGTGTCATATCAGCGTTCGAAGTACGTTAGCCTACCAGCAAGGATCTTCGAACTATCCGACACCAACCCGCGATGGATTCCAGTCCTGACGAACACGTGAACGCCCGCTCCAGTGTCTGTATCCCCATCATCGAACATCTGGCAGCCAACCGGCTATGCGCATCTGTGGTGTCAAATCTCTACCGTTCATGTGACAGCATACAACGCAATGCGATGCAGCATGGTTTCCGTGTTCGAAAAAGTATCACGCGCAAGTGGCTCGACCTCCGACGTGTGGCGATGTGATTGCGAGCATGCCCCTGTTTTGTGTTGATAGGGCTTTAGGGCTGGGCTGAACCTGTTCGTCTCTATACGAGCTGGTTAGCTCTGTCAGTTCATATAAAAAGCTTTACCGTTGTCAGGGCGAGATTGTATGTGACGGGCAACTGCGTTGAAAGAAGTTTTTACCTAGTTGATGGGGATGTTCGAGTGAAAGCTTGGACAGGGGCATTTGAAGCTGCAGCTGTCTTGATTCCTCGACGGGAAGACTGTATGTGAGTACATTCAACAGTGCTCACGGCCTGTGTTGGGAATCAAGCATGGGATTTTCTTTGTGGGCGAACGAGTCTGGAAGAAGTTGGATAATTCAGGATGGGAACAACACAAGCTCGCACTAGCAGAGGTATGTGGAGGAAAGCAAAAAGAAACACGGTGCGGTTATGTACAAATGATACTATAGCACAGCAGCAACTACCACTACTTTTGTCTCCTCTACAACACGGACAGGTCGCCGAACTTCTCCTGTTGTGGTTGTTAGCCTGATATCGTCTTACAGCACCTGTGTTGTGATAGCTTACCTTGTAGCCGGGGACGTCCCAGCGGCCCTTGGACACGAGCTGCTCGACGCGCTGGTCGATCTCGGGGCGGGCGGCAATGACCTCGTCCTGTATATATTGTCAGATATCCGTATCACGTGATTTTCCCCTCTTCTGCAATAATCCATAGCTCCGGAAAGCCGAATAATACGCACCACAGTGAGGTCCTCGAAGGGCCTGGCGGTCTCAATGTTCTTAAGAGTCTTCTCAAGGTCCTTAAGCTCAGCGTCGACCTTGGTCTTGGTGGCCTCGGCGCTCTGGACAGCCTGTGCCTCGTAGGCCTCGATGGCCTTGATCTGGCGGTTGACGTCGTACTTCTTGACCTGGAAGGCGTTGAACTGCTTCTCGATGTCGTCGATGACGGCGGTGTTTTTCAGGACGGAGCGGTAGTGGGCGAAGTCGACCTGCTGGGGCTGCTCGGACAGGATCTGGACCTTGCGGCGCGCATCGTCGTTGCGCTTCTTGAAGGTCTGGAGGGCCTGGGCGGTGGTGCCACGGAGGCCAAGTTTGGTGCCCAGGTTGGCCCAGTCGATCTTGGAGGCGGCGCTGCGCTGGAGGGAGGTGTTAGTATTTGCTTCTGGCTCATCGGAAAAAGTAGGACCAGGTCCGGGTGCGCGGTGTCGGGCGATACGGGCATCGCGAAAAGCGCATTATCCAGGAGAAGAGCATTGAAAGGAGCTGTACGTACAGAAACGGCCATTGTGAGTGCTGTGTGGTTGGTAGTGAGCGGAGACGGGGGTGTGGTGCTTGCTATCGAGGGATTGAGGTCGGCGAAGCGCGCGTTGGTTCCCGACGCCCGCTGAAGTCACGTGCTGCGACCAAGCTTGTCTTGCATCTATTTCCTCAAGTGGTCGTCGTTGGAAATGGGAATTGGCTATCATGTGTAACGATTCCTCGCATTTGCATCAGATATTACAGAATGGTGTAAATACACTTTTCTGATCGATATGGCCATCATAATTATTTGGTCGTTTTTGAGCATGAATGCTGCAAACGCCAATTACATGACATTCGCATCGACATGCCTTCTCCAAGTAGGTGGTATGATGCTGCGAGAGTACCACGTCATGCTTGAATGTATGTTATTGAGAAGAAAGCGTCACGTTTGCTTAAGAACGTAGTCACATGAAACGAACACAATTGCACACTTGCCACCCATAAAGATATGTTGGAAAATGTGGATAGCATTTACACATCGAAGCATCAAGTTTGATTGTACACCGCAATGCGGCAGCTCATATGTCCGAGCCAATCTCCAAAGCAGGCTTAGCGTTTTCGCATGCCGTCATGCTTTTCGCGCTACCTATATGCTGAGGGCCATGATACTGTTGACAATGTCGTTGTCGTTCTCCTTGAGGGCCTTGACGGCCTTCTTCCTGCTCACGCTGGCCTGGGCCATGACGAGCTCGATGTCCTTGGACTCAAGGCCAGTGTCGTCGACCTCCTCACCATCGTCCTCCTCCTCCTCCTTCTCCTCGGAGGCAGCAGCCTTGCCCTTGTCGCCCTCGGCGGAGTGGTCGTGACCGGCGTGCTCGTTGGCGGACTGGCTGGCGAGCTGCTGGGCAGCCTGGGCCTGGGCCTGGGAGTTGAGGTCCTCAATCTTGGCCTCACCGAAGATGCTATCCTCCAAGTCAGTAAAATGTCCCTTCCATGCCATTGGCTCCAATCTTCAAACATACATCCAGGTGTTGCTGTTGGGGCTCTTGTAGACGTCGGGCTGGGAGATGACGAAGAGGATGTTCTTGGGGCGGCGGAGGGTGACGCGGGTGATGCCCTCGACGTGCTTCAGGCCGAGCTTGGAGATGGCCTTGCGAGCCTTCTTCTCGTTCCTGTTGTGAATGGCGACAGAGGCGCCTGCGGGGATGTTGGCCTCGCCGGCCTCGGACTCAGAGTCAGAGTTGTCAGCCTCGACGTTGACGTTCTTCTTCTCGGGCTCATCGGAGAGCTCTTCAACACGGGGGTTCGACATTTTGCGGTTTTGGTATTGGCGATTTGCTGCCAAGATGACGAGGTTAGCTAGCTGTCGTAGCAGTCGGGCGTGCTAGGTCGCATTGGCGCAAAATTTCGCGACTTGCGAATTTCGGCAGCATGACGAGCAGCAGTTCACACTCACTTGGAATCGTCAAAGATGGACCTGTTTGTACTTGAAGCGCTGTCTAGCAAGTCGTCTTCCTGCTGTAGTTGGAGCAAGCTCGCACGAACGAATTCCAACTTCAGACGATAAGTGCAGGTTTGCCGAGTGATTTTGTCGCGGGCAGTACAGCATTGGGAGGGGTCATTTCATTGGCAGATAATCAAGGCAAATGCATACTGTGCTGTAGTGACGTGCTAGCCATCGTTCACATGTCAATTTGAAGGAAGAAAAGATCGAATGCACATCTAAATCACTGCAGCATTGCCTTTCGGCATGTAGAGACAAAGTTCGGCACATCAAGTCTGGAGAACCTCAAATACCATAGTACATCGATTCTGCGTCTCATCAGGTCCGTAGCACAGCGCCAAGAGAGGTGATCGAGTCCGTGTGGATAGGTATGCTTGCGCGGGTATCAAAGTTGTTCGTAGGACAGTTGCAGTTTCAAGCTCTCATTTTCCGGAACGCTACTGAAGCTGCATGCCTGCCGTCTCCACCTGATTGACGCCTGCGACCCTGCTGTTCAAAAGAGCATTCGGTCTAAAAGATGCCCTTGGCCTGAGTCGACTCGTTCAAGCCTGGAATTGGATTTTCGTTTCGAGGTATGCACATTTACTTGGCAGCGGCAAGGGTCTTGCGGACCTGGAAGCGGGCCTGCGAAATTTGGTCAGCGCTGTTGGCAGTATTCGACTGCGCGGTACCATGGTGTTGCGAAAGGACTGTAATCGTCGCTTCATATCCGCCCAGATCACATTCCACGGCCCGGTATTTCAAACACTCACCTGCTTCCTGAGGCGCATGACCTTGAAGCGCTCGAAGTCGTTGAGGTTCCTCCTCTTGACGGTCTGCTCACGCTTCTTGGCGTAGTCGCTGTTGTTGAACTTGCTCTCGATGCCCTGGGCCTCCCACTGCTTCTTGAGGGCGGCGGTGCCAGCAGCGCGGGGAAGCTTCTCGAGGACGAAGCGGGTGAGGGAGACGCTGGAGAGAGGAGCGGAGTGGCGAGGGACAGAGGCCTCGGCGGTGGAGGCGGGACCCTCAACAAGGACCTGTCGTGATCATGTTAACCCCAATTTCCTTCGCTCTTTCGTTCCTTCATTGCGCCCTTTTCCAAAATTCCTCCAGGCCGTCCTCCGCAGTGCAACGTACACGCTTGTGGTCAATGATCTCGGCGATGGCTGCGAGCTTGCCGGCGAAGGGGCCGGAAACGAACAGCACAACGCGGCCGACCTCGACGAGCCTCCAGGAGCTGGCTTCCACTGAGACGTTGGCGGACATTTTGGCGGTAGTCGGTGGTGAGAGTCGGATTAATTGTCGTGAGGTCGATGTCGTGGTCGCCGGCGTCTGGCGTATGATGCGGGAACTCCAAATTTGCGTGCGCCAGGCACAAGTTCTTGCCAAGAGAGGATGGCCCGTGCGCACAGGGTAGGAACGTCGATCTAGCCGTGTAGTGGTAAAGTGATGGCTACCTTACAATAATATTAATACATTACCTTGTCTCATATGACAGTTCCGCATGATTTATTTGATCGGAACTTACGTCGGCTTTCAAAGTGGGAAGTGATGGAAAGAGTAGCCTGCTTCCTATCCGATCGCGCCTTCCCTGAGGGCAATACATCCGACAAGACGGATCGCATCCTATGGAGCCAACATTTTTACTGAGAACGACTGGATGCATTTCATACGAGATGACGTCTGGAACCAGGCGAGTGCAATTGGTAAACAGTGCACATGCGCTGTGCATGAGTGGGAAAGGCATCCGTCATGCGACTAGGCGATCGTTGCTTGCTACACTGCAAATACTCACGAGGCTGTGCTAATGTCGTGGACGCCACATCGATGCCCATGCGAACACAGTAGTTCAATGATTGAATATTAACACAATCTACCATGTGCTTGTAGTATACCGTTTTACATGATTTAAACGGTCAACCAGAGTGTAGATTTAGGCAGCAGAGTCTTCTCATTGAGTCTCGCTTCATCGCCTCAGGCGCCCAACAGCGAGCGCGTGTAGGTTTAATGCTCGTCGCGTAACACTCTAGCCTCTCCTTCCTCTCCCCTCTGGCGGCAAGAAAACGATGTAAGTAACGGGAGCATGTTTCCTTCATCCCTCTGTACCCTATCCTCAACTTTGAAGAACATCAACCCATTGCCTTCTGTGGATTCGGATACACTGGATGGCCGACTGCTGCTCGATCAGCGACGGGCGAGCGTCTACTGGCTGAGCATACTACTCTGCGTAACTATCGATGACGACTGGGTCGCGCCACTGGAGCGAGCCTGAGTTTGTCTAGATGATCGGTACAACTTGGTTAACTTTGACAACAACCACCAACCACCAGAACGCATTCTTTCGTACTCCCTGCGACTACTCCGATGATCGCATCACTTGGTGACGAACGAATGAAGTGAATACTATCAACGTCTCGAAGAACGACCAACGCATCATCTCTGGGTGAATCATGCACGAACAACCCTGTTTTCGAGAGACCGAGATCATGCTCCGCCGTGGTCCTTCAAGTCGCAGATGGAGTGCAAAAAGTGTAAAGGTGGCACGATTGAATGCGGCGGCGCACATACACTATCAATGGTTCTAAGATAAACTGGAAGCTTTTCACTATGATAAAGACCAGGACAGCCGGATGTCAGGACTTCTTTCCAGCCGGGCATCCTTTACAATCACACTCGGGCCCTGTGGTCAAAGTGCATGTTCAAATCATGAATGGCAGCTGACATCGCGTGATTACAGCACATCAAACTGCACACCAAGACCTCCCTTATAATTTTCATTGATGAGACTCATGCTACCTTATTTGGCACACTAGCTTTACTGGTTGACACCGTTTCGCAACCAGAACAATCAGTAAGTGTTCGGCATTCTGTGAAACATTGGGAAATTTCGTGGCTTTTGCCCATGGCTGCTTTTACGCACGATTTGCTAATGGCATCTATAGTGACTGACGACGACAGAAGCAAGAAAAGGGTCCGCGGGCGCGGCGGTGGTGGTGGTGTGAGTTATATCCTTTCTTATATGGTCTGCATGGCACCAATTGCCTCTACCATGTACTGACATTACGGTTCGATCCGATATTCTTGCGACCAACAAGAACTGACCACGATTCAGGTTCGCAAGCGGCAGCGGCGTGAAAATGGGGCTGCCACCGAAAAACGCGCTGGTGCTATCATTGCGGTGTAAGTCTATAACGATGTCATGTTATTCGTCTTACAAAACATGGTGTACAGATCCATGAACAAGAGCAATTTACTGATCGAAGTCACAGCAGCCAGGTCATATCAGAGCCGCCTGTGAATTCAGGCCTCTCCGCCCCATGAAGGCCAGAGAGACGGCCGTCAAGAGGGTAAGAAAGAATGAATGCACATCGCCAGGGAGCTCCAGCTGACATGATTCCAGGACAATGTGGGAGAGGAGAAACGGAAGAAGAAAAGGAAGAATAAGGTAGAGAAGAAGAAGAAGAGCGAGGGAGAGAAAAGGGATAAGGGTTGGATGGAGAACCTTCTGCGATGGGCTTCTCGCCATCACTCGTGCTTTCGTTTGATGTGGTGCAGCGCCTCTGACCGACCCCACCTTTTGCTCGCTCGACGTCACTGGCACAAAGCGATTTCGCACACCACCAACAAATAACAATCATAACCAGAGCAATCGCCTGCATTGAGCGAGAATAATACCTTTGACATATTGTGCAACCGCGGTGTTGTAGTTGTACCTCACTTACGCTGCCTCTATAGGTGGTGGGCCATGACAGTGCATATAGTCTCCACACCCCTCCCCGATCCACCCGAATCCTAGAGGGCGGCGGCAAGTCAGAATTTCCTCCCGCACAGCTGAGCAGCACCCACTATCTCGAACTTTGATTGTGTCATTCCAACACACCCTCCCCCACCTTTCCCAACTTCACTCAACTCTGGTCGACGGAAGCCAAGAAAGCAATCATGGCACCCAAAGGCAAGAAGGGAAAGAAGGGCGGCGACGACTGGGACGAGGGTCTCGGTGAGTCGGCCGACCCCATCGCCCAGGCCAACATCGACGCAAAGGCTGCCGACGCTGCTGCCGATGAGGAAGAAGAAGCGGGTGGCGGTGGCCTCATGGCTGCGCTGAGGAAGAACAAGGAGAAGCGCAAGAAGAAGGGCAAAAATGTTGGTCCCGAGGACCTTGATGGTGAGGGCGAAACAGTCACTCCCACCGTCGACGAGTCACTGGATCTGGCCGCAAAGGCTCCCGAGGAGGCAACTATGGACGACGAATGTGTTTGGCGCTCCTGGCAAGAAGGGAAAGGGTGGCAAAGGTGGCAAGCAGCAGCCTGCTAAGGAAGCTGAGGCTGGCGAGGAAGAGACTGGTGGCGTCAAGACCAAGGCGCAGAAGGAGAAGGAAAAGAAGGAGAGGGAGAAGCAGCGTAAAAAGGAACAGGTGTGTTTCGTACATCGTTCAAATATATCTTTTAATCACAAGCTAATTTGCATACCCAGGCTGCTCTCAAGAAGAAATCTACCCCCGCTCCTGCACCCACCAAGAAGGAAGATGACGCCAAAGCCGCCGAAGCTGCAGCAGCAGCCGCTGCACCTGCGCCCGAACTTGCTGGTGGAAAGAAGAAGAAGCTGCCTGCTGGTCTTGCAGCGCTTCAGAAGCAACAGGAGGAGCTGCGCAAGCGCCAGGAAGAAGAGGAACAGTTCAGGAGGGAGGAGAAGGCCCGTATTGAAGAGGAAGAAAGATTGAGCAAGGAGGAAGAGCAAGCAAAGGCTGATGCCAGGGCCGCAAAGAAGGAGCGCGAGAAGAGAAAGATTGAGGAGGCCAAGAAGGCTGGAACGTACAAGACTGAGAAGCAGCGCAAGGATGAGGCGCAAGCTAAGCTGCGTCTGCAGCAGATGCTCGAGTCTGGTGCTAAGGTTGCTGGCATCGAGGGCGAAGCTGAGGAGAAGAAGAAGTCTTCCAAGGATGATAGGCGCAAGAGGAACCCACGCAAGGAAGCCGAAGAGCGCAAGGCCCGCGAAGAAGAGGAGGCCAGGAAGAAGATGGAGCAGCTGAAGATCGAGGAGGAGGCAAAGCTTGCCGCTGAAGCAGCTGAGAAAGCCAAGGAGGACGCTGAGGCTAAGAAGGCCGAGGACAGCGATGATCTTGACGACTGGGAGGCTATGGCCGAGAAGGAAGAAGACGACGGCGTCAAGGACAGCTGGGACGCTGAGTCTGACGAGGAAGATGCGGTCGTCAAACCCGCTGTGAACGGCAAGGCCGTACAGGCCGGTGCTAAGGGATCAAAGGCAACATCAAGAAGCCCAACGGTGACGACGAAGACGAAGACAGCGAGTCTGAAAGTGACTCGGACTCGGACTCTGATTCTGAATCGGAATCAGACGAGGAAGAGACTGTGGCCGAGAGATTGGCACGTGAGCGCAAGGAGGCCGCTGCTCTCAAGCGCAAACAGGAGTCAGAGGCTGCTCGCGCCGCTGCTTCCAAGGACAACCTTCGTTCGCCTATTTGCTGTATTCTTGGTCACGTCGATACTGGTAAGACTAAACTGCTCGACAAGGTCCGTCAGACCAACGTCCAAGAGGGTGAAGCCGGTGGTATTACCCAGCAGATTGGTGCCACATACTTCCCAGTCGAAGCTCTACAGAAGAAGACCGCTGTTGTGAACAAGGATGGTGCTTTCGAGATGAAGGTTCCTGGTCTGCTTGTCATCGATACCCCTGGTCACGAGTCTTTCACCAACCTCCGTACTCGTGGTTCCTCGCTCTGTAACATCGCCATTCTGGTCGTCGATATCATGCACGGTCTCGAGCCTCAAACACTCGAGTCCATGAAGCTTCTCAGAGACCGCAAGACGCCTTTCATTGTTGCGCTCAACAAGATCGATCGTCTTTACGGCTGGAAGAAGATCGACAACAACGGTTTCCGTGAGTCGCTTGCCCTGCAGAACAAGGCTGTGCAAGCCGAGTTCCGCGACAGACTTGAGAAGACCAAGCTTGCATTCGCCGAGCAGAGTTTCAACTCCGAGCTGTACTACGAGAACAAGTCGATGGCCAAGTTCGTCTCGCTTGTTCCTACTAGTGCACACACTGGTGAGGGTATCCCTGACATGCTCAAGCTTCTTCTCCAGCTCACCCAAGAGCGCATGACCAACCAGCTCATGTACCTGAGTGAGGTTGAGTGTACAGTGCTTGAAGTCAAGGTCATCGAAGGTCTCGGTACTACTATTGACGTTGTTCTCAGCAACGGTGTCCTCAACGAGGGTGACACTGTTGTGCTCTGCGGTACAGAAGGCCCGATCACAACACAAATTCGTGCCCTTCTTACACCCGCAGAGATGAAGGAGCTGCGTCTTAAGTCCCAGTACGTTCACAACAAGACCGTCAAGGCTGCTCTTGGTATCAAGATTGCTGCCAACGGTCTTGACCACGCCATTGCTGGTTCGCGTCTGCTTGTTGTCAAGAACCCTGACGACGAGGATGAGATTGAAGAGCTCGAGGAGGATGTCATGGGCGATCTTGAGAACCTCATGAGCAAGATCAGCAAGAGTGGCCGTGGTGTCACCGTCCAGGCTTCTACTCTCGGATCTCTCGAAGCCTTGCTTGAGTTCTTGCGCGTCTCTAAGATCCCTGTCGCCAACATCTCCATCGGTCCTGTGCACAAGCGCGATGTCATCACCGCTTCCACCATGTTGGAGAAGGCCAAGGAGTTCGCTGTCATGCTCTGTTTCGACGTCAAGGTCGACAAGGACGCCCTGGAACTCGCCGCAAGCATGGGTGTCAAGATCTTCACCGCAGAGATTATCTACCACCTGTTCGACGACTTCACCAAGCACATGGCTCAGCTCGCCGCACAGAGGAAGGAGGAGAGCAAGATGCTTGCTGTCTTCCCTTGCGTCCTCCGCCCTGTGGCTGTCTTCAACAAGACTGACCCCATCGTTATCGGTGTTGATGTCATCGATGGCAACCTCCGTCTCAACACTCCCATTGCTTGCGTGAAGCAGAACGCCGACGGCAAGAAGGAAATCATTCCCATGGGCCGCGTCACATCTATCGAGCGTGACCACAAGCAAATTCCCATCTGCAAGAAGGGCCAACCTTCCGTCGCCGTCAAGATTGAAGGCCCTAACCAGCCTATGTACGGCCGCCACCTTGAAGAGAAGGACGTGCTCTACAGTCAGGTCAGCCGTCTCAGTATCGACACTCTGAAGGAGTTCTACCGTGACGAGGTCGACAAGGACGAATGGGCTCTGATCGCCAAGCACTTGAAGGGTCTGTTCGATGTCGTGTAAGGCTTCATCACGTCTTGACGAGGAAAAGTTTAGGGAATGAAGGGGTATCAAAAAATCTGTTTGGTAATGATTGTTGTCGGGAACGTGTGATGTCGGTGCATTGCTTGCTTTGTCTTTTTCCATCTCGACTTTTAGGACAGGGGTCTTTTTTGCGTGGGGTCTGTATTTTGAGTACATACATTTTTTCCAGCTTTCACACTTTTACTTATGTGTTCTTTAGTGTTTTTTGGGACATGTATACTCGAGTGCAGGCCGGTCTGTTCGCACAAGTTGCAACAAGGTGTGTCACTGACTTGGTTGCAGTTCCGGGAGAAGCGCCCTCATATCGCTGCTTCCACTCTTTAGGTACTCGGCTGAGAAACGTGATCGCCGCTTGCTCTCTGGAAAACAAAGACGGGCTCCTGCTAGGACAACATTACTTACATATTATCACGCTCCATCTGGCCTTTTTGCCTTATCCCCTTCATGCAATATTGAAACTGCTATCGCAAACCAACTCCTCCGCTAGCATCCCAGGAAACACTACACTGAGCCATACTTGTAAGCCATTTCAGGCTGGACCTTGATTGCATGCGCCCATAGCTAACGTTGATCGAGATTCGCGTCTTGTCCCGTTCTCGCTATGAGCGATGAACAAGAATCGATCGTTACAAATCGCGGCTCAGTCAGAACCAAGGCCTATCGCTATCTTGCAGCTTGATAGCCGTTGCGTCCACTATTTTCAGGCTTCCCTTAGACTCGGCCGCACGTCGTCCAACACACTCTTCGAGCAACCATGCCGTTCATCATGGACGACCCCGGCAACCACCCACACCCCAGGAACCTACCCTTTTCGGTCTTCATGTCGCGAGCGAAGCACATCCTCTCCGACGACGAATCGTCAGCGTACAGAGTCTTCATCAACATCCTCCACGACTGGTGCTGTACGGGCAGAAAAGGAGACGCGCGGTTGCTGCGCGAGGTTGGAGCATTGCTATGCATTGAACAACAGGAAGAGTTGTTCACAACTTTCAAGTCGTTCTGGCACTTGAGCTATTGCCCGGATCGCATAGCTGAAGGGAATTGGAACCGTGTGCCGTTGCGAGAGATGATGGCGAGGTATGTGAATAGAGAATACGCTCGATTAAATCGGAGGCGGGAACCGGTGCACGATGATGAGTGGACGCACTGCAGACTGGGTGGCTGATCAGGGACATATGTTGGTATTATCCTTGGGCCACGAGTTGGACGATGATATTGTGCATCGGTATGAAGTTCGCAGCCCGTCCACTTGAAGTTGGAAGCCAGTGTCGTGGATAGGTCAGCATCGTGTCAACGAATACAGAGTTTACTGCTGAATCAGCTTTTGAGGACAAACCTTGATGCATTTGTCCTCGCTGAAATTTATGTTGGCCGCCGAATTATTATATGAGAGATGCTCGGGTCGAACTCTTGGTATCCGGTCTCCAGAATCAGCCTCATATCGTACAGTCGTCCACCAAAGCTCTCCAAGCACACCGAAGACTCGTCTACCACTCCAACAACACAACCAACCCAATTCAAGCAACCTCACGACACCCACAACAAGCCGCAACCATGCAGTTCAAAGTTTGCATCTCTGTCGCCCTTCTCGCCCTCGCCTTGCCCACCTGCCTGGCGGCACCGCTCCCTGACACTACCCAGGGCAGTACCGACAACGTCGCCCCAACTGAGGGTGCCCAAAAGCCGGAAGGCTGCAAGAACTGGGACAGGAAGCTCGGCAACTGCCTCGATTCGGACAGCATGACCGCCACCACTGCCGAGCAGCAAGACGCAACCCCCTCTCCGAAGCCGTACAAGAAGCTCACCTGCGATGATTGCTTCCCTTACTGGGCTTTGAGCATTCTTTGAGCATCTTTTGAGCATACCTCTATGCGGCTGCCTCCTCGTTATATCAGCTCCTTGTCTCGCTCCTCGGTGCCGCGAAAAACTTGGTGTACTCATCGAAAGCACGACCAGCAGGAAATTCCGGCATTATGGTGTCCTCTTGCAGACAAACTCAATCTCCTCGTTCAATCGCAGGATTTGAGCGGCAAAGGACAAGAGAACTGGCTCTTCCAAGAGGACACCCCACCATCGCTGAGAATTTGCTGCGGCAGAAGCTGCTGGGGTATCCAGGCCGACATTCTATGCGACTTTCTTTTTTTCATGTGTTTCTTGATTTTCGCAGCACATGCTTCCTAGTTCGCAAAGCAGAAGAACGCATAGCGTGACTTGTCAGCGCCGTTGCAAAGGGGTTGCTCCAAGGAATGTGCGAGTGTCGATAGTGCAAGCAATACATTTTTTCCCCAAAGCCAAGTTCGTCGTGTTTGTATGCTTGTAGAAATGCTCTTCAGTCGCATATCCAAGTATGACACATCCTATACAGTTGTCGTATCTTTCAAAGTGCGAGAGATCTGTGCATTCCAAGGTGGCGTGTCCCGAGTTGGTAGGGTGATGTGCAGGATTACCCATTGACAGGACGTCTCATGAGCGGGTCGTTGCAGTGCAGCTGGCCAACGTCGTTCGGGATGAGGTTTTCAGCTGAGTGCACAGTAGAAGGTGGCCCGGGTCTTCAGTAAGCAAGACCTTCCCTGTGCCTTTGGCCTATACTGTGTCTGAACAGTGTCCGCTCGACCTCATGGTAACCGTTTTCGTGGTATGGCACATTGAAAGTCAACGCTGGGGTATTGCGTGGAAACGGCGCATCACAGCACACACGTATAAAACGATGTCCACATGGCAAGACGACTGGCAGGCGCTGTATCGCCGAGGAGCAGTCCTCACCTGTGAGTTACCCGTCGGATGTGAACGCCTTCTGTCTTCCTACCTCCTGCGTGTCCGCTAGCTCCTCTCCAACGCGGGTCTTGCTTGACAGGCCGCTTGTTCTGTGGTCGTTCATTATCACCATAGTGCAGCCCAGTCAACGTTCTGACAGCCCAGCTCACGCTCTGTTTCACGTCTTCGCCCGTCGCAGTCAAGACATGTGCATCCTTTACGAGACCCAGTCTGAGCGCGCCGCTCAGGTCAAAGTTCCTTACATTGCCATCTGGTCCACCTTCAGGTCTTCGCTTCCCATCGGGGTTCCATCCTTGACGGCGCAACTCCTGCCTGAAAGCCTCTTTGATCCGTCTGGTGATGGTCCTACGAACGAATACGCTCTTGGCCAGATCTACGGGCGCAACGACAGACAAATGGAGTTTCGTGGGATCGAATTGTTCCAGGCGTCGTATGGTCCTTATCTGATATGGGTGCGAATTCCGTAGATCGGCAATTTGAGTGGTTGGTATGAGAGTGGTGACATTGATTGGACTCGGGTTCCTATCGTAGTTGAAGAAGAAGAGGCGATCGCGGAGATTAGAAGCGAACACCCTTCCTTTGGGTAGTTGTTTGGCCATGTTCAGACACTGCGCGCTCGTGTGGGCGCATCAAGATCACATGTCGGACGGCTGCGCTTGCCGCTTGGGGCGCGCTTTGGCTTCCGCGGACATCATCATGGACTGCATCTCGAGGCCAGTGGGGTCCGCAGACTGTCAAGAATCATCAATTTATTAATCAAACTTGCATAGTCATTCAGAAATAATACAATACGGCCCATACATTCGTTGCATCGCATTGCAAGATCTCGAGAAACTTCAATACCCAATTTAAGACCCGGATCGCCACACCATCGCCATGAAGACCATCACATACGTCAAGATGCTCGCTTCGTAAGTCGTCTTAGAGCTCAAACCACGCTTGCAGCAATGGACAATATACTAACAGACAACAGCGGTGCCATTATGTGCATCGGCGGGCCAGCTTTGATCTATTATGTCACACCCACCGAGGAGGAGCTTTTCTCAGTAAGCCAATGCTCGTTAACGCCACACGCTATCGCAACTATCTAACACCAAATCTCAGCGATACAATCCCGAACTCCAAAGAAGGTCTCTCGAGAAGCGCCAGGAGAAGCAGGAAGACTTCGACAACTTTGTCGGCCGATTGAAGGAGTACTCGAAGAGCGACAAGCCCAGTATGTTTCAAGCCGACCTTATGCCACCATCACAACCATTGACTGACTCGATGCAGTATGGACTGCCTGGGAGAAGGACGTCGAGAGGCGACGAGCAATCCACGCCGCAGAGCTGGCAGAGGCAAAGCAAAAAGAGGAGCGTGAAGCCGAAGCGTTGCGCCAGCAGATCAAGGGTTCGATCAAATAGACGGCCTCTCTGCCGGAGTGAGGTTTGCATTGTAAAATTTGTATGATATGATTTGACGCGTGGTGTCGGTCGACTGAACCACCAAACGTACTTATTCCGTAGCAACCTCCAGCTCTGCGTCGTCCTGCAGCGCTGTCACCAACACCATCCCGTGGACTTCGTTCATATGTCCATATCTGGAGTAGCATTCGAATAGTTGTTCGACGCCATCGTGGTCTTGCTGGTTCAGCTGTGTCCAGGGACCACACTGCAAACGCTCTCCCACGTTGTTTCGCAGGTGGTGTAGGAATAGGCAAGGCCTTGCGAGCGCTTCGTCCAGGGTGCCGTAAAGGTCGGCATACAGCTTTATCTCGCTCGTAGGGACATATAGCACCGCGATAACGGTGCAAAAGCTGGTCATTGCAGAGTAAAGGATAGAATAGATGGCACGGCGATATTACACCTTGCTGATGTAGGAGCCGAATGTAAAATGCTGACATCAGGAAGGATATATCACGAAGTCAAAGCAGGACTGCATTTACTAATGCCTTGATATACAAACAAACAACGCAGTGTCTGTTGGGGAGAACTTTGATTTGATATCTTGTTGCTTCTTGGCTTGTGCCATTTTGTATAATTCATGTATCATGATCACCCGCGGAATCTTTCGCCACAGTCAGTAAGCATGGCCTCTGGTCAAAATGCACCCAAAATGCACCCAGCCCTCCAGATGAAGACGGCCTCCCGGTAGCTTTTCGACTTTGTATGCTTTCACGTCATGCAGGTGCTGAAGCAATCGATGTCTAGCGGGTGTCCACAGCCCCTTCTATTCCTTCACTGTCGTGATCAGTGGAACCATCCATGAATGACAGGTGCTTTCAAGAACTTGTGGCTTCTTTCCAGCCTGACTTCACTCAGTATCAGGGATCTGCCTCTTGAGGTATGCCTCCAAGTCGTCAATCTCCTGAGGCGCAGCAGAGTGAGGCAAGTTGGCATAAGTGTTGAAGTCAACATTCCAGCCCCACTCCTTCAAGATGTTGGCCGTCATCTGGCCCCAAGGGTATCTGACAATGGGATCCGCATCACCATGGCCCATGAAGATAGGAGTATCCTTGTTGGGCGAGTCCGCGGGCACCATGTCCTTCACCTTATCCTTCAACAGCAAGTAGCACGACAGGCCAAAGATACCTCCCAGCTTGGTCGGGCATGTGATACCGGCCATCAGACTCATGGCACCACCTTGGCTGAAGCCTCCCAGAACGATGCGCTCCGTGGGAATGCCTGCATCGATCTCGGCCTGGATGAGGGTGTGGAATACTTTCTGAGAGCGCAGCACGCCGGCCTCGTCTTCGGAGCGGTTGGCAAGATCACCGAAGTCGGCAATGTCGTACCATCCAGGCATGCGCATGCCCATGTTGACAGTGATGGGGATGCTGGGCGCATTGGGGAAGATAAACTTGGTGTTTGGGAACTTGTTCTCGGACCTCCATTGTTGCGCGAGGAAAGACCTTGGGTTGCTCGATTAGCACTATAGGATATGCTGAATAGGCTGGACAACATGCGCTTACCATCCCGCTCCACTACACAGCGTTAGCACAGTGCTCAGATAGACGGGAGCGGGTATCGGTTCACCTGTCGCCGAGGCCGTGTGCAACGATCACGGTAGAAGTGTGTCTCCGGAGAGCCGGAACGACTAAAGCTGCTTTGGTGCTCATTTTGGCGGCTGATATGATTACCAATAGCAAGAGTATTATTCTGTACATGTAAGTGAAGCAACTCTGCGAGGGCGGCACATTGTGTAAGCCCTGAATGACGTTCGCGGAAAGAACGCCGCGCGAACACAACTCGGGGTTGTGGATGACAAAGACCTCGAGGTAACCCAAGCCACAATATTTATTCGCCAGGTAAGTCGGAGGGTGTATTAGTACGGCTACTCCAGTGTAGATCAAGGGCACATCATATTCATGCGATTGTTCACACCTCGTGCTTTGCTACCAATATCTCTGCTTGGTATTGCGCTGGCATTGGCCTTCTCATACTACCTATCACCAAACTATATGAACCTGAGCACCTTGAGACATCATATTCCCAATATCCTGTCCGGTACTAGACGACTCTACTCACGCTCAGGACCCGCAACATCGCCCAACATGACCAGGACACCAGTATACTTTCTCTCACATGGTAAGCCACTTACATATTACCGAGACATAGCATAACCGAAAATAAAAATCGAACAGGCGGACCCAAGACTACTCTCACCCGCATACGCCAAATTACAGGCTATCGGCCAAGAGATCACTCAAAAAGTGAAGCCCAAAGCCGTCATCGTGTTCTCCGCGCATTGGCAAGGTGACCGCAAAGCCGTCGAAGTCAACACCGCGACCACCCAAGGCTTGATCTACGACTACTATGGTTTCCCACCACACTACTACAAAGTGCAATATCCCAATACCGGCTCTCCAAAACTCGCAGACAAAGTCCTCAGCACTTTGCAAGGCGCCGGGATCGAAGCCGAGGGCGTGCGCAGAGGCTTGGACCATGGCGTCTTCGCACCATTCATTGTGGCCTTTAATCCGGAGAAGAATCCGCTGAACGTGCCCATCGTGCAAGTCTCATTGTTCGACTCCGAAGATCCTTCGCAGCATCATGCGCTTGGAAGAGCTCTGGCGCCACTGCGCGAGGAAGGCGTGCTGATCATCTGCTCTGGGATGGCCGTGCACAATTTGCGCGATTTCATGAGCAGTATGGGCAGGCCGGGGAACATGCCGTACGCTGTCAGTTTCGACGATGCTCTCAAGGAAGCCGCGGAACAAGATGATGCTGAGGCGCGAGAGAAGGCCATGGTGGCGTTGCTGAAGAGAAGCGATGCCAGGAGAGCTCACCCGACTTTCGAGCATTTGCTGCCTGTTCACGTTGCTGCTGGTGCTGCGGGTAGCGATAAGGGTAAGCAGCTGTGGACCATGCCGCAAGGAAGCATGAGCTGGGCTCAGTATCGGTTCGGAGAGGTTGCAGCTGCTGGGCAACTCGCTTAAGAGTGCCCATGCTGATGAAGTTCGGTGGTTTCATTGGCTGTTTCTCGTCTCATATTAGTTGCAAGACGTGAGCGAATGATGAATGTTGCAATTTGCTGCTGCAAGACCAAATAGTGCAGACGCATTCATAAATCCCTATCCATTCCGATCATGTCTCAAATCAAGAATAGAAGACTATCGAATGCATGTCAGTAGATGTATGATTACAAGTCATGCCTCGAAGTTGAACAAGCAGCTTTCTGATACATTGTCTCGCTTTCTTGCATGTAACCTTATTCTTGTATTCAATCGTGTATTAAGCGCAAAACTTCTGTTCCTGAAGACTCAGACCCAATCCTCTTGAAGGTATCGAGTCAAATGCACGAAGTCATCGCTATCCATGTACAAAAACTCTCATGAAGATTCCGAGAGATACATCTCGGTGTCGCGGACAGCTCACAGGCCTCTCTGGGCCGATGTGAGTCCGCCCATATATAACATTTCCCCTCAATGCCTCAAGGGCTCCGATCCGAATTCTTTACTTGGGGTTGGTGACGCTCTTGAGCGCAGCCTTGGGGGTCTCAACGATCTTCTCAACGGCGCTGGCGTCCTTTTGGGCCTCGCCCTTAGCGGCATCAAGGGCGGACTCGTCCTTCTGGCTGGCGTTGTAGAGGAGGACACGGGTGGTCTGGGTGGCGCCAACGCAGAAGAGGAGGAAGTTGACGGAGGCAAGGAACAAGTTGCGAGGCTTGATAATGAAGCACCAGCGAGTCCAGATCAGACCGGTGGCAGTGAGAGCAGCGTTCTGGGAGAGCGAAAGGTCCTTTGCGGGACGAGCAAAGTCGGCGGCGCCGGCGAGGACGAGACCCCACTGAAAAGAGCTTTTGTTAGCAATTGTACTTCCTCTCTTATTCACACATCATTCCTGCAAAGTCCGGTGGTCTTTCTTTCGCTTTATGCGCAACGCCCGCTTCTCCGCAATGCAAGGGAACTCATATCCGAGCATACCTTCATGATAGGTGCCCAGAAGTGGACAGTCTTAGGTCCAACGGGGCTGTTCCAGAGCTGAGCGAACTTGCCGACCTGCTTAGCAGGGGCCTCAACATTGTTGGGGTTCTCGGCGACGCTCTGGTAGGTGCGACGCTGGGCAAAGCGCATGTTGGTGTTGACCTGGCGGGCGGGCATCTGGGCGCGGAACGCCCTGATACCGAAGCGGGCGGGCATGTTGGGCGGCGGTGTTGACTGGTGTTGTCGACGGGTATAGAGAGTGTCGTTGGAGCGGAGAGGTTCGATCGATTGGTGAGGTTCGCGCGCCGGGAACTCGGTTTGAGGATGCTGCTTGCTATCGCTCGCTGACAGCGGAGATACTGCTCTTGGCAGCTTTTGCCGGGCTGGCGGACTTGCTGACTTCACTCGCGCGAATCAGTCGTTGGCCATTGGGAGAGCGTTCGTCCAAGTTATACATTTTCTCGTTGTTCTATACACAAAACACTACCACACTCTGTCAATTCACAGCACAAGATGAGCGGCAAATACGTTTTCAGCAAGGCGCTCAAGGAGCTGCGTTTCCTCCACTGCCAGACCAGCGAGCACAGCAATGCCGTCCGGTATGTCTACGCCAGCAATAAATGCTATTTCTGCGACAAATATACCCGGAGAAAAGCACTCAAACACAGCTAACACATCAATCCGCTCAGATCATTCCTCAACCGCGCATACCCCACGATGAAGCACCACAACCCGCACACACCCATCATGATCCGCGAGGCCCTCAACACACAACCTCGCGTATTCGCGCGCTACGAGTTCGGACGGGAGAAGGTCGAGGAGCTGTCAGGTGAGTAAGGAAACATGGCTAGGATTTGTCGCGTGGCATGCGACAGCGAAACCAGGCCAGGGCATAAATACGGGGAGCACGAGCTAACAACGGGATCAGGACTTGACGACAAGGCGATTGAGGACAAGATCTCCACCCTGGTCAAGGAGGGCGCGAAGTAGAGAGTATAACATGTTTATTGGGCAAAGCATGAAGGGCAAGGAGCGCAGACAGTGCTAGCGCAGCGGGAAAGAAGGGACGTGTACATACTTGTACGATATCTGGACCGTCCGACAAATGAGAAGGTCCGCAAAAAAATGGACAATGATACCCAAGCAAGTTCTATTCGACATCATGGCCTTGCGCTCCGAGTCTGGCGATCCAATCATTCTCTCGCTTGCAGCCTCACGAACGTGGAGTGGTGGCAAGCATAGCTTCATTTCGAAGCCGCAGTCACGGGATTGAATACTCTAACAGCAAACGACTACAGGATCTGGATGCAAACCTTGTATCATAAAAAGCGTCTATCTTTGAACATTTGAGTAGTAGACATAAGTGGGAGAGCCTCAATTGTACGGATGAAGAAGCTGCAATTGCAACGGTATTTACTACAGAATACCTCCAGGATATCACGCTCGTAAAGCCAAAACCCAGCCCGAATGCATCTAAACCGTCTCGATATATCTCTTGACCTCCCTGTAAAGATCTAAAGTTAGCTTGAGCCTGACTGTGACACATGAGATACGAGTACTTACCAATCAGTGACCGCTTCGTCCCAAAGCCTGATCTCGTGCTCTCTCGTGCCAGCAAAGTGTTCGACGAATTCATCGCCAAACACTTCCCTTGCAATGCTCTCCTTGCGCGCGAACCTGGCGGTGGCGTCTTTCAAGTTCTTCGCAAGGCGCTCGCCCTTGTCGTCCTCGCCACCAACGTCCTGGCCGCGAGCCAGTGGTGCGATGGGAAGTTCAAGCTTCTTCTCAACACCTCTCCAGCCAAGTGCCAAGATAGCGGCAAGCACAAGGTAGCCGTTGGTGTCTGCGCCAGGTACACGGACCTCAAAGCGAGTACCCTTGGGTGGGCATGTGGGTGGCGCGATAAGGCGGATAGAGGCAGCACGGTGTTCCAGACCCCAGGACACGGTCACGGGTGCCCAGAAGTTCTCAACGAGACGTTTGTAGCTGTTGACTGTGGGTGCAACGATGGGCATAATATCAGGCAGACCCTCGAGCAGGCCAGCCAGGAAGTGGCGTCCGAGATCGCTCAGGTGCTCGACATCAGGGTATGGAGGGTTGGGGTCCGGAGAGTCACGAGCAAAGAGGTTGGTGCCACTGCTCTTGTCAACAAGCGAGACGTGCATATGTCCGCTGTTACCGGGCAGACCTTGACGAGGCTTGGCCATGAAGCAGGGTGTAATGCCGAACTTGCTGCTGATGTTCTTTACTGTGAGCTTGAAAAGAGCGGCACGGTCTGCCATTTCTCTGATTTCGCCGTACTCGAGCGCAGCTTCATACACACCAGGGCCAGACTCCGTATGCCAGCCCTCAATGTCACAACGGAACTTGGAGCATGCGTCAAAGACGCCGTAGTACCAGTCCTGGTTGTGGATTGGGCGGGTCAGGGAGTATCCAAACATGCCCTCCTCGAGGGACGGGAGGCTATCCACTGGGTTGTTGCGCAGGAAAGTCGCAGTAGCAGAAGAGTTACGCTCGTTTGAAAGCTCTGTTGATTTTGAGGGTGCGCGGAATTGGTAGAATTCATACTCGGCTGCAGGTTAGTAGAAACCAAGTCAGCGTGATGTTGAATCGACACACTGCGGATGCGTATACACGATTTGAAAGCACTTGTCAGGCGATCGCAAAGGATTTGTAACTTACCACCGGCAAGAGCGCCATATCCGGACTTCTCAATCTTTGCTACAGCTCTCGCGAGCAAGCTCCTTGGGCATGCGCTCAACGATTCGCCCTCGGGCTCGAGGAAACTACACATGAAGAACGGCATGTTGTTCTCCCATGGAATGCGCCTGAACGAGCTAAGATCGACCTGTGCTACAATATCCCGGTATCCATTTTGCGCATTGCTGATCTTCAATTCCTTGTAGTAGGTCTGGTCGTGCATGTCCCAGCCAAAGATAACGCTGCAGAAGCCGAAGCCCGACTTGGAGATGGACAGGAACTTCTTCTTGGACATGAGCTTGCCTCGGATCTGGCCATCGATATCGGTGCCGCCGACCTTGACGCTGGTGTCATCTTTGAGCAGTTCAGCGAGGTCGTCGTGCGTGAGCTGCTTGGGGTCGTCGGTGATAGCCATGGTGGAGAGGGAGCGAGTGTGTTGTCGGTGGACGGCGAGATGGGCGGTGAGATTGGAGTCAGCTGGTCAAGTGAAGGCGTGAAGATAGAGGCGAATGCGCATCGAGTGCTCGGCTGGGTTACCGTGTTATGGTATAGCGCGGGCGCTGGGACAGTGGATGTGTTTCGTGGCTGATCAGCAAGCTAAGATCCATGGCGGCGCATCCCGCATGCAGCACGCGACTTCATCCTCACGATGCTCGCTACTTTCTCGTATCGCGGCCATTGAGATAGATATCATGACTTTATTCTCGTGAGACTGAGGTTACATAACAAGATATGAAGTAGCCAAGTGGTGCTCCCATTACTACTGCATGTACTCCAGTAGGTACATGCACGAATGTACGTCCGCCTTCCATGGACGTCGGCGATCGTCTGGCCTCCCACCATGTGATGTTCTAGAAGCTTGGACAGACATGACGCACCGCCCGAGATACCGACAATGCGTGCTAGACGCGCTGCATGCAAGCGCAAGCGAAAACATGAGATATAAAGCGAATACAGTAATGCTTTCCAGTGTGCAACGGCTTTACTCATACCCTTGATTCATCTTCGCCGCCGTCTCCAGCGTTATCATGCGAGTCCTCGTTTCATCCGATCTCGCAATCGGCTGCACAACCCTTCAAACGCCGAAGGTCTGCCGTAACTTAGGTTGCACGATTAGATAACACTGCTCCTCATTGACGTGTCATTTTGCGCCCTGAGACCCCACGAGACACGAGCCATCATCGCGGGGCACCTAAAACATTCTTACTGTGTCTCTATAACTCATTCTTCATTAACAGCTTTCTTACAATACAACAACACAACCTTAAATCGCTGCTACACAAGACGCAAGGGCCTTCTTGGCTGATCGACTTCACACACTCGATATCAACTATCGCCACATCAATACATCAACATCCTAACAATAATGCCTGGACTCCGCCTTGAAGGAAAGAATGCCATTGTCACCGGTGCTGCCGGTGGCATTGGCCTCGGACTACCATCCTGTTCCTCCGTGAGGGCGCCTCGGTCGTTATGGCTGACATTTCAGAGCCTGCGCTCGAGAAGGCCCTCGCGAAGGCGAAGGAGGTTGCACCTGACGCGGTTGGAAAGGTCAAGACCGCAAAGTGCGATGTCAGCAAGGAAGCCGACATCAAGGCTCGCGTCGAAAGTGTCGACGAGTGGGGTGGTCTCGATATCATGTTCAACAACGCCGGAATCATGCACGCCGATGACGCTGGTAATTTTGATTTGTATTCTTATCGCCACAGTGTATACTAAGTCATTCCAGATGCCGTCGACACACCCGAGAAGATTTGGGATATGACTCAGAACATCAACGTCAGGGCGTGTGGTTCGGCAGCAAGCACGCCGTCCTTTCTCTCCGCAAGCACAAGAAGACCAAGGGCAGCATCATCAACACTGCCTCAGTTGTTGCACTCGTTGGTTCCGCCACTCCTCAGCTTGCCTACACAGCCTCCAAGGGCGCAGTCCTCGCAATGACCCGCGAGCTCGCCATTGTTCACGCTCGCGAGGGCTTCCGCTTCAACGCACTCTGCCCTGCACCTCTCAACACTCCTCTGCTTCAGGACTGGCTCGGAGACGACCAGCCCAAGCGTCACAGGCGTGAGGTTCACTTCCCGTCTGGCCGCTTTGGTGAGGCCATTGAGCAGGCACAGGCTGTTCTGTTCTTGGCTTCTGACGAGGCCAGCTTCGTCAACGGCAGCGACTTCGTTGTTGACGGTGGCATGACCAAGGCTTATGTCACTCCTGAGGGTCCGGCCTCTGCTGCACCTACCAACCTTGCCCGATAGATGGAACCTCTGGGCTTGGGGGTTTTCACATGATTATGATGCTAGGGATAGAAACCGGAAGGGAATATGAAATTGCCTGGAATGAGCTTTGCTGACATGAAGTAGCCAGCTCAACGATTACACAGATTCGCATCACTTTATCCAGTCCTCACTTGCATTGTTCTGAGATATTCATGTGCTGTGAGCTTACTTAGAGCATGACTTCAGATGCATTACAAGAATTCTGCAGACGAGTTCTGATGCATGTGATATGCATGTGATCATCCCAGAGTGACTATAACAATCTTGCACTTGGCCGCAACGCACATCTTCTCTTACATAAACTTTGTTCACCAGTATATTTGCCCCTACATGCTCAACACACATCATAGCCACAGAACCTCATACACGACGATCGAAATTGGCACCATGTCGCCTTACCCAAGAACGCAACGCGAGTCCAAGGGCCACTGTCATGCCAGACTTGTCCGATCCCCTGGCCAGAGACAAAGACGAGAGCGCCACTCGCGGAAGCGACGTTCCGGGGGCTCTCGTGCCCGAATTGCCTATCATGGACTGCCAGGACAACGTCGTGGGGATCGGAGACGGTGGTGACGCCTGTCCAAAATCTCAATGGAACACCGCGGGATCTATCTCGCTGCAGCACAACCACGAAGCTCATAAAACACTCAGCCGTGGATCTAGCTCTGAGCAAAAGGCGCAGTCACAGAACACCCTCCCGCTTGACCAGAAACAGTACCTTATTAGGAAGCTCATGGCTACACAGAACCGAAAGTTCGCCAAATCATTCTGGGTTGCTAGCCATTCAAACCCACTAGATTCAGCCCAAGTATCAGGGTCGCTCAATCTTCGCACGATACTGATGAAGCTTTTGGATGACGAATACATTTCTGCTGGGGCGTTTCAAGACGATGTGAAGAGGATCACCCAACCAGTCTGGAGCAGGGAGCGACATGGAGGGCACCGACGAGAGGAACGGCAAACTACTACTAGACCATGTCACCAATTTCATGAAAACTGCCAAAGTCACGCAAGCCGAAGAGCACTCTCTCAGTGGCACAAATGGGAGATGAGCGCAAGACAGTCCACAAGGAGGACAAGCAAGTCGCTGCTGAAAAGCCCAAGCTACCTTGTCCTGGAGAAGCTAAGCAAAGGGAGATCAAATACGCTGACAAGCAAGAAATGGCTTGCAACGACGGCAGGTCTCCCAATGAGCCCAATGAGCACGAGAATTGCCACAGTCTCGTCATAGAGAAAATTGGAGATTTGACGAACGAAAGAAACGGAAACAGGAAAAGACATCACTTTGCAGACAGCCAGAATGGTTTCTCCCACAGATAAAGGCCCCTCATACGACGGGTCGACATCTATGCGCGCAGCAAGTGGGGAGAACATCAACAGCGGCGACCTCGACCGTGAGTCTGAGACAACGTCCAAGGGAAAGATTGCCTCAGATCGGACAGAAGCGCTAAAACGAAAGTCTCCCAGTAGCTCTCAAGAGGTCCAAGGTCGAAGCAAGCAGAGGAAAGACTCGGATCCAGTCGGTGAGACAGCGGCGATGAAAAAGAAGCGCCTCGATGTAGAACACACCAAACAGCGCGAAGAAGAGCGCGCAAGATTTGCTCAACCGTCCAAAGTGAAGCAGCCAGAAGACATCATCTGGACGGCTATCACCACTCACGCAGCTTCAAACAACGCGGTTATTTGCAAAGGCCTGAGAGAGCTCCACCAGAAAGGTTTGCCAACAGAGAAACACCTGGCAGCCTTGGAAGAGTCTCGTACGCGTGGTTTCAACATCCTCTTCCGCACTGCGTCCCGTACTGCCGGACACGCTTTCAACATGGACAAGCCGGCCTCAAACGGCCATACTACCAACAATGTCATGATGCCGGCTGCAGACTGTAATAGAGAGCAGTCGACGCATAAGAGCATCGCCGATATGCCAGCAGGCGCCATCATATACATGGTTGGTACGCATCTCGCGTGGCTCAATATGCGCTGCGACGAGTTCCTGTCCACGTCCATAAGCTTCGTTTTCGTTCTGATCCATGCATTGGACAGGCACAACGAGGGACAAGGCGGCGTGACTATCCAAGCTCTTGAACGTGACAAAGCGAGAAATGCAGAAGGCAACTCGGCAGCATTTCACTCGGCCGCGGATCTCTGCGAGATTTTCGAGGTGCAGACGGCGCCCGTGGACGCAGCCTCTAAAGATCAAGCTGAACCCTCGCAAGTTCACACAGGAGCTGCTCTCGCATGGGCCTATCACCCTGGACGATACGGTCTTGAGACAAGCACCTCTCGTAGATCTTATTCGTGACGGCCTCTACGAAGTTTATCCGGTCCTCCGCATTCCAAATGGTCATCAGCGTGTTGGACTTCATCACGGTCAGGTTGAGGTCTTGAAAGTTGGCTTCCGACCGAAAAGGAGCAGTGATGGATCCCAGAAGGACGGACAGAAGAAGAAGAGGAGGAGGGAGGAGTTGAAAGAGCTCTACTCTTACGTTGACGCAAAAGCGGTTCCGCTGACGACAGAGAAGCTGAGACTAATGAGAAAGATCACCATGAACTTCATGGTCGTCCGTGAAGGTGCCCACGAAGACAACATGCAACCATTGTTGCACATCTTCCTTCTCTTCCTGACGTTGGAGAAACGCGAGCGCTCCGATCCTGTCCTAATGGAATGGGTCCAAAAACACTACAAAGGTGAGAAGCTGCATATGCCAAATCCAATCCGAAAAATGGAAAAGCCGCTAATCATTGACCGCAGCATCCGACGTCCTGGATATTTACACGGACGCAAATGGCTCAGTCCGCTCAGGCTTCACGACAGTGGCAAACAACCTGCCTGAAATCATGCAGTTCCTTGACCTGGTCCGGGACTGCATATCACTCTTCGCTCTCCCTGTGCAGCTGCCGGCAAATCAGGTTGTCAGAGAACACCCCCTGAATGGTGCTGGTCGTGACTACCGCTATGCTGAGCTCGACTTCAAGTGGAACAATAGAGACGAGACGTCAAGGCCGTACGATGCCGACGCGCAGACTGACAGGAGAGACAGAGATAAGCAGGCCAGGCAGGCCAAAAAGGAGAAGTTCGGAGGTAAAAGCAAAGAGTGCTTGGCTAACGTCGCTCCTCTGACGTCTGGAGCAACAGACGTATTGGATCCCAGCACAGCGGACGTATCGCCGGCCCAGAACGCCAATGGTGAGTAGAGCTACAACAACGAGCGCCAATGTGACGCTTGGAGCGAGTATCCACTGAATGGCGGAGAAGGTGAGGTGCACGCAGCCGTAGGACTGGCAGAGGACGAGCATGTCGACACGTAACTGGCGGCATTCATTATGGGCGGCAGCAGGCCAGTGGGTACCTGAAAGCTCACAGCATAAGCCTAGAATAGGTAGCACAAGTCCAATCCCAGTAAAACAGTGCACATAATGAGACAAACGGATTGAAGTGTAATTTTGAAATGTATTCGTATTCATATATCGTAGATGTGAAAGAAGTATATATCTATTTTATACTTTTGGAGGGCGGTACTGTTGCCCATCCTATTCTCTCTAAACAGAGTTAGAGTTATCAGCGCAAGTCCAAGCGGCCGATCCGTCGCTAGTCTTGAAGATATCAATCAGACCAAGGACGGAGCCGTAGGTGCCGGCAACCATCAGGAAGGTACCAATGATGATGACAAAGCTGGCCCAGCCGACCATGAACTTCCACCAGAGGGTGCCGCGGTTAGGTGCGTTCCAGTTGTCGTAGAACCACATTGCGCCCATGGGCTGGAAACACATGAGGGTACCGAAGACGGCGCCCATGAGGGAGACGAGACCACCGAAAGCGGGAATGCCGCTGGCAATGCAGTAGGCGATGATGGCGGTGCCGAACACGCAGCCGAGCCAGGTGGCCCAGTGGATGAAGGAGTTGGAGGTGAGGTGCTTGGAGTTGCGGAGAGCGCGGATGAAGACGTACTTGGCCGTCAAGTGGGTGTAGAGGACCATAGAAACGCACAGGCCGGGAAGAGCGAGGCCGTAGGAGATCTTCTTCATGAGGGACCGGCGGAACCGAGAGCGGGAGAGGCGACGTAGGAGCCACAGAAGTAGTAGACGACGATACCGATGATGAGGTAGGTGCCGATGGCGATGCCACGGCAGAGGGCGAGCGACCAGACGTACTGCTTGGGATTCCTCATCTCAGAAGCAATAGAGAAGTATGCGGGCACACCAGCAAAGGCGAAGATGAGCGAGGAGATGGCAGTCATGGCCTGGGCGAAGGTCGGGTGGCCAACAAGCTCCCAGTTGGAAACGAAGTTGCCGGTCTGAGGAGCAGCGGCAGGGCGGTCCTGAACACCGGTAGCGATGGTCACGGCGAAGATGGCAGAAAGAATCGAGGCCATGCCGACCCATGCGAGCCAGCTGATCTTGCCGAGTGTGCGGATGCTTGCGACACCGAAAGCGATGATGGCGGCGACAGCGACGAAGATGGCAGTGCAGGCGCCGTGTGTGGAAACAGCGTTAAGTCCAATGGAGACACCGAGCATAGCAGAGCCAGCGATGAAGATCCAGAAGAGACAGAAAGCGATGGCCAGGAAGTCACGGCCAATGGGACCGAAGAGGAGCATGCCCACATCGGGGATACCGTAGACTTGAGGGTGCTTCAACTTGAATTGACCAACAACGTAGGACGACCAGGTTGTGATGCCGCCGATGACGAGCAGGAGAATGATACCAGGAATCATGCCGAGGATGTCGAATGCTTCAGGGATCGAAAGCACACCAAGACCGACTTCGGTCTTCATCATGAGGACGGAGGCACCGAGCCAGCCGACGCTGAGGTAGTTGGGTCCTCTCCTTCGTCGACGTTGCCGAAGACTGCATCTTGAACCTCGCCATCTGCGCGTGAAGGAACGCCGACGAGCTCTTCGTCGAAGTTCTTCTTGTTCTGGTTGGTCGATGGTCATGGTTGCGACTCTATCGATGAAGGTGGGAGAGGAGGAGGGGGGTGGAGCGGAGAGGAAGGGTGGTTTTGGTGGTAGAGTTGTGGAGGTGAGTGATCTTCAGAACAACACCAGGCAAGGGAATGGTCAAGTTATACATTTGACCGTTCCGGAGTCTGCGACAGGCGTTCGGCCTTACAACGGCTCTCGCAGGCGTGGCCAGCCAGATCAATTAGCAATTAGCATTTGGTGTTGCCACGCTAGTTTGGTTCGCGATAGCGGGCAGACCCCGGGCCTCCACAGCATGGAGTGCCGATTGAAGCCGTGCATTTCTAGACTCGTACGCATATCTTTTGCGTGGCGTTCAGCGCTGATAGTACTTTGAGACGCGCAAAATTATAGCCAAGTAATTTAGGCAAGCGGCAAGCTTTCGATTCGGCAAGCCCTGCCGCTTTAAGCCGAGTAGCTAATTCTTTTATTCTCTCAATATTGGCATCAACCGCATGCTCGTGAGATCCTGACGAACGGCTGGGCACAGGCACCCTGACCATGCTTCGCGGAGCCCCAGACCGCACGCACTCAATTCGATGGGTTTTTACGTAAATGCTCGCGTTCGTACCCACAGATTTTGTGCTCTGGGCCTTGCGTGGTCTTAGTGTCGAGAGTTGAAGATGATAACGGTTTCACAGTCTCAGGAGATCCAGATCCTTCACTGATTCGCACTGTCTCGTGGCACAGTCTGACCGAATAATGATATACAGGCAGATACCAAGCTGCGTGTACCTGCTCAAATAGGCAGATAACAAGGCACAGAGGCGTGGCCCGTCGCGCAGCCTTGTGGCACCGGATGACGGGCAGCGTCGATCCTTTCTGTGCCGTTAGCGGAGAGCGCACCCGTTTCGAAGGTTCTGCTGTTGCTCTTCGGTCGTAGGTTCTTTTTTGCATGGCGTGGCAGCGCTTGCTGCGTCTCCTGCTCTTGGCCCATCTCACTGTGACAGCGGCAATTATTCACCACCCGCCCTCCGCCGGCGCCAGGCTTGCGGACGTCCCACCGCACATGGCGAGAAGCCGTAGAGAAGCCTCGCGGACTCGGCGGAGTCGACCGTCAAGCGTACCATTCTTGTCACGCGTGCTCCATGTGGGCCTGAATGCAGCGCACGTTCTGAATATTGGTATTCTTTTACGTACTCTGTCGTACTCCCCATGGGCAGCTAGTCAAGTAATGCCGACTCCATTGTTCTCCATGTTTGTAGTGATGATTGTACGTAAAAGCTTCGTCTCCGTTTCAACTGAGGTCGATGTTGCCGACAGACTGATCGCACGAGGATTGACAGGTCGGAATTGTGCAAGCGTGGCTGCAGCCCTGAAACGCCACAGGATCTGGGGATGTCGTAGCGCGAAATGGATACCGTCGGCCTAAATTTTACCTCGAAAACCATACACTTTTCTACGACAACGTGAGACGTCACTTGCATTCCTCCGTATCACCATGTTCACACTAGACCCCGGAACCGACTGCTAGTGCTAGATAAGGTATGAATGCTTCACTCTAAGCTATCTAAGCGAATTGAATCCTCGAGGTAGCCTACGAACTTCCCGCGTCTTCGCATCCCCAGAATGCTATACGATTGCATTGACGATTTTGCGTGTTTTCTCTCGATGGTCGCTATGGTCGTTGCGGCTCGCTTCAAGCCACCGCGCCCGATATCGCTCATAGATGTACTGTCTCGACTGTGTCCAGGCTGGAAGAACTGCGTGCAGCTTTCAAAGCATTGGGAACACTGAATCCCCTTTGCAGACTCGGCGGTCTTTTCCCATTGACGTGACAAAATGTAAAACAATGTGCATAGTGCATGTAATGTATACATGTATGTACATGTACCTGCAATCTCACACTAACCCTAATAACCACATGTGATGTGAACGCTGGATTCTCTTTGGAATGATAATCTTGGTTTTTAAAGGATCTGAGTTGATCAGAATACCTATATCGATTGTTCCGTTGCATGCAGAGTCATTGTCATGATCAGCGGGTTCAATACAGGGGTTTGAATGGAGTTGCGCAGTGTTGGGAGCTATCCAGCCCGCTACGCAGGCTTGAGGTTACCACATGTACCGTATGAGTGTCAGAATCCGGTCTTCAGTAGATTCCTTGCCCGCAAACGACGCAGACCGTCACAATGTTAAGGAGGTACGTCCACGAATGCAGAACATCGCCGAGTGTAACACTTCTGTCCTCACAAGCATATAAAGAGCCGCATCGCGTGACAAACCTAGGAATCTGGCGTGTTTGATAGCACCTTTGTCACAAATACACAGAGATGCACGTCGAGTCAAGAAGTGTCAAGTAGTGATTTCTGAACATTGGTTTAATTTACAATCGCTAAAAACAAAGATGCTATATATTTTGTGACATCATTTCCACAACCACCTTCCCATTCCTACTCGTCATCATCCTCATCCTCATCGTCTTCCTCCATACCCTCAGCCGCGTCGACCTCGAACGTCGGCGCCTGATCCACGCCAACATAGTCAGCACTCATCAGGAACAAAGTGAGCTCGTGCTTGCCAGGCGTGGGCACTACAAGCTCGAGCTTGGTCTTGAGGGCTCTGGCGATCGTCACTCTCTTGATAGCCAAGAGCGACTTTGTGCTCTCCTCGCCAACAACCAGCCACCAGTTCTCAGTCTTCTCGGCCGGATAGAAAGGTGCGTGGACCGTGAGGTTGGGCTCTTCGTCTTCCTCGATTTCCCTCTCAACAGAGACGTTGAGAATGCTCGGTGCACCTGAGGTGACGTCCTCCGGATCCTCGAGCTCAAATGTGAGCTCGACGTTGGGATAGCGCTCGTTGGTGAAGCGCGCTGCGTCGCCCAGTTGCGCGTTGCTGAGACCCATTGCTTTCACGAGCTGGCCGTAATTGGGGTTCTCGCTCGGGTCCATGGCTTCCATGAACTCGAACACGTCGCTGACGCCGGCAGTGTTGCAAGCCTCGACCACCTCGGGCTCGAAGTGGGGGATCTGCTTAAGTGGCGAGTCGCGGTCCCACATGGCTTGGACGACCATCTGGCTCATTTCCATGGCGCTCATTGCGTTGAGGTGACCCTCTGAAGAAAGCACATCGACAGTGGCGCTGAGGAGGCTGAGGACCTTGCGGAGCACAACCTCTTGATCTTTGGCAAGGTCGGTAGGCAGCTGCATGCGGGAGAAGTGGGCTTGCAAGAGAACGAAGGCCTTAAAGTGAGGAGATTCGAAGTTGGTCTCTGCAAGTTTGACAGGGACGCGGTCATAGATGCGCTGCAGAGTGTGCTCCTCGTGTCGACGGATTTGGATGTCCTCGAACTCGGTAGCGGCTGTGATAATCTCCAAGATGCCCTTCAGCTTCGTGTTGCGCTTGAGCGAGAGCAGCAAAGTCTGCATACTAATGAAGGAGATGTTGTAGTATGCCGCGATCATGGCAGCGTTCATCGGCTCGACCGTGTCCTCATCTTCGTCGAGTTCGATCAGCTTGGCTTCTGAAAGCTCCTTCAACGTACTCTCAACCAGCTCAGACAAGTACGCGCTAAGACCTTCATGTGACGTGTCTTGAAGACCATAGAAACTGGGGTTTGCCAGGAGCCTCCTGTAGAAGTATGTGTAAGTCGACCAGTCCACTGCGTCCTGAGTTGACTCAATGGTCTTGGTACTGATCTCTGTCACAAAGGCATCGTGGAAGAAAGTCTGCAGCTGACTCTCGATGGGAAGCGCTTCCTTTAAGAACTTGCTGTAATAGTCGCGCTTGACAGCCGGGCACATGAGAACACCACGGCTCTCCTTATCTTCTAGTGATCGACCAGCTTTACCGAACATCTGCAACACGTCGCTGACCGGGTAGTCGATGTAGCGATGCTCGCGACCCTCGAAGAATTGTGTTCCCATGATGATCACAAGGTATGCAGAGCTCTGGATCTCCCAGCAGCAGTCTCTAGAGACGAGCATGACTTGGACAGCACCCTGACTGAACAGGTGGTCCACAATACGCTTGTCGCCCGCAGACATGGCCTCGTGGTAGTAAGCGATACCATGAGACAGAGATTCGGCCAGCGAACGTTCCTTGACTTTCTTCAACAGAGGTGCAATGCTGTCGACATCAGTGTGCAGGAAACGGTCCTCGTCATCGTCTGCGATGCAAGCAGCAAGCAAGTCAGAAGCTGTCGCGCGCACCTGCTTTCTGCTAGGCACAAACACCATCGCTGGCTTGTCGGAAGCATGCTGCAGAATGGCTTGGTATGTGGGTTTCGTCATGGCAAGCATGAGCGAAGGGAAGTGAGGAATAGTGAATGATTGCAGGTGCAAGCCCAGGGGAATCGGTCGCACTGATGGGCTGAAGTTGTAGATGGTCGCTTGCTGGCTCCAATCCATTCGCCGACGTCTCTCGCGTTGGCAAGGGAAACACTCAAGCCCACAATGCGGACACTGCTCTCCAGGTTTGCAGCAATGGCCTGGGTACGAGACACGATAGTCTCGTAAACATAGCCGCCGTGACCTCCAAGCAGATGCAGGTCATCAGCGATCAAAAGCTTAGTGTTTTGCACATTTTCCTGCGCTGCCACTGGCGAGACATCATATCCCACTGTGCGGGCGTTGCTAGAATGAGATCACCGCGCTCAAGCAATTTCAGGTCGGCAGCAGTCTCGCCGATAAGCTTAACTACTTCTTTACCGCCTGCCAGCTTGGCCAGACGAACCTGCCATGCCTTGTGACGGGCATCGACTTGTTCCTGGAACGGTGCAATGTAGACAGCCTTGCCAGAGTTCTGCTTTGACCAATGCCTGAGCAGTGCAAACTCGGCACATACGGTCTTGCCGCCGCTCGGAGCACATCCAACAAGCACACTTTCGTCGGACTGGAAGAGGTGGTTGAAGGTTTGCGACTGGATTCGGTTGAAGTTTGACCAGTCAGGGTAAAGATCCACATATTCCTGTCGCTTCAGCGCCGCCACGGGCAATGGTTGCAAGTCAAGGAGTGGTGTGTGCGAAGGGAACTTCTCAGGCAGGTGCAATTTCTGGAAGCTTAGCGCCAGCTTACTCTCAGCGTGCATCCAACGGTCCGAGACAACAGTAATGAAGTAATTCGGCGGCATTGGGTCTGTAATTGGGACGGTAAACTCCACGAGATGCTCGTTCATCTCGGAAACAGCGTATTCCTTGCGCAACAAGAATTGGTCATGGAAGAGGATCTGCTCGCCATCGCAATCCTCAACAATGATCCACCAACCCTCGGCACGGCCGTGCAGGTTGTCATCCCACTCGAAGTTGGGAGTCAGAGTGAGCTCGACACGGAGCAAGCTCTTTGTGATCGGCTGCACTTGCGCCTGTACATCAAGCCTAGGGAAACGTGCCACCATATTGCAGACTTGTCGGCCGTGCTTCTGCATACCAAGAAGCTCACCCATGCGCGGAGGGTCTAGGTCGAAGTATTGTTGCCAGGGCACATCGATGCGCTCAGCCTTCTTGATAATTTCAGGCGAGCACTCGGGGAACTGCCTCAAGGGGGTCATAGTTGGCCACATACGCTTCTCTGCCGTCTTACAGAGAGCGAGAGCGTCCTTAGCCACTCCGGCCCATCCCTTCTTGAGGGCGATCTCGAAAATGGCTCTCAAGATACGGCCGGCTGATTGGGTGACGTACACAAGATCAGCCATAAGGGCAAGTCCCTCAAGCTTCAGTCTGCTGACAAATGCCTGCAGAAGAACATTGATCTTGCAGTGCGGCTCATCGATGGTCTCCTTGACTGGGATGGGTACGCGACCAAGCAGTTTAGCAAGCTCAAGCTTCTCATCTTGGCGTACTGGGATGTACTTGAATTCCTCGCTCAGTGCAAAGATGCGGAAAAGCTCGATGGGGCTGACGGATGGCTGGATGTTGCGGTTGTATGTCAACATGCTGTTGTGCGTAATGTAGTAATGACTTGCAACGCGACCAAGCTCGGTAGACTGCAGACGTCCACTCTTCTTGTCGTACTTGACCAAGCTAGCAGCTTCCAGCATGACAGCAGCCGAATGAATCAGATCGACTCTCCGCTGCTCCAGTGTTTGGTCGTCATCATAATCTGGGCCGACCTGGTAAAGTCCGGGCTGACGCAGCATACGGACGAAAAGATATGTGTAACCGAGCCACTCCACACCTTCATCCCTAGTGCGGATATTTCCAAGGACGATTTCGGCATTCAGGTTGTCCGCGAGCTTAGATGCCAACTGACTCTCAATAGGGAGCTGCTGGTTCAGCAAGGAAAGGTAATATTGCAGTTCAGCCTGCGATGTGATGATAATACCTTCACCGTATGTATCGTACTGTGGGCGACCTGCACGTCCAAGCATCTGCAAGACATCTTGTGGACTGAGCTCGACCCAGCTACCCTTTTCAGGAGAGTATACCTGGGTGCCCTTGATGATGACGGTGTGGGCTGGCAAGTTCACACCCCAGGCGAGAGTAGCTGTGCAAACCAAGACTTGGATGTGGCCATCGGCGAAAAGATCCTCGACAGTGGTTCTGTCGGCTCTGCTCATGCCAGCATGGTGAATACCGAAACCATATGGCAGAACGTCCTTGAGATCAGCACTTGCCGCACCGTCGGCCTCGTCGCGCAGAATTTCGCGAGTGGCACCATCGGTGCGCAAAATCTGGCCGATCGTCTCGAGCTCCATTGCCTTGTCGCGAATGTACTTTGCGGTCTTTGCAGTCTCCTTGCGAGAATGGACGAAAATGAGCATCTGCTGCTTGTTCTGTCCAACCTGCTCTAGAGTCTTGGTGTAGCAGACATCGTTCATCGTCTTTAGTTGTTTGATAGCCTTCTTCTCCGTGACACCAATGAACTCTTGCTTGAGAGGGCAAGGACGGAACGTACCGTCGAAGTGGAATACTCCGGTCTCCGGGTCCGCTCTCAAGAAAGTGGCCACATCGCGGTAGTTGGGCAAAGTAGCAGAGAGGCCGACAATGCGTACAGGATCTCCAGTGTGCTCCTGGCGGCGGATCGTACGCGCAACGATGCTTTCCAAGACGGGTCCACGATCGTCATGCAACAAATGGATTTCGTCGATACAGATAAGGCGCACGAGATTGGTATAGCTGGTGTCGGTAGCCTTGCGAGTGATGACATCCCACTTTTCGGGAGTTGTGACAATGACCTGAGTATCCGCAATTTGTTGCTTAGTGAGCTGTCGGTCGCCAGTCAGCTCCGAGACAGTAATGCCGTATGGCTCCAGTCGCTTGCCGAAGTTACCAACTTGCTCTTGTACAAGAGCTTTCAGAGGCGCAATGTAGACGATCTTGAAGCTATCCAGATCAATTTCACCAGTTTCGGGGTTCCTGTGCTTGCCAATCTCACGGAGCATAGTCAACATGGCAACGTTGGTCTTGCCAGAGCCGGTCGGAGCACAAATGAGCATGTTGCCGTCATCTTCGAACGCAGTTGGGTAACATCTTGTCTGGATTCTGTTAAGCGATTTTGAAGAACCGAAACCGGGCTGTGCCCACGCGGGCAGCTCAGAGGTTGGCTTGAGTGGTTCTGAGGGATCGAATTTAGGTTTCGGCGCAGGTACATGGATCTCTTCGTAGCCCTTGAATGTTCGTTTCGTCGAGCCTTGAGGTAGACGAACATTTGTGTTGGTCATGGTATGGTTGCCTTGGTCAAATTTGAGGTCGTCAATGTTGAGCGTCTTTCGAGGTTGCAGGCCTCCTACTAGACCATCCTTGGTGCCTTCTTGTTCTTGTTGTGTGGGTACTTTCGCGTCCAAATCCATGGGATCCAGCTTGACATTCAGCTTCGCCTTGCCATCGCTTGCTGGTCCGTCACGACCTTTGAGCTCTCTCAGGATACTGGCATGACCAGCACTCTGCATTTCCTTCTCGATAGCCAACCGCGCCTGTTCATCTTCTCCAGCACGTCGCCACCTCAGTACCCAAACAATTTTGTCTCTATTCTTGACAAGCTTGCCGACGAGCTCGGGGTGTTCATAATCGAAGAGTTCCATGAGGTCGTTCTCGACTTCGCGCAAAGGCTTAGGCTCGCCAGAGTCGCTCTCGAGAGCAGACATGATCTCCTCTGACTCCCGGGTCTTTTCCGACTGAATGTGCGCATCCTCATAGAGCTGTCCAATCTGCCGTTGAAGCCAATATGCATCAATCTCGTGTGCTGGTACAATATCAGGATCTTGTTCAACCTCTTTCTTTTGTGGCCTGCTCTCGATGACCATGCCATCTTCGTCGGCTTCCTCGTCGTCTGCTGCGGCTGGTGGAGGACCGTCGGTTTCGCCAGTAATTTCTTCTGTGCCCATTTGAAGTTCATCCTCTGATTCCTCATCCTCATCCCGCACTTCGAAGGTCTGCCCTTTGCCCTCCTCATCCTCATCATCGTCTTCACCAAAGTCGACAGCGACACCCTGGCGCTCGTCGATATCGGCACCATCACCTCCCTCGTCGCCCATGTCTTCATCTTCGTCTTGAGCATCGTAATCGGTGATTTTCTTTCCCAAATTGACAAGCATATTCATCTCTTGGCTTGTGAGGGTCACGCCTAGAATGTCATCAATTTCCTTCTTCTTGTCAAAGTCCTTCATGGTTTCGTCTTTTAAGTATTCCAAGATCGAGTCCGTTGCTGAAGCTGTCACGGCAAGTCATAATCGCCGCCCATCTGCGCGCAGTCTCGGTCGCAATGAGGTCGTATACATCCTTTGTCGCAGCTGTTCGAGGCCTGTATCGTAGACCCTCGATATCCAGATCACCTTGGCTTAATACGCCTGCTGCTCTGGTATTCTGTAAAGGCTCGGTTCGCTTTCTTTTGCGTGCCTGCTCTTGTGCGGGTGGGCGCGCAGGTGCGTTTTCGCGTGCTGTCCTCGAGCCCATGTCGCCTAGGTTGATGCGACCTGCTAGCGATTCCGGATCGCCTGTGTTCTCATCGCCTCGACGCGACACGAAACGACGGTCGGCCTGCAGGACCAAGTTGGACATTGCGCCATACTTGTACTGGCTCATGTTGTTGTCGCCTCCTCCTCCTCCTCCTCCACCAGCGCCGCCTTTCTGTTGGTTCGACATTACGGCGGGAATTGTTCGCTTGTAGGCGAACAAGCCGTGGATGTCAATGTGTAATGGGTGAAGAGTGGATGTTTCTGGTTGCATGTACCGCCACGCGCAGCTTTGCGAACTTATGCGTTGCATGACTCGCCGTCTAGCGCGAAGTCAAGCATGTTGCTGGCTACCTTTCCTCTCACAGTGACATACTCGATACAATGGAACGCATTTTAGCGATGATCCAAGAAATATCAAACTCTGGCATCGCCGCTCGCGCACCCATGAACGTCCGTATCACTCTTTCATGTTGACCCAGTAAGACAGACCCTGGACGTGCAAGGTAAGGCGGAATTTAGCAGATGAGGCTGAGTCGCTGCCTGGCTGAAGGCATCTGTCGGCCATTCCCTAAGGTATAAAGAGAGGACGTCGAGTCTTCCACAGCACTCATCTCACGTCTTGACAGAAAGACACAGCTTCGTTAAATCTCCAATTTTCTCTACAATCCCAAATGGCTCCCGCGAACAACGTCCCAGGCTTCACGCCTGGCAACATGATCGTCGAGCCACCGACAACCACTAATCGAATCGCAAAATTCCCGTCAGATGTCATTGCGGCAGATGCAGAAGCAACACATATCCTGATTCATCCTCGATACCCTGGACTGCTCACATCCTTCCTGGCCTACAAGCGTGACCATGGCTCTTCGCATGAGAAGTCGCTCTATGCTACCATGACATGGCAGCAACTCGCTGCTCGCTTCCTCTATGCCCGCCCTCTGACGTTCGTGGGCCCACGAGACAATACAATGCTACGTGATGGTACTCAAATCGACCATAACGCATATCAAGAATGGGATCGCAACGGCACATCCTTGCAGCATCTCAACACTCACCTGACACTTGAGAACTACCTCAGCTACGACGAAATCATGCTTGGATCTCTCCTCGGAGTGAGTGGTCCCTCTTTCTTCATCAACACTGGGAGCCGTGGCAATTGTGCTCGACCTGCGGCGAAAGATTCATGTCAATCTCGCGGCGTCATTGTTGGATTAGTCGGCTCTCGATTCGAGCGACAGCATCGCATGGACTCCGTGCACATCTTGCCTCCACCTTCTGCCAACGATAAGGCTCCCACGCTCCAGGATCCTGCCGTAAGCGACATGATCCAATCATTCTTCGGAGCACCTCGGGACGCGTCGAAGGAATTTGATGTCCCTATGTACAAGGCACGCACACGCATCACAGCAGATATGTTTTTGCTGGAAGCCAACGCTCGTGCAGCCGAAGCAGGGACTAAAGCGTGGGCATACGTCGTCGGCCTAGGCCTCGGTGTGTGGCAATACTATCATCAACAACGAGAGTGGTATGTTGAGGTGTTTGGCCAAGCAATCGCAGAGCTCGATCTTCCTCATGTCAGCACGGTGGAGTTTGCGTATATCAACAATTTGCCTGCTGATCTGGAGAGGGAGGTGATCAAAAGCGGGGCCAAAAGAGGCATCCGGGTAGTGTTCAGCCGTCGAGATCCAGCGGAAAAGCTGGACGGTGACGAACTGCTCGTTTTGAGTTACGCTTGGGATGGCAACGCATTTCCTGGAAACGAGTATTGGATTGGTAGCTTGGCAGGATCAGGGGACCCGGCAGCAGCGTGTATGAGTACTGTGGCCGAGCTTCACAATCCGCTGGCGAATCTAGGATTCACACAGAGGATCAAGATCGCAGGCAGTAATGGGTACGCTTGATTGCTGTTTTGCAATCGGCAAGCATACACAAATCCTATTGAGCTCTCTTATTTTGTGGTACTTTTTTACATGACCGCCATGTCGTGGTCACATTGGAGTAAGATATATGTGTAGCGAGTATGAAACCATTGATACGAGCAGTATTATCCAAAAAGTTTAGTCTGATATGTTCGACGCAAGTGATAGGCAAATAGATGTACAAAATAACTATCCTGCACCCTATTTAGGGTTTCCCTGCAAGGTGGGCTTGTTTCCGTCGATCCACGATCCACCCCGAGGTACATGTATGTTGCAATTGAAGGTGCCGTAGACTCATCTCTACACGTATCTTGTCCCACATCTGCACATGTTTGAGGTTGTCCTAGACGAATCTCCACTGCTCTAACCAAGCCACAATGTCGGACTCAACCCGCAACCTCGCTGTGCAGTCCATCGACCACGTCGTCCTGACAGTGGCATCCATCCAAGCAACAGTAGACTTCTACACGAAGCACTTGGGCATGACCCACGAGACATTCGTCTCGGGCGAGGGTGTCGAACGGTAAGGACCAAAGAAATGAACGGCACCGATCAATCTAGCTAATGCTCACTCGTCACAGCCACGCTCTCAAGTTCGGCAACCAAAAACTCAACCTCCACTTGTCCGGGCACGAGTTCGAGCCCAAAGCATCGAAAGTGCAACCTGGTAGTGAGGATTTGTGTTTCATCACGCAGCATCCTATTGACGACGTGCTGTCGAAGTGGAAAGGCGTTGGCATCGAGGTTAGTCTTCGCCCGGTCATGAGCTTGTTGAGGTGCATTAGTACCGACTACTTACACATTACAGATACTAGAAGGCTCGAAAGTCGTCGAACGGACTGGTGCCGTAGGCAAGCTACGGAGTGTTTATTGTCGTGATCCGGATGGGAATTTGATTGAGTGAGTCTCCACTGCACTGTGGCTTTGTCGTATTTACTGCTGACGTTGCTTCTGTACAGAGTATCTAATTACGTATGATATATTATCACTCAACCCTCACGAGTGGTGGCTCTCGTTGAAGAATGTACAGTCTCGGCTGCATCTTGATGACTGGCCAATAGCCTCGTGAGACTGTGGCGCGCACCTGTTCGCCAATAGAATAGTACAGTAGCTTGGCTTGCGAGACAACATCTTCACCCTTGATTTCGCTTGTGCTCATATCCTCGTCACGTGGTCGTAGAGTGACACCAGCAAACCCTTCGACCGTATCAACGACCTGCCAACTGCCAATGATGACCTTTGGGTCTTCTGTTATCACGTAATCGAATTGCTGCCAGAACACAGGATCCAACAGAGATTCGCTAGCTTCGGTCTTGTCGTAGATCCACGTCGGCTGCATCTGGAGGAAGCGAGTCACTCCGGTCTGGCAGGCAAGATTATCCAAGTGGACACTTTTTCCTGGTTGAGTCTCGATCTGGTGGAGTCGTTGCAGAGCCGTACCGCCAGGGTAATTGAGGCTCGAGACCAGCATGAGACCAGAGCTTGCAAAGAACGACCCCAGCGTAGTCACAACAAGAGCGAAACTCAAGAATCGGTAGATCAGAGTCTTCGCTCGACGTGTCCAGATCCAGGACGCACCCGCTGCAGCGACTGCCGTAAAGGCAGGGATGCTGTAGACTATGAACCTCCATTCTTTGTGCGGAAGCAGACTGTAGACACCCATGAATGCAACATGCGGTACTAGTATGTCTTGACTTGTCCTCTGAGTCGACTTGACGCTTAGCGCAAGAGGTATACAAACGAACAGGGTCATTGGGTTGAGAAGCAGACGCGGCAAGGCGTTGACAAAGTACCACGTCGGCGGGCTGGTACCCCAGTCAGCCGACTTCCCTAAAATTGTGTTATAGTAGAAACCAGTCCATTCTGGCCAAGTTGGGAAGGATTGCCAAAAGAACGAGTCGACCATAACAGTTACTAAAAGCCCAATGACACCGCCTGCAATGCCGGCAGGGATGATCTCTTTGGTGAGTGAAGCTCGCTGCCGAACAAGAAGTACAAGCGTTTCCATTGCCAGTAAGATCGCGATCTCGGAACGAAAAACGACACCTGCGATCGTGAGCAAGTACAACGCCAGTCGTCTGCGTTTCTGGCTTCTTGCAGACTTGGACGCCACCGCCTTGGCTAGCACCAAGCTGCGCAGAGCGATCGTCGTGGCCGTGAAAGCGAACATGTTGGGCAGAGTCCTCGAAGCATAGAACATAACATGGAACTGGCTTGCTTGTAACAAGACGAACCATCGGCCTGCGATCTTGCCATACGCTGTATCGACAGCAGACCTGAGAGACAAAAGGGCCAGTGCATTGACGAGTCCTAGGATTGCTCTGGCGAGCATTTGCACCTGATCGGGAGAGCTCAACAGGGATGCGAAAGGAGTCGACGCTCCGGCCAGAACTAAGGCGCCTGCAAACGTTCGTGGAACCGATCCAGGAAATGTGGCATGGTCGAACTTGTCCGCGATGGCGGCTGTCGCATTAGCCCATGGTAGGCCATAATTGAGGATATCGTGTGTCGCTTGGATGTTAAATGACTCTTCCACCTTTGTGTAAGGAGCGAAAAAAGAGATGGACCAATATAAGTCCGGGTATGAGAAGGTTGATGGCGAGGTCTACAGTATTAGTTTGGGCTCCATGACATTCCGCTGGGATGAATTTACCAAGCATTTTGCTATGTTGAGGACCTCGCGTCCATGTACTCTGCGATACGCTAAATTGTAAAGCACGCTCGGCGTAGTGATGCGCCAGCGACATTGATGTTCAAGAGGCGAGGCGAGTTCAACCTGATGGGCTGGCTCGGGCTTTGGCTTGCCGCACTGTTGACACCTCACGAACATCCCGAACCGCTTGCGCAGGAACACATCTGTACACTCTACCACTTCACCCAATCCCGGAACAACCAGCAAGCGAACATGGCCACACTATTCTTCTCCTTTGGCGGTCTCTTCCAAGGTATATATCGACCTCTCCAATTCCCACGAGCTACACATGATTCCGACCATGATCCAAAGCTGACCGCGCCCACCAGTCTCCGTCCTCTTGATCAACGCCATAGCAGTTCTCTCAGAAGATCGCTTCCTCGCACGCAGTACGTCTACCCGCATCAATTCAAAGGAAAAGAACATCCGAGCCTCGTGCACGAAAGCATCCGCCAGGAAGCAAGCAAGCAAGCTAACAAGCCACGTAACACAGTCGGCTGGGGCAACGCATCGCAAAACGAGCCCTCCTTCGGCGGCGGCCAGGACGGCGCAAGCGTAAAAGCAAAGACGATCAATCTCATAAACTCAGTGCGGACGCTGATGCGAAGTGAGTCGCTTCCCCGAACCACCAACCCAACCCTTTCCTTCAGAGGGAATGGCAGACCTCGAGACAACAGCGTAAACTGACAATGAGTGAACGTCTAGTCCCGCTCATCTTCCTCAACATCCTGATCATCGTCTGGGCAGTCGCCTTTGGCTGAGAGAGGAAAGGCGCCAAAGAACGTAACAAGAGTCTACTACGGAAAACGCCCGCCAAAAGATATTGACTACGATGAAACCACGATAATGATGACATGTACAATACCGCACAACAGGCTGGAAATCGAGGGATAGAAGGAAGACAAAACGAGAGTAGGCCCGTCTATGTGGACGCGTTCGTTGAGCGCAGGAGACACAAGCGCAGGTCTCAAGGCGTAGACACTTGTACCTGCTGCACGCACCACAAGGTCTGCAACTGCTTGCCGGGTGAAAAAGGGCCAGGAAATGGCTCCGACAAAGGAAAAGGCAGTCCGCCAAAAAAGTTACCAAGAGTCAAAAAGGTATTGCACAATATTTACAGCCTATCAAGTCGAGTTCCGCGCTCAGAAAGCGCTGCCAAAACTCATGCTTCTCTGTGTCCCAAGAATGTGCCCAAGAATTTAAGAAAAAGAGAAAAGAATATGAGTAAGTTTTGAATGCCCAAGAAAGATATGTTCCAATGTTGAAAGAACCAAACTCTTCGCCATGCGCTCAAAAAACGCCCCAGAAGTTTTTTTCCAACCATGCGATGCATGCAATGTTTCGATCATTCGAGTAGTCGATCGTTCTTTTCTTACACCAAAAGGGTATACAACGAGGAAACGCAATCGAGGTTCAAGATCCAAACAGCACAAAAGCGGCAGACCACGTTCTTTGCGCACTCGTAGTCGACCCAGCTGTAAAAAAGGCGATGCAGTCCCAAAGTCCCTGTCTGCCTGCTTTTCAAGATCTTACATCATAGTCGTGCTTTTTTCGTCCCAACTGAATCGATTCTTCTTAGCCTTCTCCTCAGCCTGGGTCATCTGCCCTTCAGGCGCGAAAGGAGACTCTGCCGAAGCGCCCTGAGGTACTGTAGGCAGGCCGCCGCCTTCCTTGTCCTGTCCTTACCGCCAAACAATTTAGCTTGCCTCGTAGACTGATGCTGCCGTGGCGGGCGAATCTCGACAATCCGCCGGTCTTCTCTTCTTTGCCACCAGAAGGAGACATGGGACCTTCGTCGCCGCGCTTCTCTGGCTTTCTTCGGCAGCGGTGGCTTTGACGCTTCCATCACGGCTGCCATGTCGGCTTCTTGTTTACGCCATGCCTCCATGCGCTTGTTGGCGCTTTCTTTGCGTTGGGCTGCGAGGCTTTTTCTTCTGCTTTTTGCGCTGCTTTACGCTCTTTCTCTTCGGCTTTGAGCTCTTTCTTCGATCGAGGTGGCATGACTGGGTTGATGTTGGGCATTGGAGGATGTGGTCGGTAGGCGAGCGAGGGTTGAAGGCAGGAGCGGTGGCTGCGTGAGCAAGCGGCTTCATGTGGTCCAGTATGTCGTGCGGTGGGTCGTAACGGTCTGTGTGTGGTACAATCCTGTCGGCGACATTGCACTGTCTGGTGCTGTTCCGCATCAGAATTTCGAGGCTTCGTCGGTTGCTGTCCTTCTGCCTCTTGTTCTTTCAGCATAGCTTCCATAGTAGTTTCTTGGTAGAACAAAACATAGGCGCATGCCAACTGTCTCGCATCCTGTCCATTTGCCGGAGCCTCTCCGCCGAAGAAGTTCAAAACGTAGCTCTTGTCGACTGGTTCAACGAGTTCATCATCGAATAGCAGCCAGCCACGATCTTGAGTCTTGATGACGCTGACATAGTGGCCGTAGGGTCCGCCACCAATATGTACCACCACCGCATAAAGCTCATAGAGCCTGTCCGGGTCTTCGGCGTCATCGGTAGTGTTGAAAAGTCGTAGATAGAAAGGGTAGACAACCCGATGGAACAGCTTCTGTAAACGCTGCATATCTTCGGTGTACTTGAAACGCTTCAGGTGCAATGCCAGAATACGGGCAGACGCTTGATCTTCATTCGCTTCTCCGCCTCTTGCAGACCACCACAGTTATCGCAATGGAATTTATTACGCTCACAAAGCATCTCTTCCTCTGAGAATTCCGGAGACACGATGTAACTGAGGTATGTGCGCTGAGATCGACAGAAAGGTCCAAGAATGGCTCGTCTCGCTGAGATGTGTTTCGCGTTCAAGCACCTTGTTTCGGATGTAAGTGTGCCCTCAAACAGGTCATGTACCCAGTCGTGTCGAGGCCATTTGCTGGGACGTTGGCCCCATTGACACCATTGGTCATTCCTTTTGAAAGCGCATGCTCTGGTGTTGAACCATTGGTTTGTGTCAATTTCAATGGTGTCGGATGCTGGCTCGAAAACATTTCGACATTGTCGACGACCTGATTGAGTAGAAGGTTCAGGAATTCGTGGGCGTCTTGATGCATAGCAGATCTGAACATCTCGTTCTCTCTTCGCAGGATTTCCAAGAACTTGTGTGGGCTGACAACACCAATGCGTGACTTCTGGTTAATCACAGCTTCAAAGATATCCTTCAATGAGGTAAACAAGGACTCATCCATGCCATATTTCTTCGAATCGTCGTAGGTCATGTCAAGTACTGGACCATTCTGAATCGCCATTCTCTTCTTGTATTCTTGAATCCTTGCTGTCTTCAGGTTTAATTGCGACATTAGGTCCTGGCGATTGCGGTTGTGCCACTTTTCGCGCCGGTGACATAAGATTGGGATATGGTGTCGTGCTAGTATTCTTGTGTCCTGTGGCTGTGCCATTGCTGGCAGATTTTGCAATTCTCATCGCTTATGCTCTCGAGGAATGCTTTCGAAGGGAAGTTTATTACATGTCGCGGAACGCTTCTGAGTAGTAAAGGGCGGTTACGATTGAGTTACAGTAGCTGTTGACAGTGTCAGTGTGCGTTTCAATCGTTGGATGTAAGTCGGGTTGCGTTACCATGTTGATCCATACTGTTTGATCCGATCAGCTTACGTTCAACATATCTGTCGTAGGATTGTACTCACATTTTCGAATCCGAAGTATTTGTCGCTTCCGTCTGCTCGGACGGGCTCAAGCGCATCCGGTGCCAGCAATTTCTCCAAGGCTGTGGGTATGGGCGCATTCGGATCTTTCTTTACGGGAGGTGGTGCGGCTGAGGCGCTCGGTGCCTGTTGAAGATGCGACTGTTTAGTCTACCGAATCTGCAGCGGAGAGTGTAATGATCGATGCACCAATCGATGCTATGCAAAGAGACATGATGGAAATTCATAGATGGCAACTTACGGAGCCCGTCTTGAATTTCCCAAAGAACGACTTATTTCCTCCTCTTATGCCGGCCAAACCACCAATGCGCCGCGCGCGCGTTGTGACAAGCTTTGCTCCCTCTGTCTGGGTCGACTTTGCGATCTTTTTGACGAGCGCCTTGTTCAGTATGCAGTGACAAATGTGTTGCCTGAATCGAAGGCGCTGGAGTGTAATGTTCTCAAAGTGTCTGTCGAATGGCGTGCGGGTGTACGTATTGAATGCGAGATTGGAAATTGGCCAAGACGGTAGCTGATGAAGCCGAGATGCAGGCACAGTCGAGGCAATGCGGCGAATCGTGCAAGCAGTGAAGCTTTCAGGCTCTGCGGCGCAGTAGGACAATGTGTGCGGTCGAGCGTAAGTATTGAACGGGCGAGGCAGACAAGGCCAGCAAACGACAGAGCGAGCAGGCGGATGTCATGTGCGGGCGCTCCAGAACGAGGCGAGGGTCACTAACTAGCCGCAGCCGGGGCCGTTCAAGGACGTGCACTGCAAAGAGAGGCGTCGAAGGTGGGGACGGCGTGCAAGTGCTGTTGGTGGCGTCGAGGGAGCGGGATGCAGTCGGGCGAGTGTGTGAAGGAGCGGGCTGGTGCTATTAGTGCTGCTGGTGAATATCAATGATTCTCGTGCACTGCAGCGGCGCCTCGCAGGGCATGGACTTCGCGTGCAGACAGACAGCTTGGGGAAGCGAAGCGAAGATCGGCAACGGAGAAGTGTATCGGTTCGTTCGCGCCGGATGAATTAAGCGCCACGTGCTGCCAGGCCGCAGGAGGGTCAGCGAGGGCCTGCACGGCGGAAGTGGCCGATCGGTGCGAGTGGGTGTGTGATACAGTAGTAGGAGGTATGGCGTCTGCGGCGTTGCGTCCAGGCGTGCATCTGCATCGTCTTCACGACCGCCTGCTGCAGCGGTGGCGATATACCATATCAACGCGCACTATCGTCCCAACGGCATCGATATCAGCAGCCGGGTGCTATGGAGGAACAGGGCACGATGCATAACCGTTCGAGTGATCAACAGAGCGAATCGCTTCCACGCGAACCCGGCAGGTGGGGCTAACCTTCTAAGGTGTCATGCACACCTCCGGCATGGGAACCTGGCCTGCTAACTCCGTGCCCGTGGTCTCGGGCGGTAGCACAACGACTGCCAAATACCTGATGTGCAGTACGCCCTATAACACGTCTTGTTCGTCTGATATCGTACCTCTCGACTTGGCGCTGACAATCGTTCGCACTGGCTTGCCCGCCATCATTCCTCCTATCGCAACTCACCCACCGCCTGCACGCCGCAATCCTTCTCCGAGCCAAGCCAGCCTATGGCAGCACCGCTTGATCATCGATCAGCATCGAGTAGTGTAACCGTTACAACCCCGGAATAATACCTCACGCGCATCATCATGCAGGGCGGCATGCGCAACCCACCCTTCTCGAAGCACAGCGAACATCCAGTAGCGTCAGGGGACGGTGCGGAGAAAGTCGCTTGCGAGCGAGACATAGACAATCGCTCTGATAGCTGCATAGTAGAGAAGGTAGGCATATACACATGTATGGCTAGACTCTCGACGACCATCCCGTGATAGCAAGACATGGCTACGTCTAGATAAGTCACATGATTCTGATAACACCCACCAGTCGCAGCACATCGTTAGCTACTGAGATAGTACTTGTAACTCCATGATGACGATTTGCATCTTGAAATATGTTGTACCAAAATATGCTCTCGCTAGCTAAATAATCCGAGTCCACGGCAGCGATATGCTCGCACAGTGATCCATCCGATATAGCGTCCCAAAAACTCCTCCATCAAAGCGTAAAAAATATCGACAGCCCGCACAGCAAATGGGCAATAAGAAGTCAGAGACAAAAGAAGAGTATATCGGAGCAACACCCTCCTCTTCACATCGGCAGATCCAGCGCAATGGAACTGCTAACATTCGTCTTCCTGCGATTGCCCTCGACGCCAAAAGCTCCACCACCATCAGCCGGCGGCGGATTCTCACTCACAAACTCTGCTCTGATCCTCGCCGCATCAGCGTCCCACTGCACGGCCTTAACATCCCACTCCTTGCGTGCAGCGTCCGCGAGTTCCTGTGCCTGTTGGCTCTGAACCAAGTAAGGCTGCTTTTCCGCATCACTAAGAGCCTTCCACCAATGGCCGAGAGTGGTCCTGATGGCATTTCGGGCGTTGGCTAAACCCGGATCTTGAGCGCAGTGGTCACGACACTCGTCCCACTTGGCTTTGGTGAAGAGAAGGAAAGGGTTGACGCCTGCGCGTAGAGGCTTGATAGGCCTCTCGCCGATTTGGCCGAGTACAGTGCCGACGAGGGCGGCTTCGTAATCGAGACTGCTAGAGAATGAGAAGCCTGCACTGGCCCAGAATGATGGGTCGGTGGAGCAGACGGAGTTCCTGGGTGCACCAGTGGGCTGTGGAGCGCCTGCTGCAGTAGGAGTTGAAGTGTCCATTTCCTGCTTGATTGTCGGCTCTACCGATGCACCGGCAGAGCTTGCAGCACGCGACATCGAAACCTGTGGTGTTGATTTCGGCTTTGCCATTTGGGGGATAACGGGTGTCGCGTATGATGATGTGACCTCTTGCTTGACAGCAGAAGAGCCAACCAGAGGCTCGGGGAGATTAATAGGCCCGATCATAGCGTCCATAACGTCGGCCGCAACACGGAGTCCTGATAAGAAGGCACCATGTACCGTGGCCGGGTGTGTGCCGCAGGTAGCCTCTCCAGCGAAATGCAGATTGCCGACAGACCGGGCCATCACGTCGTAATCCTGTGGCCTCGTCCGAGGACCCACGTATGAGTAAGTGCCTCTCGTGAAAGGGTCGGACTTCCAGCGGCGTGACAATGACCTCGCGAGGCTCGGGTACACTAGAAGTGAAGACCTGTCGGAGTCGTTGTGTGACTTCCTCCATGAGTGTTGTTGTATCCGTCTCCTCTGCTTGGTATGCTGCATGACCAGCCATGAGTGCTATGAGCATTGGTCTGCCACTGGTCTGGGTGGCATTCCAAATCAGATAGAATCTTCCTCTTCTTTGTTCGTAGTGGCGCGGGTTCATGCTATCTGCTCGTTCTGCCTCGTTGAGCAGGCCAAACATGTCGCGGCTGTCGTCCCAGAACGGCTCGTCGTAAAGTAGAATGACCTAGGAGAGTGTTAGTACATGAGCAGCGGCAAAACAAGCTCATAGCCGAGTCTTGCGCGTACCTTATTCAGCAACCCAAAGCCCATCCTGTCAATGGCGCCCTGCTTCCAGCCTGGTAGAGGCGGGTCAAAGTCAATCGCATCGGACTTAAGCACACCAAGCGGTGTTGTAAGGATAACCTCATCAGCCTCAATGACCTCGCCGCTTGTGCAGACGATCTTGGTCACGAGTCCAGAGTCTTCATCATCTTCGCCGTCATCATAATGAATACTGTCGACCACCCGATCAAAGCGCACGTCCAGTTTGGTCGGCAAATTCATCAGACCTCGTGGCACCTGTGTGTAGCCTCCGATGATCTCTGAATGTGCACCCTCAAACTCATTGCCGGTGTCTTGGTCGTGACCACTTAGACTGAGCCAAGGCACTGGCGCAGCGTTGGCGTACTCAAGGTTGGCGTGGTGCCAGTTTAGTAAGCGCATATCTTGCGGTGTCATCTCTAGCAAGCCTTGATACTGCGAGATCGCTTCATCCATAACTGCGCCCAGAGTCGGGTATTTCGATGCTTCGGCCGTTGATCTCAGTGACAAAGTATGATTTTTTGAAACTCCGTCTCTGACCTTCCAGCCCATGTCATTTGCTGCTCGTGCCGCTCGAACTGTGCCGCTGCTGTTTTCCACGACTTGATGTCTTCCGGTGAGTTTTTCTGTGCCTGGCGGGGCATTTCGCCGTCTGCCTCTCTTCATCACAGCTTTGCGCTTCGCTTCGATCAGTGATGGTAGAGGTTCTAGCTGGAATGCATCAAAGCCTTTCGGCAAAGGATCGCGGCAACGGCTGATGAGTTCCTCGTCGCCCTTGAGAGTCTGCGGTCGATGCGCGACTGCTCTGAAATCTCCAGCCCGATCTGTGATGTCCGTGTATAAATCTGTATTCAGCATGTCCCTTCGCTCTTTCACTGCTTTGCCGTTGGTATCGTAAATGGTCAATGCATCAGTCATGAGATGATAATGTAAGCCCAGTTGACCGCGTATGATCGTATCGAGAGGGTTGCCATGATCGAACCCTGTTACGATCATGGCACCCATTTCTGCTGTGTTCCGAAGGTCGTTCGGGAGACTGTCTTTTACTTGACTTCTGAGAGGTTTGGAATACACGCGACCACCGATGCGCTTTCGTCCCTCTATGACTACGACTCTTGGCGGTTGTTCACCATTTTCCAGCCAGTGATCTGCGTATTGCGCAAAGAGGCCTTCCAGTTGTCGCGCGGTTGTAAGACCTGACACGCCTGCACCGACGACCACCACTGTTTTCTGTTTGCTGAACTTCTTCGATTGGAGCGCAGGATTGGAATTTGCCGGTACATCCACACACCCGAAATTGATATAGCCATTTCTTGTCAGCCACTTGTAAGCGACTTCGGCAAGGCCGAAAAAGCGTCCCTCTTTTGCACATCCCGCAGCCTCTTCAACAGTGATACTGCAACGAGGATTGCGAACCCAGAGGCGAAGTATGGCATTGCGTATATTGAGATATACGGTTACTTCGGCGGAGGTGATCATGTCCATGAGAATAGTATTCTCGCCAACGTGCAGCGCGTATGGATCCAGACGTGATGCATGGGCGGCCTCGATGCATTGGCTGGCGAAGACAGAAATCGGGAGTGTGTAGGGTATTGAAGACCGTGGTTTCACCACATCTTGCAACTTGGAGATCATCGAAGCACGGCGTATCCTTGGAATGTAGGTTGGCGCCACTGATTTATCTTTGGGCGGCCGGCCACGCCTCTTAGGTTGCACACTGGAAGTCGGTTGCTCGGGTGTATCAGCGACCTTTTCGATGCTCTGTGGCGTATGCATCGTATTGCTCGCCTTCGAGTTGAGACGAATCGTCGCCTGCTTGACCGTGCCATCAGACATGCGCTTTCTTGAAGGCGAGGGAACGGCATTTTGTTCTTTGTGAAAATCGTCCGCGGCGGTCGATGAACACATAGAAGATATGGCTGTGCTCGCGGCCGATTCCAACGAGCTATATCGCCTCCATTCTCCGTTGGCGTCGACTTCCCAGCTGCCATTGTGAGATTTGGACGGCAAAGGCTTGTTTTGATCGAAAAGATCGCTTCCAGTCGACGACAGACTCGATTCGTCTTCGTCGATACGAACGGGCTTGGCGTATCGGTGTCGACTGGTGCGGTCTCAACCGCTGGGGCGAACCCTTGTGTGATATTGCCGACAGCCGCCATGTCCATATCCTTTGGCCCTTCGCAAAGCGCCATATCGCACCATATGTTCCAGCTATATCGCGGCCGCCATTGAAGTGTGAGAAGCGAGGTCTGCGATATGGGGCGACTGATGCCGGCCGATGTGGCTAGAGGCGGCGGCGGTTTGGATGGAGGAGGTCCAAGCTTGGCGGGAGGCAAATCTTCGCAGCTGCGAAGAACGAGCGCAAATCCGACGCGGCCACAGACAGAGAGCAACAATCGACGTGACCGCTTGATGGCTTCGCGGAGTTGGGATGGCGCCTCTCGTTGCTGATACCTGATCAGGTGGGCGGCCCTGGCCGATGGCGATGGGTCCCGCGCAAGACTCCTCTCGGCTTTTCATCTCAACCCCAATTTGGCAAGCGCCTCGACCTCACTTCACCTCTTCGTGCCTACACCGCCACATACAGAAGTCTACCGCCAAAGGCTGCACCTTACAAAAGATGGAGAGACTTGTTCACGCTATGCCTGGCAGCGCATGAACGCATAGCTTCATAAGCATGTAGTCGGCGTGCATGCCCTCGCTGGGCCTTGATATTTCGAACACCCGAGCAAGTCTCCGCCACTGCTTATGGATGGCCCGGCCTAGTCAAGACTCCTCGGATTGAATAATAGAGTGTGAGGGCGGCGTAGGGCAATATATCATATAGCAATACTGGCTATCATCAAACAGCTGTTGTCGAGGTGACTTGTGGCGGGCTCGGTATCGTGGCACATCCTTCCGTCCATTGTGCGCAACGTTCTATATCCCTCCCCATGCCGCCAAATCCCTCTTCATTGAAAGCTAACAAGACATCAAGGGCACGATCTGCCTCAGTCCCCGACCCGGAGCGATGCTACGCCACAGAACCATGCGCCCGACGCAACTTCCCACTTTCCCACCATACCCGATCCGTCTTTCGCAACACGACCACATATAGCTCCGCATTGTAAGAATGCACGTCAAACGATAATACAGTAAGGATGATCTTCACCTAGAACTGGGAAGAGAAAGCCAAATGCTGTCGGTGTCTGTAATACAATGTCCTCATGGCCGCGCGAACAAACCCACAGAGCATACATCAATGTCCCACAAGTTGAGCGCACGCACAAGAAAAGCAGTACATATCAAGAGGATACATTCATTGCAGTTGATAGTACATAGTCAAAATGTACGTCAAGAAAATTGATTTTCGAAAACTGAACAAAGCCTCTTGAAAATACAAAGTTTCATTCATAAGCTATCATAGAATTCGTATCGCATCGCGCCATGGCTCGCGCAACCAAAAGTCAGCTCTCTGCGAAGAGACTCGGTAAAGACCAGCAACCTTTACTTGCTGCCACCGATGTGGAGCGTGTGCTTGACCTTGTCCGCAATGCCCTCCTTCTCCTTGCCCTCGCTGGGATCAGTTGCACTGCCAGTGTTTGCGTTGGTGTTGTCGCTGGTCAATTCTGTGGCAAAATAGTTAGATCGTGCGCTCGAAAATTGCAATGCATTGGGAAAGGATCAAAGAACGATATTGCTAGGGGAATGGTGTAAACTTACGGTCAGGCTGGCCGGATGAGGAAGAGATGTTCTCGTCGCCACGGGGCTTGGGGTTTTCAGGGACAATGTCGCTCTCGCCCCAGTGCTTCTCGCCCAATTTGATGCCACCAGCAGTGGGAATGGAGGACTCGTTCTCTCTCTTTGCTGCGGTCTTGTTGCCGTCGTGGTGGGGCTTAGTGTGCTCTTCTGAGCCTTGGACTTCGCTCCTCTCGCCTGCACGAGAAGGCTCGTCAGATGTGAGGCCAGCACCAGAACCTGAAACAGAGCCAGAGCCACGGCTGGAGTCAAGGCCAGCGCCTGATTGACGACTTGAGTCGAGACCAACGCCAGATCCGACGCCGGAACCACGAGCAGTGTCGCGACTGTCGGATCCGAGACCAGAGCTGGAACCCAAGCCGGCGCTGGAGCCTACGCCAGAGCCGCGGCTGGAGTCGTGACCGACGCCAGATCCAACACCAGCTTCAGTGGAGCCAAGACCGACACCTGAGCCAACACCTGAGCCACGGCTGGAGTCGTGACCAACGCCAGATCCAAGACCAACACCAGAGCCAATGCCAGCTCCAGTGGATCCAAGACCAGAAGAAGAATCTCCGACTCTGCCGTCTCTCACACCGGAAGAGCTGTTGAGGCCACCCTCGTAGGATCCGCCAACACCGCCGGTAGCTCTCTCAGCAACAACCTTGGCCCTCTCCTCGTCGTGAGGGTTGAGAGTGGGAGCAGGAGTGTAGCCAGCACCAGCGTTGGAGCTGCCGAGGGTAGAGCTTCCGAGGCCAGAGCTGCCAGTGCCAGTGTGAGAGCCAGAGTGGGTGGCACCAAACTCGGAGGCGCCTGCGCCAACGTTGGTGTGTGAGTGTGAGTTGGGACCGACAGCAGCGCCGAAAGCAGGCTCAGCGGTGGCGTCTGTGGTGGTGCCTGTAGCTGGATCGCGAGAAGAGCTGGGGCTGAGGCCGACGTAGCTCTTCACGGTGTCGATGATGCCGCCCTGGTTGTTGGCAGTCGCGTCGGTGGTGGTGGTGTGGTCATGGCCGGTAGAGGTGTAGCCTGAGGTGGGGTTTGTAGACATGATGAGACTTGTGTTGGTTGTGCTGTGTTGTATTGGAGGTGTTTCAATGGTGTAAAGAGGAATCGAGTATTGCAATGGGAGAGAGGAGTTGTGTGTGAGGTGTAAAAGGTTTGTCTACTGGGAGGAAGGGAGAATGATGTAGGTATGGCACCAGACCTCTAGCTCATGGCGCAGGAACAGTCGACGACGTAAAAGCATGCCATCATGGCCATGCTCCGTCACCGGCTCCATCGCCCCGTCGCCTACCAAGGCAGAGGCGTGCGACAGTCAGGCTAGATCGGCACGCAGAATGGGCACGCGCGCAGTCCTGCCGACGATGATTGACAACCGCGCGCACGCCTTTTGCCTGGAGCTTCGTGTTTGCACATTCGCTCGTACCAAGCCGCGGGGTGATGTTTACAGCGGGGTTTGTGACGTCTAGCCGCCCGTCAAGCTCCGTTGGCCAGCATCTGGGCACGCCGAAGATGATGCTTGGTTTGCGAGCTAACTGGCATAAGGCTCTCGCTCTCAACCTGCCTCTAGTATTGCCATGTGCTCGTGGCAAGAGGCAGACAAATACACCGCGCGGCATCGGGCGGCTGCGTGAAGCCTGGCTGCGCGGCAATAATGAGACAATCGGTGGAACAGATGACGATTGGCCGTGGAGCCAGCGAGATCGCCATCACACTATTGCATCAGAGCAGAAGCAGACCAAGATTCGAGTAGCTCCAGTGCTAGTTGGTGGCGTGTGCTCTCGACCATCGCGGTACCCCGAGACGTAGCTACTGCACATCCTAAAATACCTTATCCCCAGAACCAAGGCTGATGCTCGACGCCTTACGTCAAGGGTCCCCTGGACTCGCATGCGTTTGCATAGAAGTATGAAAGAATTGTCACGGCCTGGCGAGCCTGGGCACATACAGGTAGCATTGAAGATCGACTTGTCTTTTGGTGATTGACACCAGCTTGTGCCAGCATCTGACCTCGCAATTATCAACGTCCATCTGTCTACATATATGTAGCAACATTGCTCTTCTTTAGCAAGGATACCATCCGAGCTTCTAGTACCTTGCAGATCGCCGCTGCTCCCTAAGACGACCATCTCCAGCTCAGTCGCGATCCCATCCAGAAGATGCATTTGACTTGGAAGAGAAAGAGCGCCAGGCACCTTGCTGTACATGACAAGCATCAAAGGAGAAAGACAAAAGAGAAACCTGCCCGCAAGCGCAATGCAATGCTGGAGAATGAAATGTGCAAAAAGCCAACTGCATGCAATGTGTGGTAACGAGAAAAGAACAAAAACAAAAACAACAAGGCCGTCATCATTTCTCCTTCTTCCTGCCCCAGATCGATCTCGCTCTCTGTCGACCAGCGGGCTTGGCGTCTTTGGGATCCTTCTCTTTGCTGAGGGTGGCATTAGGCTTCGTCTCTTTCCGCTTGTCGCTAGGTGTATCATCCATGTATTTGGCCTTGTAGATCCTAAAACAGGTGGGTTAGCATTTTGTCAACACTGACTGGGTGGATAGTCATCGCGCGACTTACCAGCTATTACCAGCCATCGACATGCCAAGATCGGCGGCCTTTCTGTACAATGTGGCAGCCTTCTTCATATCTTTCTTACAGCCAATGCCTTGTGTGTAGCAATATCCAGCTTCAGCAAGCGCATCGCAATCACCCCAGCCGCCGGCAACCTCATAACATTGCAGTGCGAGCGGCTTATCCTTTTGACAGCCCCAGCCATTCATATAGCTAATGCCGAGCTCATAGACCGCTAGTCCGAATTGTGCTTTTCTCTTCCTCCGCTCCGCTGCTTCGGTAACTGGATCCGACTTGCCGTCTTTCCTGGAAGCATTTGTGATGGTCTGCTCGACATCCGCGACTTCGAGACCTGAACTTTCGATGGCTTTGCGCAGCCATGCGACACCATCCTCCTGATTTGGACGCATTCCCCAGCCGTGACGGCAAGCAAGAGCATAAAGAAGCATGGCAGTTGGCAGGCCTTCTCTAGCAGCGAGGCGCAGGTGGTATGTTGATTTCGTTAGAGAACCAGAGCTGTGCGCTTGGATACCAATCTCGAGATGTTCTTCCGCTGTCAATTCGGCTGAAGGAGCACGTTGGTGCAGAGGCGTCTGTCTGATGGTCCGATCTGTACTGTCTGTCTGCACTGAGGGAGTAGGAGCATGCTTGATGTTGGCTCTTGAGCCAGCTCGTGGGTCTGCTGAGCGACTGCGTGACATGGATGAGAAACCAGCTTCCCTACCCAGCCGCTCAGTGGCCTCTATTTGCAGCTCAGCCATCTTTTGCAAGCGTTCTGAAGGAGTCGGTGAGGATTCTCTGGCAACCATTTTGACTGTTGAGGGATCTCGAGATCTGTTCTCTTTGGGAGAATCCCAATTGAATTGGTTGTTAATCCAAGATTTGCGCTGCTCAGCAGAGCTGCGTTGCATCTCTCGGCCTCGTGGTAGTTCTTCCGCTTGGTCTTTCCGTGAGGGTGTAGCTGCATTTGCGCCGTTACTAGACATGTCACTGTCGGTGCGCTTGATTTGCCTTGGTATTGACATGTTCCTCTGAATTCCTGGACCCTGAGGTGTGGGCGGGTCATTTTGCGAGACTTGTCTGGACAAAGGCGTGCTAGCAGTAGATTGCACTGTGCCAACAGTCATTGTAGATGCAGCGGAAGGTCTATGAGGTCGCTGCTCTGCAGGTGATCGATTGTCAAACGATCTTCGGCCTTCCAATGAAGGCCGACTGGCGGCAGCAAACTGGTTGCCATGGCTGCTCAGCGGTCTTGAAAAATGAATGAGGGTTTGGGAAGACCCAGCGACGGAACCATTTTGCGAATAATCAGAAGTAACAGATGGTGATCGATGCATTGCTGGTGCCATGGTAAAAGGCGATGCTGACCTTGACTGCGGGTTGCCGTGTGGTATAATCGCGTGGACGACGTCCAGACTGTGAGCCATGATTGATCCCATGTCGTCTTCGAGGCTATCCTGGCGCGCTGGAAATGCGTTATCGCGTGCACTGCGTGGCGAATTGTTGAAAGCCGACGACAATGGCAACCTTAGGCCATGATCCGACTTTTGCGATCGTGTTGAGCCATTGGTCAGAGTTCGAGGATGAGACATGGACCGGTATGAATCCACGCTGCTCGTCAGGCTGGGCGGTAGGTTCGGTGACGGTGCTTCCACGTTCAACATGTTCGATTCCACTGCTTCAGGTGACGAGCTTCTGGGTGCTCCAACATCAAAATAATCTCGTCGCTCTGAGGGAACAGGCGACGGCTCCGGGACGTCGTAGAAGTGGATGCCGCCGAATTCCTCTGGCTTTCCTTGCCAAAACTGCCCAGCATGGGATACTGACTCTTGTGTTTGTTCTTGTTCCCTCCTTCAGTTTGTAGCGATCGGCTGAAGGTGGTCTGTCCTCGTCCTCTCCCTCGCTGACATCGCTCATACCTCCGTCGGTGCTACCGCTGACGTTCCTGAAAAAGCCTGGTCTGTTGGCCAACTCTCTTGCTACGTCGGCGTGTGGCAGCCGACTCAGCCTCTTCCCGTTTTGCGACTCTTGCTCAAACTTCATGGCCAGCATGCGCGAATGCTGCGCAAAGGCGTCCAAGGGCGAGAGCGCAGGTGGAGCCTCGCCCGAGCGCGGTGACGGGAGATCCATGTGGAAATTGGGAAACCGTGGGGGTGTGAGGTCGGCATTATCGGGCTGAGTCCTGGACAAATCCAGGTGTGCTGGTCGTGGACCCATGGCTATCGCTGGTGCTGGTGGTTGCTGTGTAGATGCCCGGGCGACGAACATTCAGGACAGCCAGATGCCTTCGCTCGATGATCGGATCTGACACTGGCGCAAAGCAAGCGACAATACGAACGCGTGCTGGTGTAAGGTACCCGAGTGTCGCAAACTACGTTTCAGAGCGACGTCGGCGGAAACTTGGTGAGGTGTGTTGTTTGAAGGTGACGGTTAATGAGCGGACGGCGGCGCGGCGAGCAGCACTGCCACAGGCGATACGAGCAAGCGAGAAGACGGCGCAGGGTACTTCTGTACAAAAGTGTCAAGTAGGTAGCAAGTCGCACGATATTTGCTGTGGTAGGGAGGCGTCGGTCTGCAGCGTGTGAAGAAGTCTCCCACCCGTGCCACCATGCCAATCATCCAACCTTGTGACCCTGAAAGCCTAAGCACCAATCGGTAGGCTTGGCCTGTGAATGGGCTGTGGCGCCCCTGAGATGGCGTATTGCACTATTCCATCCATTCTCCGACATTGCAAGGAGCGACACTCATTGGTGCTGCTTTGCGTGTGCTGCAATTTGTTGCTGCTCACGGCCTTTGCGCTCCGGCCCAATGGATGGATGGCCCTCCGCAGTCTTCAAGAACTCGCTCCCATCACGGAACCGTGGAAGAAGCCCTCCTTGCGTTTCATCCTGCCTTCTAGAAACCGGGTATTGCTCCACTCCAAGTCGGCACACATTGCCTTCGGTAACAACTGCCCCTATCTGCTGCTTTACTCACCATGTTCACCTTTCGCGCTCAAAGGAAGTATACACATGTATTCTTCAAAGATTAATCGGTTTCTCCCTCGCGATCCTCTCAAGACGAATGGTACAGAGTCCACATATCCTCAAACTCGAATACGCTAGGAGACTCAGAGTCGATCTCCCCACCGAATACTATCGACCGTTACGCCGCTCTAGTAACGCCTCGAGCGGAGCGGGCAGGAGCGACGTCCGAGTATGGCTTCTGGACTTTCCTATCTGGACCACAGATTCGGGTTTTTCGTATTCTCTCTATACTGTCGTTTTCAATGCCTTGGACGTGGCGGAGCTGGCGATCCAGATTATTCATATCTTCATATTCAAGGTACATGTACTCATATGGCTTCAAAACTCTTACACTCCCTCCCTTCGTGAGTATTTGTTCAACCTATAAATACGACTTCGTTTGACTGAAGTCTGGAAAATCTTGTGCCTTCATGTTTCTTGATATCTTCTACTTTGTCTCGTACTGTCCCAGCGCAGATCGTTTACATTGCACGTATCGGCGGCGCCGAACGCTCGCACACATTGCCTCTGTATCATGTTGAGGTACGAACAATGCCCGCCTTCCAATGCATTCATATAATGTTTGTGTTCAAATGTTTGCACACGGGCCAATGTCTCTATAGCCCCAACCCTGTTAGCCCCATGCTCCAGATGGCCTCTCATGCCAGAAATGCGCATACGGGTGTCTGTTGGCATTTATCGGATAACATCTTAAATCAATAGGATCTATACGTATGAGACTATCATCCTGTTGTGTCTATGGCCCAGTGAAGTGCGCTAGTCAGTACATATACCTTAGATCGTGCTCCATCGAACTTTCTTCGGGCAACGGCATCAAAACTTGCATTCAGGCTGGAAAACCTGTGTAGAAACAACGAAGACACACCTTTCGTTCCCGTTCAAACAACATATCAAAAGCTCAAGCGTACACGTATTTATGCTCTTCCTCTTTTCGCCGGTCACTACAAGTTGATACTGCCATTGCATCGATGTCAGACGAGGTCGATCTCGTATATAGCGACATTCCACCTGCGAGCGTCGAACTTTGGGCGAATACACGTAAATAAGGTATTTGTCAAAGATTGCTGCGTTGACCACAAATAGGATATTGCATATTTGATAGAACAGTAATGAGATCTCTTATTTAGTTGTTAGGCCAAAGAATATATAGCCACCACTACTCGTGCCTACGTCCTTGGTCGCTGCCAGAAGCCGTTTCGAAGCTGTCCTTCGCCAAATTGAAGGCAAGCTTCAGGGAGCAAGGCTCAAACAAGGACCAGCACAACTGAAAGCGATCCGTAACTCCGTTCGTCTCCAACGCGTGACAAGATCATCGCGCATCTCCCGCGCACATCCAATAGCAACAATGTCGCAATGAGCACCCGCGAGCCGTCCTCTCCTCGATGCCTTCGCGACGCGCCGCGCGAAGAACTTCCGGGCGCTTTGCGCCAGCCGACGAGACTTCACGGCATCCGGCCTCACGCAACGAACCTCACAACGCCACGCCGGACGATGGGATGTTCCAAGATGGAAGGCCGGCGAAGAAGAGGAAGCTCGAGATACGCGCCGGGCCTAAGCAGCAGACGCTCACCAGCTTGGGGTTCTTTAACCGCGCCGCAACCGCCACAACTCCTGTTCAGCCACCAAACAGAGTCACCCTCACGCAGCCCAATGGTCAGCTGATCGAGACTGTCAATGGCGTACGCTCCGAGCTGGACATCACAGAAGATGACGCGCTGGATGCGGTCGAGAAGGGGGAAATAGACACACCCAGCAAAGCAGTCCCCATACCACAGCCGACAAAACAGCCGGTAGAAAAGCGCAAGAAAGAAGAAAGGAGATCACTGAGAAGTCGCGATGACGGTCCGAAGTTGAAGAGCGAGCTGGCTATGTACTTCGGGAATTTCGAGGACATCATGTTCGAGACGCCTGTTGAGCCGGAGTTCATCACGACGGAGTCGGCGATCTATATCAACGACGATACACCCAAAGCCGCCAAAGCTTCAACACCTTCGCCTAGTAAGAATGCCAGACAGTCAAGAGCAACGCCCAACAGCGCACGAAGCAATGGCATGCTGCCTACTTCAACCATGCAGTCGTCACCAACGAGTTACAATGGTTGTCAGGTAGTGGATCTTTCCACCTTTCTGAAAAACGTGCCTGAAAACAAGGAGGACCCACTTTCGGAAGATGCCTTCTTGAAGTCACATAAACGTGCCGAGCGTAAAGAGAAGCAACTCCGTAACATCGAACGCGAGCGTGCAATGCACGAGAAGTTCCAGCTTGATCGTATATTAGACGCTCTAAAAGGGCACGACTGGCTCAAAGTTCTTGGTATCACCGGCGTTACTGACGCCGAGGCGAAGAAGTTCGAGCCAAAGCGTGACTATTTCATCGCAGAGGTACAGGCACTAGTGGGCAAGTTCCAAGAATGGAAAGATGAAGAAAAGCGACAGCGACTGGAAAGAGAAGCTGCTCTTGCTGCTGAGCGTGAAGCTGAAGAGGACGACGACAGTGATAGCTTTTCCAGTTCAGAGTCTTCTGTGGAGCCACCCAGCAGCGATTTGAACGCCTCAGCTGCCCGACAGCTGCAACAGGAGACTGCATCTGCGATCAAGTCCAGCTCTAAGCAACCTTCATCTGCTCAGATCAAGCCGCAAACGAAATCAAAAGAACGTGCAACGATCCTGCCTCCTCCAGAAACGATTCCGTACCGCCCACCTTCACCTATAACGAGCTTCTATGCCAAGCGTCACATGAGAGATGCTGCTCTCAAGAAGACGAGGCATGGCCGTAGCGTCACTGCTTTTGGGCTGCCGTTACCGGAGCCTGAAGAGCGTGAATTCGAGTTGCCTGACGATTACGTGACGGCAGAGGTGCTGAAGGCCAGAGGCAGGGAGTGGAGGAGGCGCAAGAGGGAGAACGCTGCCAATGCGGCAGGAAAGTGACTCTGTACATACTATCCTATGAAAGATCAATGCATCGTCAATCATGCTTGTTGCTGTCATAATGCCCTCAGGTGGTACCCGTTCACGTATCTTGTTGCACGTGTGGCTGGTGCAGTGTGCATGCCTGACAGTATCAGCTCAATATTTGCTTGAGTGGTATGGCATGTCCAACGGTGCCTCTATGGGGCATATGACTACATGCTTCTGCTCACTAGCCGACCCGGCTGAAGCGAGACAAAATGCACGTGGTCAGTGACTGTACCGAAATCCACCGCGGCCTTCGTCTTCGTCTTGACTGCTGTTAATGGGTAGAAGCCGTCTCGACCAAACGAATGAGCTTTATATTGGTGTTGACTCGCTAGGGTCGACATCAGATGACTAAATCGCCAGTCATCCAAATGTCCGCGGTTTTATAGTGTAGCGGTTATCACTTCCGGTTCTGATTGCCGTCTCCTCACAGAGGAGATGATTGTGATACTCCGGGCAACCCCGGTTCGATTCCGGGTAAGACCTTTTCTTTTGTTGTTTTTGGTGCTTGTATCTAACCTACAGTTCTAGCTCATAAGTCTGCGAACATCTCGATATCCCAGGAGCCGTAAGATGCCAGTATTGGCGGATATAGCTTCAAACTATGAACTATCTCTCGTGGAGATGATTAGACATACTTCGGCAATGCTTAAGTACTAATACATCCCTACCTTCAGCTCTCGCCTTTATCGGAGGATGGTTGCCGCCGAGAGGCTGTTCGTAGACTTTTGAGTACCGACTGTAGGTATCTAGTTCTTCATGTAGTCAAGCAGGAACGATGAGCATGGTTTTGTCCAAGCTTGATCGCGCGGTTTAGATTATTATTGAGCTTTGTCGAAGATTATTCAAACCCAAACGAGTACAGGCGAATTTGGACATTTATAAATGACCACAACCCAGGAAAGGTCTGTTCTTTTCCTCTTTACTTGAGATACAGCGTCATCTGGCAAGAAGTACCGATGTGTTGCTGGACTTGCTCACATTAAATGAGGATCTATTAACAACCAGAGTACCGTGGGCGAATTGACTTGCCAACCTCGCTCCAGCTACGTGTAATACTTAGCATCGCTAAACTCGCAAGGGGTTCGTCATTAGAATGCATATCGCACTCTGTTAGTGACCTGAGGCTTAGCGGACGTCCGCTCGCAAAGTGTGCAGAAGATGGACTAGCTGCGTCTCGCATCCGAAAGCGAGCAGAAAAGTCCATGACATCATCGCAGTAGTGAGCGATGAGGTCGATGCTGAGGCGCGTTGAGACAACAATTGTGATGTGAGCACTGCCCGAACAGAAACATATATATTCTGCTATCGCTTGGGCTCTCCTTCAAGCGTCAGCAGTCGACTTACGCGACTTCACACCTCAAGATGCCTACTCACGCCCCCGTCCACGTTCTGGACGACTACTATCTGGCCATCACTCTCATCATCACGGTGGCGTACCAATTGATAGGCTTCTCGATCGCCTTCACCTTCAAGTTCGACAAGATCACAGACTTCATGGGAGGTTCCAATTTCGCCTTGCTGGCAATCATTACGTTGGCCATGAGCGGTTCTACAGATGCCAGGCAGATCATTACCTCAGTCATGCTCATGCTATGGGCAGTCCGTCTATCGGGCTTCCTACTCTTCCGAATTTTGAAGACTGGCAAGGACGATCGTTTCGACGACAAGCGTGACAAATTCTGGTCGTTCCTTGGGTTTTGGGTGTTCCAGATGCTCTGGGTCTGGACAGTCTCCCTGCCCGTCACTATCCTGAACAGTCCGAACGTGCTGAGAGTAAGACAGCCATCCTTTGGCAAGGCGACCGACATCATCGCCATCATCATCTTTGTCCTGGCGTTTGGTCTTGAAGCCATTTCAGATGCCCAAAAATACCGTTCAAGCAAGGTCCTGGCAAGGAGCCTGGTGCCGTTTGCGATGTCGGCTTCTTCAAGTACAGCAGACATCCCAACTACTTTGCCGAAATTATGACACAAGTCTGTACGTATTGCTTGGCTCTCCCCAACTCCGAAAACACTTTACTGACCATGTACATAGCTATCTACATCATCGCTGTCACACCCGCCAGCTACGGCGCTCTATCATCAAACACAGCGGCGCGTACGCCGCATTGTACGCCAGCTGTGTCGGCTTCATCCTTCTGACCAGCCTTCTCCTATTCCTCTCTGGCCTGCCTCTCCAAGAGCGCCCCGGTGCGAAGAAGCGCTATGAGAAGGGCGTTGGCTGGCCAGCGTACGAGAAGTATCTGCACGATACGAGCATTCTCATTCCCATGCCTCCAGCAATCTGGAGAAATTTGCCAGTGATTGTCAAGCGTACTGTCGGCTGCGAGTGGCCAATGTACGTGTTCGACCCGGCTAAGCACGCGGACCAGAGCAAGGTGCAGAGCCGCGAAGCTGAGGAGGGTAGACATGAGAGTGAAGGAGGCAACAGACAGAGCACGGAGCCTCTCCGGTAGAGGATGGATGGAATTTTCCGCACGAATGATTGCTGATTCATGTTGGATGGATTTACGCCACAAAGTAGAGCATAATATTAATTTGTACCAGGAACAGAACATACTTTTGATTCACTAGAGCTTCCAAACCATGCAGGGTGACACACATGACAACCATTCAACCAACTGCTGAACAAAACCATCGTCCGAATCGAACATCTACAAGATCATCATCGGGCAGCAGCACCTTTTGCGTTGCATCCAACTCTCACTTCTGCGCCTATCTCTGATTCGTGCCGCTTTTGAATCTGTTGCATTCTGTCGAGCCGCCGTTGGCTGTATCCTTCAGCATACCCAAGCGCACCTTTTCTCGAGGATCAATGTCGCCTACATAGCGATCGATGCTGTAGGCGTAATGTTCGTGCACTCCATTGGATTTGGCAATAGGTTGGCCATGGGTCACGCTTTTTCTTTCGGAGGTGTACGACGATGCATCGATCCCACGCTGATGACAGCCACTGTTGGTATTGAATGATCCATTGGTGCTCTGACTCTTCAGCAAGTGCCCGTTTCTCGAGTCTGGCGTTGTCACGCTGCCGTAGGTTGCACTGCTAGAGACCGCATCGTCACATCTGGTTATGTGAACATGCAAATCATAGAAGAGGCATTGGACGTATCACCTACTCTGATATTCTCTGAGATGAGTGGTTTTGAGTGTAGTTATGTTGCTTCGAGCCTACGAATGGCAAGTTCATGTGCTAATGGTGTCCAAGTTTGCTTGCTGCACAGTCGTTTTGGATGAAAGCTGCGTTGGATAGAAGAAGGAAAAAGGGGAAGAAAAGTCCGTGTAGCTTCTCAAGTATGCCTCGCGAGCGATTGAGGTCTGATCAAAACGCTCCGGACGAAACATGTGATCAGTAGCACAGGCATGGTGTGACACCAGACACTGACATCGCTGAACGATGCGTAATCGAGGCGGGCGAGATTTGAGGCGTGCAATTGCACGATGAAGAATAGTATTTCGCTCGCACAGTGCACAGAAGGATTTCTTGCGTTCGCCTCGGGTGATCGTTATGTGCCAGAGAGTACACGACAAAAGTCAGATGTACCTAAGGTTGTACACGATGTGCGGTAATCGGATTCGGCAGTGCTGACCCGTATCCGACCACAGGCGAGAACAAGACTTCAGCAGATTATGCACTGCATAATATGCAACGAGCCGTGCTCGTGAGCCGGCGACCGCTCTTCTGTCCCTTCGCCTGGGCTATTGTGGTAATGGGACAAGGAATGCTAAGCAACAACACAGCTCGACCATGCTTGTGAATGCGGTAAAGCCCGAAGATGCTACAAGTACAAAACCGTAGCCTCCCTCGGTCCCAACGACCGTGTCCGCTTAAAATCGCATCAAAATCCGATGCGCTCAAGCCAGGACACAGTCTCAGAAAATCGCACCAAAGTGCTGTAATACCGTTGATCGTACTGGGCAAGCATACATACGCATTCCTCGGCCCGAGCGCCTGGCACCCTAGTAGTGCCTGTACATCAGTACTATACGCATTCGTGACAGGACGCGATATGCAGCTCGACTCGGTCCTTTTCGTGTACATGTATCGCCGAGATCGTCGTCCGATTGCAGCGCCATTGGTGAGAAGAGCACAGCTACCCATGTAAGAATGCGCGAAAATCTTAGCATATGCTTTGCAGGCGAAGTCACAACGCCCCTGTATTACTTGGTCACGGGTGGCGGGAGCCGGCATGATCGGTGTTACTAGCACAAGTAGATAAAAAAAGCATGGGAAGAAGGTGCATCGAATTGAAGGGTCTTGGAAAACAGGCCAGAAACGTGGGACATACAAGGTACAAGTGTATCATTTCGTATCGTTTTTGTCAAAAGTGGCGGATGTACACCCCTTCCTTTGGGGCGTCCAGTATCTCGCCTGCCGCGAATCTTCTCTAATTCGTCACACAGACATTGTCATTGTTCGTTTTACCATTTCCAAGCATTGGAGTCTCCACTTTACAGCTTCAACTGCTCGAAGCGCTCGATGCTCTGCTCGAACACCTTCTGCTCGGTGCGCAGGTCGTGCAACTTCTGCTCCTCCAAAGCCTTGACCTCAGCACCGACCTTGTCGCCGAGAGTGTTGATCAGCTTCTGCTGCTCCTCGACAGCCTTTGCAGTCTTCTGCATCTTGGGCTTGGCCTTCTCGATCTCGCGGGGAAGCGTCAACAGAGCCCTGGAGCTCGAGGAAGACAGCAACAGATGAGGAGACCGGGTAGACTGCGGCCGGTACGGAAGGTGCCTCGTTGGCCTTGAGCACAGTGAGCTCGGAGACGTACTTGCCAGAAAGGACCTTGATGGATGCGGCTTCCTTGGAAGCAGTGGCGTAAGCCTCCTCGGTAAGAGGCTGCACGAAGGCCTTTCCGTTCTCCTTGATGCTGTACTCCTGGATGAGCGAACGAACACCCTTGGAGCAGCCGAGGATGATATCGTAGTCACGTTCGCTGACCGGGTCATCGAGCTTAGCATCGTATTGTGGGTAAGAGGCGACGACGATGGAGCGAGTCTCATCGCTAGGACGTCTGGGGAGGCGCTGCCAAAGCTCCTCAGTGAGGAAGGGCATGAAGGGGTGAATCATGGTCAGGGCGCTCTCCAGCGCAGTGTACAAGGTGTCAAGCGCGGAGGCACGCTCCTCAGGTGTGCCGTCTCTGATGATGGACTTGGAGTTCTCGATGTAGACATCGCAGAGCTCGTAAAGCCAGTAGTTGTGAACAACCTGTGTGCTGCGAGAGAACTCACGCTTGCCAAGAGCATCATTGATCTCCTTGGCGCAAGTGTTCATCTTGTGCAAGATCCAGCGTTCAGGCAAGCTCTCCTTTCCGGTCTTGCCGGCCTGAGCCTTAGGTGTGAAGTCGGCGGGCAGGTTGCCGAGGACGAACTTGGTCGCCTGGTAGATCTTGTTACAGAAGTTGCGGTAGCTACGCATGACCTTCACGTCGAACGCGATGTCACCACCACCGGTAGTGTAGTTGACGAGAGAGAAGCGTAGCGCATCGGCACCGCACTCGTCAATGCCATCAGCGAACGCAGATTTCTGCCACTTGGTGGCGCGCTCAATCTCCTTGGGTGCCAGGTTGCCAACCTTCAGCTTCTCGTTCAATGCCTGGAGAGTGATACCCTCCATGATGTCGACCGGGTCGATGACGTTGCCCAACGACTTGGACATCTTGCGGCCCTCGGAGTCACGAACAAGAGAGTGGCAGTAGACCTCGGTGAAAGGCACCTTGCCGGTAACCTTGATGCCGAACATGATCATTCTGGCGACCCAGAAGAACAGGATATCCCAGCCGGTCTCAAGCACGGAAGTAGGGTACAACTTCTCGAGGTCGTGGGTCTTGTTAGGCCATCCAAAGTCGAGAACGGCCAGAGACCGGATGAGAACCATGTTGTAAGGCAGTCAGGGTCACGCTCGAGGTCGAACTCCTGGCCAGCGTACTTCTTCTGCGCCTTCTCGCGAGCCTCCGCTTCGGTCTGGCCACAGACCCAGTAGTCGGCCTCGGTGTCGTACGCGGGTCCGTTCTTCAGCTTAACGTAGTAAGCAGGGACCTGGTGGCCCCACCAGAGCTGACGTGAAAGACACCAGTCATCGATGCCCTCCATCCAGCGGTAGTAGGTAGCCTCAGCCGATGCGGGCTTGAGGTTGATGCTGCCGTTCTTGACAGCCTCAATTGCAGGCTCAGCAAGAGGCTTCATGTTCATCCACCATTGAGGCTTCATGACAGGCTCAATAACATCCTTTGACTTGCTGCACAGAGGAATAACCATCTTGTTGTTGTCCTTGCCGACGTACAGGCCCTTCTTCTCAAGCTCGGTAATGATGGTGTAGCGGACATCGAAACGCTTGTGACCTTCGAAAGGACCAGCATTTGAGTTCATGGTGCCATCATCGTTGAGGATGTTGATGAATTCGAGTTTGTTGTCTTTGCCACGCTTGAAATCGTTAAAGTCGTGTGCAGGGGTGATCTTGACGGCGCCGGTACCAAAGTCCCTCTCCACAGTCTCATCCGCGAAGATGGGGATCAGGCGATCAACGAAAGGATGCTTGACGAACTTGCCGATAAGATGCTTGTAGCGGTCGTCCTGGGGGGACAGCAACACCAGTGTCACCAAGCATGGTCTCCGGACGGGTAGTCGCAACCTCAATAGTCTCGTCAGTGCCATCGATGGGATACTTGAAGTTCCAGATGCTTCCGAACTCGATCTTCTTGTCGTAGCCGGGAACGTCGATCTTCGTTGATCCTTCGAGCTCCTTCTGGTCGACTTCGAGGTTGGAGAGCGCGGTGTTGAGCTTGGTGCACCAGTTGACCAGGCGGTTGGCGCGGTAAATCAAACCCTCGTCGTGCATCTGAACAAACAGAGTGCGCACACCAGCTGACAGGTTCTCGTCCATGGTGAAGGCTTCCCTCTTCCAATCTAGAGAGCCGCCCAATCTGCGCATAACGGTGTTGATTTTCTTGTGGTATTCGTCCTTCCAGTCCCAGACAGTCTCGACGAACTTTTCTCTTCCAAGATCGTGCCTGGTCATGCCGTTGCGCCTGTTGTACAGCATGTTCTCGACAACGCTCTGTGTTGAGATACCAGCGTGGTCGCAGCCAGGAAGGTACAAGACGGTCTTGCCCTTCATTCTTTCCCATCTGATCATGACATCCTGGAGTGAAGTCGCGAGAGCGTGTCCAATGTGCAGGGCGCGGTAACGTTGGTGGAGGAATGGTAATCACAAAAGATCCAGCAGGCTTGACCTCACCGTCTTTGGTGAACTCAGGCTCATGGAAGCCTTCCTTCTCCCACCAATCGTACCACGCACTCTCCACGACGGATGAATGTAGGCTTTGTGGTAATCATCATCGTCCAGAGGCTTGAGGATCTTCTTCTCGCCCTTGGGAGTCTCCTCAACGTAGGGCGCAAGTTTCTCCTGCTCCTTCTTTTCCTTCTGCTTCTTGGGTGCAGCCTGAGCGGCCTGTGCCTTCTTCTTCGCCTGCTTCTCTTCGAACTTGGCCTGCTTCTCGGCCTTCGCGCGTTCCTTTGCTAGCTCACGCTCAGTCTTTTCCTTCTTCTCGCCCTGCTTCTCGCCGCCATCCTTGCCAGGAGCATTGAGACCCTTGGCGTCGGTGTTGGCAGCATCCAGGACGGCAGACTTGGTGTCCTCTGAGACGGCGGGCGGTTGGCCAGTGGCGGGGCCAGTCTTCTCGCCGGCAATGTTGTGCGAAGCGGCGTTCAACGCCATGTTGTAGGAAAAAGCCCGTCTAGCGGGTTGTGTGAACGGAAGGAAAGGTCGCCGGAGCAGCGCTCGGGCAGAATCTTGACAGCGAACACGGTGGCTGCTGTATATGGGTGTAGAGGGGTATTTATATGGAGGGCGCTGCATGTGCTAGTGTGCTTTATTTTGCTGGTTCGGGTGTTACTCATTCGATCGCAAGCCAAAATGACTCCACAGCTCGGCCACTGCTCTGCCCTTCCCCACGCCGCCGCGCATGCGGCCTGAGGCTTCACGCGCGTGCTCCCTAGTGAGCATCGCCAGTTGCCTGTCTGAAACGCCAGATAGCACAAAACATTAGGCTGCCGTCACCAAACACTCCTCAATGAAGCAACACCACCACAGCTACTTATCTGCATAGACTGGCCAACGCCCAACCGATCACAACATGGCTGACATCTCTGGCCCGGCGCCTGGTGCCTTCGACTGGCGACTCTCAGCGCATCCCATTACTTTCATTACCTTTCTTGGCTTCCGAGCATGTATGTGATTAGCGAGCGACTTGCCTCCAATGATGGGTCATCATATACTAACACCCCCTCAGCCAGCCTGCTGGTCTACCTTCTCGGCCTCCTTCTTACCGACAACTTTGTCTTGATCTTCATCATCACGATCCTCCTGCTGGCAGCGGACTTCTACTACCTCAAAAACATCGCTGGTCGTCGACTTGTAGGATTAAGATGGTGGAACGAGGTCAATGCGACGACGGGCGACTCCCACTGGGTCTTCGAAAGTGCACCTCAACCCAATGAGCCCGGTGGAAAGGTGGTCAGCCCAACGGACAAGCGCTTCTTCTGGCTTGCGTTGTACGCGCAGCCGGCACTCTGGGTCGCTTTGGCCATTGTTGCGATAGTCAAGTTCGAGTTCATCTGGCTGACGCTGGTCGGTATGTTGGCGTTATCGATGTATACAAGTCAAGAGTTTGTGCTAATTTATACGCAGCCATCGCCCTTGTTCTTACGGTCACCAACACCCTTGCCTTTTCGAGATGCGACAAGTTCAGCCAAGCCAGCGGAGTCCTGGAGAGAGGCTTCTATTCTGGTTCCCTTGCCAGAAATATTGGTGGAGCCATGGTTTCTAGGATGTTCAACAGGAGCTAGTGCTCTCGCTTGCTTACTTTTCCTGAAGCGACAATTGTACTGCATACCTTATTTGTGAGAATTTCTGTAGCACAATCATCCGAAATGGTACAATGTATTACTACCACCTTCTCTTGGGCTCCAGATGGGCGTGTGTATTCACGCGAGGCATCTGTTCCTGCGTGTAACATGGTCAGCATGCTTAAGAGAGCAGTAGATCCTGCAGGAGTAACTTACTCGCATCATCAAAAGACGAGGATAGACATCTCTCAAATACCTCGACGACTCTGTGGATGGTATCTTGTCAAAGCGATGGCGCCAATATGCCTTCCCAATTTTCACCCGCTAGTCATATGGACTATTTGATATGACATGTGATATTACCTAAGGTAGGTATGCAAAGAGCGATGATCTGACCCTGTCTAATAATTCGCGATCAATACGCGACTTTGGACGAAGGAAATAAAACGAATGTACGGGAAGTATCGTTCGCTATCATCGTGATTGCTTGAGAAATATGCCCATGATAATGTGGTTGACGTTGCGATGCGCTAGCCCCAGGGCTCGGCATCCTCCACCTTGAATACAAGTAAATAGGTTGGATGATACATTAGCAGTGCGCACGTTACACTACAAAAAAGTCTGGAAAGAGCGATAGAACTCACAAGAATCCATGCCATGCCTTCGCACGACGACAATCTCCTTGCTCGATTGAATGCCCTCAAACCATCAACCGTGAAGCTCAACTCCAACCCACAGCCGACCTTCGATGTCCAGGTCTCTAAACCTTCATCGTCTCTCGAAGACAGACTCGCAGATCGTCTAAAAGGACTACGCGCAGGAACATCGCCTGCAGCCAATGCTCCTGTCATCAAAGTACCTAGGGATGATGCAGCAAGCATTTTGACATCACAAATCGGCGACGAGGTAGCCTCAGAACCACTAGCAGATTGGCAAAATGATGGCAACGAGCAATCAATAGACGACCTCCTGGCGGAGCTGGAGACGAACGAGCAATTGACCCGTGACCCGGATGATCCGGACGACGTCGCAGCACTGCTCAGGGAGGCACGGGGGGCTCTGCCGCCACCTGGACAATCCGATGAGCATGAGCATGGTGGCGAGCCCAGATCCTCCGAGAGCAATACACACGATCCAAGAGAAATTGAAGACGAGCACGATGGCACGGCGCACGAGAACGACAAGTCAGAAGACCAACTTGACCAGGACGAAGCAGACGACTACGTACAGCGTGTCCTAGCAGAACTCGACTATGACCGCAAGCACGGCATAACCCAGGAGGAAGAAGACAGCGATTCTCAACAACCCAAAATACCCTCCACACGAGAAGAAAAAAGTCTCTCCATTCAACCTCCCGTCAACTCCCAACAAACAACCCCACCCCGCCCAGGAGCCCAGCCCGCCCTCATACGAAGACTCCGAGCTCGAATCGCGCTTCTCCAAACTCGAGTTGAATCTCCCCTCAACGCCCACCTCAGCTCCAACGGCCTCAGCAAAAGCAAAACAAAAAGCAGCCGACGCTTTGAACAAGTCGAGGCAAACGAAGTCCAAAGCGCCGACTTTTACGGACGAGGACATCGATTCGTGGTGCTGTATTTGCAACGAGGACGGCGATGTGAGGTGCTTGGGTTGCGAGGGGGATGTCTACTGTAATGAGTGTTGGAGGGAGGGGCATGGGACTGGGCCGGGACAGGAGAGGGGGCATCGGGCTGTGCAGTTTGTGAAAGGGGGAGGGGGAATGGAGGCTGCTGCTTGAGGTAGCATATTAGTTGAGTGCAGTGACCGGTATAGTTATAATCTGAACTGCACAATGTGGTACTTCGTCTCGAGCATACTGTGAGGTTGTGGACGTCTTGTAATGTTTATTGTACAGCAGGAAGATCCGGTCAGGGAAGCATCGTAAATCGATCAATGTGCCTCCGCTGCCTGTTGGGCCCAAACTCCAAAAAACGCCTTCGCTCTTCCCTCGCGGCCATTGTAAGCATCCCAGTCTTGCATGACCAACGACAGCTCTACTTCTGTCCAAGAATCCCAGCAATCTGCAAGCACAAGTCGAGGACGGTTAGGTGCTCGTCGCTCCCATCCACAAGCCTCTTGTCAGTCTCGGAAAAGCAGAGGACGATGCGGCTCTTTTGCCAATCACCTATCGACTCGTCCACGACAATGATCTGGTCGTAAAGTTGGGTGGTGAGAGTTGTGGCGCTCCAGCCTTCGGCGATCAGATCTTCCACGACTTTTGAGACACGGCTGTAAACTGTGCCTTTCGAGATTGGCTGCATGGCTGCGAGCAGGCCTTCAATGGTGGGTGTGGGAATTACACCAGCAATCTCCTCAATGTGCTGCACGGTGATGGCGATGTCTGTGCCTTTGCTGCCGCCATCGACGTCCATGGCATCTTCGTCGTCATCCTCCACTGTCTTTCTCTTTCGTTTCTTGTCTGCTCCTTCTGGCTTGACCTGCACTGCGCCGACCAACCTTGCCGCTGATTGCAAGAATGTGATGGCCTTTCTCAAATCACCCTCGCTGCACCTCAGTAATGTGTTCACCACTCCATCCTCAAGCTTCACCTCTTCCAGCCTCGCAATGTCTTCCAGCCTCTTACCCGCGTTCCCTTCGTCCAAACTCTTGAATCTGAATTTGCTGCATCTACTCGCAAGCGGGTCGATGATCCTCGTCACATAGTTGCACACCAAGCAGAAGCGGGTGATCTTTGAATACGTCTCCATCGTCCGGCGCAGCGCGCTCTGTGCATCTTGCGTCATGCTGTCTGCTTCGTCGAGCACGATGATCTTGTATGGTGGGCACGGATACTTCTTGCGGTATTCCTCGCCCGCAGGACCTGAGGGTGGGTTTGAGAGCTGCATGCGCGCAAAGTCTTTGACTTTTTCGCGGACGATTGAGATGCCGCGCTCGTCGGAGGCGTTTAGTTCCAGAACGCGAGTCTTGATGAGTTCGGGTCCGTAGAGCTGTTTGGCGAGGGCGAGGACTGTGGACGTTTTGCCAGTGCCTGGAGGTCCGTAGAAGAGCATGTGTGGGAGGTTGGCGGATTGAAGAGTGCGTCGTAGGACGGTGACAGTGTGGTCTTGGGCGGTGACATCGTCAAGAGACTTGGGGCGGCTTCAGAGTCGTCAGTTTCCCTTTATGAACAATGTTTCCTATGATAGTCTTACTATTTCTCCACCCATGGCTGGAGCTTGTTCTTCTCTGGTTGTGCAGGTGCTTTGGACGAACTTGCCGCCGCAGCAGCTTCCTTCTGGCGCGCTCTGATGTCGAAGAAGTTGGCCATGATGTATGTGGTGTGGTAAATACCTTAGTCTGGTGACCTTTCTGTTTCGTCAATCAATCAATGCGGGCAACTTGCACCACGAAGTCGAACGCGTGTAGACGCGCCAAAGCACTTTGTCGCATTGGGCAAGCCGAAGCGACGTCAACCATCCGATCTCCGAGGCATCAGGGTCTTGGTCTTGTCTGCCTGTGGAGGTAGCACTGGAGCTCTCGCAACACGCGACAGAGACCACTTCTTACATGTTGTCTGTTTGCTTCTCTGCGTTTACTCCTACACCAAGCATGCGGACCTAAGCCATACTCGCTCCTGGTATATCAAATACCATGCGAAGAGTGTCCACCATCTCCCACCCACCTCAGACATGAATGATGTCGACGCCATCGCATCCTCATCCCGCGCGCTCGACTCTTCCATACAGGACACACAAGATGCAGCGCCAACAGCTGCGCAAGTTGCGAAGAGGAGGAAAGAGAACAGAGAGATGTTCAATAAGAAGCGAGGCCAGCTGCTTGACGACCTCATCTACAACCTTGACATACTCGTCTATGCCGAGTTGAGCGCAATATATTACATGGAGTGAGTGAGGTTAGTGACAGCAAACGGCAACATCTCGCTAATCCCTCCCCAAGCTGTTCATTCCTACGCTTCATGCTTCGATCACTTGTCCAATTCGTACTTCTCACCCCGAAGCCGCCGACCTTCGTCCAGCCTCCCGACCAGCAACCCTTTGTCGGCGCGGTGTTGGTGGCCAACACTCTGTGCATAGTATTGCACCTCTGGTTCTCTCCTGCGACCGGAACAGAAGCCACGAGAGGCTATCTGCATGGCGGGCTTGCGCTAGATTTCATCGGCCAGAAAGGGCCGACCAGCCGCATTACATTGGTGCTCTTCGACCTGCTGGTCATGGCATTACAGTTTGTACACCTTACAGCACACATAACCAGAAAGCGGTTGAAAGACGGCGCTGCTCCTGTTGCTCCTGCTGCGCCATCAACACAACCAACGCCCGCGCCATCGACTGCTCAAGATCTCGATAGCGAAGAGCGTGGCGTGCGCCACTCGGCAGAACTGGAGCAACAAGACGACATCGAGATGCAAACTTTGAATCCATCAGGTCATGCAGGAAGCGCTACTACTGTGACCGAGAACGATGATGACGACGACACAGACGAGCGCGATGCGCTGCTGTCCTCAGCCCCGCCGCCACGAACCGACATCCACATCTTCGATTCCTTCCACAGCGGACAATCGCTGGCCGATCTGAACATCTGGAAAACCGTACGGGAGCAATTCTGGGCTTACCAAAAATCTACCGCTGAGCAGAGAGAGGCGAGAAGGGCCACTTATCGCGCGCAGCTGACCAGTCGATTGATGGATTTTGGAATTGCGAGGCTGGGTCGTTGAGACGATCACATTATACCGACTCTCTTGTGTGTCAGTACGTCGATGCTAAAGAGACTTTCCACGAATTTGGAGACATGGTGATGCGTCCGCCTTTCCGACGCGTATACATAACATTGTAGAGGAAGAAGAAAAGATTATTGCATGTGAAATTGATCCGTAGCATTTTGCAAAAAGTGCTCGCGGCTGCTTTGATGTGTCAATAGTAACAGCCTACTGGCCAGTGTCTCTCAAGTCTTGTACGAGCAGCTCTCGAGCCAGGTCTTGATTCTATGCACCGGTGAAACAATCGCAACAGAGCAGCAGTTCCCTAACATCAACGGGGCTGCTGATAACTACCAGACACTCCACTGAGAATCGCCCATATTGTGACGACCAATGGACCGACTACTGTAGGAGGCACGATTGATGCACCGGGCGTCTCCACGTGGAGCCGGCATGAGCACTGCTCAGGCTCCGGAATGCCCCGACAGAGTAACAGGGAAAGCGTTTCATGACTCGAATGGTGAGTTTATCGGACGCCGAGAACGAGCATCAATGTTTATCTTTAGCGATCGTGTAGCGATCAATATTGAGCGGAGAAAAGGGAAAGGCTTTGTTGTGATGGAAAGGTCTTTTCCCGTAACACTTTATGATATCTATGAATATATGTGTCGTGTCGTTCAATTCGTTAACAATGCCCGTCCGTAAATCTACACAAGGTACCTGAAGCCCTTGGCGAGCTGCAGCTTCTCGTCGTTGGGATCCACAACGTCGTCTCCTCCGACGCCGTTGTAGGCGACTTCCTTCAGTTCGAGCTCGCGGTTGAGTCTGTTGAGCATGACGCGGAAGAGGAAGCAGCCAATGATGGTGGCGCCGAACATGGCCAGTGTGATGGCGTAGCTGCCGCGGTAACCGTTTGCTGGCAGACTCCAGACGTAGGAGCCGGCAATGTTGCCGATTTGGCTGAAAGCGTTGATCATGGCGATGGCGACGGCACGCTTCGCGGGCGGGCGGGGGAAGGAGGAGCTGATCCAGGAGTAAAAGACGATGAAACTGGGAGTTTGTGTTAGTCAGGGTTGCGATATGTGGTAGGGAGGGTGGAGCGGCTTACCCAGCGTATGAACCGGCTTGCAGGAACAGGGCAACGTAGCGGGCGGCAACGATTTCGGTGGACATGCTAATGATGAAACCGACCATACCCATGCAGACGGGGCCAACGATGTGCCAGAACTGTATTGCAGTGTCAGTAAAACAAAATCCGTTTCTGGTGCGGTGGTCGATGTGGTGAACATACCTTCTCCTGGTACCTGTCAGAGCTGTACGCGACGCACATGGAAAAGATGCAAGAGAACACCCATGGAGGCGCGCTCATGAGCAGAGTAGGCACGTAGCCAAAGCCAAGAGTCTTGGTGAGAGTAGGGAAGTATGCGTTGAACGACAGGCCAACCACGTAGAGTGCGAAGACAACCATCATGATGTAGACCTTGACGTCCTTCAATGCCATCCACAAGCCATCGAAAGTACCCATGTCCTCAGAGTCAACGTCGGCCACACCCACATCTTCAGTCATACGGAGCTGGGCGATTTCGAGCTCCTCTTTAGTGAAGCCTCGAGTGTTGTGTGGCAGATCGGGCAGGATGAATCCAGCAGAGATTGCAATGAGCATAGTGGCAGCTCCCTCGATCCAGAAAAGCCATCTCCAAGCAGCATGACCAAGGGTGCCTTGCATGTTAGATAAGACGCCAGCACCAACAAGGGCAGAGAAAGCGTTGGAAATGAGGTTACCGCAGAAGAGGATTGCGTTTCTCTTGGTAAGCTCGCGGCGAGTGTACCACTTTGACAGAATCATGAGAGCACCGGGCAGGAAAGCGGCCTCGACGAATCCAAGGAAGAAGCGGATCGCGACCATGCCGGAAAAGTTGGTTGTGACTCCAGAGAGTGTCGAGATCATGCCCCAGAGAAGCATGACCACCGAGATGTAGATGCTTGGTCGTGAGATCTTGTTGATGATCATGTTGGACGGCACCTGCATGAGGATATAGCCGACGTAGAGAATGCTGAGACAGGTCTGGTATTTTTGCTCGTTATCCTTGATGCCCAGGTCTTCTGTCAGACCCTTGAGTTTAGCTGCGGCGATGTTGTTGCGATCAAGGTAGTTCATGATGTAGATGACCTGCAAAGTTATGATTAGACGATGAAATCACATCTCGTGGGTTCTTGTTCAAACTCACCACGAACAACGAGCAGCGAGCATCGAGCTTGCGCAGCATGCTCTTTTCAACACGCGCACGTCTCTCGGGATCCCATGATGCAGCGCCAGCGCCTGGGAATTCCGCAGGAGGCATGCCCTGCTCCATGGTCTCAATGTTGTGTTTCTCTGCGTGTGTGGCGGGCGAGCCAGCTTTTGAAATGTCGTTATTCATCGTCTAGGGTCCGGTGGCACTAATGCAGCGCCAGAAAATCGAACCAAAAACGAGAAGAAATCTGACAGACGAGAATGGAGGTTCTCCTTCGCAGCCTGGCGGTCCATATATATATGGCTCCGGTCTTGAATACATACCCACGGGGACGTCAAGTCGGCATGGCCGCATGGAGTATAGCATTGATTAGCCCCAGCGTGCCCCAGATCATGTTGACCAGTCCCCAAGGCCAGTTGACTGTCAACCCCCCACAGTCCATGCGCAAACCGGACCGGGACAGATTTTTGCAGTGGAGAGGTGGGCCACCGCCTCCGGGATGCAAGTTTAAGACGGGGCCACACGGGGTTGGCGATTGCTTGTGGAGAGAAGAAGGCGGGTGAAAGACGGACGAGAACGCTTAGCGCCGGCGAGTGGTGCTTAGCACAGGGCACTTTTTTCGGCCGGTCGACTATTGACGCGGTGCGGAAGCGTTTCCAGCATGCAGCCTGCGATTTCCGATGCGGGTGGTATCGCAGACGGCGTGGCAGAAGACAAAAATTAGGCTCTTCACACGTGCTCCCCACGCTAGGAGGTATGACGAGAGCCACGAGCTAGAGGAGAGACGCCCATGCGTACCCGGCTGCCATATCGGTATGGACGGGTACACGGTCAACCTTTGTCTTTCTCAGGAACAGCTTTGATCATGTGCCGCGTATATGGTCAGGTAATATGCCGAAGAAAGGGCGAGTGTGCTTCTGACGCTTCTTGCCGATGGTACATTTACAGTTCTCGTCCATGCTGTATTGCATATGTGGGCGAGGCCATCTGATTTTACCTACACCTGCTGCACATTGGCCGCAGGAAAACGAACAGCCACATTGCTCGTATCATTCATGAACTTGGATACGGTCAACATAACCAGTATCTCAATGTCGTGTTTGATTTCAAAGAAGTCGCTTCTGTGCGTATAAGACTCTCAGCAGGTCGAACTGCTCATATAATGGCAGCATCATCACATGCCACAGTAAATAGCCCTGAGCGAGATGAGCATGCTATCAGTCGAAAATGGTGCTTTCGAGCTGTAAGTCTCGGGAGATCTCTTACCATACGCCTGGCAAGCCACAGGAAACCGGAGGCTCATCGGCCCGCCTCCACAAAGGCCGGCTGGCGGATCGCGAATCCTCAAGGCGCGCGCATGCTGGGAGCTTGCGTAACGGCGATCACCTAAGGTATTCACACTCCAGTTCCCTGTCTAGACTCTCGACATTGCCATGATTGGTGCGCGGCCGAGCACACAATAGCAGACACCATGGCCCAAGACGGCGACTTATGTATGTAATACAAGATGCATATGCATACGACCATTGGCTTACCATCACCCCTACAGCGTCCGTCTGGTCGAACATACCAATTCATGCACTTCATGCCGAGTTACAGCGTCGACAAGAAGCTGGCGAGCGCCCGCCTTGTGGATCCGGCGCATCGAAGCATGCCTACAACACGCCTTTACACGTCTTCGCGCTCTTCCTCATCCTCATCCTGAGTACCGCCGCCTGCTCCTTTCCCGTAGTTGTCCGCCGATTCCCGCATCTACCAGTACCCAGCTATGCGCTCTTCCTCTCACGGCACTTCGGCACCGGTGTTCTCATTGCGACTGCTTTTGTCCACCTCCTACCCACAGCCTACACAAGCTTGACGGATCCATGTCTGCCGCCATTCTGGACGGAGGTCTACCCGGCTATGCCCGGGTTTATCGCCATGGTCAGCGTGCTGGTCGTGGTAGCCATTGAGATGTTCTTTGCGCTCAAGGGAGCTTCACATTCACATGCCGTAGACCTGGACGGGCTACGGGAAGAAGGAGGCCAGAGGAAGAGGCCTGGACATCAACGATCGGAAGAGTTTCAGGCCGTTTCAAGCAGATGCCGCTCGGACAAAGCATGAATCACGAGCAAGAAGCCATACCTATGACTGCGCAGAACAGACCGTATGCGGATGAGCCGGCAACACCTGGCAGTGTACTAGACAAACCTCTACCGCCAGAGCCACCTCGCGACTCGGAGGACGATTCGGATCTGGATCTTGATGAGCTGGATCCGCATGGAGACTCTGATACAAGACCTCTCAACGGCATGGCCCAGCACAGACGTAGCAGTTCTGTTGCCTCTGACGACTACGCGCAACACAATCTTCACCCCGGACATCAGACCCACCAGCACCATCATGGTCACGAAGCACCAACCCATTCGCCGAACGACCCCACCGAGCAGCGCCTGATTCTACAATGCCTACTCTTAGAAGCTGGCATCCTCTTCCACAGTGTCTTCATCGGACTCGCCCTCTCTGTCTCCACCGGACCCGCCTTCATCGTCCTCCTCATTGCCATATCCTTCCACCAAACATTCGAAGGCCTAGCCCTCGGTTCTCGCATCGCCGGCGTCTCATCCTTCTCCTCCTTCAAACCCTGGCTGATGAGTCTGATGTACGGTATCACAACACCCGTCGGCCAAGCGATCGGGCTAGGAGTGCATGGCCTATACGATCCCGCGAGCCAGGTCGGCTTATTGACTGTGGGCATTGTGAATGCAGTCAGTAGTGGCTTGCTCCTGTATGCTGGACTCGTGCAATTGCTGGCGGAAGATTTCTTGAGCGATGCGAGCTACGCCGAACTGCAGGGCAAGCGCAGATTGCAGGCCTGCGGTGCCGTGGTGGCGGGCAGCATGCTAATGGCGTTTGTGGGCGCTTTTGCTTAGGGAAACGGAAAGACAATCTTTACGGACAATATAGACGTGGTTGTACGCTATAGAATCGGGCCGGCGTTTCTCAAGTTTGCTTTTGGACAGTGGGCAAAAAAGTGATTCAATGTGAGCGTTAAAGTTTTGTTGTATATTCATGAGTGTCTGTCAGCTAGCACGCATGACGACTGTTCTTTTTCTCTGTTCTCCAGACCTTTGCCCAATAGTTGAAATCGGTTCTTTCATATCATGCTATGTCCACAGCGCGTGTCCTCGTGGTCCCCTATCCTCTCGCGGTTGAACCATCCCAAATCTACCCAGATCCAGCGCCAGCGCTAAATGACATTCCATACACCGCCCTTTCCCAATTGATATGCCCTCTCTCGGAAGAAGAGAGAAGAAAGCACTACGCCGGCCTCCTCCTAACAAACTCTCCCAAATCCTCCCTCGTCGCCACGCCCAGCACAAAGCGCCTCGCCGGGTCCGTCACAACGGCGAAATCCTCTTTCCCACCCGTGACCTTGCCCTCGAAGAAGCCTTCCAGCTCTTCCAGCGGCGTCTCCATCGTGATGAGCGCGTACTTCCTGCCTTTGCGGCGGAAACGCACCATCGCTTTCTCGACGCTGTCGTTCTCGTTGATTGCGCCGGAGGAAAGCTGCGATTTGATCGACGGCGTGGAGATGTAGCCGAGCAGCGCTTTGGAGTGCGGGTCCAGCACGGTGAGGTGGGTGTAGTCGCGCTCGAATGCGGAGAAGAGGGCTTGGCCTAGGGGCGTGGTGGGGTGGGTTGAGAGGGCGGGGCCCGGGTCGAGGTCTTCTACTACGGCCTGGGAGGGTGGGATGTTAGTGAGGTTTTCTTGAGACGTTATTGTGGTTGTGAGATGTTGGGTTCGGATTGACGTACACCGCGATATCTCGAGTGCCAATTTGATGACAGGTCGGAGCCTGTCTCTGTGGATGCGGGGACATTGTTGCTGGGCGGGGGAGTCGGCATGATTGCTAATCGTTTTGTGGTTTCGTTGTTGGTATTGCAAGCTGTGAGGCTCGTTTTGTCACATGCGAATGAATGGACAGGCGTCAGGCGTCAGAAGCCCCGCAAATTTATTTTATGGTTAATAGGGTAGGACCCCTGATGCCCATGCTCGCCATATCGACACATGCTTGCAGTGGGAAGCATCATCCATGGCTGTTATATGTGATTGTATGGTCCTATGTGTAGAATCTAGCGCCATGGAATGTGTGGGAGCTTGCTTTGCGCTTCTGTGCAAGATGTGGCTCATTCAGGATTTCTTGTACTTTTTCACTGTGAGGGCTTTGGTAGCTCTTGCTTTCTAGCACGACACTCGAATGCTTGCGCAGGAATCATCACATACAGCCATGACGCCGAGCGTCGTCTAAAAGCTGTAGAGGCGCAATCAATGCATACATGTAGTCGTATCCGAAGAAAATAGAAACCGGGACATGATATGAGTCGTCGTCGATTCATTACCTAGCGCGACATGTTCAGCTGGTGGGGCATTCGTGTTCGGACGTCACGCCCTATTATCGCCGGCAGCAGCTTGATTGCTCGAAGGATCGCGGCGCATCTGACTCCTGCAGCTACACCTGCTCGTCTTCACTTCTCCCTCCTCACTCGTACATGCAGACACGTCCATTGACGCTCACTTGAATCACCAGGTAAATCGTCCCGCCCTCACATCCCAGCAGCCACAGTCCAAGATCTCCACTCCAGCTCCACCCCCAGCTTCCACCCGGGCGATCAGCTCCACCATCTTCAAACACTAACCGCCGCTAAGTGAACCAAAGAGCAACATGCCATCGTTGTTCCCTTCTTCAGACGCGCTTAGCGCCATCTTTGGCGGTGCCGCGCCAAAAAATGCTGAGCATCAGCAGTCGCTGTACGTTGCGCCTGCAGGCCGTTTCCAGTCTTGGAGCGTGACCGAAGACGCCGAGCGCAAAGCTGCCGAATTGAGCCAGGCTGCTGCAAAAGAGTATCAGAAGGCTTCCGCCGCCGCGCAGGCGAAGGCCGGAAACATTGAGCTGTACAGTGGGAAGTACTGTAAGTATTGTCGAGCTTTTACCAGTTGCCCTCAGCATCAGAACTAACATGCGATTGCAGATGCGGTATGTTCTTGATCCCGTATATACATGCTCGAGTTCAGCATTGAGCATGCCATTGAAGCTGATATAACATTCAAAAGGCATGCACATTCGGTGGTCTCATGGCCTGCGGCCTCACTCACTGGGCCGTGACTCCCCTCGATCTCGTGAAGTGCCGCCGTCAAGTCGACGGCAAGCTCTACACGGGCAACATGGACGGCTGGCGCAAGATCATCAAAGCTGACGGCTTCCGTGGCGTATACACCGGAGGCTCACCAACTTTCTTCGGCTACAGTGTTCAGGGATCGCTCAAGTACGGATGTTACGAGTTCTTCAAGAAGTTCTACTCTGACCTGGCTGGCCCGGAGGCCGCCGTCAAGAACAAGACCTACATCTACCTCGCTGGATCTGCTTCGGCCGAGTTCTTCGCTGATATTGGTCTCTGTCCCCTCGAAGCTGTCAAAGTCCGCATGCAGACGACTATGCCGCCCTTCGCCACGGGCACAATGGATGGCATCAACAAGATCGTCAAGGCTGAAGGTGTCGCTGGGTCAGTAGCACTGACTGTGAATCTTCGATATGACGAAACATTGACTCCTCTTCACAGTCTGTACAAGGGCATCTACCCTCTCTGGGGCCGTCAGATCCCGTACACAATGATGAAATTCGCCTCTTTCGAAACCATCGTCGAGATGATGTACGACCGTCTTCCTGGTCAAAAGTCCGACTACTCAAAGGGTGCCCAGACTGGTGTGGCTTTCTCGGCTGGTTACATCGCTGGTATACTTTGCGCCATTGTCTCTCACCCTGCCGACGTGATGGTCTCGAAGCTCAACTCGCAACGCAAACCGGGCGAAGGATCGGGCGCAGCCGTCAGCAGAATCTACAAGGACATTGGCTTCTCTGGTCTCTGAACGGTCTTCCCGTCCGGTGAGTGATGAAAGATCATAGAGTCCAAAGTGTGCATGCTGACTGTTTTCGCTTCTAGCATCGTCATGATCGGCACCCTCACTGGCCTGCAATGGATGATCTACGACTCATTCAAACTATTCATGGGTCTTCCTGCTACCGGCGGAGCCGCACCGCCTGCGGAGGCGAAAGCTTAGATCTGAAGATTGAATCAATGTGTCGCGCGGATCAGTATATCTAGTGATCTACTGATCGCCTCTCTGGTTCAGTTTTAGCTGGCCGGGTCGTAACGACAGACGTGTTTTGGTGTAAGGTGTGAGAGCCTTGCACGTGCCCTTGAACCTTTCTAGCATGTATGCACTACAACAAAGGATGCTTTTACCGTGAGTTCAGAGAGATTGCGTTTCCAGTATCCTCTTGGCCTTCGTGCTTGTTGATTTGCTAGTGTAGTGTGCACACTTTCGATAGCTCCCAGTATGCCTGACAACCAAAGAAAGTCATCTTTCGTTCGAAGGGAGCTCCAGCAATTGGAGAAGACCTTACGCTCCTTAAAATGATCGCTAAATGACGACGAGGGTCCAAGGTGCTGTAGGCCTAGGCGCGAGAAGAGAGCAACCTGTCGCGCCACCCTTGGCGGTGCAAATTCTCGATACCATGAAGCTCATCCACATGCTTTGCCCTCTAGATTCTCTTCGTGTGGCTCGTAGTTCGAGTCGCTGCTTCAGATGGTCCTGCAGGACCAGGCTTGCGAGCTCAGACAAAACCTTTCGTCATGGCTCATATTGAGGAGTGACATTTGTGGCGAGCTGAACGAGCCTGTCCAGATCCTTATCGCGGTCTAGCAATCCGAGGAAAACAGGTCATTAGTCTTCTCGAAGCCGGGGAGATGGTCGTCCGCAAGGCATTAGGGCATCACGGCAATACGTATGGCAGGGCATGCCATTCTTCACTAAGAGAACACGAACTCCTTCAGAATGGGCGATGCGGCGGGGTTGAGGAGAATGCAGCTGACGAAATGGTTCAGGCCATTTTTGCGTTGCTCCAAGAACCTGGGCCGGAAGCGTGATACAACGCTTTTGCGAGGGAGTTGCGGGATGCTGCCTTCGGCGTGAGGAAAAGACTTGATGAGGTTTGAGCGCAGGCGGTCGAATTCTGAGTATCTGTGTGGTAATGCATAGTCAGTACACGTAGTATTGGTTCGTCTGAAGTAACATTATTGGAAAGTATATGTCGTAGAGGAGCGTTCGGTCGTGCGGGCCTCGTGGCGAGTACATTGTTACATGTTACAAGCAAGTAAGACGACGACTTCCTAGGATCGGACATGACCACATACCTCTTGCGAATACTCATGTCGCCACCCTTGAGGGTGCTGACGGTCAAGTGCCACACCACATACGCGCCAATGCCCGAAGTGCCAGACACAACAGTGTAATCGTCGACGGTCACAGAGCGAGCCCAGCAGCCCTGGCTAAGCTCGTGCTGCTCTTCGGAATGGTCTTCGAGCTGTATAGGGCCCGGGCCACCGACGTGGGAGATGGAGTGATATGATGCCGTGCGGCAGTGACGCGTACTACTACTCCAAAAAGCAGGTGCCTCTGTTTGGCGGTCTGCATGAGCAGGAGCGGCGGCAGCGGCGTCTGCAGACGGTTGCATGTATGCTTGCGGGTCGGAGGCTGGGTGGTCAAGATGCAAGGCGACCTCCTCCTCCGCCACCTGCTCCTCTTGCGGGCCGTTAGGCGGTGGAGCGGAGCATTGCTGCTGCTCTCGCTGCTCTTGCGGTGGCGGCAGTGGCTCCCGCATAGGCTTTCTCTCAGCAAGCAAGGGTCCGAGTGGACAGGGCGGAGGGTTCAGATAGACAAACGGCGTGCGGAGGCATGAGACAGCGATAGCAGGACAAACTCAGCAGCCAGCAGAAACGGCGGCGGGAATTTGGGGTTGCGGTTGAAGATTGGCCGGAGGGCGATATGTTGCTCTGACAAAGTCTGTGCCGTGCAGCGATCGGCGCAGCACCCTTGTCTGGGGGATTTGTCCACGATTCGAGCCGTCTAGAGTGCCGTCTGACCGTGCTGAGAGGATGATTAGGGTACAGGTGAGGTTTGACCACATTGCAATCACCACGTTGACTGATTGCAATTTGACAGTCCTATACCTAACGCACAGAGCACGCAAAGGAGGTTCTCTCTGCACCGTCGACTTCGCAGTGTCAGCCAGGCTCACCATGTTGCCGTGGTCCTCAGTCCTCGTTTGGACTTGGTCGTTTGCAATGCCGGCTCCGCACTGACCGCGCTAGAGTCATTCGCCGCTCTCGCCAGTATAAGAGGCGCATCCGCGGTTCGCTTGTCGCCGAAGCACATGTTCTCTCCACGGCCTAGCGCGATCTCTGGGGGGCGTGTTTACCCTTTTAGCGCTATCTATTTTCTAACTCGCCATGGAGCTATGGTATACTCGTCGTGCTCTAGACGAAGCTCTAGACGGTGGCCGGTATGCATATGGAGCCGCGTATGCTCACGGCCGACTGCATGTGACTCCGCAGGTGGCGAAAGATGTATACGTTACTCTACGCTATGCCGATTGCCCCAGCGGCGAGGAAGGCGCCGTGGTATGCAGCCTGGCCTGCTATCTCCCCATATATAGCGACCCTTTACCCAATACTACGGTTGCGCTAGCCGGTGTCTCATCACTCTAGTTACCCGACGCCGCCATAGCTCCTCCCTCTTACTCGTGCTACCATTGCTATTTCTTCCTCGTGCACTCGCTTCTCCTCCCTTTCTTCACGCACACTCGCTTCTCGTCTTCGGCCCGCATACTTCACGTACAATCAGGTAAGTCATGGTGTTGTTCGGGCTTGCCCCGTTGAATTGTTGGTCCATTGGGGAAAGCGGCTGGCTCCAGCCACGCATCTCAACACGATAAGTGCCCGAAGAAACACGTACTTACACGGTATACCAGCATTTGGCCAACGCTTCGTACTTGCATCGATATCGCCTTACGATCCATACTTAATACCGGCCGCCGATAATTACACAATGAAGACTTCCACCGCAGCAGCCATTGCGTCGAGCGCTCTGCTCTCACTGGTGTCCGCACAGGAGCAGTACTCCATCGACCCCAACAGTGTCTCTTCTGCCAACAGGCAATACTGGTGTGACAGCCAGATCACACAATGTCCGGTAAGTGCAGCATCGAAAAATTCCTTGTGCATAAGAAGACATCTTCCTAACACATAGTCCAGTTGATCTGCCTGCAACCGCCCTCTGAGACTGCCGTCACAAACAGCAACACATGTGACCCTGCCTCCCTGGCCTACTCCTGCGTGTGTGGTGACGGCATTCGCCCAACGTAACACAGTACACCCAGACCATGCCTTTCTTCGTTTGCCAGGAGTGGGGAAACCAGTGCGTGGCCAACTGCGGCCAAGGAGACAACACTTGCGCATCTGCTTGCCGCGAGAACCACCCCTGCGGTGCGCAAGACCCCATTAAGCCCAACTCCTCGACCATCAGCAGCACCATGAGCTCCACCGCTTCACGTACTGCCAGCAGCAACGCAGGCGCCACCACCGGCTCCGACGGCGGCACCATCTACAACGGCTTCGGCCAGGCATCCTCTACAGGTGACAGCGGCTCATCGTCGGAGAGCTCCGCGGCTGCATCTTCGGATTCCGGCGCAGGAAGAGCATCGTTGGAGTTCGGACACACCTTTGGCGTCCTCGCCCTGGCCGGTGCTTTCTTTGGCGGCTTCGCCCTCGTGCTCTAAGCGAGAGATGTTACCTCTCCGCTTGAATTTCTCGTATAATTTTTGGTCCCTTTCTTCTTTCTTGGTTAGCATTAACAGCGTCCGCTGGAAGACGCACCATCCGTCAACGGAACGGATATCTACACAATCCTTTACTAGCGATACAGCGCATTGGGGTCTTGTGTTTTCTCTTTGCACAGCTCCGGGGGTTTGATTGGAAAGTGACAAGAGATGGGAGATATAGTAATGGTGAGCGATGGCGTTGTATCAGCGAAATGTGAATTGAATATTGCAAGCCTTGAGGCTGCAGACCGAAGTGTCGAGATCCTTTCAACCATGCTTCCAGCTTTCATGTATCGTATTTTCGCCTACAGAGAGCAAGACCCATGTTGAAGAGAAGTGATGTTGTATGTCCTAGGAGGTAGTGCAACCTGTGACCCTCGAACTCTTGGTCCGACCTCGGGCTCCGCAACTCCTCCACGTTTCGCGGATGCAACCTGAGACTTGCTATTCCCGATACCCGACTGTATAACGTCACGTTCAATGTGCATCGAGACTACTTCAGTGTTACACGTATAGTAATCATTTCGGGCTGACAGAGGGTGCCAGCGAGATTGAATCTAGAAGTCCATGTAACTCTTCCCGCCGAGGCGACACATCCACAACCGAGCAAGCATACCAGAGAAGGCATCATGTCCGCTACGGCGCAACAGATCGTTCGAAGAGCGCAGCTATATGGTATGTTCACCTTTGTCGTGCTTTCTAAAGCATCACGTGTCTTGCAATCGAATGTCATAAGGGTGCTGGTATATCGTCCTTATGCTCAGCGCTTTGCACCCACAGGACGCGTACTGTCCCCATTGCAATGAGCTGTTCCACAATGCATTCTCCAACATGATTGAACACTCGATGTCTTTACCACATGGGCTAATCACTCCATCCAGTGCCCGGCTCCTCCATGCGATTTCTCGAAAAGTCACGATCACTCGCGGTGGACAGTATTGCATACGACCTCGAAGACTCCGTTACCATCAACAAGAAACCCGAGGCCCGTGAGAACATCCTCACGATCCTGAACCGTGACCGCGTCGCAAGCATCCGCGAACAAGCCGTACGAATCAACAGCGTGAGCTCTGGCTTCGCTCTACAGGATCTCACGACCGTACTTCGCGCCACCCATCTTGACGCACTGGTAGTGCCCAAGGTCGACCGGCCCAGCGACCTGCACTTCATCACCGACGTGTTACGACAAACTCTTCCTGAACGCCACGCACCGGGCTCCACGAACCCAGTCAAGATCATTGCGCTCATCGAGTCTGCCCGTGCTGTCACCGACTTGAACGCCATCTGCACGGCATCGCCATACATCTCCGGCCTGACCTTTGCAGCAGAAGACTTCGCTCTCGACTTGTCGATTACCCGCACGCCGGATTTGCACGAATTCACATATGCTCGCAGCGCCATCGTCACCGCGGCACGAGCCTTCGAGATCCCTTCTGCGCTGGATTTGGTCAGTACGACTTTCCGTGGCGAAGAAGGAACGAAAGCATTGCGAGCTGAGAGTGAGAACGGACGGCGATTTGGTTTCAACGGCAAGCAGTGCATTCATCCTGACCAAGTTGGCTTAGTGCAGGATGTTTATGGACCTGGAGAGGAGGAGGTCAAGTGGGCTGTGCGAGTCTTGATCTGTGATCGCAAAGCTGACGAGCAGGGCCGCGGTGCTTGGACTTTGGACGGGAAGATGATTGATGTCCCCGTAGTAGGAAAAGCAAAGTCTATCGTTGCGAAGGCTGAGGTCTGTGGCTTTGATGTGAAGGAGCTGTGGCAAAGGTTTGGGGACGAGGAACCGCAATGATTCACCAAGCGTAAGATGTAATGTAAATGCCATACGTGGCGATAGCTATATCTAACCGTCGCCGGCTTTTTCCCATCTAAAGTGTCCCTCATCCGAGCCACTGCTGGATGGATAGAGCACGTTTCCCGCCACACGATCTCAGTACCCCCTCTCCCTCTTCACCACATTGATCAAATCCTCACCCTTCTCCTTTCGTTTAAGGTTGACCTCAAGTACTTGGAATGCCCTTTCCTCATACGCCACTCCATTGCCCGAAATATGCGGCGTGACAACTACATGCTTCAAATCCCACAGCTCACTATCCTCAGGCAGAGGCTCAGGATCCGTGACATCCAGCGCCGCTCCCTGAACTGTCCCATCCTTCAACGCCTCAATCAGTTCCGGCTGGTTGATGATCGGCCCGCGCGCAATATTCGTAACAAACGCAGGTCCTTTGCCACCGTTCTTCAAAACTTCAAACTCCTCTTTGCCCAAGAAGCCTCTCGTCTGATCGGTCAGCGGCACACTGACGACCAGCCAATCAATACCTTGGCCCAAGAAAGCGTGCAAATCCTCCTTGCCCAGTCCACTGAACCACTCATCTGGAATCTCACCCTTTAAATCTCCAGTACCGGGGACCACAAATCCGCCATCTCGCTTCTTCTCAGCAGAGTCCTTGGGCGTAGCAGTGTAAGCCAAAACGCGCATGCCCAGACCTTTCGCCACGCGAGCGATCTGCCGCCCAATGCTGCCGTAGCCCAACACGCCCAGGGTGGCGCCGACTTGATCGCGGACAGAGTTGAGGTTCGCATCGTGCGCCGACCACGTATGCTGCTTCTGCAACTCGTACAGAGCTTTGTACTTCCTCGACTCTACCAGGCGAGTCAAGACGGCCCACTCGGCGATCGTGGGACCGTGGACGCCGGAGGAAGTTGTGATTGTGATTTTGGAGTCGGTGTAGAGAGGGTGCTTTTGGATGTGGTTGCTACCAGCTGAGAACAAGTGCAACCACTGCAGGTGAGGAGCGTCGTTTTTGGGGTCTTCGGGTAGGGAGGCGAAGGTCACGAGGATGGTGGCATCTTTGAAGATGGAGGCGGGTGGGGTTTGGTCTCTTGCAGCGTAGTAGTAGACTATGTCGATGTGCGGGAATTGGGAGCGAAGAGTTGAGATGAGCTCTTTAGGCTCTGGAAGAGGTAGTGCAATGAGGAGGTGGTCTTTTGCTGGTCCGCCGCCCATGGTTGTGGTTGCTTCTGGTATTGCGTGGGAAGTTGGTAGCCAATGTGACGAACGATGGAAAGCAGCGATTACGAATCTGAGGGATACTTAGATCTGCGGCCTACAGATAAGGACAATTGTGTTGACAGACGATTACTAAGGCCCACAAGAAAGTCAACCAAACAGTATTGACGATGGGAAGGCGTGCTATGACGCGGGCCAGGGCAGCAATGGTGCGAGCTGTGTCAATTGCCGAACTCGGCTGGCTGTACCGACCGGTATAAGACATAACAGGACGATAAAGAGAAGCTTAACGAACTGAGTAGTGTCTTCACTGATTAGCAGGGTGGCAGTATTCATGATGCATGGGTGTCCAATAATTCATCGACACAATTCATTTGTTGCACGATGGGTCCGATATGAGCACCACCTGGAGTGGAGCAAGTGTATGCGGTGTTCAGTCTTGGACGACAGGGTGGGTGACAAGTGCGCGCGAAGTATTGAAACAAACTTGCATTCTTTTACGCATTGGTGCGTCTGCTATCATACAAAGGAATAGCAAAAACAAAATTGATATATGGCACAATCGGCTATTTGAACGCATTGCAACGCAATCGCAAAAAACATAGGGTTCCCTCTCAAATCTTTCCGGGACTCCAGGCCCATGTACGAACAAGGAAACGCAACATCCACTGTTGCTCCGAACTCCGGTCGCTGGCTCATGAAAATCCTCGGTCGTTGCCTGTAGGATTTGATACCGTCAATGCGGTAAAGCCACCTTTTCAAGACTGCTCCTCAGGGGCGGTCATCATGCTCACATCGCCGTCGACTTCCTTGTCGTCACTGGCAGGCTCAGCCTTCTCAGCAGGAGCAGCATCAGCGGTCTTTGAATCTTCCTCGCTCGACTTTGGCTCCTCGACCGCGGCCTCGGTCTTTTCTTCAGGCTTCTCTGCAGTAGGCTCTTCCGGCTTTTCTTCAACCTTCTTCTCGATCTCATCGGCCTTCTCTGCAGCCTCTTCAGCCTTGGGCTCAGACGCCTCCTCAGGAGCAGCTGGAGCGGCGGCGGAGTCGCCGTTGGTCTCTGGTGCTTTCTCCTCAGCCGCTGGCTTAGCTGCGGCTTCACCCTCGCCCTCCATACGCTTGTTCCAAATCTCGAGGAGATCAGCGCTACGTTTCTTGAAGCCAAGTTCCTCGTCCTTGGGAATAGAAGCAAGCTTCACGATGGCCTTTCAGGACCTTGTGAATCGGTGGTTCTGATGATGGAAGGCTCAAGATTGTCGTACTTCTCGAGCTGACCGAAGAATTCAGCCATTGCCGACATCTCCTCTTCCTTGGGAGCCTGGTCGCGAGACAGGAAACCCTTCTGCAGACGGTGACGCAGATAGAGGATAGCCTTCTCACGTTGGTCCAGACGCTCAGCTTCGGTGAGCTCCTTCTTTTCTTCAGCGGCCTCTTCCTCAGCCTTGGGTGCCTGGACCTTCTTCTTGGGCTTAGCAGTGGATGCCTTTTCGCAGGAGTTGAGTCGCCGTTTGGTGTCTTGGGTGCGTTCAGCTTCGTGACCTTGGGTGTCTTCTTAGGCTAGTCCGTGTTAGTGATGACTTCCTGATTTGCGCGTTGTTATTATAGTGCTTACCTTAGGACCTTCGCCGTCGCTGTCGGCGTCCTTCTTGCGCTTCTTGGATGACTTGGGCACTTCTGGGTCTTCCATCTCGACATCTTCATCATCATTGACCTTAGATGTGCTCTTGCGAGCCTTCTTCTTCTTGTCTTTGGCCTCAGCGTCTTTAGCCTTGGCGTCCTTTTCAGCTTTGGCAGCAGCCTTAGCCTCTGCTTCTTCCTGTTTCCTCTGTGCCTCAGCTTCGAGCCTGGCAGATTCTTCCTGGAACTCGGCCAGGATCTTCTTGAAGTGGTCAAGGTCGTGGCCTTCGGTCGCAATGCTGTAGGCTTCTTGGAGAGCCTTGGTCATCTTGGTGTTTGGCTTGGAGTTGCACTCTTCGGGGTCAAGAGGAGTGAGGCCGGTGTTGACAAGCCATGTGCTTCGAGATATGTCAGTAACAGGTCGTAACGTGTACAGTAGGAGAGCTGGTGACTTACAACTCGTTTGTCGCAAGGAACATGACCGGGAAAGTGCGTTCCTTCGCGTTCTTGCCGCCCTCTTTGAAGTCGTCGCGGAGGGAGCCGTCAGCCCTAGTGGTGCTGACAGGACGCGAGGCAAGAAGCGACTCAGGAAGCATCTCCTCGTCGCAAACGATGGCAGGCCATGGAGGGTAGCCCTTCAGTCTAGCCCAGTAGTAGTCACCAGGTTTGCAGTCCAATTGCAGGTTTGGCATCGACTTCTTCTTGTTCAGCTTCTTGCCCTTGTGCTCTGGCACGCTGCCGCCGACGGACTTCCTCTTGTTGGTCTTGCCGTTTGTAGTGGGAGCCGCATCGGCGGCGGGCTCAGATGGGCCTTCCGCGACCTCTGCAGGCTTCTCGCCGTCTGGAGCAGTAGCCTCAGTGGTAGCTGGCTTGCCAGCAGTCTCCTCGTCTTCCTTTGCGATGGGTGCCTCGCCCTGGGGAGCAGTGTCGTGGTGGGCTCGTTTCTCGGTGGCAGGCTGATCGCGTCTCAGTAACGGCACAGACACCCTACGCGTGTCGACATCATAACTTACAGCTTGAGCGTCCACCGGCGCGTTGGTGGGAGTCTCCTCAGACATGTCGGCTACGTTCTCAATCGCGAGTCGAGGCGCTTGCGCAGTTGTGGTAGCTTCGCGTGAAGCAGCTGGTCGCGACGCGTAACAGCCAAGTGATGGTGTTGCTAAAGGCTGGAGTGGTGGTGGCGGGAAGGGGTGGTATAGGTGAGACGCGCTTCGGCGATGGGTTCGCGCGTGATGCTGTGGGAGTGATGAGTGGTAGATGACGGGTGTGGAGTGGAGGAAATGAAAGCATGAGCGAACTTAACGATGAGAAGCTGCGTTTCGCGCACAGACCCTTGGTGTTACGAGCTGGCAGAACGGCCGACCACGAGTGAACTTTGGAATTTCGCGATGGAAAAAGTGACTGAGGAGTTTGGCAGGCGCCTTCTGATGGTCCACGTATATTTTATCTCGATATAATCCCCAAGTGAAGTGAGGGACGCCATTTGACGGCTCTTGGCGGCTGGCTTCAGCGATGGGAAGCTGGGCTTGGGGACTTAGCGGCAAGCGCGTTCTTCCGTCACGCCGCCGAGGCCTCTCTCCACAACGCTGTTGTCTGCCCAACGGCAGAGAATTCTGCAGACTGGCACCATGTCGATGCTGGGTAACATGCTCCAGAGGACCACTGCATCTCTCGATAGCCATCTATCGAGTTGTTCGCATTCGGGGCTGGCTCCAGGCTGGCATCTTTGCTGACGCGCATCCTTGACACACTTCGCCGATCGAGCCGTCGCCCCCGCTCGGCTGTTTGGAAGCTTCCAGATCGAGCAATCGGCTGCGCGAGTCTATTGTGGACATGTTCGCGCTCGGTAACTCCAGAGCCAGGCTTGGTGCGTTGGTGCTCGTTTCGATACATCAACCGATAGCTTCGTCTGTAGCCAGATCTTTGTATACCAGGATCTCCAGCCAGCGGAAATTTAGTGGCCATCGATTCAGACGTGTGTGTGCAGCCTTCGGGATCGGAGGCGGCGTTGTAGACGATCTCTTGGGGCGAGAAGACCTCTTTACAAGGCCGTTGGTATCCTATAAGCTCAGCGTTAGCTCACCTTCTGGGAACACGAGCCGGGTGCGAAACAAGCGTCTCGAGCATGCAATAAGAAGTAGTAAGAGAATGTCAGCGCAGCCTCTGGTCAACGCGTAGTGATACTTGGCCTAGCCATACATGTGCGGATATGATCAACGAGTGTCGTTTCGATGTAAGCTTTCAACTCTTCTTCTTCCGCCGATGTTTCACTGCAAGCTCCAAGCGAGACTTGCACTTTGTAAGATCCACGCGAAAAGTGCCAGTGGTCTACAGTTAGAAACTCATGACTGCAACTGCAACGACTGCGATTCAGGGCCAGACAGAAGATCGCCAGTCGTGGCTTGATCCGACAGTCGTCGTGAGCTCGTGCTCATTCGTGAAGTATTTCCAATCAATAGTTTGTTTCCACTTATCGCGCTCTATCACCTGTGCAGGCGATCACAGCAAAAGACCTTGGTAGACGGTGAGAATGCCAAAGCAGTAGTCAGGTCGCTCGCTGTAGCATCGTGGTCCCGTCACAGCGCATCGATCGCACATCGACGCAAGTTTGCAACATTCCTGACCACCAGACATTTGCCGACGCATGCAGTGATCCGGCGAACGACCTGCGCGTTCCTATCTGTGATGTATGCACCAAATTCTGGCTGCCGGGTCTTATCCACAATCTTCTGTTTTTCTCCGGAGCGATCGCAAATGCGTCGCATTCCCAAGCCGCCTTTTCAGAGTGGTCGCGGGTCCGGGTGGTATTATTTCGTTGGTAGCATGGATGTATGGCAGTAGAGACTGAGGTCCTGGTCGTTCGACGCGTACGCCTCGTAACCGCTGCAGGCGCTCATTGCGATGACCGAACCCGAGCACATCGAAAGCGCGCTCTGAACATCCTGGTGGTTCGAGGTGTACACACAGCGGAAATTGGTCATCGCCCCGGTGCATAGAATGGTGACATCCGGTTCAAGAGGCGTCGTGGATGCTGCTCAGAGATGGCAGCGAGTTGGGTTAGCCCGGCGAGATGAGCCACAGGACTGATGCCAAGCATTTCTCTCACCGCAGGCGACGGCAAAGACATGGTGCAAGAACAACAGCATCAGTCTTGCTATTCTGCACGCTCCAACACAGATTGCCAGATCACGGTGCGCACACCTACCCTGCCGGCATAGAATTGTACGCCATTGTCTGTCTGCCCGCAGGGTTCTCCGCCAGATCTCGTTACCCGGCGCATCAGTTCGCCCGTGCCCGTCGGACAGCCGTGCTGCTATGACGCCGTTGACTCTGTGTAACGGACAGCATTTGTGCCATTCGATGGAATGTCAGTAGTTCATAAGCAGCATAATTACCGATAAGTATCTTTCGTAGTCAACACCAGTACACACATCTCTTGCTGGCCCACATTAACCGCACAACTCACGTTCAACCATTACATGAACCTCACCTTCAAATCCACGATCTCCAGAATGGCACCTATCCCAGTCGCCCTGTGTGGAAAGAACCCCAACATGGCGGGCTCATTTGCTACACACGCGGCCATGGGCCCAGAGTACTACGGTAGAGACCTCTTAATCCGCGCCGCAATGCGTCGCCTCTAACGAGTTCCAGTAACGCACGTTTTTCATTCAACAAATGCAGTAGAGAAAGAGCTACCGCTGCTTCTGCGAGGAGAGAATGTCAAACCTTCATCCGGCCTTGGGACGAACGCAGAGGCCAATCAGTCAGTAGCGCCGAAAGCTGTTATTGTTGGTGCTGGCTTTTCAAAGGAAGAATTGGACGAAATGCGCCTCATGACAGGCTGCAAGGATCTACCTTGGTTATACCCTTCTCCAATGAAGATGGCCGGGACAGGATTAGGTGCACTGGTCGGCAAAGACTTCATGACATCCATCATAGAGCGCTCCAAAGCAACTATGAAGCAGAACGGTCTCGTTGAGGGAAAGGAAGGAGAAGTGAAACCTGATGTTTGGGGTTTCTAGGAGTGCATGACCATCCGATGTAAGCAGAAGTCTAATGAAGCCCATCTCTACATGATCCCCTCATAAGTATCACGCTCATCCTAATGGCGTCGAACAAACGTGGATTGCAATTCAAAGACACATTTTAAGCAAACACGATCCTTTGTCGCCTGTCTTATGCCGTACGATCGACACTAAGACATGGATCTGGAGGAAAAGCTGATTATAAAATGCCCCAACCACTCTCATCAACGTAATAAAAAATACTGATACGACGCATAATCCCAGTCATTATTCGCTGAAATAGACCTCACTTCGCAGCTTCATCCCACTTCAACCTTCAACGTCATCTACACAAGGTGCGCGTTTGTTTGTTTGTCTGACTTCCTCGACGTGAGTCGCTCCTTCCGCCGAGCTTTCGCGTCCTGTCGCGCCTTCTCAGCCTGCGACCGCTACGAATCACCAACTTCAGTCGACAATGGGCAATGCCGAATCCATCTCGCCCGTCGTGGCATCACAACCGGCTGGCGGCACACTACCGAACGAGGTAGACAAGGAGCGTGAGACAATTCATTCTGAGTCAGCGGGCCACCTCGACTCTACACACCAAGCAGTTCTCACCATGGAGGCAAAGGATGACAGCAGCGAAGAGTCGCATTGCCACCGCGAGTGTCGCGCTCAGCCTGCGCGCTCCTCTAGCGAGACACCCGATGAGCACGTGCCGGGGACATTCGACTCATCCAGCGAGGATCTAGATGACAGTATTGTGGACCGTCTTGCGGATCTCGATGTTGGAACCCGCCAAGCGGGAGCACTAAGCATCGCACTCGCCGTACGAGTCGATCGCGTTGATGACAATGAGTCCAGCAGCCCGATCAGCCAATGGCACAAGGACAATGTTCCAGTAGAGGAAAAGTATTGGCCGGAATGGCAACGCTCAGGAGACTGGAGAAGCACACTCAGAGGACCGACACGAAAACTCCTTTCGTCACTTCATGGCAACTCGACAAGTGAGGAGACTGTCAACGAAGACCCCTTCACAGCGAAGATTTTGGAGCGGCTTTTTCCCAAGAGCGCAAGGCGATCGTTGCCTGGAAAATGCATTCGAGAACCTTGCAGCTCCCCATCGCTTTTGACACCGAAGGCTTGTCGCTCGTACATATGGCCCAACTGGGAATTCACTTCATTTTCGACACCTTCCGTGGCTCAATGACTTCCACACAGATCTATCCAACTATGAAGACCTATACGAGGAGGAAGCACTAGCTGTGCAATTCTACTTTGAGCACGGTCGTGCTCTTTGGGGTGCCGACGTGGGTCAGAGTCAAAATGATGCTGACCTCATAAGGATTCAAAAACTTGAGTCCTTCTTCTCCGCGCTGCGTTCACAGGACGCCGTTCGTACCAACTTTAGTGGAGACGGGAATGAATCCCTCCGTCAGCTTGTCAGTTTTCGACAAGCCACCATGGCCAGCGTCGACACTGCTACTGGTGAGGTCGATCCCGATGCTTCTTTGGATGTTCTGTTTGCTGCTCTTGACGTCCGAGGTGCAGACACATGGGTGACCATGGCATTCAAGCGTGCCGTCGCTCAGATGGCTTTCGAAGCTCTGGACCGCCGTTGTAACACACCATCTGAGTACCTGCTGTGGACTCGCCCGAGCGACGCATTCGTGGAATCAATTGCTCGCCGTGTCACGAGCCGCTACGCTTCGAAGCTGTGGCCTGAAGACTACCTCAAACCTACAAACGGCGAGGAGATTTTGCACCACTACATCGTGAAGCTTCTGGCAACTGGGATGCCTCGCACGGAGGTGCGCAATGGCGATGTGCAGCATCTTGATGCGCTTCTCGTTTGACAGACAAGGACATCGAGGAAGCTGAGCAACACGACGTAGATCCTTCCAATCGATATGCTGGTCTCAAATGCACTTTGTCCCATCTGGCTGCCGCCGACAACAGCTGCTCCCAGAACTTCAAATCGGCGATTGAGTTGGCGGCACATTTGACTGAGATGCACGACTTTGACGAAGAAGCCGCAAAGGAGATTGCGGACGATTGTGAGCGTGTGCAGAAGAAGGTTGGTGGCGGACAGTGAAACTAGTTCGGGCCAGATAGCACAGTGATTGCGTGATGGGATCAATCATCGCGAGTTTGTTTTTTTCTTTTGGTGGAACTTTGGTGCACTGTTGCCATCGCATGGTCTAGCTACAGCTCCAACGCTAGGTTCGTCCTACATGATCAGAAGCGATACATGGCGTGTTGTTTGAACATGTCAATGGGGGTCGTTTGTTTGCAGATACAGAAGATTGTTTGAATGAAAGTCTTGAAAGATGAAAGTTCGTGTGCTGCGTTGTAACCTATACTGCACCGTTATACTACAACTTTGCTTCTTGTTCCTTCGCAACTTCAATGACAAGTTTTCCAAACTGTTTCCCAGCCTTCATGTCCTCAAACAAGGAGTCGATGCCCTCGAGGTTGTCAAGGCCACCACCTACTGATCGTGACACGACAGGCTTCAGGTTCTTTTCCTGGACAAACTTCACCATGTCGGCGAACTCTTTGCGCGAACCCATAGTTGAGCCACGTACTTCGATGTTCTTGAGCACGGCGCTCATGAGGAACGGCATTGTCGGAGATGTGGTCATGCCGTAGATGGAGATGACGCCACCAGGCTGTAAATTTTTGTCAGCTCCCATGTCAAATAGCTTGCAGTAAATCGATGTGCTTACCCTGAGGAGCTTTGCGCCCTTGTCTACTACGTCTCCGCCAGCTCCATCAATGATGGCATCGAGATGCTTGCGGTCGGCAGGGAGGAGCTCCTTCAAGGTCTTCTCCCAGCCCTTCTCCTTGTAGTTGATGCCACCCTTCGCACCCATAGACTTCGCCCGATCAATCTTTTCCTGGCTACCGGACGAGACGTACACGTTTGCGCCCGCAGCAACGGCGAAGAGGAGTGCCATGATCGCTACACCGCCACCAATTCCAGTGATGAGAATGTTCCGTCCGGGCTTGGCGTTACCACTCTTGGTCATTGTGGCTCTCCAGGCAGTCAGACCAGTCAATGGGAGCGCAGCGGCCTCGATCGACGAAAGATGTGTGGGCGCGTCTTCGAGTTCTCCTGCATCGATCGTGACGGTCTCGCCGAGTACCGAGTGGGTTCATTTTCGTGCCACCAAGGATGGCATATCCTTTCGGGCTTTCAGGGCCCTCTGGGTCATCTTTCCATCCATTGCCAGGATTGATGATCACACGCTTTCCTTGCCACTTCGCCGCGGCGGGCGAGGAGCCTGTCGATGTCACAATGCCAGCGCCATCGGCCAGAAGCGGTACGCCAAAAGTAGTTCCTGGGTAAAGATGCTGCCTAAGGAACAGATCGCGGTGGTTGAGAGCTGCGGCTGTTATCTTCACAACAACCTCGTTTTCCTTAGGAGCAGCATCCGGGATTGTGATGTGCTCGAGAGGGTAGTAGACTTTGCCGGGCTTGCCGTCTACTTTTCGTATAGAGATTGCTTTGACCATGATGACTGATGTTGAACGACACTGATCACCTAGATGAACGAAGGAATCTCAAATTACTCTTGATGGATATCTATACAAGTATGGTCGGGCGATCGCTTACAGCACCACACTCCAACGTCACTGCCGAGGTGTTTGATCCCTGCTCGGACTGATGCTCCGACTCCACCACAAAAATGTTCAAGGTCTGGGGAAGCGGGGACACTTGATCTTCGAACCTCAGCCTGTCTCAAGACCTTGTATTGGATACATTCGATAATTGCACGTGGAGGCTTGGTATAGACACGAAGGCAGAGTGTTAAAGGCATGTCAGAATGTGCATTCAAACCAGGGAGAGAGATCAGATCACCTGTGACCTTCTAAGAGTCGTTCGAAGTGATACCAACATCCTCAGAATCGACACTGATGGTCAAAGATCTTTGGATCGTTTTCTCGCATCAAACGGAGATTTACGCTGTTCCTTTAGTCTACCAACTCCAATGTGATCTCATTACCGTATTGTGCGAGGACGCATACGAAGCAGCCAATAGTGGATGTTCCTTTGTAATCATTGTATGCTTCGAATAAGCTCGGCGGGGCTTCAGCGAGAGCAAAAGTCGCACGGGAGGATATGCAATCCAGTACGATGTGGTCCAATGAGGTGTCGAACTTCATAAACGAGTAAGAGAACATTGAAGTGTACATTTCAGCGCGACGTTGCCATGTACTGGACACACTCACTGATCAAACAACATAGGGACGAGTGCGACTTTCCAAAAGTCAGCGCACAAAAGCCAGACCCACCTGATAACTTCTGCATACTTCTCTCTCGTTGTCCTAGCTGCGAATCGCCCGAACAAAATTTCTGGGCGACTCGAATGACCTGTTGAAGCCTGCAACAAACATGGACGCTCATGCGCCATTCGTTGTTCGAGGAGAGTTTGTCTACCATGGCACTCTTTTCGTCGACGTTGGCGGTGAACTGAAGCGCCACGCACGCGCTTCTCAAAGTGACCTCAAGGTTTACCTGGATGGCAAAGCACCCAAAGATCAAGTCGCCCACTGGTACGAGGCACAGCTGATCCACTATGGACTCCAAAGATCCAAGGACAAGAACACCGCAAAGGTTCGCCTGCAGCAGGCTTTGAACCAGAAGAAACTCACTGTCTCTCCGCATATTGTGCAGATGGAAGCACAGATGAAGAAGGATTTACGCTGCAAGTATCAGAAAGTCTAGAGCTGCGGCTGGGAGGTGAACCAGAGAGACGAGGGGGGTGACGAACCTACCAACAAGAAGCGCAAACGAGCCGAGGGAACCATGGAGCCGCCATCTGCTGCCAACAAGAAGACCAAGATCACCATGAAGATTGGCGACGTTGAAGTCAAAATTGACCACGATATGTCCGGAGCAAAAAGTAAAAGCAAGCAGACCAAGACCACTCCAAGCAGCTCTGCCGTTGCCGCAGCATCATCACCTGCCAAAGGCAAAGCTAAGATTGCATCAACTTCCAAAGCTATTCCAAAGACGCCTGCCACACCGCGAGCCAAGAAGGCTCAGACGACCGGCATGACCTCATCATACTTTGCCCAAGGAGCCCCGAACGCGCCAGCTTTGCAGACCCCAAGCCCGCAGAAAAGAGCAGTCAAGTCCGAGTCCAAGATCAAGCAAGAGCCGTCTGTCAGTCAGCGTACTCCAGCGAAGAGGCCGCCCAAAGTCAAAGCTGAGGTGAAGCCGGAGGCAGACAATAGCGCTATGGCAGGGCAGCGCTTCATCACCGGCGTCTACAATGTCTCCAGTCCACAACTCGAAGCGCAGTATGCACACGAAGCCAACAACCTCCGCTTTTTCCTGTGCGTAGACAACGAGGCGCGCAAGATCTGGGGTGGTTTCGAGCTCGTCTCGAAGTCCGGAGTCATTTGCATCACTGACGACTACACAAATCCGTACGCTACGCTGTCGTTTGGCTGGAGGGCCAGGGATGTACAGCGTGGAGGACTCGACTTCGGGAGAGGCTGTTTCGGAAAGATCGAATTCTCCGATGATGGGCGTTTCAGCGCCACTGTCTTCAACATGTTCCCGGAGCCAGTCGATCTTGAAGGTGTGAGGAGGCCAGGGCCACTGTGGTGCGGCAAGAGTGCATGGCAGTTCGAGCGGGAATGGGACGGCTTTGTGGCGGAGGCATACGGACGTTGAATATTGAAGGTTGTGTTCTGTCGAGGTGGTGTACGACTGTAACTGTAGGGTTAAGCTCACCGCTGAACCTGATTGGCGCTTTGACATTGGTTTGTAGCTATTTGCGGAGGCCGTTCATCTGAACGGGGGTTGTTTTCGCGCTGTTGGCGTACTATCAGGCTAGTGCTGACTGGTCGATACGACATGTTTTCGACAACACTGATTGCATGTTCTGATCAAAGCCTTTCTTCAAGACTCTTTCTCATCCATGCTCATCTTCACTCAAGCCAGGACACTCCTCCATACCCTCATCTTCATACTTGTACTTGCACCAGAAGCAGTACCAATACTTTTCCCGCAGATGCTTGACAATCTTTTCAAGTCTTTCGGCAATTGGAAGTTGCTCATACTCCTCAAGCTCGGGATCTTCCTCGTCCAGATCCTGCACTTCGCTGGAGAACGCAAGTTTGTCATCCGCGTCTTCCTCGGTATATTCCTCGTTCCTGGAAAGCGACTGCGTAAGATCATAGCGCGCACGGCGCTCGCGTTCTTTCCCAAGACGATCGCGAACTAGGGGCCGGTAGAGGAGGTTTATCGATGTGAGTGGGCGCTTAGACGAATCATCTTTCTCAGCGCTCTTTGCAGCGTCTGCCTTTTGAGCGCTGTCAGCGGCTTTGGTGCCATCCTCGTCGAATGCTTCCAAAATCTTCATCGCACCATACCACATTTCCTCCAGCCTCTTCTCTTCCCGCTCCCTCACATTACGTTCTCGGAAGTCCTCCACAGTGAGCTTAGTTCTCTTGACTCCATTCTCAGCCTCCTCTGCAGCTTCTCTGATTTTTCTTTTCTCTCTGCATCCGCGCCAATACCTCCCTTATCTCCCTTCATGTCGAGCTCAATAGGCCTGGTTCGACCTTCGTTACCAGCAGCACCGAGTCCGCCACCAGCTTTGAAGCCCATTTTGGCCATCATCTTCGCGCCTTTGTTGGAAGAGTCGAGTTCAGTGGCGAGAGCCTTTTCTCGAGCAGCAGCTGCTGCAGCCTCATTTTCTGCTTTGGAAGGCACGCGGCCTCTTTCTGCTGCTTCCTTTTTTAGACGAGCAGTTTTCTGAAGTGAAGTTTCTTTCTTCTGTTTTGCTGGTTCCTCGAAGGTCATGTTGAGATAATCATCTTCTTCCTCATCTGATTGAGAGCCCATATTGGCAGTGCTGGGCAGTCCTCCCAGGACTACACGATGGAACCGATAGATGATGAGCAAACTGCCTTCCAAGCTCGAAATAGCGAAGCCTCGTCGATGGCCTCAGTGAGGTGTGACAAGCGCTAGCACTGAGTGATCATAGGCCAGACGACCCGAGGGCATTTGCCGAATGTGATCACTGACCGCCTCTTGCACGAGCTACCTTCAAAGCTCCAGTCAATAATCTATCAATTGACCATCGAGCAAAGCCAAGCGCGAAGCTATCGCTCATGCAGGTACCTCCGCAAGCTCTGGAGAAAAACCGTCGATCTCCACCACAGCTCCAATGGCTCGATGGGGTAGGCTGTCTCGCCGGGACTTCCGGCGTGCCAATCACTCAGCAAGCGTGAATCGCAATCGCAATCGCAATCGTGATCGTGGAATTTTGGGGGATTTATCAGGCTTACACAATCGCGGTAGAAGGCTTTCGCGATGGCGCGGAATGAGGAGCGGTTGCTATGGATGATTAGTACAAGAATAGGCGGATGGAAATCGCCAGCACTTCGGCACCACATGTGCGGTCAGCAAGAAGCAGTATTAAGCGACACTAATTATGCGGATTAATTCGTGCTAAATGTCTCGATTAGGACTAGTGAGGGGTGTTGTTTAGCATCGAGAGCGGTACTTGGTGCAAGCTTTGGCAACGATTGTGCAAGAGTGAGGTAGCTATATAAATCGACTCCCGGCACATTGCCATTTGCTTTTACTTGTCCGTTCCATCAAAACAACTCACATAACAAACTCTTTACTACATCATCAAAACCATCACAATGGCCCCCAAGATCGCCATCATCTTCGTAAGTCCTATCGACCCCGCTATCGACCCAATGTCACTTGATATGACTTGATCTGTTCAATGCCATTGAGAGTCGATGAAGCACATTCGCCCTACTATATGCTAACATATCATTCTTCAGTACTCCACCTGGGGTCACGTCCAGACCCTTGCCGAGGCTGAGGCCAAGGGCATCCGCGAGGCTGGCGGTACCGTCGACCTCTACCGCGTCCAAGAGACCCTCCCCCAGGAGGTTCTCACCAAGATGCACGCTCCTCCCAAGGACACCTCTATCCCTGAGATCACCGACCCCTCCATCCTCGAGCAATACGATGCCTTCCTTATGGGTATCCCCACCCGCTACGGCAACTTCCCTGCCCAGTGGAGGGCCTTCTGGGACAACACCGGCAAGCAATGGCAGACCGGTGGTTTCTGGGGCAAATACGCCGGTCTCTTTGTGTCTACCGGCACTCAAGGAGGGTAATTGAAAGATATAAGCCCTATGGTGTCTTGGGAAAATTCGCTGACTTGTGTTCTTTCGGTAGTGGACAAGAGAGCACCGCTCTTGCTGCCATGAGCACCCTCGCCCACCACGGCATCATCTACGTTCCCCTCGGCTACAAGACCACCTTCCACCTCCTCGGCGACAACAGCGAGGTCCGCGGTGGCAGTGCCTGGGGTGCTGGTACCTTCTCCGTAAGTCATTCACTTCAGAATCCGTATCCGGAAGGAACGCAAGGCATGCTAACACTACGACAGAACGGTGACGGCTCTCGCCAGCCCTCCCAGAAGGAGTTGGAGGTTGCTACCGCCCAGGGCAAGGCCTTCTACGAGGCTGTCGCCAAGGTCAGCTTCCAGTGACTGCAAGGCAGTACCGACAAGCAAGACACGGCGAACACCACTGCCACCAACGGAAGCGCCAAGGAGGAAACTGCTGCTGCCCCTGCTCAGCAGCAGACTTCTACTCAGCCGCAACCTAGGGGACGAGAACAAGAGAGAGGGTCCTTGTGGCTTGCCGTTCAAGTGCTCCGTTTCTTAAATAATGATACCACAAAATAGAAACTTTTTATGATGATCAACATTTAATCTTTTGTACTGTTTTACATTTGGTGTAAGGTTGAACTGACTCTGGGTCTTACTTTGAGCCCTCTCAAAGCGTCTACTTCCCGGTGTCCATCGCTTCGGCGTCTTTCACTGGTGACTTGCTCCGACTACGGCTACGGCTTCGGCTACGACTAGCATTACCTGTGCTCAGCCTACGCTTATCACGGCGTTCGGAGCGTGGCATAAGCTCTTTGTCATCTCGCTTGTCTCTACGTCTTGGAGGTGTACGCGAGCGGGATCGCGATTTTGAGGCATCGCGGCGCCTTCGAGGTGGTGAGCGGGATACTGACGGTGAAGCTCTGCGGTTGCGCTTCTTGGGAGGAGGGGATCGGCTATCGTACGAGGGTGACCTTCGGCGGCGGGTGTGTGGGATTGGCGGTGGCGTCTGGGTGATCGTGAGCGACGCTTGTAAGCAGGAGAACGCGAACGGGATCTGGATCTGCGGCTTTCATCACCGCGCTTGCTTTTGCTTTTGCTGTCGTCTTTGCGATCAGGAACGTCTCGCGATGCTGACCTGTCGTCGCTGCGTCTGCGAGTCTTGCGGGGTGGCGGTGAGCGAGAGCGCGAGACGCTTGAAGAGTTGCGGCGGCGGCGTCTGGGGGGTGGGGAGGAGGAACGGCTGCGTGAGCGATCGTAGGAAGGCGAGCGGCGCCGGCGGGGAGGTTCGTCTCGGTATGGGCGGCCTGGGACGTAGCTGTCAACTCCGCGCGTTGGTGGAGGGCCTCTGTATCTGTCGTCGCGAATCCTTGGAGGAGGTGAGCGCGAATCGCGGTAGCCTCCTCGTCTGTCATCGAAACGGCCTCCACCTCGTCTATCGCGACCTCCTCGATCGTCTCGGCTACCTCTGTCGTCTCTGGCGGCTCTATCGCCTCTGTCACCTCTTCGCTCGCCGCGCTCACGGTCACGTATACGTGCCAGCTCTCTGTCGCGCTCACGATCGGCTTCTTGACGAGCCATGGCCTCTTGACGGATCCTCTCGTCCTCGAGCTAGTTCTGTTGTCAGCGAAATGCGTTCCTCCTAGAGAACATCCCTCTTTATACTGACTCTCTCTTGCTCCAGCTCCGCCTTCTTCGCTTCCAGTAGTTCTTGAGGAACACCTTGCGCTCCAGTCTGTGCAGATAGCAACAGCTTCCACAGGGATTTGGCGAACGGCGCAGCCTCTTTGTCCAGGAAGCCAGTGATTAGGATTTGTAGCTCCTTGATTTTAGGCTACCAGTCCATTAGCTTTTGCATTGAGCGTAGCATGCGAATAGTAACTCACAAACTGCGACTCTTCGAGCACATTCGAGATCAGTTCTGTGACGATATCGTCGTCGCTATTGAGGATACGTGCGACCTCATCCGCAACCCATTTCTTGATCACAGGCACATTGACCTTCTCCATGTCCACCTTGCGATCAAACTCGGGCGGGAACTTGGTTGTCCTCAGCAATTTCTTGTCGACATTGGTAATGAGTGCGGCCGACATTCTGCTGGGAGTATATGGCACGCAGGCGCACGTCGTGAAGAACGAAGGTGTCTGTGAGATTATTGGGAGTGGTAGCAGAAAGTCGCATGCATTAGCAAGGTAAGCATTCGTCTAGCTTGGGCAAACGCGCGACTGCCGCGGATCTTCAGATGAAGCGTGAGAATGGAGGCCCCAACCCTGGCTGCAATGGCGTCACACGCACATGCATTCAATCAACTTGAAGTTCACCACCATCGAATGTACATATACAGTGCATGTAAAGGCGAGTACAAGTGGAGAAAACCGAGTATTACAATCTTGAAGACAACACTCTACACACTGCTCTCGAAAGTCGATCAAGCATGAGAGTAGCAGAGCTCCTTTCCGACCTTACAACACTCCGCCCGGAGGTCTGCGTACGTCCACGCTCATTCACAACAGAGGAACGCCCACCCAATCGCCTTACTAACACACATACAGGACCAAAAGGCAGCACTGGCACTTGTCAACGCTCGGCCAGAAGGCATCAACCCGACGTCATCATCTGTAGATGCGGATGACCTCGATCTCAAACGCGCAAAGGACCTCCTGGAGCTACACGCAGACGTGAAGCTTGCACATGCTGATGGCACCGATCCGGAATTGATCGAGGCACGGCAGGCTGTGGAGAGAGTGTTGCGGGATCTATGAGGGATTACATTTCCCAAGACTTAAAGGCTGGTCGATTGGATGACACGCCTTGCCATTCATGAGCCTTGGGTGGTTGTTGATGGCTTGAGTAACGAGGGTATTTCGAGGGCAGCCTCGCAAAATTCACGATACACACGATCGGAACATTGACTACGGAGCATCAATGGAGACACAAGACCATGTAAGAAGTACTAATCGATAATTTGTGTCATCTTTGATTCTCCAGGACGAGCAAATTAGGCTCAGGTATCATAGTTTTCAAGCAAGAATTCACAACGCTTGCAGGCCGTCGAGGACGCCACAACAAAGTTTCAGTCACAAGTTGCCTACTTCTTCATTGTCGACTGTGACTCGAGAACACGCTTCTGTTCCTCCTCGGCCTTCATCTCGCGCACCTTTGCGAGCACGACCTAGAAACGAGTTAGTTCGATTCGGTAAGACCTGATGAGTAGATATCACGAGAACTCACCTCACGGAAGATAGCGCCCTTGTTGAGTTTGCCCCAGCTCTTCTTCTTTTCCAGAGTCGAGTCAAGAGGCTGAAGACCCCCGGAGTGTGCGTCAGCCGCCTCACCAGCGGCCTTCTTCGAGTCGGCAGGAATGTCAGCCTCTTGCGGGACATCTTCTTCCTCGTCTTCTTGCATCTTCAAGCTCTCGATACGATTCGCCAGCTTCACAAGCTCGATGCCGCGCTTGAGACGAGCCTTGGAGATGTAGGCCTTGATCTCGGGCAGCAAGTCGTGGTCGGTAGCACCTTGGCCAGCAATCCACGGGTCTTTGAGAGCCTGACCGGAAGTTGAGCGCTTGGCAGGATCAGGCTGGAGCAAGGTGAGGATGAAAGCTTTGGCTTCTTGGGAGACATCTTTCCAGTATCGGTCGTGGAAGACAACGCGGCCGTGCTTTGTCTCCTCGATGAGGTCGGGCAAAGACTCGGAGCGGAACGGAGAGTAACCACAGAGCAGGGTGTATGTGATGACACCAAGAGACCAGATATCCACGGGCTTGCTATGCCCACGCTTGAGCATAACTTCTGGTGCTGCGTAGCCGAACGAGCCAGCCATGGTCTTGAGCACGCCGTCCGGGCTGTCCAAATGCTTTGCGATTCCGAAATCGGCAAGCACGAGCTCGGAGTCTGGTTCGCGGGTCACGTAGAGAAGGTTCTCGGGCTTGAGGTCGCGGTGTACGACTTGGTTCTGATGCAAGTAGTCCACGGCCTCCAGCACTTGCTTGATCGTCTGAGACGCATCCTTCTCTGTGAACTTTCCCTTCTCGCAAATCCGGTCAAACAGCTCGCCGCCGGTTGCGAGCTGCGTGATGATGTAGTATTTATCCCTCGACTCGAACCAGTCCTCGAAGCGTACGATGTGTGGGTGTCTCATTCTTTGCAGCATCTCTAGCTCGTCATACACCATCTGGTCGTTGCCTTTTACATTCTTCTTCAAGATGATCTTCACCGCGACTTTTCCTTTGGGTCCGTCGGCCTCCTTGACAATGCCGTAAGTGCCGGCACCCAGGGTTCGGCCCATGCGATATTTGCTCCTGGCGTACTGCGTTAGTGGTGGTTGCAACATTGGACGAGCTCGGAACCTTGCTCACTTGCGATCGTAGCTTTCAGGCTGGCCGTGCAGCTTGTTAAGCATGTTGGTGACTTTAGAAAACAGCCTGGTCAGCATCGTTCAATGGAAATGGTATGAGAGCTGGCAATGGATAGCATATAGGGCAAGCGACTCACACGACATGATCGTCTCGTAAGGCTGTAGCCTCGAAACAAATCTTCTTGATGTGATTCGCGGGCAGTACGAGGTAGTCGAGCCCGATGACGAATGGTTGAGCTGGTGTACGAGTGTTGTAGGTCGCCGGTCGAGGGAGGGGAAGGGATCTAATGTAGTAGGTTTGCGGTCTAAGGATCGCGAGAGAATGGTATGAGCTGCAGGGGTGGGAATTAGGACGACAAAGAAGTGCTTCGGGCTGTGTTTCAAGACGACGATTCAGCCTTGGGCGTTACTCAAATGGGTGGGGACGACGACAGCGCGGGGCTGTGCTGCTGCTCAGGGCTGAGCTGAGCTGATGAATTTAGGTAGGCGCCTGCGCCTCAAGCAGCAGCCTGCTCAATACTGCTGAGACTGCCCACATGCATCAGGATCAGGAGACGGGAGCTTTCACTCGGGACATGCGCCAATGCAACTCCATCGTACACGTTGCCTCATTGCTAGCCAGCCACCCGGCACGTGACGCCCAAACGGGTTCACTTTGCGCTGCAGGCATGTGAAGACGGCGGCGTTGCTTCCTTCCCCACCTCCCACCACCGGCTCGTGGCTCGTGGCTCGTGCCGCTCTTGAAGTCTGGAAGTCCAAGTCCTCGTCGCATAGCTCGACTTGCGACTATCCAACCAGCCCACATCACAAAACATTCTTCGACTCCAACGCGGCTCATCTCGTGTACGCGCATCCGACGGAGCTCTGCCGCTGATCGAACCGCATGCCACAGCCTGTCGCCGAGTAACAGCCTCTTCCTTGGACGCGTACAACTCGTGCGACCTCTTCTTGACCTCCGACCGCTGTCATCATGGACGGCAAAACGCTCTTCAGCACTGGCAAGCAGATCCAAAAAGCGATAGAAAGCGGCGACTCTGGAGAATCACTGCTCAATATCCTTCAGCCTCTGACCAAATGGACTGCCACCGAGGACCTTTTGCGCCAGTCGAAAATTGGCGTGATAGTATCAAAGCTGCGACAGCAAAAGGATCCTAAGGTTGTGGAGCAAGCGTCGAAGCTGGTCAACAAGTGGAAGGCGGATGTGAACGCGAGCAAGAAGAAGGCGGCCGGTAGCAGCAGTCCTGCGCCAAGTGCAGCGGCGGCGAAAGCAAACGCGGCCACGAATGGAAAGAGTAGTGGCACGAGCAGTCCAGCACCTCCTGCTGTGAAGAAGGAGCAGCCCAAAAAGAGCACGGTCGACCCGGCGAAGAGGAATAGCGTTACCGACAGTATCAGCACGGCAGTCACAGGAAATGCAACTCGAGATGCTTGCGTGAAGCTCATGTACGACGGACTGGCCTTCATGTCCGAGGAGAGTACGTTTTCTCGAATTACTCGCGCTGAGAGAGTGGCAGAACTAAATGCTGACTTCCAATAGGTCCAGAGGATGTCATGAAGGCAGCCCGTAGTGTCGAGCTTGCAGCCTACAACGCTTTCCAGCCAGAAACCTCCACTACTTACAAGCAGAAGATGCGGTCACTCTTCCAGAACCTCAAAATCAAGAACAACGAGCAGCTTCGACATGACGTCTATTCTGGAGCCATCAGCGCTGACAAGTTCGGTAAGCATTTCCGGAGCATTGAAGTTCTTGCTGAAATTAGAAATTCTAACAACACGGCAAGTGAACATGTCAGGAGACGACCTTAAATCTGCCGAGAAACGCGCCTCCGATGCCGCCATGGAGAAGGAGAACATGCGTGTTGCCATGACTGCTACCGAGCAGAAGGCCATTTCTACAACGTACGTCGTCCCAAAACCCCACAAAGCTACTTCATACAGTGTACCGCACGAAAGAAACAGACCTCATACTTCATCCTCTACTCCGAAGCGAGCAGGGTGCGGTATGGGGTCTTTCTTGCGTTTGACCGCTTCCACCCGATCTGATCAATAAGCTAACTCTTCTACTAGCATGCAATGCGGCAAATGCAAGATCTTCAAGGTGGCGTACACACAGGCGCAGACCCGCGCCGCTGATGAACCTATGACAACGTTCTGCGAGTGCATGAACTGCGGCAATCGCTGGAAGTTCTCTTAGATGATGGCAATACCATTTTCAAGTCATGGAGTTTCGAGGTGCTTTGGGCGGGCCAGCACGGAGTTCACGCGTTCAGGAGTTTGCAAGGGGTGTAGTAGCAGCATGGCATAGGCCTCAAAGTATTGTTTCGATGGACCACAGCTGCTTTGAGGCAAACAACGTAGCCAGGCATTTGTTGACAGTAAGGGAGGAGAATTATCTTTCTCAAGAGTCAATCTCTTAGCGGTATTAGATTAAGACCAGCCTTCGAATGCAACAATGCTCAACGCACGTAGCCATCGCTATGTCATCGCTAACGTTGACTGGAGTACATGTACTTTATCTCATTTACATAAGTCTCTGTGACGCCCTTGTGACACCCTACCGGATCGCGGCATTGCCGAACAATGACCACTTACGCAACGCATCACGCTACTCCACACACTGTGGGCACCAGCGAACGGCAGCCTCGGCACGCAGTGCACATCAGCGATCTCAGAAACAACAGATCTCAACAAATAGGTCTGCGCGAAGGTTGCTACATACGGTCTGTCGCTTGCCCAATATAGGAGTGAACACACCGGAGCTACAAGGCGCGGCTGTGATTGACAAAAGCATGGCATTTGGCCTTCGCTTCCGCGGAATCCCACCCTCCTTTCATAACGGTCGGGCGAGGTTTTTCGCTGTCCTCAGTAGTCCCTGCGATTTGAGGCTGAGCCTCCCCTTCCTCTGACATCCGCCTTTCTGATTTCACTATTGCGTGCACGCCCGAAGCTTAAAAAATTCCCCGGGGAGATCGTCGTCGTTTGTGAGAGTCTAGCCAGCCAGTTGTTCTCGCCATCCACCAAATCCTCTGCCTATCTTTAATAATCTGCAGTCTGGGATACCGGCCACGCGACAAATATCAAATCTACCTTCGGAGTCCTTCGCCAGCATCAGAAGAAAAAACAGAAAGCACAATCTCACATCGCCACACCGAATTCAAATCTCCAAAAACCGAGCATCAGATATCCAGCCCACCATGGCCGCCCCATCCACAGTCTCCCCCGCCAACCTGACGGGCAAATACACTCTTAATTCCAAACTCTCGGATTCCATGGACGCTGTGCTGAAGATGCAGGGCGTGGGCTGGCTGGTGCGGCAAGCGGCTTCTTACAGCACCATCACCGTGAGCATGAAGCAGTACGAGAAAGACGGCACGGTGTGTCTGGACGTCGACCAGGTCAGCACGGGCGGCATCCGCAGCACGGAGGAGCGCGTGCTCAACTGGGAGTGGAAGGAGAAGGACGATAGGATTTGGGGCAAAGTGAGAGGACGGGCTAGGTGAGTTTTCTCTTCTTCTTCTTCTTCTTATCTTTCATTTTCAAGCTTGTTTTAATGGGTCTCCCTTTTCTTTTTTTCGTGGATTGTGATGGGAACTGCAATTGATTGCTTAATGTAGTTACGTGGGTACTGTGGAGCGGGCGGTGGCACCAAACGGCAATCATTGATTGATCGCGTGACTGACACATACCTCGCAGAATTATCAAGCTGGCGGATCTCGACGCAGATGAATTCCTGAAGTCCGGATGGACCCAGGACTGCATCGAGGGAGATGTGATCGAAATGATTGTGGAAAGCATCTCTGACACATGGACAGCACAACAAGTCTGGGGTATGGCTGAGCTCAACGGTGAGAGGAGGCAGGTCAGGAAAGTTCTGGCGAAGAAGGGCAACAAAGAGCACAAGATCAGCATTGTGTATGATTACGTATCGAAATGAGCATATAATACAGCTATGTATAGAAATAGAAACAAACATCGGGAGGTCTCTTCACAAGATGCCTTTGAAACGTTGCGAACATCCAATACTCACTACAAAGGTTGTTCCACTAGTGGCGTTCGTATTCATTGACCTGCAGAAGTTGTTAGTCTAATGTGAACTAGAGGAACAATTTTGTAGATCGAATGTGTTAAAAGGGCATAATCAGAGAGAAGATTAGAGGTCCGCAACACCCTGTACAGAGCGGACGCCTGGGTATGTGCCAATCTAGCCAGACCCAAAGCGCCCACCCGTGAGGTTCTAGGACTAAGGATGACAAAATGGATTTTCATCATTGCGAGACTTGTGATTGCAAGGGCGGGTGTGCTTACCTTGAGATTGCTGCAGTACGCGTATTCGCGTTTTGGCAATCGAACAGTAAGGGTAGGTCCTTTTGGGTATAGTATCGTGATATGCACTGTGTGCACGACAAATCGACTCAGTCGTCCTCGTATGAGATAATCCTGCGCCTGGGCATGGCTGATGCGGTTGATGGCTTCGACGGTGCGGGCTCGTCGTCGCCATAATCCATGGTCGTACTTTGGCCTTGCTGTCCGTCAAGTTCGCGAACCAGCCGACGATGTGTCATGGACCCATGTACAGGGTCTTCGCCGTCGATGTAGCTCTCCCATTTGCGCTTGTTGCGCTGGTCGTAGGGCACTTCGACCTTGCGCTGCCGTGATCGTGGCGAGCGTGCAATCCCTGACTGCACACTCTCGCTGCGACTAGACCGCGAACGCCGCTTTTTTGGCTGATGCCGGGACTTGCGTTGTTCTGACAGCTTGGTGGGCGCACTATCAAAAAGCTCGGCCTCAAGACTTGAAGCATCTGACGCGGGAGACCGTGATCTTGGAACAAATGCATCAGTTGCGTCTGGTTCAGGAGGCTCGTAGAAATCGTCGTCGTCATCTTCCGCTTCCTCCTCGGCCTGGAGTCTGTGTGCTCTTAAGAGCTGCTGTATTTCGGTGTGACGAAACATCTGAATTTGCTCATCGGTGAGAGTCCGCTTGACGCCGTCGTCGTACCAGCCCAGACCGTCCTCGCCGAGCTCATCCACTTCCAGGCAGTAGTTGAGTGCATACTCCGGGTCCACGAAGAAGGCATCGGGTTTAGTATGGTCGCCAAAGTGAGAAGACTGGAAAGAAAGGAGGTCATCCTTACCATGGTTAGTACTTACCGTGTCAAGGGCGTTGTGAGCTTAAGATTACCTCTGTGACTGTTGGGATAACGAGTTGTTGTGGTGGGAAATCCATAGCAGGCGTCGTCTGTGAAGCTGCAGCTCGCCTCTCTGCTTTGCGTGCAGCTACTTTTGCCTTTGTCGCTTGCTGCCAGTTTCGTTTCCGAGAAAGCCTTGCCGTGAGGCATTAGCTTAGTTTGAGTGAGCAGTCGAGTGCATCAGGCGCGTGTGTATTTCGATTCGCGCCTAGCTTTAAGTGATCATGTCGTAGTGAGTTGCGACGGAGGTTGGTGTTGTGGTTGCAGCCGAGCGCGCCATATGATTTCGGAAGGTTCAGGCAGCAGCGGGCCTGAGGCAGACAGAACTGGCCAATGCCCTGCCTCCAAGAATTGTTGCGCGCAACTTTAACGGCATCTAAAGTTACTATTTAGACGCAACCTGCATTGAAAACTTGGTAGGCTTCTCGATGAGAGGAACAACTTGATCTCTGAGAGTGTTCGAAAACATGATCGAGTTCCGAGATTGCCATATCAAAAATGAACGGCGACTCAGATGGGTCTGAGTATGTCGGCAACAGCGAGCACGAGTCCGTTGGCCACCAGGAAGGGTTCGCCAGGCCAAAGTTAGCAAAGAACGCACGGAAAATGCTGGTGTCAAACGAGAAACGTCCGAAGGCTCGATTGTAGCACTAGAAGACTCTTACAACACCAACGACATCGCCAAAGATGGAGACGCTTCTGTCCAAAGGATTCAAAATGAAGTTCTTCGTTCCTACCGCGACTTGCTGAACTCTGCGATTGCAGAAGTTAATACATCAAGTGAAGATGCTGGATCTGATCATCTTCCACCATCCCAAATTGGCATCTCTTTTTGGTCGACCAAAGAGAAGCACCAATTTTTCGACGCGATACAATCTCATGGCCCAGGCGACATTGCGACATTAGCTACAGCGATCGGTACTAAATGTGAAGCCGAAATCAGAGCTTACATCCTGCTGCTTCAAGAGGGTGTTCGTGAGTGTAATGCAAATGCAACGCAGCAATTTGGGCCTGCCGATGTGTCTGCAGCGATAGAAGTCCAATTCGAATCCTTACAAGCCGAAGAGCTTCTTGCATCAGCAGTCGAGCTGAGAGCGAAGGCTGCTGAAGAAGCTAAAGAACAAAAACGATGGGGCGACAGTCAGTGGCTAATCGATGAGGCTGCAGCTGCAGCTATCGATGAGCGCTTTGGAGATTCCACGATCGAGGTTACTCGGGAAAGTCAAGCCAAGGAAGATCCAGCGGAGACATCCAACGGATTACCTGATGACAGAGAGTCTGACAATCGCGCTCCTTCGTCCGACGAGCTCTTCAACGCTTCCATTTTTTTCAGCTGTCACGATCCCTATTCATGAACCTCAAGGATCCCGAGATGAATTGGCAGACGATCTCCGAAACCGCGGAAGATGGTGTACGGCCCTCTATGCGACGAACTGCTTTCAATGACTTTCACAACCTCGTAGGTTTCCTTCACGAGGCGCTTGATGCAAGCTTCAATATTTCAGACTCTGTCTCGCCTACGGGCATCAACTGATCCACGTCTGCGGCCTCATGTTAATGGCTTTGACGTAGCCGCAGCGCGAGAAACCATGGGTCTGCAATCGCAACGACCAGAGTATTGGGCTGCGGCAATTAAAAGGTGTGGCATTGAGGTCCACAGCGATTCGAGGAAGTGGAGAAAAGAAGGGAGACAAGGAGGCACGAAGACCGGCTTCAAACTGAGTGAGAAGGAACTACGAGCAGAGTTAGGCGCGATAATACCTGATGCTGAAGCTCAAGAAGACGATATGCGCGACATCGAAAACGACGAATCAGACATTGAATCGATCAGCAGCGATGCATACACGGAGACAAGCTCTTCTGATAAGTCAACTGGCGAGGCTACGGACGATGAACCAGGGGTAGATGCTAAAGGGCGTCCTACGAGAGACCGCCGGAGAGCTCTAAGTCCTAACAGCTTTCTCCGGGCTGAGACGAAGTACCTTGAACGCCTCGACAAACACCGAGCTGAAAGTATGAGCGATGAGTACCACCACGCTTTGGGCTTATCAACCAAAACAAAGAAGCGCATGCGTGAGCCGCAGTTGCCTTACAAGCAGACTGAGCCGGATTCAAGGTCGACCGATTGGAGAGCAGCAACTCAGTACGAGGCGCCCTGGGAACGGCCGCAAGGTGTGCCCCGCCAGGTTGAGTTCGACACCATGGAGTTGATTGGTGCTAGAAGGCGCAAGCGTCGTCGTTTAGCGGCTGGAAGACACGATGAGGCAAACGCTGAGCCTGAGGATGGATCAGGAGAGCATGTCAACGAGTGCGGTGAGTCGGATGATGTCGCGAGCGCAGAAAGTAGCGCGCAAGAGTCTGCAGATTCTGATTCTGACGACGAGGAAGACACCAGGAGTGGAGCACACGCTGAGGAGGATACTGGTTCCGACTCCGATCCTGAGTAGACATTGCTGCAAAGGATCCCAGCAAATTTCATTACGTTGTTACATTAGCATATCAAATACCCATCCTACCCCAATCAGTAGGCTCATCACTCATCTCAAACTCAATCTTGCTCGCACTCACAAGGTCCACATGTCTCAAAGTCGGCCTGTCGATCGCTCTCCCATCAACCCACAATCCCTTCACAAAAGGCTTCGACGGAGCTCCCGGCGCAGAGAAAACAATCTCATGTTCCTCCCCACTAACACCACCAGTAGCAGCCCCAGCGGGCAACCGAATACTGACCTTCTCAAAGAAAGGCGCACCAACGACATACTCATCACTCGCGGGATTCAATGGATAAAAGCCCAAAGCAGAAAAACATACCACGCGCTCATCTGGCCCAGATCCTCGTTCCCGCTCAGCCCGGCCGCAGTAGCGTTATAGTTGTCCGCTGCTATGGCACGAGTGAGGTTCTGGGTGGAAGAAGAATAGCCGATGGCTGCGTAGAGGTAGGGCGAGTGGTGCGACGGTTCGTTCGAGTGGTCGTTCTGACCAGAAGCAAAATACTCGTCGAGTTTGTTCTTGAGCTTTTCGCGGCCGCCTAGCAGGTCTGCAAGACCGTGAGGATCATGGGGGACATTGAAGGTGTAGATCCAGGCGTCGCCCTCGGTCCAGCCCTGTGAGGAGCCGGCCCAGGTGCCGTTGGCGTTACGGGCTTCCATGAAGGTGGTGTTGGTGTTGTAGATCTTGTGGTAGTTGTTGCTGCGTCGGAGGAGTTTTGCTGCTGTCTGATTGTCGCCGGCGTGTTTGGCTACTATGGAGGCTGCGTAGTCGTCGAAAGCGTAGTCTAGGGTGCGCGAGCCGGACTCGGCCCACTGGTCGTTGGGAACGTATCCTATATCCATGTATGCTGTAAGTCCTGCACGTGCTTCGTCTGGAGTATAGGCTTCGCGGTCGTAGTACAGAAGTTCTGTGTCATTGAGAGGAGGCACAAATGCATTCTTCTCAACTGCTTCCCACGCTTTCGAGATGTTGAAGCCTGTGAAGTTCCTTTCCAGCGCGTTTGCAAGGACGGCATCAACATGAGTACCGATCATGATGTTTGTCTCAATGACGTTAGCCCACATGGGCAGGCGACCGGACCAATCGTAGATACGCAGGAGTGAACGCATCATGCTATTGATGCGTTCCGGTGCAAAAAGTGTCAGAAGACTGTGTTCGGCGCGGAACGTATCCTACATCTTGTTAGTTCTCGAAGTGGGTCTGAATACACGTTACAACGAACCCAGATCGACCAAGACTGGTAGTAAGAGTCTGTATCCTCTCTGACCTGATCAGTGTAGCCTTCATACCACGTCCTTCGGCCTCCATTGATAGTCTCCAGAGGCTCCGAGAAGTCTGACGGATACTGCAGGCCATGAAACAATCCGGTGTAAAAGATCGTGCGCTGATCGTGTTCCGCAGCGGTCTTGTTAACGCCTTCTATACGCACACGATCTAGCTTCTCTAGCCATGCCTCTTTCAATTTCTCGACTGCATCGTCAAATGTCAACGAAGCAGGAGCTTCAATGTCGAGATTTCTCCGCGCCTGTTCAATACTGACGAATGATACACCTACGCGAACTTCCACTCTGGTGCAGTTCGAGCCAAACTTGACCCAGGCTCCTAGGTGCTCGCCTGTTCCCTCTGTGTCATTTACATTCAGCTCGCTACCGCGAGTGACTCCGTGTGAAGCGAACGATTCCGAAAAGCGTGCCACAAAATATCCGCTGAAATTTGGAGCTCGATAAGGACCCAACGCATAGTCCTGCCTCTGTGGGTTCGATCCATAGATTTCTCGCGAACCCGGATCAATACCAATGCTGCCGGTCCAGTTTTGGCGTGTGGCTTGAATGAACACATATGGATCGTTGGATGATTGCAGCCGGCTTGTAGGGAATCCGAAGCGAGATATGACCAACGTGGGAGGAAGCAGTCATCGCTACTTTGATCTTGTCGGTACTTTTTGTTTGCTCCATGTGCCTGGTTTGCTTTGGGGTCCGAATGTAAGACTCGATCTTCTCCAGTTGTTTCGAACACCTCTGACTCGTCTCTCCTCGTCCTGCCGTTCGCACCCTCGCTCACCTCGCTCGGAACCGGCTGTCCGCCACCAGGAACAGGAGAGTACACACTCTCGGTCAAGTTCTCGCCAGCCTTAACAGCATTCACGTCAATCTCAACCTCATATACATACGGCGTACTCCTCTCATCCGCTTTACTAAAAGCATGTGCTCGTTCCTCGAACAAAGGCTTCACCTCACCCATACCAGAAACGAGAACGACTTGTCCGCTCTCGCCCATCCAAATCGCTGGCTGATGAGTAGCTTGGAAACCATGGATGTAGGAGTCCAGATCGTTGTACGGGCATTGAGAAATGAAGTTCTCGCGAGTCTGTGGCGTCCAGCGTGTCATGCCAAAGGGCATTGATGTCGAAGGGATCATCCCGCCATTACCATTTGGCGTGACACCCGATGTGCCGATTTTTGGGTTGACATATTGGAGCACACCTGCGTTCTCGTGGTATGGTCCGGCTGGTTGACGGTGAGGCGTTGTCAACGCCAGTGCTGCAACGCCCAGTGAGCGCATCTTGCCGAACAAATGACTGGGGAAGGTTCCTACTGACCCGATGCCATCAAGGAGAGACACTTGGAAAAGTGACATGATCGAAGAGCTTCCTCTCGAGCTTTTTGTTGTTTTGCTTCGAAGGATTGGATGCAATGGATGCAACGATGATCTGCAGCGTTGCTGATCCTCGCGTGCGGGGAGCGTCACATCACGAATCCATCGTTCGTTTCTTCGGCACGACGCTGACAAAGGCTATTGAAACATGGGCGTAACGAGTAATAGTCTAAAGTTGCGAAAGAGGAAGCGTCGCCGAAACAATGCTTGCAGTGAGCGAAATGTTGACAGAGCCACCTCACGCTTCAAGATTTAGATCAAATCACATACGATTTGACCACCATGACGAGGTGCATCACTATGTCAAGAAGAATGATCGTCTGAGTAAGGCGTGATTGGCGTTTTATCATTAATCTACCTATCAATCCATGGGCTCCTGCTTTATCTCCCTCTCGATCGAGTAGGAAACATTGTCCATAGGTGGCGTCTCTTCTTTCTTCACATCCTCGCTGCCACTAGAGCTAGTCGACAAATTACTTGCCCTCTTGGTCAAAGGCGAAGGCGCTTCAGGAGCAGCGTCCGTCATGGACAGCCTGCTCATATGAACGCCGGATTTCTTCGGCCTCCGAGCAGTACCAGCAGACGATGCCGAGCTGCCTCTACGCTGCACAGTCTCACCGCCGCGCCGGCTAGAAGGTCGTTCGGGGTCGCCCGGTGTTAGCGAGCGTGATGATGATCGAGAGTGAGAGCCAGTACGCAGCATGCTCTCGCGCCGTTTCCTTTGCTGTGATCGATCCACGGCAAGCTTCTCTTTGAGAGCAAGACGTTCTTGTTCCAATTGTCGCCGTGATTTTCCGCCAAGTATGCGAACGTTCTTCCACCCTCGCCAGCCGGTGCGCCATAACCAGCCACCTTCTTTCTTCGCAACTTCTTTCTGCCTCGCAATGACAACTTTACGCAGCTCTGCGCGTCTCGCATTTTCTTTTTCCCAATACTCCATGCGCCAGTTCTCCCAGCCTTCTCGGAAGTCCGGACTGAACGGTTTGGGCAATAACAATAGCTTCAAGACATCCCCAGCAGGTGCAAGATCCTCCTCTACAACGCCATGCCTCGCCGCATGTCCAGTCCAGTGCTCTTTCGGTGCTGTAGCTTCAATATCCTTGGGCACAAATTGAAAATTGACTCGCTTGCTCTCTCCCCACCATCCAGCTGTGAAGTAGCCGATCAGTTCGCGTAAGAACGATTGCCGTACAATGATGACCTTCTGATTGAATGGCCGTAGACCCCGGTTTGTAGTCGAAACGAACTTCCGCGGCCAGCGAATGCCGCGATCATAGAGGCCCGTGAAATAGACGAGCAACGCAGTCACGACACCGCCGCCCCACGCAAGCTTGTAGGTTGTCTCCAGCACCCAGTAGACGCTACCGCCCACGCCTGAGCCATCTTCACGCGGACGGAAGTACAACAGGTATGTGAAGATCAGAATCCAAGCGATCAAAGCTGCCAGAAGAAGCAAGTGTAGTCTCAGCCTCGCTCTTAGACTCAGATATTGCAGGCGTAGTGATGATTCGAGAATCAATAGGTTTAGGTATATCTGCGGCGGAGACGAAGGATGGCTGTCGCGAGGGTCGGCAGTGATGCTGCTGGGCGGAGGCTGAGGAGCTGTGGGCGAGGGGTTGTGAGAGCTCGCTTTGGCGGACTGCGCGATCTGGGTGGGCGAGATGTTAGGCGGTGGAGCGCCCTTGACCAGCTGGTCGAGCTTCGAGTCGGACATGCTGCGTGGAGAGAGGCAGCAGACGACACGACAAGACAAGCGCCGGGCTGGATCTCAGCGGCGCGATGCCTGTCACGAGGTTAAACCGAGCTCGTGACTGTCTTCTAGACGACTAGTCAAGCGTGGTGGAGTGCTGTCTTGACCGCCGCACCGCACGTGTCGCTCGGGCTGGCTCACGACGCTGCTGCTTGAGCGGAAGTTTGCATGCACATCCGCATTATGTCACAGTCAATGTTGCCCGTAGAGATGTCGCTGTTAAACAATGCATCTTGTAATTTATGTATGCCAGACTGTCAGGACCAGCAGAAGTATCGACCGTACCTCCCGGTCTTTTAGCGACAAACGATCCGGCCTAAACATTTGCATAGGCTCTATACCATCCATACGACATACCGCACCTAAATATATGACGACGCATGGAGCCGGCGCGGAGTTGAAGACTAACTCCGTCGCTCAGTGGGGCGGCCCTGATGATGCTCACCGTGTCCGAATGCGACTGCCTGGGGACACGCCACCACCGGCCATGTCAAAAGAAATCACAACAAAACCCGGCCGTCCGCCCTCGTTCTTCAACTGGTACACATATACTCCGTCGCCACTCTAGGCGGCCCAATCGTTGTTTCAACATTCCACCACTCGCTCTGCGCTCGTCAGGCGCATCTTTGTTCGCATTACCAGGAACTCTCCGTTCAGTGCTCCTCCTTGCGGCAACTTTACCTTTGACCAGCATACCTGCAGTGCACAGTCAAGGTCTAGGACACAGGCACCAACACACAATGGCTTCAGAATCCTCTCCCGACCTCCATGCTCCCTCCCAAAAGCCGATGCTGGCTCGCCATCGCGACCAGGGCGAGGCTGCATCACAAGCTCAGGCGCAAAACAAAGGAGCGTATTTTCCACTCGGCTACAAGGACGGTTTCTCTCAATGGTGGACTGGACTCGCGCCCGCGGTGACTGAGCACAAGGTATTGTCATATGTGCCATACCTGCAACGACCACCTACCCACACGCAAACTGGAAGCGCGCCACCTAGCGTAAAAGGCATGAAACTGGATGATTCAGAGCGCTCGCCCTCCGATGCTGTGCGAACTACAAGTGTGACCGACCCATATGGACCGCGGCAGTGGCACAGCGAGCTGGTCCAGCTTGCAGGCAAGTCCAGAGCATTGAACGAATTCAGTGTTGTCAGGACGGAAGAAGAAGTTGACAACAATTTGGTCATGCTGCACGGTTACGGCGCAGGTCTTGGATTCTTCTACAAGAACTTTGAAGGTTTGTCCAGAAGACCTAATTGGAAACTCTACGCGTTGGACATGCTAGGCATGGGTCGTAGCACACGACCATCCTTCAAGATTCACGCAAAAGAGAAAGAAGACAAGATCAAGGAAGCTGAGAGCTGGTTCGTGGACGCTTTGGAGGAATGGCGCATAAAGCGTGGAATCGAGAAGATGACTCTGCTCGGGCACAGTCTTGGTGGTTACATGGCTGTCGCATACGCGCTGAAGTACCCTGGGCACCTCAACAAGCTCATTCTTGCTTCGCCTGTAGGAATTCCCGAAGATCCTTATGCCGTCAATGAGGCTCTACCCGAGCCCGAAGATAGCCGCATGCAAAACGAGTTCACGCAACCCGCCGAAGAAAAGGTCAAGCCACCACCCAGAAAGATGCCAAAGTGGCTCGTCACGCTCTGGGACGCCAATGTGTCACCATTCTCAATTGTCCGTTACGCAGGTCCCCTGGGTCCACGGCTCGTCAGCGGCTGGACATCTCGCCGTTTCTCTCACCTGCCTCCCGACGAAGCGCAAGCATTGCACGATTACAGCTACTCTCTCTTCCGTCAACGCGGTAGCGGCGAGTACGCACTGGCATATATTCTCGCACCCGGTGCGTTCGCGCGAAGCCCACTCATCCGCAGAATCCAGGGCGTCGGTCGTCAATACCTCGAACAACACCCAAGCCCTACGCCCGACGACGCAGCCGGCTCACCACTGCCTATTACCAAAGTCCGCGAGACCGGCGTGCCCGTCGTGCTCATGTACGGCGAACACGACTGGATGGACGTCGCAGGTGGCCACGCTGCGATGGAGAAGCTTAACGAAGAGAAGCGCAAGGCTCTTGCTAATGCATCTGCCGAGGAGCGAGCGAGAGAGAACGGCCACGCAAAGGTGACTATGATCCGCAAAGCTGGACACCACGTCTACCTTGATGGCTGGGAGCAGTTTAACGAAGAGATGTTAGAAGAGATGAAGGACGTTGAGAAGCGTCAGCAGAGGCTGAAGGCACTGGATGCCTAGAAGAGGTGTGATTTGCTTTTCATTCAACATGGCGTTCACATAGCGTAGGCGTTTCTGAGGAATTATACCAACTGCAACTTTTATCCGGCAGTGATTGGTGAAGCATAGCATAGAGTAGATACAGCACCGCAAGAAGATTCTACCATACTATACTCTTACCTTCCAGATTTGCGGCCTTCATCTCAACGGCGCTAGCGTCATGCGTATCTTGCTGCTCGTAGACATACGCAAACGTGTCACTCTGTGCTCATTGTGCTTTCATTCATGTCTCGATGGTATAAAAGCACATGTAAGATCGATGGCCGCTAGTATAATTATTGCAAAGATGCTCGTATATGTGTAGAATCATGAACAACCACCGTATATTACTGGCTTTTTGTTATGCGAATCATTGCTGACAGGTCGGTGGCTATTCAAACTCCAACTGTGCTTTGTCTACCTGGGACCTGGTAACTTCACTACACCTCACACTTCAATTTCCGTCTCAGGTCATCTTGGCCGACAAATCTATGTGTTGCCACACTAAGTATAAATGCAAGGTCTATATGTTGCTTAAGGCCTCAAATCTCGTAGCACACATGTTTGTGTACGTGTGAACATTAAATCTCATCGTCACGCAGCTGGGTAAGAATGGTTTACGTCGATTTCTCGTGCAAGCAGGTCGCCTCCATTTGATCGATTCAAACAAGTATCTGTCGGCATTGACAGTGTTACAAATGAACTTAAGCAAGTCCTTTGCTGCTAGAAAGTTTGCGCGCATCGTATGTCGACCAATTTGTGAAGCTGTGAAGCCTCCCTCCTTCGAAAAAGTTCTTTTGCCCCGAATTCACCATTCTGACAAGAATTGATAACAGGTTGCTAATGATGATTGCAACGTTGATCTGACCGATCTATAGGACAATTTGATGGCTGATTTCGACTCGTGCGTGCGTTGCAGTCGTACATGATCGTCGTTGCTTCGCCCAGCCACTTTTGAAAGTATATAATGCTATATTCTGGAAATGATGTCACTACTCCAATCCTTCTCCTGGAGTTACGCCCGGATAGCATAGTGGTACTGCATTCCACTCGTATGACGCGATATGGAAAGATCCTCGGTTCGATTCCGAGTTTGGGCACATACCATCGTTTTTTGGTAGTTTTCGACAGTTTTTGGCATATTTCTTCCAAATGAACGAATCCGTTCGTTGGAATTACACGTAAATTGATAGAACACTCGATTCTGCGTGCAATGGTGCCACCCATGTTTGATTTGGTACATAATTGACGGAATTGTGGCGAATTGTGTATGGGGAGGATGCCGATTTCCAACAACATCTTCCAGCTTGGTATAGAACGCTACGGCAACACACAGCTTTTGCCTGGCGAACAAAGAGCATACACTAGCAATTCTAGAGTCCTTTCACGTACGACTAATGACTTCGTTAACGAGCAATTCATAGGTGCACCATGTCGATAATCATGGAAATCTGGAAAGCCTTGAAGTCCAAACAACCTCCAAGATCTGTTTCACAGTCGATCGATCACTGCAGCCTTACATTACAGCGAGATTGATCCAGTATACCAGGCGCTATTGAAGATCGACCGACACCCATCATGGCGCTTACAGCTATAGCAATATAGGCAGAATTCAGGCTGAACACCTGGCGCTCTTGGTATGGCCACGCAAAACCACAATCGGCTCAGTAATTCACCTCATTAGGACACTCGCACAAGATTCCTGATCAGAAGAGGCAAGTGCATTCATGGCGAATGCCAGCACACTCACGTGGACTCGCCTGAAGATTAGGCTGCTCGTCTCCGTGGACAAGGTGCGGGGTGGTTAGTCCTTAAACCTCTTCCAGCTGGATATGCTTGGAGACTAATGTAACTTCTGAGTCCGGTCTTTTGCGTACTCATCCACTGGAGCACCGAGGCTGCATTCGATTGGGCAGACAGAAGTGTTAACAAAAAAGGAGCAGCAGCGCCAAGAATACCATCTCCACTGATCTCCCACCGTTGTTTCAGGCTCTCAGCCCAGATCTCCATTAATGGCAGCGACCAAGGACCTGATTATTTACACATCACCATGCCTACGACCAAGACGATCGCCCTCTGGACTCATATCAGTCTGCAAATGACCGACCGGCTCACCACTCTTCGACCTCCACCCAGATCGTAACTATACAAGTGCGCATCGCAGCTTCCAGAACTTGAGTGTCAACCATCCTTGCGTGCTTTCGAAACCGACTCCTATACCTTCTTGACCACCACAACGGACTACAATCATGCAGCTTTCCCATCTGTACAACCACCGCTCTTCGGCAAAATAGGCGGTACGGCCGGATTGATGAAGAAAGCTCGGCGCCAAGTAGAGGAACAGTTCAAATACTGGGGCCGACCTTGAAGCTATATTGGCCAAGACAACGGGTCGAAGGATAGTGAGCCTTCGGTGGCTCAGTAGCCTGAGCAAAGCTTACCAAGGCGAAGCCACTCATGTACAACCATCCCAATCACCGTTCAGCTCCCGTCATGTGCTCCCGCCGATTATATGGATAATCATCAAGGATCACGAGGCCTCGAACGGTCATTTCCGAAGCGCCTGTTATCATGTCCCTAGTTTCTGGGCAGTCGCGATGTAGCACAGCAGCAATGGCGACTTTGCCAACTCCAAGCATATCCGGTATTGCCACGCTATGACTTCAGGCTCAATTGCTATGGAGCAAAGGACTTACGAGATTTGGCGCTGAGAATGGCAGAATGGCGCTTGGAATGGTCTGGATCTATGTGCACGGAGATGGAAAAATGCTCCTTCTTACTCTGGCAGGAAAATGTTGTATAAAGCACGGCGACCACCACGATTTTTTGATCACCGCACCACACACAGTTCTACTACCAACAAAACCAGCAGAACAAGACTGAATCTTGCACCATGGTTGGAATCAAGACCCTCCTCGTCGCCCTGACTGCGGTCACAGGTGTCATGAGCGCTCCCTTCGACTTCCTTCGCGAGCGCGATGATGCCGACAACTCTACCTTGATTGAGAAGCGTGCAGTCACTCCCAACGCCGAGGGCACCAACAACGGCTACTTCTACTCCTGGTGGTCCGATGGTGGAGGAGACGCCACCTACACCAACGGAGCTGGCAGCCGCTACTCTGTTACCTGGCGCAACACCGGTAACTTCGTTGGTGGCAAAGGCTGGAACCCTGGTACTGGCCGGTAAGTACACTGATCTAAATTCTTGCAACTTTCAACTGATATCAATCCAGTACCATCAACTACGGTGGCTCATTCCAGCCACAAGGCAATGGCTACCTCGCCGTCTACGGCTGGACTCGCAACCCCCTCGTTGAATACTACGTGATTGAGAACTACGGTAAGTTCATGTTTGGCTGACACCTGCATATTCGTATGCTACGTTGACGAAAACTAACGCAACAACAGGCACCTACAACCCCAGCTCGGGAGCTCAGTACAAAGGCAGCTTCACCACCGACGGCGGCACCTACAACGTCTACGTCTCCACCCGTGTCAACCAACCCTCGATCGATGGCACCAGGACTTTCCAGCAGTACTGGTCTGTTCGCCAGAACAAGCGTGTCAGCGGCTCGGTCAACATGCAGAACCACTTCAACGCCTGGTCTCGTAACGGTCTCAACCTTGGCTCCCACTACTACCAGATCGTGGCGACTGAGGGCTACCAGAGCAGCGGAAGCTCTGACATCTACGTGCAGACTTCTTAGACGGAGATGAAGGAGGTGGAAGAAGTTGAGGTACTGTTGTGCGCTTTGGTGTCTTTTGAGAAGGCGGTTTGTCTGCAAACGAACCCTGTCACGACTCATTTGATGGCTGGGTCAGATAGCTGATTTCAATTCTTATCGAACATCGTCATTTCCCCATGCTTATAGGCATAACAAGTCTTTCACTTCGAGCACATCAGTATCTCTCCGATATACGAACGCGAGGTCTAATTTTGTCGGACACCATTTCGCGCCCATTCTTTAACGTAAGCATGCACATTGCTATGTATAACTGACAGTCGCTACTCGCAGGTCTGCGTCGGACATCTCAGCGGATGCATTTGTAGTAAGACAGAGGCATGCTGAAGGTATGGCTTCACCGGCTGCTAGGGGCTGTCTGAGCGTCCTCTATGGTCTCGATGAGTTTTGGACAAAGACCCATACTGATGCCCGATGATACTGACACAACTCTTAGTAGATCTGTCGTTTACAGCTCAGCGCTTTGTCTGCATCCAGAAAGTATCCATGGTTGATGATGTGCCTCCTATGTTGTCAGCCATAGAGCGCTCATAGCTCACTTCGCGGCATTTGGGTTGTCGCTCCGAAATAAGGTTTCGTCGCGCATGTGCTTGCGCATGCACGAGAAAGAGAAATCCCCAGTGACCTCGCACGCTCAACAACGACTCCTCACTTTGGTTACAAACAAATGCGACTGCACGAAGAGCTCCTTGCATCTTCGTACGTCATACACAACACGCTCATTCACCCCAAATATTTCACAAGGACTTCCGTCTGAGCTCATCGCCACAAATGTCAGCACGCGAAATATCGCATCTGTTGTGTCGCCTGCCACGTTGTCTGCCGCGTCCAAAACCAAATCGCGACGACCTGGCCTTTGTGATTACCTGGCGATGAAGACATCTATCAGAAGACCTCAGGCGCATATACTAGTCTCATACCCATGAGATCACTCGAGCGACCTCGCAGTCTCGCCAAGCTGGATCTGCCGCTGCGCCAAAATGCGTGTTCTGTCTCGTCGACCGCAAGCCTTTGCCATCGATTTTCGCGCCTGGTCTGTCGACATTGGCCCTCGATCCTCACTTAGCGCTAGACTGCACCCAGTCCTCGGCATCATCCGTGATTTCTACGGTCTTGCTACCTGGACCTGGACGCATTCAACATGCATAACCAAGGTCCTTATTCGAACGACAGGCAAGAATCCAGTCTGTTTCACCAGAAGCAAGCTCCAGCTTCACATACCTGACTACTGGCACCGGGCCTTAGTCCTTTCCGGCACCAGCCATAGACTCCTCACACATCTGACTTTTGGCACCAGCCCTCAGTCCTTTCACACGCCTGACTTTTGGCACTAGCCCTTAGTCACTTCCGAGGCCTGACGATTGGCACCAGCCCTTCGTCTCCTCTCACACATTACTATTGGCACTAGCCCTTAGTCCCCTTTCACATCAGCCTTCAGTCCCTTCATACACCTCACCTTTGGCACAAGCCCTTGGTCACTCTCCGAGACTTGACGATTGGCACCAGCCCTTCGTCTCCTCACATACCTACCATCGGCATTAGCCCTTGGTGTCCATCCAAAATTACCATCGGCATTAGCCCTTGGTGTTCATCCAAAATTACCATCGGCATTAGCCCTTGGTGTCCATTCAAAATTACCATCGGCATTAGCCCTTGGTGTCCATTCAAAATTACCATCGGCATTAGCCCTTGGTGTCCATTCAGACTTACCATCGGCATCTAGCCCTTGGACCTTTCACAAAATTATCATCGGCATCTGCCCTTGAGTCCTCCCTACTCACAAACCCATCATCGGCACCTGCCCTTGATTCCCTATTCACATGCCCATTATCCCCACACGATCATCTTTGGCACTGATCCATTTTTCCGCCCTTCCCCCGTCAGTGAGCAGGCTCCATCAAGTATTGAGCCTGCGCCTGGAGGGGGGTTTCTGCTCGCTTTGAACATTAGCCTGTCTACAGCCGTTACCCGCCGTCAGCTAGTAGGCTCATCCATGAGCCTACATCTGGAGGAGAATACACGTATATCATGACGCCGACAACACATGAACTTGAAGTGCTGAGTGCACTGCACTCAGCGTCTGAAGATCCACCATCTTCAGCGTGATGAAGAACTACTGCAGTGGCCTCAATTACTACATTATCTCCTGCTCTTGAGGCCACTACGATGACTCATTAGAACCGTATACGAGTGAATAGTACAGTTTAGACCGTCATGCACTGAAGCTACAGTTCTTGCGCGTGAGTCTGAGTGGATTGAACGCTTGTATCAGCAGCTATCGGTCCATGTTTTTGTCTGCATACCATGGAGAATCTGAACAATGCGTCTTGCCACCACCACACCAGGCCACTTTATTGGTCCAGGCCCCAAGAGAAAGCCAATTTGATCAGCTAGACACAGAGATCATTGATCAATTAGATACAGAGACAGATGACACCAAGTTCATGATCTGTTCGAAGAAATACATGTATGAGATGCGAGATTTGAAATTAGGGCTAGAAGGTTTGGTGTACAGACCACATTTTCACTTCCTCTCGACAAAATCGATCTTCCCATGTCACTTCGAACTTCCCAACGTTGTGAACGATTCATCTACGTTTGATAATGCTGTGTAAACTGCTGGGACGACTGTGGCACCGTCATCAGGGCTGCAAACAACCACGACATTATTTAGGGCCAAAGTGGATTGCTAGAATCGCAGAATGATATAAGCTGTAAATGATTGTAAAAACCAAAAAATTCACACTTGTGTGCTGAAGTCTCCCCTCGCGGGCTAATGTTGCGTTAGTATATGATTTCTCTATGGTCGAAAGTCTGATTGGAGCTTACATCGAACCGCGGGCCTCAAGATTACGATTGCTCGCTCTGACAGTTACAGTCTTGCGCTCTTCCAGCTGAGCTAAGGAGAGATTAGTAATCAAATTCAAGATTTGTCGAATATAAAGCTTTGTTTTACGACGAGAAAAATCTAGAATACTTGAGGACCACCTCAATCGTTCGCACACTGCATATCGGCGGTAAATAGAGGTTACATCGTAATCAAAGCCATTGTACTCTTATGGAAGCAACACTTCTTCCTTGTGGAATGAATGATCCGTCTATCACGGGTAGAGCACATGAAACATTGCGGCCAATTATTCCAGCCTCGAGGGTACAAAGTAGAGATCAAATACAACGGGGTCTGAAGAGGTCGCAGTTCAACGGATCCTGGTACTCAGCTTTTGTTGTACATTCTGCTTGGTGGACCGATATCACTGTCGAACGTCATTCCGGAAGGAAAAAGGATGTCGCCACTGAATCTACGATCAATCGCAATCAAGACTTGTAACAGCTCTGCTGCGCAGCACTACTACCACACAGATTGTTATACCTGTGCTGCCTTGATAATGTCCGCTGCCTACCAAGCAAGATGTCACGTTAGCACACGATTACAACAAGAACGAACGTTTGGCTTGCGATAATCTTACCTTCTCAGCAACAGCATATACGGTGGACGAAGTGTGCCCAGCAACAACCATCGGGAAAATCGACGCATCCACAATCCTCAACTCCTGAACACCATAGACCTTCAATTTCGAATCGACGACGCCGCCCATCTCCCTCTTCATCATCGAACAAGTCGAAGTCGGATGCTGCCACGAGCTTACTGCAAACTGCCTGATTGTATCTGCGATGTCAGCGTCACTGGTGATGTTACTGCCAGGATATGTTTCCTGCGCGCCGATAGCTTGCATGGGCGGCGACGCCATCCAGTCGCGCACTTTCTTCAGCGCCTCAGTGGCAATTTGCAGGTCGGCTGGGTGAGAGAAAGTTCCGAAGTTGACAACGGGAGGCTCGTTGGATTCAGTAGTATTGATCGTGATGCTGCCGCGACTGAACGGCCGGATCATGGCGACGCAGACGGTATCGCCGCCTTCCCAGGCGACTTCCTCGACAGCGGCGTGTGGGGAGTTGTAGAGGTCAAGCAAGATTCTGCTTTGCGCTTGGTAGCCAGCTAAGACAGTGGGATCGGTATCTTCGGGAACTGTGGACGCGAGATCGGCTGTCGAGGCAGATTTGATTATGTCTCGATAGGTTTTTGTGATATTCTGCAATGGCAAGAAGGCAACCGAACTACCTCCAAAATACGGGATCGTCATAGGGCCTAAGGTGATGATCAGCAGAACGATCTGGGGGATTCTTGTTCGCGACTGTGTTGGGAATCTACCGGTGCGGTTGTCCTTGTATATCTGCAACTGATCTGCACTCCAGCTTGCATTCGAAAGGAACCAGTCTGGTGTCGGAAATGGATAATCCGAGTCTGCTTCCCGTGTCAGCTTGTCAAAGCCCTCCGCCTAACACATCAATCGCACGACGTCTCACAGCTATACGACATATACAAGGTCGGTTGATCCTGGAAATTCCTTCCTACACCAGGAAGATCCACAAGAGTCTCAACTCCAAGACCAGACAGCAGCTTCTTGGGCCCTATGCCGGAGAGCTGTAGGAGCTTTGGAGTTTGTGCTGTGCCTGCGGCCAATACGATCTCGCGACATGCTTTGACGTTCGTCACTGGACTTGTGCTGGTCGCGTTGCGTGGCACAAACTGTTCAAAGCATCCAACGCGGTCAGCTCAATCTAGTCGTATGCGGCGAGGCTAGCATGGACGACTCACGTCGACCGAAGTTGCAGTCTTGTCAGGGCTAAATCTGATCTTGATGACGGTCTGACCCGTCAAAAGGTGGAAATTCTTCCTTCTTTGCGCGATTGGGCGATAGTAAGCGTCGGCAGCAGTCGATCGAGACTGGTTCTTTGCTTTCAGTGAGATTGAGCTGTAGAAAGCACCATTTGCGTCACCGTTGTTAGGCTGGGGTTGAGTGCGGACGCCAATGCTGTTCCAGCCGCTGAAGAAATTGTCTGGTAGAGTTAGTGAGATGCCGTCTCATGCTCTTAGGGGTGCGTTGACACAACAGACGGAGACAAACATGCCAAAGAGAGGGCGGTTGATCGCCATCACTTACGAATGACAGGATACTGATAGTTCGAGAAGCTAGAGCCTACAGGTCCCTCAGTACCGTGAGGTGACAAGTCAGTCGAGATAATCCCTGGAAAGTCGTCCAGAATCTGTTGGGCTGGCGGAGTGAAAGTCTCGCTCTAGCAGAAGAGTAATTGATCAGCAACTTGCCAAACCCTTTGTTACGCATATGCAATGCAACAAACCTTCTTGAAGTAGGGCAACAGGTCTTTCCAACCCCAACCAGGATTCCCCAGCCTCTCCCAAGCATCGTAATCGGCCGCGGAGCCGCGAGCGAAGAACATACCATTGACTACGGTCCCGCCGCCGACTACAGCACCCGTGTGAAGTTGGCTCGTACGGTTTCCAAGTCCTTCTTGAGGCGTGCTAGTATAGCTCCTTACATACTTGTCCGGTACCGGCAGGCCTGGAATGACGGTGCCATTGTCTTGGGCATCGCTAGATTTATGACAGTCGGTCAGTGGCCAGAGTTTGATCGGAGCCCAGCTCGATCAGCTATACTCACACATAGCCATACTCAATTACCAAGACATGTACTAGCAAAATATCCATCACGTCAGCTTGATGTCCCTTGCTTCAACAACAAGAACACAATTTTCAATTTAGGTCGAGAGAAAGAGTGTAAAACGTACTCTCCGGATCCTCCGTAAGTCGATTCGCAACAACCAACCCACTCGTGCCGCCGCCAACGACCACATAGTCGTACTCCTCACGCAACTGCTCAGCGCCGTGTAGCAAAACAGCTCGACTGGCCTGTGAAGCGTGCGAAGCAGGAACAGCCAAAGCCAAAGCTCCACAGACAGCGTGGAGCGATAACGCGAGCAGCGCTTTCGTTCGAAATCGTGGTTGCATCGTGGACACTGACAATGCTTGTGTCAACGGAAAGAAAAAAAGATGCGGGCTCGTCGGCGACGCGAGTTGTTGTTAGAAGACTCATCAAGCTATATAAGCTTTTGACCGTTCAAAGCTGGGAGTCGGGAGCACGGTTGAAGCTGCATGTACATGCATATGCATATGAGCTAGATCGTTGCTGCATTGAGGTGCTGCAGCTCTGTCGCTCACTGGAACACTCACCGGAACATCCGCATGTTGTGGAACGCCTGATCCGAGCTAAGCGAGCCGCCCTTCTATATTAGCCATGAGCTGTTATTCGGGAATAATCAATCACCAGACGAGGAGACGGTTGGCACGGCTAGGTGACTGACAGAAAACCACATTCTTCAGCAAAGGCCATGATAATTTTTTTCCGTCTCAGAAGGGACGTTTCGTAATTGCAGAGATCACGACAAGATATAAAGATCGAACAACAACAAATAGTGACAAGAGTGGTTGGGAAATGAAGATAAGAGAAGAAAAAAGAAGAAGCGGAACCCTCACAAATTCAGAACCCCTTGCCCACCCCTTCCCTTTCCCTTTCAGTTTCCGCTACCGATGTTGATTTCCTCCTTCCAGTGAAAATCCGTTCCATATAACAGACAAGGCCAATAATAATCTTGAAAGCTCGCTTCGCTCGCCTCACCAAAAAGCGCTTTGGAGCAGCATCCCGCCAGAATACAAGAAAGCAAGCAAGCGGGTGACAGGGGGGCTATGCCTACGTTGTACCCCGTCTTGTTCTGTCGGAAAAAACCAAAGTTGCGCCTTTTAAACTCCCGCTAAAAAAAGGGTTCCTGGGTAGAAGAAAGCTGTCGAGAATAATAGTCGTGCAGTTGAAAGAAGTCAAAGAGTTTGGTGAGAAAATGTGTAATTTTAGTCGTGTTGGGCGTGAATAGATGATTTTTGGGTTTGGGTCGGCGGTAGTGATTGTTGTTAGTGGGCAGGTGGTCGATTTTGTGCCGAGTAAGATCGTGAAGGCTTGGGAGTGGCTTCGTGAAGACCGAGCTCGGATGCTCATCATAAGATGCCAGAATCTTTTAACGCGTTTTGGAGGATCGTCTCTTTCACCGCGGCGAAGACGAGGCGGATGTTTGACGTGTCGGTGGCTTGTGTGAGACTGGGTGGTTGTCAGCAGTGCAACATCATCTTCGCGGCGTGAGCTAGCTTACTGTGGATAGAGGTTCAAGTGTGCTCGATTCACTTGGTTAAAGCGCCAGAGGAGGTATTTTGCCGCACGGTTCACGTCGTCTCCACCAGAGTAATCTGGGAAGTATTCCCCTAGTGGTGACTTCTTCAGCTTCTGACGGAAGAGATCCACTTTGTTGAGGAAGAGGACAATTGATGTTCGCATGAACCATCGTGAGTTCACAACAGAATCGAACAATACCAGAGACTCCATCATGCGATTCTGTCAAATGTTAGATGATGTTTCTAATAGACTTTGACGAAACATACCTGGCTGCTCTCCTCGAGTAACACTTGATCATATTCGCTGAGGGCCACACAGAAAATAATGGAGGTGACGTTCTCGAAGCAATGGATCCACTTTTTTCTTTCGCTTCGCTGGCCACCAACATCAAACATGCTGCGGGAATATTAGCACCATGTAACCATTGCAGGGGCGGAAGACTCACTGTATGCTTAGCTGACCCATTTGGAAGCGTGTTTCGTAAATACCGGTGGTTTTCGTTCTCGCGCGCAAGACATCTGCCTCTGTGGGTGTGTAGTCCGGCGATGCGATTCTATCGACTTCATCAAAGAAACTGCAGTAATGTTAGCGCACGACCCTAGTCTCAATCAACATGCAGCAAGCGACTCACTATGGCGCCGAGTCCATCAAGTAGAACTCGTTCTGGTGATCGAAGACCTTCGAGATGCAAGGGTCTTTCCATAGGCTGGCGACTGCCTGGCCTGCCCTTGGGTCAAGATTCGAGTTTGGATCCGGGTCTACCGTGTGCTCCATTAAGAAGTCACAATGTTGCTTGTTTGCGGGGTTTTCGACCTCGATCTCAAACTGTCGCATGGCACCAATGAGGGCTTTTGCGCAGTCGACCAAGTTCTTGAATATCGTATGGCGGTAGAGCGCGAGCTCGTCGTTTGTGTAGCCATTCTGGTGTATAATCTTCATCTGCTTGACAATAGTGCTTTTGCCGCTCTCTCCCGAGCCTACAAGCGAGTGTTAGTAGTGTTGGACGTGGATCTGGGCTTTGCGCATGTGCCTGCCGCACGCGTGTGCTCGCATATCCCTTACCTAGCAGCAATATCTTGCATTCACGGCGCAGCTTCTTCGAATCCTCCTCGAGTCCCCGGTCGATCATCTGGCTGCGCTTCTTCTGGTCGCCCTCATCGTTCCCTCCGCTTGACATGCACGCACCCATCCTGACTGAATGTTGCGGCCTTTTGCGGCAACCCTACCAAGGATGGGCGCCAGAACCCGCGCGGGCGGTGGTGGGTACCAGCCCACAGGTGCCCTTGATCTCCAGGCGCGCACGAGGGCAATGACGGGCGATGGTGGCGGCAGCAATGGGCGTATGGATAGTGGAAGAGGTGTTGAGGCGGGCGCGAATGTTGAGCTGGTGCTGCAGCGTGCCGCACGAGCTTTGTTCTTGGGTGATGCTGCCAGAGAGAGCTCGCTTTGTTGTTGACGTAGGGTAGCTTGCGAGGGTGCGCGCCAAGCGAGTGCGCGGTGCTGTGAGCGGCGGTTGGGGAGGAAGCGCAAGCAGGGGGCGGTGCTGTTGTGGAAGGCGGTGGAGCGGTCTACAGAGGGGTATCACAGGCGCGCGGCGGACGCAGGGCAGAGTATGGATGTATGGATGTCGAGAGGGTGGAAGAGCGAGGATGCGAAGCTTGGACGGCGCTCCAGTCCAGTTCGGCTGGAGGCTCTCGTTCGGGTTGGCTGTGAGCCAGCTAACTTTGGACACGCGAGGAGCGTCAGATTCACTACTGCGGCATAATACATGCAATGTACATGGCATTGCCCTATCTGCCTCAGCTGCCAGACATGTGTGTCGCAGCTACGACGCAGATGCTGCTCCCCTTGCTGGCTATATTGGGACGCCCAGCAGCGCCGGTGCCAAAACAAAGACATGGTGCTACAGGCTACGAGTGGCTGGCACGCATCGTGGCCGCCATTACCGGACACTCCCCTAGAGACACTCGCATTTGCCGCCCACGAGCGTAGGATGCAATGCTTGTTGTGTGATGGGACAAGCATGCTCTCACCACTTATTCACCGCGCCACTCGGAGAATTTGGTTTGTTGCAGACATGTGCTACCATACGTGCGCTTCCCGTCGGGCGTCGCCCGGTACCTGGTCCTACACATCTCCTCCCTCTGTCTGATCTTGAAACCTACCTCCTACCTTACTGAACGCTTTCGGTCCGAGCTTGCAATCCCAATCGTGAGGTGGAGATCTCTATGTCCTATTTCTCCACGCGATGGCCAGAATGGAATGCTGAAAGCACGCACAAATTCTGGCGATGGTTTAGATACGCAGAACTGCTACTGCTTGCTAGCCTGCGAGCGAGCGAAGTATGTGGTGTCAAGCCACGAGGTTAGAAGTCACATGGTAGAGGGGCAAGATCAGACTCTCATAACCTTGGATAACCGGAAGATCTGTTGTCCAGGTACGATCGTGATGACGAGGCCATTGAGCTGGCTGGCCGGGAGACGCTTGCGGGCTATCCTTATACATATGTTATTGATACCTTCGCACCCATTCTGCGCAGGCATACATGCTTGCGTAACGTCGTATGTGATAGGGTGGACGGCCAGCTTGCAAGATAGGTGCAAGGCTCTACACCTCTTTGTACGGTATCCCGGCAATCCACTCTGTGCTCAGCCTCGGAGTTCCAGGTGACTAGTGCAACCTCGAGTGTATCACACAAGGAAGAACGGAGCAACACACGAGGCGGTTAACATGTGCAGAGACACATGATCTCGACACATGATTGCCAGGAACGAGGCTAGCGACTGCAGCACGCCTATATCGTTTCACTAGAGACACATCGGACGAACGACCGGGCTGCGGCGCGGTGCGGAAGACGCGACGGTCTAGAGCATCTTGCACTAGCCACATCTCCTCACGCTCGAATGAGGTCACCATCTCCAGCTTTGCCCATGGTGGCTGTCTCGGAGCCTACACCGCGTCCGGGTGGGAGAGATCGCCAGAGGTGTTCTTCGGAGCAATTAACAAAGCAGCATAGTACCTTGTTGATCGTACTAGAGGCAGGACTCTCCTCTGCATACGCCTCAGATAGTATGTAGATATTGACATGTACTGCTCCCTGCACTGCACGGCGTCTAAAATTTCGTCATACGTCGTTATGACGCTCTCTGGCGTCTGGCGGCGGAGTGCAGAGGGCAGCGACGGCTTCACACGTGTTGGTAGTGCGGCGGACGTGAGCGGCCACGGAGCAGGCTGCGGTCTGTTGAGCGCGGTCGTGGCTGAAATGGCTCGCTGGGGAGGCATCGGCAAGCCAGTCGAGCCAGTTTTGCGCGGCTGCTGCTGCTGTGCGATCGCGATCGATAGCACACTTAGCAGCAGTGGGTTGTGCGGTAGACTAGACCACATGTGCCGCGTCGTCGCCCTTGCGATAATTCCCATGCCCACCGCCAGTCCGACGAGACCGTCTTCTGTCTTCCCCTCCTCCTCCTCGTGAACCCCTCCAACAAACACTGCCGTCGCAACTCACCACCACCACGCCTCTTGACTGCCGCCGCCCCTCCAGCGTCAGCCCTGCCCCGCCAATCGCCACCCGGCATACCGATCGTCAGGACCGGATCGTCGAGCCCGCGCCGAGTGTTCGTGTCTGCTGCAGCACGCGTAGAGCATCGCCAGCGAGAAAGTCGGTCGCATCCAATTTCCTACCACCATCGCCCGTCCTACGCTCCTCCTGTCCTGTTCTCCTCGTCCGCGGTGACCATCAGCTTATCGAGTTTAGCTTGTAGCCCAGTTACGCCACTGTGACAAGCAGCCCAGCCCCACACCACTCGACCTAGTCTTGCAAGCCCGCCGCCAACTTCGCAACCGCTGCCACCACCACGACCGCACTTCATCGCACCTCTCTCCCACCGACCGCGGCCTGAACCACTCAAAACACCTCCACCATGGCGGAATTCGTGCGTGCCCAGATCTTTGGCACCACCTTTGAGATCACGAGCAGGTATGGGCAAGAACAGCGTGCTGTGGGCTCCACAGGGAATAGCTTGGGCTAATGGCGACGTCAGATACTCGGATCTGCAACCCGTGGGCATGGGCGCCTTCGGTCTTGTCTGGTGAGTTATCTGCATGGAAAATCGTGAAATCGTGGCGGAATCATCGCTCATACCAGAAATAGCTCAGCAAAGGACCAGCTCACTGCCTCACCCGTGGCAATCAAGAAGATTATGAAACCCTTCAGCACACCGGTTCTGTCCAAACGCACATACCGCGAGCTGAAGCTGCTCAAGCACTTGCGCCATGAGAACGTACGACTCAACCCGACCCAAACATGCCAAACAGCGCAAACACTAAATATATAACAGGTCATTAGCTTGAGCGACATCTTCATCTCCCCGCTTGAGGACATGTATGTCGGTAAGTGTTTTGGGATATTCCTGCGCAGCTTCCAATCTCTAACGAAACGCAGTTACCGAGCTTTTGGGTACCGATTTGCACCGTCTCCTCACCTCTCGCCCGCTTGAGAAGCAGTTCATCCAGTACTTCCTGTACCAGATTCTGGTGAGTCTCGAAATGTTTTTGCGCCAACGGGCACGATCTGACTTTCGCAGCGTGGTCTGAAATACGTCCACTCCGCCGGCGTTGTTCACCGTGATCTCAAACCCTCCAACATTCTCGTCAACGAGAACTGCGATTTGAAGATTTGCGACTTCGGCCTTGCCCGCATTCAGGACCCTCAAATTGACCGGCTACGTCTCGACCAGATACTACAGAGCACCCGAGATCATGCTTACATGGCAAAAATACGACGTGGAGGTGGACATCTGGAGTGCTGGCTGCATCTTCGCTGAAATGCTTGAGGGCAAGCCTCTCTTCCCCGGCAAGGATCACGTCAACCAATTCTCTATCATTACCGAGCTTCTCGGCACTCCCCCAGATGATGTTATCAGCACTATCTGCAGCGAGAACACCCTGCGTTTCGTCCAGTCTCTGCCCAAGCGTGAGCGCCAGCCACTGAAGAACAAATTCAAGAATGCCGACCCACAAGCCATCGAGCTCCTGGAGAAGATGCTGGTCTTTGACCCGCGTACGCGCATAAAGGCTGGCCAGGCGCTCGCCGACCCTTACCTCGCGCCTTACCACGACCCGACTGACGAGCCCGTTGCTGAAGAGAAGTTCGACTGGTCCTTCAACGACGCGGATCTGCCTGTCGACACCTGGAAGATCATGATGTGAGTTTCCTATGAATCTCTCGAGATAATTTCGTCACTAATGAGATAACTAGGTACTCTGAGATCCTCGACTACCACAACGTCGACACTAACGGCGACCCTTCCGCTGAGGCTCATGGTGAAGTTCCTAGAGCTGTCGACCAATGATCTACTGGTTAGACACGAAAATTGTACGCCGAACATAGCAAATTACAGCGGGCTCCACTAAACGCGTTCTGGAAAAGGAGAATATATCTCGCAATGATTGCTAGGAAGAAGGGCATGAGGGAAGACAGGTACACAATGCTATTGCCTAGGATATCATGGGATTTTATTTCTTAGTTTTGATGGCGACAAGGCGGCTCTGGGAAGCCGTCGCGGGCATGGGAAATGAGAATTAAGAAGAAGAAGATGGAAATGGGGACATGAAGGGAGAAGACGGGCAAAGGGAAAGGAAACAGAGTCATACAGATGTCGCATACTCGGTACCTGTTCAGCGGCGAAAACCTCGAGCTTTTCTCCATCAGGAGTGTGTTTAGGTGGAAATTGAAATACGATTCAGGCTTTTTATGACTATACACTCATACTGTTCCTTCAAACCCTCAGGTACCACTCAACACCGTTGTAGCAGAATGCACGAGCTAAGTATCGAGTCTTGACCTCGGCGCTTGGGAACAAGTCCCATGATATCCATTGTACTCGCACATGTTCCGTTTCCATATGCGCCAAGCCGCCCTCTGACCTCACACTACTTCACCGCAAGTGTTCCACCGTACCCCTCGTGCTATAGCTCTCTACATAAGCTTGTTCCTACTTATGCGTTGGCCACGCGGATCCGCAGACCTGGTTGCCTCGAAAGTCCTCGTTCCCCCTCCCTCGCCTATAACGCTTGTCATCCTAGCCCAACTGCTGCGAACTCCCTGACTCTCCACCGCAAACCGGAACAAAGGTCCAACGGCTGCACACCAAGCATGAAGTCTCCCGCCGAAAGCTGATTCGGATCTCAATACACCTATACCCCATTTCTTTTCCACGCCAATAACACAAGGCGCTGGTAGGCCGGACCTCGTGCTACCCTGGCTCGCCCACAATGTCGACCTCGACCTCGACCTCCCGCCAACCTACCCCGCCAACACCTTCGCCTCCTCCTCATTTACACCCCTCGTCTGCGTCGTCGACTTCCACCACGCCCGTGGCCCCGAATCGAACACTGGATCGGCGCTCCGCCCTCCCGCGACCCGGCAGAGGACAATGACTGGGGTTTAATACCGTACATGGCGCTGCCGGACGGCGCGCACTCGCTCACGGAAGAGTTCAGCTATTTCACGCTCGTGCACAAAGGCCGCGAGGAAGGCGCGGAGGAGAGTTCTGTTTTCGGCATCAGTTGCACGCAGCAGCTGGACGCTTCGAAACTGCTGTTCAAGAGCGAGGATGTTACGAGGAGTGCGGTGCAAAAGGCCGTGGTAGCAATTACGGATCGACCTGGGGAGTTTGGACGGTTGAGGGAGAAGCTCTCTGTGGTTACGGGCGCGTGGTTTGCGCAGAGGGATTTTAGGGATGTGGAGATTTTGGAGGTAGGTTAGTGTTTGGATGCGCTGATTCGTTTGGTTCTTCCATTTTCGGGGATATCGGGCGGGATGCGTATGGGTTTTCTTGTTCGGCTAATATGAAGGTGGCGACTTGATTGCTGACGTGTTACTTTGATTGTAGCGATTCCAGGAGAATCTGGCACATGAGGCTAAGCAGAATGACGGCGAGAAAGACCAATCGTTTGGGTTGTCTTTGAGGGAGCTGGTGCACACATACAAGTGGCAGACGCTGGTTTTGTTCAAATGCTTACTGCTTCAACCGAAGGTGAGTCGACAGCACGCAGCGAGACAGAGTGCTCCAAGACTGACATGTAAGGACAGATGCTATTTTTTGGTTCACATTGCGAGCAAGTGTGTCAAGTACAATTTTCGTTATTATCACTTATACCAGGCCTTATCCGGAACCTACAGGACTGTGCGGCGCCACACCTGGATCGATATGCGCGCACTGTGCGAGCACAGGACAGCGTGAGGACGAGTGACCGAGCATCACTACTCGCATACATGGGTCTCCCTCTGCAAATCTTCGGCAAGGGCAGCCTCTTCGGTCCATACACGCCGCTACAGCAGCTTGACACTTTGACCGACGAAGGCACAAAGAGTTACATCTTGGGTAGTACCAACAGCCTGTTGCTCAGTCAGAAGGAGCGCTACTGCGACATTATCATCAACCTTGACGAGAATCTGATAGAAGTTCTGTCTCGTAGTTTACGACATGCAACGACGCTATCGACAGCGGATCGAAGATGGATGGACTTTCTTACTCAGGCGGTGAATGACACATGGGATGAGTCGGACCCTTCGAGGCCAAAGACGCATGGCTACGCTGGAAGTGAGGAGTTCATTCGCCTGCAATTCGAGGAGTATTTGTTCGCCTTCCTATCAGCCGAGAAATACCACCAATACCTAAGCAAGCAAAGTGCCGGTGACCCCAAAGCTTTGCTTGCAGATGTCGAAGGCGATCCATCAATAGAGTTCGCAACCACATTCCGAGACGCATGGCAGCAAACCGAGAACTACAAACTCTGGCAGCGCTTGACCGATCTTCACCTATTCGATATCGTCGAGCCCAGACATCCTTGCGCCGGCGGCCTCACCATCGAAGACGTGCAGCGTCGCCTCGCTACACAAGTAGCCGAGCTCCACCTCGACGAACGCTTCAACCAGACGCGAGAAGTCGTCAACGAACGCCTTGCAGCCGGTCGCACTCAGGTCACTTCGGCTTTCAACAAAGTCTGGGCCGATATAGAAGTCATGCGAGAAGCTCAGCGGAAACGTGGAGAAGAAGCAAGAGCTGCTGCCGCTGCTGCTCCTGCTGCGGACGAGAAGGCTCCGCCGCAATCTGGCGCAGCCCAGCAGGCTCAGGCGAATGTGCAGGCTGCGAGCCAACGGGCTTCTGCTTATCTGAGCTCATGGGGTTCCTGGGCGGCTGAGAAGAGGAAGCAAGGCTGGAGGGCGAAGGTTGAAACACCGACTCCTGCTGCTGCACCTGTCGCCGAGCGGGTGAGTGTTGGCGAGAGACCGCACGTGACAACCGTTACCGAGCTAGAGCGAGGAGCAGCGGAGGACGCAAAGACTTTGCCTGGTGGTGATGCTGGTGCTACAGGAGATAAAGAGCACACCACGGGTGCGAAGGAGCAAGCATGAAGAGAAATGAAGTACACGATGTAATGGACGATTTTGAGCACGCTTCTCTTGGCAAACGGATTGCAAGAATTGTACATGATACCATTGCCATAGTTGTTGCTGACCTACTTTACATATGACCGTTCGTGTTGGGAGAGTAATGATTTGCTGGCCGTGTGACAACGTCCCTTTCCCAGAAGACAGCCATATCTCCAAAAGCGCCAGTCGAAGTTTTGATTAGATCAACATCATTATGTTCTCAATCTTGTCTCCCAAAGCGACCGAAGGAGGGAGGCCAGTTGTGTGAACCCATCGGCAGCAATCGTAGCCGGTGGCAACGCACCTGTCACATGTCTGACTTGTCACATGTGAAAGTGGAAGATCTATTTTTGCCACAACGTGCTTAGGGCGTTTGCACAAACGTCGTTGCACACCTCACTTCCGTTGCCCGGCAGACCATTGTACACAGCTCGCAACCGCAGCACCAATGCAAACCAACGAGTCAACATCTCTTCACTCGAACATGGCCCGCACTATGGAGGCCGAGTTATACGACGAGAAAAGATTCTCCGACCTCACTGTCAGCTGGCCAACGGCGTCACGATCAACGTCCACAAGATCGTGCTCTGTCGCAAGAATGAGAGTACTTTAACAGCCTGTGCGGTCCCGACAGCCGCTTTGCCGTAAGTCATCAGAGGACCATTTGCTCAAACATGGCACGCCACTGACACATCTGTCTCCACAGGAAAGCAACCAGTCCACCATCGAGCTCAAAGACGACAACCCAACGGCGCTAGAAGGCCTGATCCGCTGGCTCTACACCCTCCCCGTTGTCGTGCGCAACCACGAACCCTGGGCTTTCTGGCTCGCCGTCCGCATCACCGCCGACAAATACCTTGCGTCAGACCTCAGTAAGAAAGCCTTTGAAAACTTCTGGTACGCCACGCTGGAAATCAAAACTGCCGAGAAAATCTTCGAGATCCTCGAGACCATCGAGCGAGACATGGGCCACGACGCCATGCTCGTGGAAGCTGCTGGCAGACTTCGCAGACGCTGGCTGCACTCGCTGCTCAAACTGTCGGCTTTCCGTGCGCGCTTGGTGGACGACACAGACCTCATGTTGGATTTACTTGAGCACCTGAGCGGTAAACTGGCGTCTCGCGGGACTGGAGACCCATTCTCTACTCCCAAGCGTGGCGAACACGGTGGCTTGCCGAACAGAATGAAGACTTTCTTGTGTGATGATCATAAGAAAGTGGTGTTCTACCCGATCAACGACCTTGAGAAAGGTGGAGCTGGCCGTTGCTCGTACTGCAGCGTCCTCAGAGGTGTTGTTGGGTTGCCGCTCGTTGAGGGTACTTGGCTTACCCTGGCGGAGAAGAGTTGGCCGCCACAGGGGGAGCACGCGGAAATGGCAGCTTGATGGGCGAGTCTTGGATGTGAGTGTGCTTAAATCAGACCTTCGAACACAGTGGTTTGAGGAGGGACAACGTATCGCAAGCGTTTTCACTGGAGGCGAAACGGAAAGGGCTCACGGTGGACAAATTGACGTTCCAGTCCGGATGGGAGCTTGGAACATTAATGATTCGACATGCAACTTCTGGGTACAAGGCGTTCGGCCATGGATTGAGAATGGTAGCCGCGAACAAGCTTGACGGTGGATGCAAGTCTGTCAATCGCACGGGAACGGTTCAAGTAGCAAGATGAAGGGCCCCAAATGTCACATCTTTGCTGACCTTGGTGCCTCAAAGGAGGAAGAGGCAGCACGTCTCTTTGGCTTGTGTATGTTAGCGTGAGATTTCACTCAAAGCAACAAGTATGACGGCGCTCAACCCGTTCGAAGCATCGTTCGGGACTATCAAACATTTCGTTGAACCAAAGAACACAACTTGCCTGCATCCTTCGCTATCTGCAACCTACGTATGTGTTCGCGCAGTACGTGTATTCCTGTGAGTTGATGTACAGCATAAATTCTCGTTCACGTCGTGATCGAGACTGGTGACCGTTTGTATCAGCCTGATCACAGTTTACAGCGAGTCGTACGGTAACGCTACCTTGTAAGCTGCTCAACTGCTGTAGATCGTTCATCCAGCAGGATTCGAAAACACTCGGATGATAGATCCTTGCAACATGTTCCGATGGAAGAGATACACGACTGGACGGCGATTCGCGACGTACTCTCGCTGAAAAGTCGGTGTGATAGCGGTAGCCAGAGGATCTCGTCCACTCTTGTTCTCTGGCGAGCTTATCAGGTATCGGGTGCTGGTCTGATAAGAGGAAGTGTTGGTATCTGGGGACTAGGCATTAGAGTTTTGTGGTATCTCTGCTTGAGCATGCGACATGTTGTGCAAGGTTCGCTTGGCAGCAGTCGTTGCTTTTCGCAGAGGATTCCGAAGGATTATTGAGCCTGCTGCTTTGTACCTTTGACAGGTCACAACAGGATCCCGAAATTTGTGCCACTGGTGTGACGGAGCATGTGCTTGAAGTACAATTCATTGTTCCCCTTGGTGTTCGATTTCAATCGATTCTGCTGATGGCGGTCTCTACGAGTCTTTTTCCGCTACATTGGAATCAAAATATGTAGTCCTCCACATCTTATTGCGAAAGGATTTTGAAAGGTGATGATCAAATGATACTCCTCGACTGTTGAAGCGTCACAGATGTTCGACAGTGTTTTGCCTTACAATAAACCCACAGCCTAATGGTGTGTAGCCGTGTTTCACACATGCAACCATTAGACTTCAGGGATACGCATGCTCTGCTCTTGCAGCAAGCAAGGTGATGCTTGCTCGTTTTGCCTTATCACAGCCTTGTGATGTGCATCCAGGGCAAGCCACAAAGCGCTTAGCTTGAGCTTGATAGTGTGAACCTGATCTGCCACGTCACTCAAAGTTTTTGTCCAGGACGTGCAATTACCTTATACCGTTCTTTCGTGCAAGACAGAGTTCAGAACACGCAGCCATAGGAGAAGTTATCGCTGCGGCGACTCCGACTCCGATACAGGTCGGCAACTGGTCGGCTTAAGGAGACGACGTCGAGACCTGTCTGCGCCAACCCCTCTCGTTTTGGGGAGTAAATAAGCGGGACTCGACTCGTCTCGAGGAGAGACAGTTATGATGCAACCTGGAAGACTTGTGAACGGGTCTGCCTTCTAATTAGTTTCTTGCACAGACCGAGCTCGCTTGGCATAGGTGTTTGCTCTGCTCCAATGTGAAGACGGGTGGAATAATGAGCATAAACCCTGTCCAGACACAATCTGAAATGTTTTCGGCATCAGGCATCGTGAGTTTATACGAGGCTGTCGAGGCGGTGCCATTCTGGGACGTGTAGGTCGCGTGCGGCAGATTAGCTTTTCGCCAACCCAGAAAATCATCGCCGACTTCGCCTCGTGATGAGACAGCAGCGTCCGTGAACGTGCCGAATCCCCATAGTATGGAGAGAATGTGGGGAAAACAACGATAGGGACGAGTCACAGCTGCATGTTGACCTCGCCTGTCAGGCGCGGCAGAACTGCAGCCGTTGCAGAGCTGCATGGATTGCTGCAGGTTGATGCGCATACACGTATGGGAATCGGCATCGCAGGCTGTGTTTCTCCTCGCTGCCCGAGCCAGACCTCGACGTGCTGCAGCGTGCAACGGGCGACTGCCGGCGCCGACTGCCGGTTGATAGTCGCCAGGATTTTAGCTTGCCAAGAGCAGAGATCTGGCTGATTGCGACCCTTGGAATGGGGCCGCTAGTCAGCAGCAACGCGCAAGACGATATGTGCTTATCGTCTGGCGCTGCGAGCCCTGCTGCCAAACCACGCACGACCTCCAGTGGTAATCGTGCCACTATCTTGGTGCTCTGCTTCAAGACTAGGTCTTGCATTCCCCTCCACACCTCGGCGCTATGCGGCGGGGCCAGCGAGCGCTGTGTTGCGGCCGCACGATACTGTGACGTGGTGAGCCTCCCAGTGGCGTCGCAGAGATCAGCGCGTGGTGCACCGCTGGCCGCATGGTAGCAATTCCATGGAAGCTATGGAAGTGCGTGTGTAGGCGTGGCAGCACTCCGGCTTGTCAACACTGCATCCCGCCCGCAGATGGGGCATCTGCACACCAGTCATTGGCTGTGCCGTGCGTCCTCTCCACCCCAGGCGCGTGATAGCTGCCCGGGAGGGGTACGGGAGGTAAGATAATAGTAGTACGGGTAAGAGTAATGCGAGCGTGCTGAGACGATAGGGCAGGCGGTGACGAGGGAACCTTATACTTTGCCTGTACTGCTCCCTCGCCGCACCTCGTCTTTTACCCCGAAGATGCATCGTAGTCCTGCTCTGCATTGACACCCCCGTGCGATTGCGCAGCAAGACCGTGAGCGGAAGGCGAATGCTGTGATGGCTGAGGATATCCACATACCCTCGCCGTCCGTCTTCCTGCGAGCCAGCCCGAGCCCGCCGCCGACCAAACCGAGAGACGATCAGCCGCCTGTGGCCAAGGGTGCCCGCAGGCAGGCCTCATCAACTACCAAGAAAGCACCTGTGCGGAAGCAGTCGACGGCTGCACCTAATGACGGCCTCCCAAGCCGAAACAGTCCAAGAGTCGCAATGGTATATCTTTCAGCCTGAATTTCGGACCTCGTGGACAAATCTGGTCAAATAGATATGTGTACAGGCTTCCAAGCCGGACATGTACTGATTGGGATATTTTGCAGGCTGCGTGACGTGTAAAGCCAAACGACTCAAGTGTGGCGAAGAAAAGCCCGGATGTCAGCAATGTGCGAAGCGCAAGGTCGAGTGCGGCGGCTACAGGAAAGACTTCAAATGGCGACCGTTCGAGGAGACCAACGTCAAAGTCAACATCGACCGACAGAGGCGAGGTGAGCTCGGAGCGACAATAGTTACGCTGAGATATGAATATCGCTGCTGACCACACATACAGCATCACCACCACGGCCTCAGACATCTAATGGCAGCAACAGTACAAGAAAAGACTCTTTGGCTGCAAACACAACGTCCGATCCGTGTGAAAGACCTGCTAAGGCTGCGAAGGGCTCGGCAGCACCAAGAGATAGTGGTGTAAGCGGACTAAACGACGAAGATACAGAAACAGCGATAGTACAACTGCCACAACGACCAGCCCCGCGTCGTGCGACAACACACGATGTGCGCGACGAAACACGGCCTATCTCGCCTATCGCAGAAGGCCTTGAATCGGGACCTACCACTGGCAGTGCGCCTGCGACACCCTTATCTAAAGATGCTGCAAGCGTGCCGATCACTGGTATTAGTCCACGAACCACCGTCCACAACCGCTCTTCGTCAGTCGGCGCCAATGCTCAAAACAACTTTGGTGCAGTGTCGCCTACCCTCACAGAGATCCTTGCGCCAACGGCTGAGGTGAGCCTTGAGGATGGAGGCTATGTGCCCTTCTCGATGCCAGATGACTTTCATCTTCCACTTGGTGACTTCCCAGATATCGGCCCATTATCTGATGACCACAATGATATTGTACACGACGATATCGAAGAGATCCTGCGATCTGGGCAAGCCATCGAGGACCCGCAACTAGCATGGGCAGCACGCTACATGATGCCCCTGTCTGACCAAGAGTCTCCCAACTCGGAGGATGCTATTGACTCGTGGATGTATAACCAGCCAGTCTTCGCTGAGGATAGCCCAGAAATGCTCGCCGTCCGATTTGACCGATACACTTGTGGCATACTTTCTGTTATGGATGGCCCGAACGAAAACCCGTGGCGAACTCTCATGTGGCCTTTGGCACAAAGCTCTCCAGCCCTCTACCACGCCCTGCTTGCGATGACCTCCTACCACGGGTCTTCTGACATCCCACAACTGCGCCTAGCAGGCCACGAACATAAAGCGGCTAGTATACGATACATTCAAGAAGGTATCAGGGATCACAGCATGACTGACCAGACTGCAATTGCCACGGCGTTGGCTCTCGGATTTTCGGAGTCTTGGGATCAGCACACCGCTACTGGCAACACACACATCAAGGGTGCACAGGCGTTGGTAAAACGCACTTTGGCTGACCACCGCCAAAACCCTCTCCGAGGCGAAGAGTTATCTCGCCTCAAATTCCTCTGCAATGCTTGGGTGTACATGGATGTCATGGCGCGTTTGACGTCTGTTGACAGCGACGACTCGAACGATTTCGACAACACTTTCGTGCTGTCGTCAGATGCGCCACAGATGATCATGGGAGAGCAGGGCATTCCTGGTTTTGGCATCGACTTCGGCATGCCTATCGATGCACGTGTCGATCCATTGATGGGCTGCGCGGGTACCCTGTTCCCACTTGTTGGTCGCGTGGCAAATTTGGTTCGCAAGGTGTGCAGATCGATGAAGACATCTCCTGCTCTTATCAGCCAGGCCAACGACCTCAAGATTGCCTTGGAGACCTGGGATGCTCCAACATACATTGACCCGCCAGAGGACCCCACCGCTCAGGTCCAGCATATGCTGCAAACCGCCGAAGCCTACCGATGGGCAACACTTCTCCATCTGCACCGCTCGGTACCCGAGCTACCATCTTTGCCTTCTACGGAGTTAGCCGAAAAAGCTCTGAGCTACCTTGCCACAGTCCCTCTGGCCAGCCGCACCGTAGTCGTGCACGTATACCCCCTCATGGTTGCTGGATGCGAGGCCGTCACATCTGAGGATAGACAGTGGATTCGCGAGCGTTGGCGTGCAATGGGACTCCGCATGCGCATTGGAGTTATCGACAAATCTGCACTCGTCACCGAGGAGGTCTGGCGCCGCAAGAACGCATACGAAGCTCAGCCGAACACATCACGCAGACTTGTTGCAACCTCTGAGTTGCAACCCGTTCGTCGTCGCGGAGAGCCACTCAAGCGTACACGGTCGGGTTTCGAAGAAGCCGACCCTGGCCGCAAAGGCATGGTGTACAGCTGGGTTGAAGGGGATGGCGTCAACTCGGGTGACTGCAGTGGCACTGGCTCTCCCGACTCGAGCTCGAAAGCAGACGGTGAGCGCTTCCCGCGTAGACCTAAGCCGCTGCCGCTAAATATTGGCAAAATGGACCCAGCGTACACCGTGCGCGGACATCTGCATTGGGTTGGAGTTATGTGGGATTGGGGTTGGGAAAGTAAGAATCTGTCCTTCCCACACGCATTAATGTTCATGGCTAACAACATCTCAGTTCTCCTCGGATAACGGAATGTCTTCGAAACTCTACATTGATTTTACCGACCAACAAAGGCAGCGGCCACATCGGAGCCACGATTCTTTACCATGGCTGCTTGCTATCGTATGGTCGGTCTTTCGGCTGTTGCTCTTTCCAATGCTTACCAGGAGCATATCAAAAATTAGTGCTTACGAGAAGCATGAGAATGTCTTGCATGTAACAACGGCGTTTCTTGTCCTTTTTCGGTTTATGTTGTTGCTTTGGATGTGCCTCTGCGCACTAACGATCATTGAGCGAGCGGTTTAGCGAAAGAATGAGGATGATGGGCTGTTGAGAGTATTGCATTGATAAGTAATGTTCGGGACGATGCTGCAACGGAGGACGCAGCAGTGCCTGAGTAGTTTCAATACAATAGAGCTACGGATTTGATGAATCACATATATCTATTCATGTGTCTGAAGTTGCCTATCATGACCTTCGATTTCTTACTGCATATATCGAATCGCTGACTCTATGCTTTGTCGCCGAGTGTACACAGTGAACATGAGTCCTCCTATTCGATTTGAACACGAATGCTGAAACCGCATACAAGAAGTCCGGCATCTCTCAAAATCTTATCTCCTGCCATGTAGAAGGACTTCAAGAATGCCTCGAATGCCTATCGTCTTTCCTATCTCGATAGCAAAGGATCAGCCACGCCATCCCAATGCGGTAACACAATGCGACCCCACTCCCAGGAGCGACTCCTTTACAGCGGCTGGCGCTCCACGAAGCTGCCGAAGTAGCTTTTATGATAGGCGTGTCGCATCTTCACGCCCCAAGATACACGCCCTTGGCCCTGCCTTCGAGCCAAAAGGACGTCTTACTTGCCCAACCTGGCTACTTTCTGCGGCACATCTGATCTTGGTATCTCCACTGCCATAGACTTGTAGACGATGGGGACCATTGGTGAGGGGTAGCTCTACGATTGCTGTAGAACACACAAACGTGGTATATATATTGTAGGTTTGCAATGCCTTGCTGGTATCTTGCTCTTACATCTCCATCCACTCCGACCACATCACGACCTATCTGCCTGTGAATCAATTCTATACCAAACCCACTAGAATCGACGCGGTTGGATTCACATCAACGAAGCTTGAAGCAGAGTTAGTCCTCTCATACACAAATTACAACCAAAATGGCGCCCGTGTCATTCGAGTACCACGAAAAACCCAGGAGACTTTCAAGCCTCCCCTCATCGCCAACGAGAACGCGTTCCTCGGCGACGTCTTCACATCTGAGAGCAATGATCCCCAAGCACCGATTTCAGCCGGCTTCTACCGCCTCGAGAAAGGTAAGAAACTAAGCCACACTCGAGATACGCGATCCGTGGCTAATTCACAATGCTTTCTTGCACAGGCACTCCCCTCGTCTACGAGTACACATACCACGAGATGAAGATCATTGTCGACGGCAGCTTCGACATCTCAGACGAGACTGGCAAGAAGGTGCACGCGACCAAGGGCGACGTCTTCTACTTCCCCAAGGGCTCGAAGATTACTTTTGAGACGGACGATTTTGGGCTTGGGTTCTTCTGCGGGCAGAGGAAGAAGGATGGCGCGTAAAGCGAAAATTTGATGAGGATTGCGGGTGAACAGAATATCAGCTGGAATGCAAAGTGATGCGGATTAGGTTGATGATTATGGGTATATTACAGTTGGTCGAATTTGAAAAAAGGGCGATTGCTTTATAGAGCCACTTCGTCAAACTCCCCTTTGCCGTCTTCGGCTACAACTTTGGCGGCTTCTCCCTCCGTTGTTTCTTCCTTGCCTTCCGCAGAACCGCTTGGTTGAGATTCTGCTTCCTCTCTACCTTGCTCGATCGCCTTAGCGGTATCGTCCGACTCGTTGCCGTCGTCATATTCCTGATCGCTGTAGTCGTCTTCTGGGTGCGGTCCGTGAGCCAGAGGTGTTCCGGTGACAGACTGTGGTGGGCCGCTCGAAATGTTCTCTTCTCCTGCGGAGGAAGCCTCGTGCTGAGGATTTGAATCGATGCTAGACTTAGGTGGTGGTTGCGGCGGGTCTGAGGCTCCATCATCTGTATTAGTCCGCTCAGAGCGGGTCGGCCTCTCTGGTGTCGGAGGTGTGTGTTCAATCCTCGGGCTGTCTCTTGCCGCAGCTGTGCTCACGCTGGATCGCTGAACAGTGCTCGTGCCCATCTGTCTCAATTTGGGATCGGCGTCCAAGTAGTATCCTCTCACACCCACAATCCTGCCCTCGCGCTCACAGCCCTTGACCCAGTCTGGTACGACGACTGGAACGTTCATTTCAACGGCCTTCTCCCATGCCTGTCCGCGCGGCTCGGTACACACGAAGTGCGTAGTGTCGATGCGTACAGTGTCGATGAACTTGGCACCGATTCGGTTGACTGTCTCCGCTAGGCTGTCTTTCAATTGGCCTGGCATGACACCAGGAGTGACCGTGATACCAGATAGGTTGTCCATGGTGTGCGTCTTCACCGTGAGGCGCTCGGAGCTGTACTGGCCAGCAGAGGTGCGCAACACGAGATGGAAAGTATACTCGGTGTCCAGAGCGAGACCAGAGATCTTTGTGCTCAGCTTATCCTTCGGGATAGCGCCTGCCTTGTTGCCATTGCGATAGAGGCTCAAGCTGCGGAGCTCGGCTGTCGCAAGTTCAATCGGGTCCCATTCGAGGACCACGCTGGTCTGGGTCGCATTGCGGCATCGAAGCACAGGTGCAGAGGGCGACTGTGTGCCAAAGGTGTTGTAGATGTCGGATTGCAAGGCAGAGAACTTCTGGTCTGCGACGGTCTCGGCGTGCTGGTTGCGGGCAACGTTGATGTCGACAATGCTGCCAGAGTGGATGTCGGGAGGAAGGAGAATGGAAGGGAACTCGATCTGAAGAGGAGGGACAATGTCAGCACGTATGCTCATTTAGAGACCAGGTCATTGTTCCTGCTTGGTCGCTAGTGTGCTCAGGGACACAGGGAGGTAGATGCGGTTCATGAAAGAACGTTGCACACTTACGAGGCGCTTGTCTTCGGTGAGCAGCACGGCGACGCCTGCATCGACCTTGCCGACAGTCAATGAAACAAGCATAATGAGACTGTTGGTTGTCGGTTGGTGTTGTGTTTACTGCTGATCACCAGTGCTCCAGACCAGACCAAGACACGAAGGTCCGGGGCCAGCTGTGCAATTGGCTTGGGCAACGCCGCCACTAAGTTTTGGGACGTTCACGGCAAACCACAGCTCCGAGAGCGATGCGATTCAAACATTCACACAAACATACAATACAGCAGGTGATGTAACAGAACACCTTCAGACAGCGATGATGCTTCCTTCGTATCTACCAGACAAGTCTGATCATACTCGGCGGCTATGAAACAAGGACTATATCTAGTCTACTTTGCGGCCGGTCTCTCGCTGTGGCGGTCTAACAGCTTCTGTTCAGCCTTCTCAGGAACCTCTCCGTCCTGTTTGACTTCGTCCTTGAGGTGACCTGTTGTCGAGGAGTCTCCGTTCACCTTCGCGTATATGTACTTTGCGATGTCTGGCAGGCCGGACTTCCCATTCTGTTCGTCAGCTTTCGGGTCAATATCGACGAAGACAGGCATGTTGATGGATTTTGGCTTCGAGTTGATGGAGGTGAATGTACTGGCGAGGTTTGTGAGGTTCTTGCGACGCTGGACGTTGAGCAGAATGACTGCATTTTAACAAGTTCTACACGAACCAATACTGCCTTATTGCTAGGGTCCCTTTTTCCATGTCCATCAAATTTTGGCACGTCGAACCGATCATGGACAGCTTGGACAAAGGCGAGATTTCTCGCGGCGTCCTCCCTTCGACAGCGCTGCCAAAGCTATCAAGGCGCCACCGTCGTACAAAGGAACAGTAGCCAATCACGACTGTATGGCGTGATGTTCTATCCGCCCAAGAGACTTGTCGAAGCGGCGAACATGTATTGAATCGACCGTTTGCGAATACGTTCGAAGATGAGGCTTTGGAGGGACAGTCGCATCAGGAAACGCTTTGTCCAGAGCTTGGTTCGAGGTTGCTTCAAGTGGAACGCTTGCTCGTCGAAACCAGGTCTGGGCTTGCCATGTTGCCAATGCTGGACTTGTTCCATAGCGGAAGACTTCGGCGTCACCGGTCATGGTGGCTGTAAGCACCTCTGCGTGCCAGAACAATGTGAGTAGCTCATTCTTGCGCGATATTCACAGCCAAGTGAACAGCCTCTCTCTGGTACACTCGGACGTACGGAGGTAAACGCACGGCTATTGCCATATCTTTATGTGAACGCCTTGCTTCCAAGCAGTCAATGCGTATTATGCTTTGTGGGCAAGACATGAGGATCCTGGATGCTGAAGTCTATCGGCAATCGAGGTTGCGCGCCACCACAGAAGACCGAAAGCTACTTGTTCTTCGGACACACGTTTGGCCGAAGACAAAGCAGTCTAAAATAATCATTCCTCTTGCGATCACACATGGGAAGAAAGCAGAGCTACAGTCTTGTAAGTTGCGTGACGACTCAAATGTGGGTTGGACAATAGCGTGTCCCTTGAGCTTGACTAGCCCAGATTAACGGTCGCTTGCATACTCAAGCCAATCACTCTTAGCCCTCAAGGTATAGAAGAAGCATACCAATGACTGGTGGCCCATTCGACGGTCCAAGAATGATCACGAAGTTTTTTGAATGGAGCCCATGCGTAGAATCGGGTGACAGACAGGTTGACCTACTGCGATATGCGTGCACTGCTATGCGTGCTTGTAAGTTGTAGCTGAATACTGATACGAGGATAAACTCAATTAGATTTGGACTCCCATTATTGTCCTTCGAAAGCTATGTCTCTTTTCGTTGAGTCGACTGCGCTGTCGCTTAGGGCCTCATTTCAGATTGCTGAAATCTGATGCATGGTCTACTGATTTGATATGCATCTGTGTTCCGCTGCTTGTCACTTTTCTAACCTTACATTCATAGCCGCCAGCACCACGCGGGTTGAGATCCATATTACACGTGCATTTATCTAGTGGCGCAGGGCCTCGAACACCGGGCTAATTGTGTTGATGGAGTACCGACCGCATGCCAAGGCGATACCAACCGCGGTTCTTTTAGCCAGGGTACAAGCGAAGACGTCCTCCCAAGGGCACAGCCTTTACCAAGCACAACACCAGGCCACCGCCGTCGATTTGGAACATGCTTCAATTAGTCTGTCCTCCCATGCACATGGCATTGCTTGTCTGCCACCCTCCGTTCGTCCTTGACGCCTCTCGGAGCACAGCATAAATGTCGCACCGTCTTAGCATGCTTGTATCCTTGCGGCGACCGCTCTCAGCTTCGCGTCGATGCGACGCTCCCAAGACCGGGCGTTCCTTGGCGCCTATGGTATGATACGAGTTACACACCACAACGCCGCATGCCAATTCTTCTTAATCCACCAAGCATTGGCACGGTCGCTTTTCATATCGGCTAATGACTGGACTATCTCTTCCCCAGACGGAGGGCCCCATGGGGGTGCCACGCTAGGTCCACGCACGCGCCGGCCTCGTTAGGACATGCTTTCACTCGCATGTGTGCAGCAAGCCAGTGACTTGGCACGCCATCCTGCCATGTGTGCAACGTGGGCGTTTGTTGGTCTTTTCAGCTCGTGAGGAGCCGTCGGTCCGGGCGACGAGATCCCATAAGATTCAGATCCCCCAATCCCACGTTTGACAGTCTCTGTTCGTTCGCCAGATCTTGTCTGCATATTCCCATCTGTCTCAGATCGCATTGTCCGGCTAATCCATCATGACGGACATCAAAGATCCCAACGCGCATCACAGCGAATATGTCAGCACCTCGGACGTGGACGACACCGAGAAGGCAAAGCGCAACTCCATTTGTGGAGGCCATGCTGAGAGTCTGAACGATCTTGAAGATCCCGACGCTGGCAAGTCTGCGGAGGAGAGAGCTGCAATCGTATGTGCTACCATGCAAAACGTCATATAGAGAGACACCTGACCAGATTGCAGGACAAGAGACTCGTGAGAAAGATTGATCTCTGGCTCATCCCATGGCTTTGTCTTCTCTACTTGCTCAGTTTCCTTGGTAAGTCGCCTACAATCTTTTTCAGCGCTGCACATGGTGTCAGGAGCAACATTCCTAGATAATTGCTACCGCCCTCGGGATACTCGCAGTTTCACCGCTGACCACACTCCACAGATCGTACCAACATCGGCAACGCTCGTCTCGCTGGTTTGGAAACCGACTTGGGCATGGCGGGTCACGATTACAACAACGCTCTGACCATTTTCTTCATCTCGTACGGCCTGGCGGAACCCGCCACGAATGTCATGCTTAAGCGGCTGACACCTCGCGTGTTCTTCACCGGCATCATCTTGCTTTGGGGTCTGATCATGACTCTGATGGGCTTGGTCAAGAACTACCCGGCTCTTCTGGCTTGTCGTTTCCTGTTGGGTCTCGCAGAAGCGGGTCTTTTCCCAGGTGTGTAATTTCCTCTCGAGTCTGACAATTTCGTATTACTGACGTCAATGAAGGTGTCAACTACTACCTTTCCTGCTGGTACAAGCGTTCTGAGCTTGGTTTCCGCGCTGCTCTGTTCTTCTCGGCTGCGGCATTGGCCGGATCGTTCGGTGGTTTGCTCGCAGCCGCCATTGCGTTGATGGACGGCATCGGCGGTATGGACGGCTGGGCCTGGATTTTCATCATTGAGGTAAGAAATACATGCTGAGATCTCGATATGTGGCGGTCTGACATAGTGGATAGGGTCTTGCTACCATGTTTGTCGGCGCTTTCTGCTGGTGGATGGTCTTCGACTGGCCCGGCACCGCTCGCTTCCTCTCTCCGGAGGACCGCATTCGTGTGCGCCGCCGCCTTGCCGCGGACAACCAGTCAAACGCTGCTGAAGAGTACGATCGTCGCCACATCTATGCTGCGCTGAAAGATTGGAAGTGCTGGGGCTACGCAGTCATCTACATGGGATGCCTGATGCCCTTGTACGCTTTCTCGCTCTTCCTTCCCACTATTCTCGCTGGCATGGGTTACAAGGGTACACACGCACAGCTCTTGTCCGTCCCGCCGTACGCTGTTGCCGCGACCATGACGATCATCGTTGGCTATCTCGGAGATCGCACCCGTCAGAGAGGTCTCCTTAACATGGTCGTCGTCTGCATTGGAATCGTCGGTTTCGTGATGGTGAGTGGGACCAGACAGACGAGACAAGTATCGCAGCATCATACTGACGTTTTGCATAGTTGATCGCATCCGACAACCCAAAGATCCAATATGCAGGCACGTTCCTCGGTGCCGTCGGAATCTACCCAACAATGTAAGTCGATCCTTCCCACCATAATCGATCATGTCGCTGACTGTGCTCCACTGTCCAGCCCCAACACTTTGTCCTGGTGCAGCAACAACATCGAGGGCGTCTACAAGCGCGGTGTCATCATCGGCATCGTCGTCGGAGCCGGCAACGTCAACGGTGTGGTCTCCTCCAACATCTTCCTGCCCGAAGAGAAGCCAAGATACTGGACTGGCCACGGCATGGTGCTCGCTTACATGTCTTTGTTCCTGCTCGGTGGCACTGTGTTCATGTGGACCATGCTCAAGCGCGAGAACGCGAAGAGACGCAGTGGCGCACGGGACAACATGCATGCTGGCAAGACTGCAGATGAGATCTGGGTCGCTGGCGACAACAGGCCTGATTTCATCTACTCTTTGTAAAAGGGTCTGGTCCTAGATCTCGTTCCTCCTAGAGAACATGGACTTCTGACTTACATAAAGTGCATGGTAGTGATACTTTGCATCATGATATAAGTGTCAATTTCATGACATTAACAGTACAGAATGGTCTAGTGCGGCCCAAGCTTCGATACCGTGTGGCAAGATCCAAAATATCGGCGTGACAGTGTTGTTCGTGCTACCTCGCTGTTGTTTGTGGCATGTATCGCCACTCGGATCGATGTACAGTAAGCTTAGCGAAATCCCGACCACAAGACGAAAGCACATCCTTCATCGCCTGCCAAATCTAACGCTGAGTACAACAAAATCATATCCTCAGAAGCAGCAGCTGAGAACCCTTTCGAAGACTGACGTCCAAATACGCTTTGAACATTGAATTTCTTGTGGGTCAAAGATCATCGAACGACACACCAAAAGATGCACCTAAAAGCAGGGAAACCAGCTACCCGCGGGGAAATAAGGTAGCATTAGCTTTTGCCAAAAATGAAGCTCGTGTGGCCGTTATCGACTTTCACGTGGTTGTCCGACGCCCCGACAGGCAAATTTGACGATTTGTCGATCGATGTTCGGTCATGACCCTGCGACTTTTGTGGATCTGTCTCGAGATTAGAGTTTGCAAACAACACTTCAATTCAACGTCACTCTGTCGTGACACCGCAATACGTCCGAATTTCCTCCTTTTACGACCAACAGGTGCGCTGCGCTGTCTTGATTCTTGCCGATAGACGGGATGTTGATGATCGGCTAGCGAGCTGACGAAGATACTGCTTCCCCATACCGATAGCAAACGCATCACAGAGATGTTACCTGCGCATCACATGCGATAGGGCGGGATGTGTGATCTCCATTCATACCGTTAGCCGTCCGAGTCCTAGCGTGGAATATCAAAGTGATGGAAAAGGTGATGCTTGAGTGAGCGTGGGTTGACCAGTATTCACAGATTGCAAGCACGCCCTTTTCTCGCACGCTCGTGCTTCTTCGTCAACTTTCTGTCCAAGGCCCACTTTCAACCGCTGTTCTGTGGGACGAGCGTCAACGCGACTGCTCGTTCGGGTAGCCAGTCCACATCTGTTTCGGAGTTCTTGCATCACAGCTGATATGCTCACCAATGTGCCACCCTGGAAAACGGCTCGCGCAGGCCCGTTGGGCCTAAATTTTTGCCTTTCCCTGTCACGCTAGTAATAACGACTCGCACCTTATCTCCATTTGCCGCATCAGCTTTTGATATCAAGTTCGACTCCTTAAGCATACAAGAACATAAGAGTATCTTCCAGCCTCGCATTTCTTGATCACGTACACATTTCATTCGCGGCGCTCATCACTTGTTCTTGTCTTTGTCTTTGTTGCGATCAAAAGTGGCTACAACGACTAACGATCGATTATCTACATACAACAATCTTGCTCCGGAAATATCCAGTACACACTCGCCAGTTTCTGCAACAAGGACGACCAACAATGCCACCTGAAGAGGCTCGTCCCCATCAGGGCGAACGGCAGCCCACTATGGAAACTGTCCAAGAGAGTCAAAGTCGGCAAACAAATGCAGAGCCTCACAAAACGCATAGCAGACCATCAGCACCTCGTAGGCCAACGGCTATGAGCAGAAGGCCAACAGCCATGAGCAGAAGACCAACAGCGAAGAGTAGACCGACATACGCTAGCATGACACGCGTACCGACTTCGGACACCTTGCAGGAGCATGGTCTTGCGGGTCCTCCGGCATATTCTCACGGCCAAGGGCGAGAGCACACGCACTTTGATGAGGGCTACGAAGAAGCTAATCCCTGGATGCAACAACAAGACAACAGTGCAGACTTTTCCCTAGCAGGCAATTTCCCACGAACAGTCAGGTGGAGGACTAAGCGCCATGGAAACGTCAAAACCGACAAGCACGACAGAGTTCGACCAGACCAAAAAGGCGAAACAGAAACCGCTCCTCAGGTACAAGGAGCGGAGGATCAAGCCGATGGAAATGATTGGGATCCTGTCGACGACGCGAGCTCCCTTGGAGAAGAGGAGTCCATCAAGCGCCAGAAATTCGAGGCCCACCAACAGAACGGTGGTGACTTGGAAGCATCACGAACGATGAGCCATCAAACTGCCTCACCTCAATATTCTCCCAGTATCCGCCCTTTCAACTGGTGGGCAGGCTTCAGAATGAAGTTTCAGCGTCCTTTGGCCGAGTTTCTAGGCATGGTTGTCTTCATGTTCCTTGGTACTAGCGCCAACTTGAGCGTCTACGTTTCACAAGACCAGTCAGGCTCGCAACAAACAGTCTGGTGGACCTGGGGCTTCGCTGTGATGATCGGCATCTACATTGCCGGTGGCTCGTCCGGCGCCTTTCTCAACCCAATGATCGTCGTCGTACTTGCAATCTTCCGTGGTTTCCCTGCGAAACGCGTCCCAATGTACATATTGGTGCAAATCTTCGGAGCCTTCATCGGAGGCACTTACTATCTTTCGCCGTTTTCCCGACGCAATTCTGAACCTCGACGGCGCTCTGCTTTCCGAAACCAACTGGCGTCAACTTCTACACCCAACCGCAAGCCGACTACATCAGCGTCCACACCGCTTTCATCGTCGAGATGCTAGGCAGCGGCGTGATCGCATGCACCATCCTCGCGCTCGGAGATTCTGGAAACTCACCTCCCGGCGCTGGTAATGCACGCATTCATCATTGGTCCCTCATCACGACCACTTGCATGGCACTCGGCTGGATCACCCGCGGCTGCTTCAACCCAGCCCGCGACCTCGGACCTCGCCTCGCGGCCATCGCAGTAGGCTATCCCCTCCACTCGTTCACCGACTGGCACAACTTCTGGATCTGGGGCGCTTGGTGCGCTCCCATGGTCGGCGGCCTTATCGGCGGCGTAGCCTACGACGTACCGACCTGTGTGTTCAAAGGCGGCGAAAGCCCAGTCAACTACTCTGGCGGCCTTTGGAAGAAAAAGATCATGCACAGGGAAGGCGAGTTCTTCAACCGCGTCCATGCGTAACCCTGCCAAAGCCGAGGAGATCGACCGCCGTTGTTGGAGAGCGGCGAGCTGCAAACCGTCGAGAGTAGTGCAGCTCACGAGAATGATTTGCCGCCCGAATGGGGATCTGAAAATGATGGCGCTGGTTCCGGCTCTGCTGAAAGCCGTCGACGCGATGATATGACCGATGCGTATCTTAGCAGCCGCTTTGTCAGGACGGAGTAAGGCGGTAACAGCCTCTCTTTCGTCCGATCTTGACATTATGCCTTGTCGACTTCGTGTCACTTGGACAAAGAGGTCCCGTTGCATCTTTCGAATTTTGTTTTACTGTTCTGTTCTCTCTGCGAGTTCTTAAGCGAGGCGCTGGCGAAAATCCAATTTGGTGAGCGAGGCGCACTTAGGGCGAAACGTACAGGCTACAGCAACAAGGGGCCTTGGAGTTTAGAGGATACAGGACTCGTTTCTTCATATTCATATTTGCTGTCCAAATATTACTTACCATATCTTTGATTAAACAAACGTCATCCATGAGGCACAGCTAGTGATGAATAGACGTCGCAGCATGACAAATAAATGGCTTGCCGGAGTGAGTGAGGAGAACGGACTCACTTTGACATGGTAATCAATTGTATCGCGCTTGGTGTGGTAACTGTAAGCATTACTTCATTGCCCATCAGGTGATTGACTAGCTATAAGGTCCAGACGTAACATCTTGAAAAGGCGACGACGCCGGACGCTACTGCCTCTCCAAGGAAATATCAGCACGTGCTCGGATAGACCTCGCCCTTGGCCTCCTTCCATGTCATCCGAGATTCCCTTGCATTCCTTTGACTCATGATCTCAAAGTGAAGTAAACTCCGTCGCTTGCTGAAAAGAAACCATCCATGCAGCTGTAAAATCATTTCTCGTCATAATTTTCCCTTTCGCCGCCCAAAGACAACGATCCGGACTCACTCCCTGGTCGACCTTCCATCTGCTCCAGAGCCGCGCGACTTGCTACCGCCAGACTTCTAATCTGAGCGATATCCACCAGCACTGGCTCCATCTGCGTGACGGCGACGGTCGGAAGTTCCACGACGGGACTCGGAAGTTTGGCGATCGTCATGGTGTCTGTAAATTAGTGTAAGTAATGCTCTATGTAACTAAACATGGGCTGAAGACGGAAAGACATTAGGAGGGGAAATCGCATCAGGTTGAGCTTGGTATGCGATGTGAGCTTGATCGCGAAAGCGCTTGTTGAATCTTACCCAACGATCTCTTGCCAACTACTTGGGAAGGGACTCATGCGTGGTGGAGGGCCTGGTGGTGGCATCGAGAAGGATGTCCCGCTTGATGTGGGATCTACGAACCTTCGGTCGGCTTCACAAAATTAGCACTGATGTCCTACATGGTGTCACTGGCGTTGAAGCTTTATGCTCGCGCATAAGAAAGGCAGTAGCTCGCTAGGTGATGCGACAGACGCCTTGTATATAAGTGATGGGAAGTTTACTTACCGCGCGATTTTTCATGGTCGCGATAAGGGCGACGCTCGCTGCGTGTACGCTGAGGAGGTTTTCCAGTACTGTCAAATGACGGAGAAGGAGATGGCGACTGAAATTGTGAGTCTCGACGACGCGGCTGGGAGTTGTGATATGAGTCTGTAAAGCCACGTGGGGCGTAGGTTGTGTTCGGGACAGGGTAACCTGGCGGTACGAGTGGAGAAGCGCCTGGAACGATATTGCTGGGTTGTACGGGCGAAAATGCAGTCAAGGCGGAGGAGAATACATCTGAGGAGCTGCTTGCGGTTGAGCTCCATTGGATCCATAGATGTGCGCGTATGGCATGTAAGCAGCTGGTACAGCACCCGGTACCGGCGCTGCGGCAGGCACGATAGGTGGTGAGGCAACCGAGGTCTGTCGTGGGTACTGATGACCCATCGCTGCTGCGGTTCCAGCACTTGCAGCAGCTACGGCGGCCGCGTCGCGCTTGTTTGCAGCATTCATGTTGGAGCCAGGGTATTGCGATGGCGCATAGCTGGACTTCGAGCCACTGCGTCGCGAGGAACCGTCGTCGTAACCGTAACGATCGTCGTCGTCGAAGTCCCTGCGTCGGCCATGTCTGCGGTCCCGTTCAAGGTCCTCGGAATCATAATCAGCGCCTCCATCGTACGAGCTCTGGCTCCGTGCATGTCTTCTGCGTCTGTCAGTCGTTCGGCCGGACCGTTCCTTGTCGTGGTCGTCGTCGTAGCGTGGGCGTCTGTCTTCGTACTCGTCACTGTGCCGGCGGTGATGCGAACGATCGCGTCTGCTGCGGCTGTGGCGTTTTTCATCTTTCTCACGCTGTCGGCGCTCGCTCTCCTTTTGCTTGTAGAAGCCTCCGGGGACTTTCTCGAACCAGCTGTCCGGTATCTTGTCGGCACCATACATGATGCCTCGCAGCACTAGCTTCTCCATCCTGGGTACGTGATAGTTGTTTCTTGGCGGCGGTCTGATGTGGTCGCGTTGGTCGCGATCGCAACGTCGCGTATTTGTGTTTGATATTTTTTGGCTTGCGGCGTGTGGCGGGCTCGAAGCTGCAGGTTGACGCAGTTACCTTCGCAAGGCGTCGCAAGCCACGCAGGCACGTCCCTTCACTCGACAAGACTGGTTTCACTCACTCACACTGGCTTCACGTGCGCCTCACGTGCCGCTACTTCCGGACTCGGGCTGTGTGGGCAGTGAGCGAGAGTGAGGGGAGGAGTGATGAGAGGGCGGCGAGGTCGGTATGTATGCATGCATATGCTTACAGTAGCATCGCCATTCCAGGTTCACATGGTCGCACAAACAGCGTTGCAGCGCTTCTACTTACCACCGTGGCTTGCATTCGGCAACCTCATCAGACGGAGATAACTGCGTGCACGTCGTGTCTGTTTGCTACTGGTAGCTGACATCGCGCACAGGGCTGTATGTCGATCTGCATCGCTAGCGCAGGGTCACGCGGCGAGGCTGGGCCTTCATATCTCGAACACCTGGTCGACGCTGACGTCGTCGTGCATGCTCGCATTTGTGCTTTTCCATCACTGCAATCACGTGATTAGCATCACCCCAGCTTACCTAATGTCTCGTCGGGCCGACGTTTTCTCCAGTCCAGTATCCGCTCTACATCATCCACTTCAATTGCCGATCCGATGGGGGCGAGTGCTGCCCACAGGTATCACTCATTTAGCCCACGGGTATTTGTGATGTTTCTACTCTGGGCGTGCCTGTTTCAATAAGTATACAATCTTCTTTCAAGTACTACCGCTATTACGCTTATCACCCGTTCCAGAACCTGCTATCCGAAATCATGCCTAAGCCCACTAACAACCGCGCAAAGGCCATTGTCGATGCTGCTGCAGCAGGCGGCTGGGCTGTTCCGGCCATGTGCCTCTACAATGTCGAGGGAATCATTGCCAGCGTGAAAGCAGCTGAGGCGAAGGATTCTCCAGTGATTCTGCAACTCTTCCCTTGGGCGATCGAATATGCGGATGGTCTGCTCCTTCACGCCGCAGCAGAGGCCGCGAAGAATGCAAAGGTGCCTGTCGCTGTTCACATGGATCACTGTCAAAGCCCGGAGATGGTGAAGCGTGCAGCCGATCTCGGAGGCTTCGATGGTATCGTGAGTATTGTGCATTCTTGGTGTACTCCAGGCCAATGCTGACGAGTACCCAGATGGTGGACATGTCACATTATGAGAAGGATGAGAACCTCAGCTTGACCAAGGAGCTTACCGAGTACTGTCACGCTCGCGGCATTATTACTGAGGCAGAGCCTGGTCGTATCAATGGCGGAGAAGATGGTGTAGCTGTAAGATACTCCGCATTTATGCCTGGAAATCGCATGGTCGTACCCGGCAATGCTGACGCATGATACAGGACACCGCAGAGCTTGAAGGTATCCTCACTACTCCTGAGCAAGCCGATGAGTTCATCGCCACCGGCATCGACTGGCTAGCTCCCGCCTTCGGTAACGTACACGGCAAGTACGGCTCAAAGGGACCTCAGCTGCAATATGCCGCCTGCAGAGCATTAGGGACTCGACTAAGGGCCGTGTTGAACTTGTCTTGCACGGCGCCGGTGCTGAATGGTTCGGCAGCGACAACGGCAAGTTGCTCCAACAGAACATTTCACATGGTATCTCGAAGTGCAATATCAATGATGTGATCAACGAGCCTTACTTGAAATATCTGGCCGAGCACGCGGGGCAAAAAGGACTTACTGGTCTGATCGAGGGCGCTACAGCAGTCATGCAGAAGGAGACTGAGAAGTGCATGGACTGGATGGGTTCCAGCGGCAAAGCCAGCAGTGTAAAGCTCAACTAGATTGTCTCACCGAATACGATTGACGCTTCCACACAGCTTCGTCGGCTTTCTCATGGTTCATAGCACTGCGTGCATATGCAACCGCCCAAGCTTCTCCGCGAGACCAAGCCAGCAAAATTCGCGAGACTGGTTGCTAAGCTGTTGAGATGCGTGCGTCAGCGGCCGATCAGTAATCGCGTATAATATGAACCTCGCAACGCCTTAACACTAACTGGACGACAGCTCAAGCTGGCGACCATTGAACATTCTTGGCATGTGCTCGATTTAATGTGCCGCAATGACGCGGCGTAAGCCAGACGTATCTTTCAAAAGGCTCCTGACAAAGCACAGTGCGTAAGTATCAGCCCACGACATGGTCCTAACGTGAAAGCATAAAAGAACTCGTAGAACCAGCATTTGCCGATCCAGAATACCCCAATCCAAACCGAATACCAAACGCAACAACTCACAATGACTTCCAAGCCGGTCCTCGAAATGCTCTCGCGCAATAAGTATGTCCATTAGAAACATCAACACTGGCGCCGCAAACCAAGCATGCAGCTCACCATTCACAGACAGTTCGCACAGAACCACCGGCCGACGTGGATGATGGAAGAACGGTCCCCCAAGGTTCGAGCGTCTGGCCTCGGCGGCATAGTGATCTCATGTGCAGATCCGAGAGTACCTTGTGAGCAGGTCCTAGGCCTCGATGAAGAACTCAGTAAGAACAGCCTGAACGGGTTTATGCAAGATCGGTCGTTTCTGATGTGATTTTATAGATCCGGCTATCATCCGTAATGCCGGAGGTCGCGTCTCAGACGCCATGAGGACGGTTGCGGTGATGCAAACGATCATCGAGCCAAGCTGGATCATTGTTATGCATACACATGTACTCATCGGCCTGGATCATTGTTATGCTCCACTGCGGCCTTGACTCTCACGCCGTGACTCAGAGATATGCTAAGATAAGGTAGACTGTGGCATGACGAACTTCAACGATCCCAAGATCCGCGAGACGTTGCTCAAGATCTCGCCTCAGGAGAGGAAGCAGATCGAGTCTATGAGCTTCGGAGAGATCACAGGCTCGTAAGTTTTTTGCTATGAAGACCCTGGTATGACATGCTGACTTGTATTGGTTAGGATCGAGGACAGTGTGCGGGAAGATGTTGCTACTTTGAGGAAGTCACCTTTCATCAAGAAGGGGACCCAGGTCATTGGGTTGACGTATGATGTTGAGACGGGAAAGGTCGCTATGGTCGATGAGCACGCCAGGATGTAATGAAGTGGAGCTTGGTTGGCCAGGTGAGCAACAGACTGCGCGTAATTGTGATCTGATGAGCAGCAGACGTTGTTATCATGTCTGTAAGCCATGTATTGGTTGTTTTGCGTGGTTGTGGCCTGATTTCTGGTATATTTCTGGCGTCTCGATCGGAATATTATGACCATACAGCGCCTCGTGCTACGCTCTATGAATTGAGGCAATGAGGCCATTCAGTCTTCTAGGGAATCGTATGCCGCATCGCTGTCCAAGCCATCGTCGCTTGTCTCGGCCTCATAATCGGTACCGTTAACACTGTCATCATTTGATGACTCCTTATCATCGCTACCAGTGGATTGCACTTCTTGAGGTAGTTGGCTCTCAAGACTGACTAAGATGTTAGCCAGACCAGCTTTCAACTCTGGACTTCTTGCCTGCTCGATTCGAGTTTTCATTTCCGCAATTTTTGCTTGCATCTCACGCAGCTTCTCGGCTTCGAGATCGTCTTCCCCATCTTTCTCCTCCTCGTGATCGTGTTTCGCTTCGTCCAAAGACAGACCGTCACCGAACGCCTGCCCAAACGCATCTGCCAACCCTGCATCTTTGATGGCAAACACAACAGTATCGATGCCTGTCCATACTTCCTTCTTGCCCTTCTTGGACCTCTGCGCCTGTCTGCCACCAAGTAGCACTTTCTTCCAGGCCGCAGCGATCTCGCCTACAGGATTTCCATAAGCACCGCAGCCCCAAGCTCCGAGAACGACTTTCTTGACGGATTTTGCCTGGAAGATTCTCAAGACAGCTCGCATCTTCTCAACGACTAATTCTCTGTCTTTACTACTGCTGTAAGACCCGCGTCCAGAAACTTCATCCACCGAGATAGTAGGGAAGCGCAGCATGCCAGCTGACACGCAGTCAACAAACCAACGATCTCTCTTCTCTATATCTTCGGCATTTGCGTCTCTGAACACCAGGACATCAGGAGTATAGACGGCACCAACTTCTGGCAGTCTATAGAAGCTGTCCGACAGAGACGGTAGCAAAGTCGTGCACATGCACAGAAACTCTTCCTGGCTGCTGGCGCCGTTGAGAAAACCGCCGCCAGGTGCAAGCATAGAAGCCATGTTGAGTACACCTACTCTGGCATTCCGGTTGCTTAAGTCATCTTTCTGTGTTCCCAGGTCTCTCAAAAGCTCGCGAGCAGCTGTGAGAGTGTCTGCTATTCGTAGCTTGATTTGAGGCTCCGATTCTGCTGGGTTTGCCACTGCTGCGGGAGCATGTTTGCCCTTTGTAAATATGGCGTCTGTATTCTGCGCTGAAGGCTGTACTATGAGCTCGGCCGCATCTATGCCGCGTTTGGCGCGCGGATGTGTTGTAAGAAGGGCTGGGATGACCTTGTTGATGGTGGCTTTGGCTTTCTTGGACCTCACATTTTTCTTGAATGCAGCGGGAGGTTGTCCGACGGATGGGACTTCACGGCCCATAGCGAAGACGATCCCCGGTTCTGCCAGATATTAAAGATAGAATGTCAGGTTGCAAGTAGAGAACAGTGTATGTGAAGGCTGACGAGATTCCCAAGTGTGTTTTGAAGAGAGCATGGAGCCATCAGGGTGTCGAGGTCGACGTTCTCCACTTGGCCGCTCTCTTCGTCAACACTATCGGGGAACAAAACGATGTATATAATAACAATGTCTCCTGAATTCTGACTGCTAATATTCAAAAACAAATAGCCCATTGGCCACGTGCATACAGTTGGATGCATATGTGTCAGTCGGATGGAGACATCAACCTGTGATATCGACACTAACCCTAGCTACACCAAACACATGTATCACTTCATCTGGAACATGAACCAAAACCTTATAAGAAGTGATCGCTTGCGAACGAGAATGCCCCGGTATAGTGTAGGCATGGAAGCGGGTAGTCTAATTCTGAACGTGAGTACATGCACTTACCGAATCCATCTCCTGAAGTCGAGTTGCACTTGAACTCAACCCAACCAAGCAGCTCAATAACGATGGTTCTACAAGGAGTGGTATGTGTACTTGTGGGTATCGTAGTCTCTCAAGTAAATTGCCAATTGAACCATAAGCTACTTGCTTAACCAGAGATCACCAATCCTTTTGTACATGCACCTAAACTCTTCAGAGGGCAAGGATCATTAGCGTATTGATAGATCATTACGGTATTCTTAGCAACCGATGCCATGTACACCTCCTTGCTCTGTCCATTTACAACTCGACTTTCCCAGACTGGTGCTGTTTGCAGCAACTCGCAGACCGTAATCAGCGTATGCGATGTTGTAGCAAGGCTGTCGTTCCGAGCAGCTCACGCTTGCCGTGGTTTCTCTGTTGTCCAGATACCCGGTGAAATTTGCAAACACCACATTGCTCACAAGCATGTTTGATGTCCCTGCAGCAGTTCCATTGTCTCCACTGTTCTGCGTGATGACGCCTCCACTCTTCGCACCTAGTACGGTGAAGTTGCTGAAGAGCATATTGCGGACGTTGCCCCATCCGCCTCCGCGAGGTTGATAATCGCTCTCGTAGTCTCGGTCACCTCCGGAAACGAGCTCGCCAACCCAGGTCTTGATATAGACAGCGTTACCAATATTGTCTTGAGCGCCGCCTTTGATAATCGTGGCTGCGTCGATCTCAACGTTGGTGACACTCGAGTCCTCGAGGTACTGGCCCAGCGATCCTATGGCAATGCCATTTCCACTGACACACGTAACATTTCTGACGGAGATTTCATGGCTGCGCGGCTTGATCGCAACGCAGTCATCGCCACCTTGATAGACGAAGTTCGTCAGCCGGACGTTGCGAGTATCCATGGTGTCTAGGTACTGATTAGCAATAGAACTCCTAACTCGAAAACAACCACACTTACTGAAGCCGTCGGTATTCTGGACCCAATTAATGCCATGAGGAGCTTCAGGTGACGTGGCGTTGACATAGATGTTGTCAAATACGATATTCGTAGCATTCATCATGTTGATAGCCCAGAGCTGAGGCTGCACAACATGGAACCCACGAACATCGACATCACTAACGTTCCAAAGAACGAAAGGCATCGGCCGACCAGGACGAGTTGCACCAACAGTAGCGCCCTTGGTCTCGTTTCTCTCATCGTAGTACCAGACCTGGCCGTTGCCGTTGATGCCACCTATGCCATGGCCATTGATCCGGATATGGTCCCCGGTCAAGACGAATCCAGCTGCGTGATTCTGGAATTCGATGTGATAAGAATGGTTACGCCAGTAGTCGAGATCTTCAGAGAACTTCGATCGAATAAGATCAGTCATAATTAATTATAAGAACAAGGTCGTAAGTTCAAGACTTACCAGCCACTCTCCATGCCAATCAATATTTACATCGTTGAGGGACAGGATTTAGGCGAGAATTGATGTGATATGTCTCATTGGCCGGGAAAACGACATTGCCTCCATTACCACAACGCTGGAACGCCTCAAGTATGACCGGAACGTCATCTGTCGCGTTAGTATTGCCAGGGCGTACAGTACAAGTCGGTCGTCCTTTGACGTTCGAAAAGGAGACATGTTGAGCAATTGCTTGTGTTGCAATGAAAACCGATATCAGACTCGAAAGGCAAACCATGGTGTAACCGATACTGGGTGATTATGTATTAAACGGGGAAGGCACGAGTACACCTCTTACCAATGATATATCAGGCCCTGAAGCTGGTGTCGCCTAACTTGGGCAGAAGTCGTACTGCATTGCTGCGGGGAGACGATGCATCTTCATGGAAGAATAGGCCGTGACAGCTTCGGTGAAGTTGCGACCGAGCAGTCTACAATTATGCTTGTTGCTCGTATACGTCAGCAGTTGTAACTTCAAAGGGAGGCATCCCCGCCTTCAGTTGGCAGTCAAGGCAGTAACATCACCGTCGATCACTCAGATTTTCCGTGAATCAGACGTCAGGCTTGGCTCGAAGCTTGGCGAGCTTGAAGGTTACACAACAGATGGCCCACGACAGTGTACAGACAGGTTTAATGTCATAACGTTTATAACTCGCTCGCAGCAGGGAAGCTGCCAAAAAGGCTGGACGCATGAATCATATGCCATTGGTAAGATCATGTAAGTCTAAAACGGAGTGCACGATAACGTGGCATTTTCAATCATCGTCAAAGCCGAACTTGGAACCAGCCGGATGATTGATGGATCTGCACGAGGAAAGTGCGGAGTGTTCTGGAGGATGCTTGTGCCGCTCTCTTGCGCCAAATGCTGGTCACCGGTCTCGGAAAATATGATAGCGAAGGAGATGCCTTATATCTTTCCATGCGAGCTGGATCAAAGCATCGATCGCATGATGATAATCAACTACACATCGGGAATGTAGCAGGAGACATGGTCCTTGCCACATATTGCGCTTACATTCTTGCTCTCGCGAGCCTCGCTTCAGCAGAAAGGTGCTGGCGAGATACTACATGCAGCAATGTCACAAAACCAGCCTTTCCAGGACCCTGGGATCAGAACATCTTCGCGCCAGAGGCCCGCACGGTATCACCTGTGAGCGTTCTATCTCTGAGTGACGGTACGATCATCTCGGGCTATCCAGGCAGGAAGACGCTCGCTGGAAACGCCAGCGCCTTGGTGTTCGATTTTGGCGTCGAAGTTGGTGGCATAGTGAGCATTGGCTATAGCACCACTGGCGGAGGAGGATCAATGGGCCTTGCGTTCACCGAAGCTAAAGACTATATCGGTCTTCAGTCCGATTCCAGCAATGGGAAGTTTGCTCTGGGAACAGGCGATTTTGCATGTGCGGATGGCGCCCTGTACTCGAACTTCGAATCCGCGGGTAACCACAGCTACCAGATGGAAGACAAGAAGCTGCGAGGTGGCTTCCGATATCTCACGGTATTCTTACTTACCAACGCGAACGAAACCACGACGCTGAACATCAACGATGTAACTCTCGAAATAGCATTTCACCCAACCTGGTCAAACCTTCGCGCATATCAAGGCACTTCCACTGCAGCGACGAAGAACTGAACAAGATATGGTACTCGGGAGCTTACACGATCCAGACCAATGCTGTACCTGTCGATACTGGCCGTCAAGTGCCTACGCTGAGCTCTGGGTGGGCGAACAACGGCTCAATGGCGAACGGGTCTACGACTATCGTCGATGGAGCAAAGAGAGACCGTGCTGTCTGGCCGGGTGACATGGCGATTGCTGTGCCTTCAGCTTTTTACAGCGTCGGAGATATCGAGTTCGTCAAAACGGCACTGCAGACGATGTACGATCATCAAAATGCGGATGGATCTCTCCCAGAAGCTGGCCCACCGCTTCTGCAGCAAAACAGTGACACGTACCATATGTGGACCTTGATTGGAACATATTATTACATACTGTACACCAACGATACTGCGTTTCTGGAATTGAACTGGCCAAGATACGAGAAAGCTTTGGAATATACTTACGGGAAGGTGCTGCAGCCTCTTGGATTACTCAATGTCACTGGAACTCGTGACTGGGCTCGTCTAACCCAAGGAGGGAATAACACCGAAGCCAATGTAATCTTGTACCATACTCTCAAAACTGGCTCAAAACTGGCTCAATGGCAAGGCTCGCCATCCTTGGGTGATGTTTACAACACAAGAGCGAGCGATCTTAGCGCAAATATACATGCACATCTATGGGATGAGGGATTCGGCAGCTTCCGGGACAATGAGACAGCGACTACTCTACACCCACAAGACGCTAATAGCATGGCTCTTCTCTTTGACCTGATGGCCAATGACACTTTCAAAATCGATCGCACATCAACTAGTCTCACTAAGAACTGGACGCCCATCGGAGCGGAAGCCCCAGAACTTCCAAACAACATCTCACCTTTCATCTCTTCGTTCGAAATCCAAGGACACTTTGCAACAGGACACACAGACCGTGCTCTGGAGCTCATCCGCCGCTCGTGGGGCTGGTACCTGAATCACCCGAACGGCACAGGCTCCACCGTCATAGAAGGCTATCTGACCAACGGCTCCTGGGCATACCGTAACTACCGTGGATATTCCTATGACGCGACTTACGTGTCTCACTCGCACGGATGGTCTTCGGGACCGACGTCTGCGCTGACGAACTATATCGTTGGCCTTCAAGTCACTGAGCGACTGGGTAGTAGTTGGTCGCTTGCGCCGCAATTTGGCGATTTGCAACATGCAGAGGGTGGCTTTAGTACTAGACTGGGCCTGTTCTCCGCGAAGTGGAAGATCGAGGACAATGGCCAGCGGTATGTGCTTAGCTGGGACGTGCCGAAGGGAACGCAGGGCGAGGTGAAAGTGCCTGCTTTACCTAACGGCAAGACAGGAAAGGTCAGCGTAGGAGATTTGGAGAAGGGTAAGGTCAGCAAGGACAAGGCATTCGAGTTCACAGTAGGAGGTGGCAAAGGACAGTTGACCGTGATAAAATTCTGAAATGATCGTTGCTATCGCAGGTATTATTTACTCAACGTATACTATGGACAACGAAAGTCTACCAGCCATGAATGACTTTCCTTACATCTAAAGGGTTTAGTCTCCTCTTCTCAAAGTTTCCAAAACCTGACTTCACCATCACCATCCATAGAAATGACCGTTCCACGCTCCCCATCATCCACGTCAGCAAGCCCACTACCGAAGCCCGAGAATTCCATCCCATCTGGCCGCTGGAAGCGCCATTGGAGGTTCTGCTCTCGGTCCCAGACAAAGACAGTGTGATCACTCGCACGCGCGAGGAGTTTCTTACCGCCATCGACCCAAGTCAAGTCAAAGAAAGCAAGAAAAGGACGGACCACGCGATGATCAGCGGGATTGGCTTCTTGGTCTGGAAGTCCAAGCTTAAAGATCTCGACAGCGTTGTTGGGCAGATCTTCGTCGCTGGGAGTGACGAGGCTCTCTTCGCTGAGATCCCAAAGTAATAGTGAGGCACCGTTGGCGACTACGGCGGACTTCCCATCCGGATGAACGGCGATTGTGCGTAGCCAGCTTTTGAGGTCAGGATGACGGAGACGGCTCACCTCTGCACCTGTGTTGGTATTGTATAGAGCTAGTGGCGAGAGGTTGTCGCGCCCGCCACCACCACTTAATAAAAGTCGATCACCAGAGGGCGTGAATGTAACGACCCAATTCTGCTTCCCAGTGGGGCCAATGTTGTGCAGGCATTCGCCGGTCTCGACTGACCAGATGCGGAAGGTCTGATCCCAAGATGCTGAGGCGACTAGTCTTCCATCTGGAGAGAATGCAGCGCTTGAGATTCTGTCGGTATGTCCACCGAGGACTTGAATGGTCTGTAATGAATGGCTGTCACTGTCGCTCCTATCATCACCACTAGTGCTTGACTTGGGCTCTTGGAGGGTAGCGACCACGATCTGAGGTAGCTTTTCAGGCGGACGAATCCCATGCTGCGTAGTCTCATTCTCTGACAAAAAAGTACTCTCGAGCCATGCTCATCGAAGCTGAAAAGATCGGTGTCATTATAATGGGGTAGAGCACCAGACACGTATGGCAAAGCCTTGAGACGGTGTTGCCTCTCAATCCCGTCGATTGCTTTGCGTAAAGCTGCCCGAATGGACTCAGTCTCTGCTTCCGTGACACCATGTTCATGTTGAAGATCTTTTGCGAACGACGACATTGCAGTCTCAGTCCGACGGTCGATCTCGAACGGCTTGAAGGTTGCGGCAGCCACCTGGCAGCCGTTCCTGTCGAGATGCCAAACAATGATAGTCCCCTTTCTTCCTCTGTCATCAGTGCCGTTCGACAGCAGTGTGTATCTATCTGCCAAAGCCATCCTCACGTCTTCAGGATTCGAAGGCGCAAAACATAGCTTCCCAATACCATTGGGATGGCCTCTCAGCTCACTCAAAAGCTTCTGAGTCTCAACCTCAAAGATCTGGATGACAGAAGATGTCGTAGCCGCAAGAAGTCGTCCATCAGGACTGACAGCCATAGCAGAGCGAGTGCGTTCATCCTCCGGCCCGTTGCTCGAGTCAAGAGTGATTACCTTATCCTCGTCACCCCAAACTCGTGCGCCTATCGCTGGCTTAGCCCATTGCGCATCTTGTTCGTCGCGATGGAAAGCGACGGCGACTTCAGGGCGGTAGACTCTCAGGAACTCGCTTCGATGAACCATGGCTTTGTGCCTTAAGTTATGGCTGGAGAACAGTCTTCTAAGCTTGGCCTAGATCTTTGGAATGAGCGTACAGCGAAGGAGGAAAAAGAAGAACATGAAGTCATGAACATATTGTTTCAGCAATCGACTCGTGGTGTGCATGTCAGATGACTCCGACATGATCTACATAGTGTTGCCTGCTTGGCTTGAAGTCGGGTCAGACTCCGAGTCGTTAATTTACGAGTGAGCTGTAACTACTTTTATTAAAATCAATTGAGCATACTTTTGGACAGACAAGATTGCAGAAAGAAACAGCAAGACAGCGCTGAGACTCCCTAATGCGTTGAGTTATGTGCCCAATGAGCGCGAATACACTTCATATCAGAAAACACGAAGCTTTCTTACATTTTGGATAGACTAATCTATGTTAAGCAGTCTCTCGGTGCAGCCATCCATAGCCTCGTAGCCATAGCTAGTGGGGGAGTAGTAAAGACCGACCAAAAAAGGAACGCCAATGAACGCCATGCTTGAAAGTAATAGTACCAAGTCCTGAACCACCCACGTCCATCATGAGAAGCCGCAGCCTCGATCTCGCATGTTCCTAGATATGCAGCCCCAGGACGCCAAAAACAGGTCGTATGCACAGCAACGTAAACGATTGTAACGGTTTAAGCAAGGTAACCGAGCTCGTCGCCGTCCAGACGCTCAAGGTATTCTTTCTCGAGAAGGATGTCGATGCACTTCTTGATGTCGCTGACCTTCGGCGAGAAGCGAGACTTGATCTGCTGAATGGTCTCGGACACAAGTTGAGCGTGCTTCATGGTCTTGCGGGACTTCATGATACGAACAATGGCCGACTGTGATTGACGTTAGTTACGAACCGTGTGTAAAGGGATGATTGTCCGCGTATTCTTACCTGCATGAGCATCTTCCTGTCCTCCTCGATGGTCTTGTGAGTGTCCTCGGCCTCTTGCTTCTGCTCTGATTTGATCGCAATATTAAGGTTCACCTTGAGCTTTTGTTCTTGAAGCCGTAGTTGACTGTGTAGGTGGTGCCAGACTCAGTCTTGCCTTCGGGGCTGGCAGTCAAGACCTTAGCCTTCAACATGATAGCAAGCGATGGGTCAAGGGTCTCCTTCGCGAGCATGGTAGTGCTAGCGATGTCGTCATATGTGACGGTGTCGTTGTCGTTGAACAGAAGAAGAATGGCCATTTGGTATGTCGAGACTTGGAAGGTATATGGGACCTTGGCGTTCTTGATGTAGTTTGCGCGGATTTCACCCTTGCAGAGGTTCCAAAGCCATGTAAGCTTGCGACCACCGTGCTTGTCAGCGTAGAAGTGAGTAAAGCGCTCGTACTGCTTTACGAGAAGTGCAGGCGGAGCGAAAGTAGTGCTGGGTGCTTGCAGAGGCCAGAAGCCAGCACCGAGGATCTGGAAGGCCGTGCTGATGCTCTCATCGGCGCTGAAGCTCTTGCTGAGATGCTCCTCGTAAGCCTTGTTGAGGTCTTTCGAGGTCTGCATATCCTGGAACATGCGCTGAAGCTTGTTTGTATACTCGAAACCAGATGCGTCCTTCAGCTTCGAGATCATACTCGTCTCAGCGTCACCAGACGCAGATGTGCCGTTAACGAGGCGTTTTGCCAGCATCTTCGAGTAGAACTTCTGGAACACGTCCTTATCTTCAATGTACTTGAAGATGGTCATGACTTGGTTGAGCAGCTTCTCCATGTCGTCCTCTTCACTGCTCTTTTGCGAGCGCTTGAGCACATTGTCGGCATGCTTGGAAAGCAGCTCTGGCGATTTAGCAGAGTTCTTCTGGCAGACCTTGTTGCGGTTGACGTATTCGCGACATGCGTTGTCCAGCGAGCGCACGAATTCGGACTCGCCGCTGAACGCATTCTGTACAAGTGCAGAGTACTGTGTGTTGACTTCCAGTAGAGCATCAACGTAGCTCTTCGGGTCAATCGCATCGCCTTGTGCTGCAGCCTTCTCAACGGCCATAAGGCCAGCTGATCGCACGTGAGCCTCGAACTTGGCCCTGAGGGGGTCAAGGCCTTCGCGGAATGCGAGCCAGCAGCTTGTACTATGCGGGCCATGTCCTCTTCGCGGTCGTTGTCAAGGAGCACCTGGAACTCATCGCGCAGCACGTTCGCGTGCTTAGCAATGAGGCAGCCTCGCAAGTCTTCATCAACGGCGTCATAATCTCCTGCAGAAGGTATAGTGGAACACGCTCTTTCTCTTCGTCAAGGCGACGCTCAGCCTTCTTCATATAGTCAACCACTGAGTTGACTGCCAGGAATTCGGCAGACTCCTCCTCGTAGTAGACCTTCGTCGCCTCGAGGAAGGGTTCCTCAAAGTGCTTGCGGTAGACGTCAAGTGTGGTCTTAGTGCTATCCTGGTCGTCGATACCGAGTGAGACGAAGCTGTCCACCACCGACTTGATCTTTGATTGCTCAATGGTCTCACCGTTGCGCTGCTTCTCAACAAGACGCAGTACAGCATCCATGACAGCATTCTGCGTGCTGCCAAACATGTCCTCTTTCCATCGGACCAGGTGCAAGGTGTAGATGTCGTAGATATCCTTCTTGCCCTCGTCCATCTCTCTCTTAACCCAGTGACGGTTGAGGTAGCGGAAAAGGTGGTTGTTGTATGTGCCCGCGGTTGTGTAGCGCTTCCACTCCTTGATGTAGAAGTCAACAGCGCCTCGTCGACATGCTTAATCATCTCCGTGTGCACGCCCGTCAGGTGTCTCCTCAGGTACTCGTTAAGCCGCCTGTAGAGGTCCTCGCCCAAGAGGTGGGCGCCGCGCTGACTGGAGTTGAGATTCGTTTGAACGCCGACCGCCTTCTGCGCTGTGCAGAAGTTGTGGATGGAGGTGTACAGGGTCATGTAGGTCTTCAGGTCAAGGCCAGCACTAAGATTGACCATGATACGGTCTACTCCCCACTCGAGGTAGTTCCAACTACAGTCAGAGTCAGTAAGCTTGTCCTTATAAGATCGACCACCACGATGGCGAGAGAGGAAGTATACTCACGTGCCGTTGATATCATCTTTGCTGGTGGGAAGAGGCGGCGCCTGCTTGGCGACAGAATCCGCCATGATGAATGAGTCGAAGTGCTGGGTGTTCGTGGGCCGCGTTTGTCGCGTTTGTTGGTGGGAGTAAAGGTATCGGCGTTATGTAGCCCGCAGTAGTGATTCGAAGTGATGATCCGGTAGGCGCACCGTGTTTGAGCAGGTTGGCGCGGAACCAGGGTGTGATGTGGTGTTGGTGTTTGGTGGTGGGAGGAGGGTCGTGTTTTGTAGGAGGTTGGAGTGTGTGCGTGTGCGTGCAGTGATGCCGCCGGTGGATGTTCGCAGTCGTGAAGCAGCGCTGAGGCAGCCGGTGCTCCAGTCTTAGGCAGCGCAGCGCAGGCGGAGGCAGGCACGCCACTACGTAAGTAACTGTGGTCCGCGCTTTAGGTTAACCTTACCTCTCTCTGCCTTACATTTCACCTATCACATGCTAGGAGGTAACAAAACTTCTCTGGCGAAAACACCATCGGAGGCTTGTGAACATTAACTTGAGATCTGGCCCGATCTCTGCCGATTGGTTCCTTTGGCAAGTCCGTGATACGATTCGTCGATATCATCACACACCAGTGACTGTAGCATGTGTTTTGTGTCTCTGGTGATCTGCGTTTCTTAGAGAATACGGCTCGTCTGCACAAGTCTACATACGCGCTAGATCTCCATTGTAGTGATCTCGTGGGAGGGGACATGGGATAATTGCAGCCAACGTAGCATCGAGCACGGCGTCACTTAACCACGAGTCGAGGGCAGATACCTCCGGAGGAAATCCGTCTCACACCAAATCCTTTTGCTTGTGTCACACGGCAAGTCAGGGAGTCTGCCAAATTGCAACAATCAGTTGAGAGCAGGTCCCTCATCCCCATAAATCGGGTCCCTAGAAAACCAAGCCAACCGAGCAATCTTGCCAATGATTTCCTCCTCTCCCTTCTTCCCATACGCCATATCCCAAATGCAACCTTTAGGATAACACCCCACCATCTGGAACCCTCCCTCTAGATCCTCTAGTAATCGATGCGCAACGCCTGCAGGGATGACTATCACGTCGCCTCGCGCGACTGTCTCCTCGACACGACCTGGATTGTCCTCGTGGCCGAAGCAGAGACGCGCCTTACCATTGGAGATACCCAGGACTTCGTGTGACGTCGTCTGTACAATATCTATAATCAGGCACATGCAGTGTACGTTTCGAGAATCAGGAGGTGAGGTCTGCGTGCTATATATTTCTCTGGTAAACTTACATGAAAGTGACTCGTGGTGTACATCGAGTATCGCCACTGTGGCGAAACTACGCCAACAGAATTGAGATGCGCTTCAATCTCACCCGCAGTAACGGTCGGAGCGAAAGCAGACTTATAGATCAACAGCGGTTTGCGCTGGATCGAAGTGTTTGGCGTCAAGCCATGAGCCGGGATTTCATGTCTGAGCACCCGCAGATCGCTCAAAGGCGTGAGTTTCGCGGGCATCCTCACGATATGTGGTTTTCGTGTTTATTATAGACGATAAGCGGCGTGGCTATATAATCAAGATTGTCTTTACTAGCTGAAACGATACTGTGATATGTGGTGAGCTGGGAGCTCGAAGGATACATGCGATGTGATCGTGAGTGAACGTCATGGATGTCTAGGTAGACCTCAAGCTTCCCTCCGCCCTCCTCGTGCCCGCCTGCGATCGACATTGGAGAAAAGACTTCGCAGCAAATTATACCAGTCTCGACAGCAAAGGCCGTCTAGCAACCGCCTATATGACAGTCAAAATCGACAATGCAAATTACCGTACACGTGCGCGACCTGCATGTAAAGTCAAGGCCACAGCACAACGAAGCAGGGGATCAAATCAGCAGAATGCGTACTCATGCTATCATTGAAATTTTCAAAAGTAGAGAGCACATCAGAGAAGAAACGTTCAACACCGCCTTGCAATGACTCCCTTTCATGTACATTCGTCATAACAACAAAAAAAAAAAGAGGAGGCCTTCGATCAGAAGGAACTCGCCTGCGGAGTGTCAACCTCATCCCCGCTCTATTGCAGGGAAAATATCAAACGCTGTTTGAAAACGACAAGAAAAAGGAAACGCCCCCAAAATGTCCCATGACTGCCTGTTTAGCAGAACGAGCATGTCCCTTGTCCATATAACTCCGCTTTTCTCCTTCACAAATTTGAAATGAAATTGGTATCGCTGATGGCTGGTAATGTGTGTGGTTGGTGTTTTGGACGAGTGTCCATTTTTTTTGAAAGCAAAAAGAAAAGAATCAGGTCCGGCTTTCACTGCGCCCTCGATCTTGCGAGTCGCCGGTTGCGGCCTCGTACGTCGGAATCGGCGGATCATCCTCGTGGTTGGACAGAAGATGCGTCCGGTCATCGTTATTTTGCTCGCTGGCTCGAGGAGTCGAGTCGTCCTCATAGTCCTGGTCGTCTGGGCTTTCGTAGTCTGGTGGCGGGTGCTCTTCGTCGTCCAGTGGGGCTTCCGAGTCTGCGTCTTGTTCTGAGAAGTCGTCGTGTTCGTCGCCACCACCTTGTAGAGCTTCGCTAGTGCCCTCACCCGCATCGTCTTCCTCGGCGAGAAGATTCTCTTGCGACTCGTAGATGTTGAAACGTGAAAGTGAAATGTCTGTTGGACTTCTTTGAGGTCCTGGTGAGCGCGCTGGAGGTCCGCGGCTCAGTCGAATCTGTGCACTGGAGCTCCGCCCGTGGCCAGGAACATAACCTTGTCCTTCACGGACGCCTTCACGTCCTCCCTCTAATAGAATGCTCCCCTGTTCGCTACCATAGGGTGGTGGAGGAGCCAGTGAACCAGTTTGTGGCGCAAGGCCCCATTTCTTGACGTTGGCTTCAATGAACACGAAACCCATCTGACCAAAGTTGATGTGTACGTTCGCAGGGCCGTTTGCACCGACTGTAGGAAAGAAATTTTGACTTTTGAGGCCGTGTGCGACGTCCTCTAGCCTCTTGCCATTGCGTGTGAAGAAAACAGTGCCAGTCCTTGGACGATAGCCTACGCCCACCACGTCGCCCTGCACGAATGGAGGCGCGTAATTTGTGCCGTTGAAAGGCTGGTTATATCTCCGCTGGCCAGTAGATGTGTATGCAATCGAATATTTGTGAAGTCCGGGTAATCTGAACAGCGGATACGGCTTTGTCGTAAGTCCAATGCTGAGTAATGTCGACTCAGGCTTGTCGTAAACTTTCGCCTCCCAGTAGTAGACCTCGTTTTGCTTCGGAATAGGGAGATTACTCTGAACGCTGCACTCCGAGTCGAAGAACTCAATTTCTGTCCTGGCTTCAACGAAGCAATTGGCAATCTCCAGCTCCGGCTCGAACTCCCAGGCTGAAACACCTTTCTCCTGTATGGCCAGAAATTGTGATAGTGAGATGTCGGTCTGCAGCGACTCTGGTGGATTGGCTTGCACGAAAGCTAAAACAATGTTAACCACAGTCTTAATTCCAATTGATGTCTTACACCAAACTCACCCTTCGCTCTCAAGTATTTCGGCTTTTTGCATGTCGTCCATTTCCGCCAATGCTTCCTCCTCTTCTCGCAAAAAGGCCTGTTCATCGTCATACTCTCCAGGCCTGCTCATGCGATCGAGCAAGATGCGCCCTCGTCCGGTATAGCGGAAAAAGTAGACGATCGCAATGATAATTCCGACCAGTGCCGCGGAGCCGAAAGCTGAGAGCATGCCGATGAGAATGCCCTTTCCGGTGGAGTTCAAGCCATGCGACTGGTACGCAGGCATCTGTGCTGGCGGTTGCCATGATAGACGGTCGGACATGCCTCTTCTTCCTCCATATGCGCCTCTTCCGCCAGGCAGGACGCCCGAGAGGGTGTGCGATGGAATGTACGAGGTGGCCAGCGACGTCGGGCCATCTTGAAGTGGCAGTTGCGCCATGGGCGATGGATATGTGTTGTGGCAGAGAGGATGCTCGCTAGGCGGCGATGCGGTACAGCGCAGCGCCCTCACAGCAGCGAGCAGTCGAGGCCTGGCTAGAGCCGGTGGTGGTGGTTGGTTGGCGCCGAGGCCGTTTCGATGACGTTGGCTTCTGGTTGGCTCCCGCTCGGTCCGGAGTCGAGTGGAACACAGATAAGCGCTTGGGTGGCGTGGGGAGTCGTTGGCAGGGCGGTGGTCGTGTGTTGTGTCTCAAGACGAGGGCAGCAACAGCGCTGGGCGGGCAGCACACATGGGGTAGTAGTGCGAGGCAAACGAGAGACGGACGGCAGAGAAACGGAGTCTTGGTGTCGGGCCTTGGTGTCGGGCGGAGAGAGGGAGGGCTCTCGTGCCTTTGCGCTGTTTCAAGCGGCTTGGGCAAGCCTGGCCTCGCCTCACTCGCGTGCCTCGTTCTCCGCTCGTCGCTGCTGACCGCCCGAAGCAGCAACACCACCACGTGCGGCTGCATACAACGGTCAATGCTTTCGTTGTAGCCCATGGAAACACAACTTTGGCCGTACAACGGTAGAGCTGGACACCTACCTCTTCATGTTGTCTTCGTTGCGCAGACATTAGGTGTCACTGATATCACTTTGACTCTATTGGTCGCTTACAAGACCGATGCTTGGGCATACACGCTCTACACTGCTTGATGCGTCTGCCTTGCCATGGGAGAGCCTTGTAAGGTGGACTAATCCCGTCGGCCATATCACGTCTCGTTACCGCTGAAGGCCGCTGAAACCTTTTCGAGATCGGTCTTGCACCCTTCAGTGTTTCACAGACTGGACAGCCGTCAAAGTGGCGGGCTGTACAAGGCTTGTGCTTGCAACGTCCGTTATCGATGGTCCTGCAATGAAGTTCTTCATACTGCTCATGTCTCGGTGATTGATGCTACATCCATCCTGACATCCGTTCATCAGTCATGAACGTCCACACCAATGGAGAAGGGTAACGCGCTCTAGGCGCTCATGGTATAGCTCTATGTTACAAGTACAACTACAGTACAGTACACCCTTTTGATCCGCAAATGCACATGTCCTGTCCGAACTCCTCTATTGCCGATGCCCTACTTTTCCGTGTTGGCATCAACGCCGCTGTGCCAGGCCTTGGGGACCATGCTGTCGCTCTCACTAGTTGGCGCATGGTCGTTCTTGACCTGCTGCGCAGCCTGAGCAGCCCTCTCCGTCTTGCCTCCAACAACCTCATCCGAGTCGCGTCCGTAAGGCTTCGAGACCTTCTCGCCGCCGTCGTGCGGTGCGCTAGCAGCAGCCTGGCCCTCCACAGGCGCAGAAGCCTCTGCGCCGTCCTGTGGCGCCTCGTCGTCCTCTAGCTCTGCGCCGTACACATCAGGGTGCTCGCGGAAGCAGTCTTGCATGCCCTTGAACTTGTCGATGCAGTCAATGCCCTTGGGCTCGTCCTTGGAGAAGACAAAGCAGCTGAATGCTTCCCTGAATTGCTCGCCGCAAGGGCCGTGTGCCATACCACCCAAGCATGGGCAGTCCCAGTTGATCTCGCCAGTCTCCTCGTTGAAAGCGCCCTGTTGGCCAGCCTCCTGCTCAAGTTCTTCGGGTCCACCAGGTGCTGCGGGCTCGGGTGCTGCAACGGATGCATCGGCGTTGGAAGGAGCGGACTCAGAAGCTTGTGCTTGCGAGCGAGCTTGCGCGCGGCGCTTGTCGGCGATGGAGTCAACAGTAGGGTAGGTCTCGGTCTCTCGTGATGTCTCTGGTGGGGAGTGAATGGCGTCTGCAGATCAGTCAGCCGGGATCGTCGAAGCGTTTAATGCGCATCGCTGTGGTATACATACAAAGAGGCTCCTCGGCGAACACACTCGAGGTGTTGTAATAATAGATCAGTCCACCAGCCAGTGTCCACCTTGCGGCCGAGTTCTTCCAGCTCCTGGAGGTCTTGTGTGGCGGCGCAGTGGTCAAGAAACGCTTCGAGGCAGTCGCATTGTGCGGGAGAGCGCGCGTCACGCGCGGCAATGCTGATCTGAACATGTTGACGAAAGGAAACGCTGGAAACAACCTGACCTGAATGGAAGAGAGAGTGTTGAAAGGTGCACGATTGGTAATGAAAGCCGGCTACGGCACTATTTTGTCGACATGGCTCCGGCAGAACGCCAGAGCTTGGAGGGTTAGGGCAGAAATGGCACTTGTCGCGCACTCGTGGGCGTGGACGTCACGGGCGTATCATCGAACGCCACGACTTGTGCCTGGAAGAAAGATTGGCAACGATACATGTATACCAAACACACATACTCGCACTAACAGCAAGCCATGGATGGTGAAAAGAACGACAAGACGGTCTTGCGACCTACACAATATCTTACAACTTCTACTGGAAAGCAAAATGGACATCTAGAATCCACCTCACGAGACGACATTGCATTGATCATTCTCAACTCTCCGATAGAAGAATTTGAATACTTCAAACGACTATACGATCACGCTTCTTACATCCTATGCGCCGATGGTGGTGCTAATCGCTTATACGACCTGATAACAAGCACGTACTCGGACTTAGCATACGATACAGCTCTCCGCAAAGCCTTGCCAACAACCATTCACGGGGATCTGGATTCACTCTCAGACCACACCCGTGCTTGCTATTCCAAACTCGGCGTATCGATAAGCGAAGATCCAGACCAGTACAGCACCGATTTTGGCAAAGGCATCAAAAAGGTCCTCGCGGCCAAGCCTAACGTCCGCGATCTGCTTGTTCTAGGCAGCGTAGGAGGGCGTGTCGATCAGGGCATCGGTCTCCTGCATGAGTTGTACCGCGAGCAGAAGTTCCGACATCCGGAGGTGCGGTTCTGGCTATTTTCAGAATCGAGTGTGAGCGTTATGCTGAGCCCTGGGACTACTATGCTGCACACGCCGCTGGGTGAAGGGCTGATCACAAGGAATGTTGGCATCTTGCCAATCTATGGGAAGGCAATCATCAGTACGAAGGGCCTTGAATGGGATGTTGAGAATTGGGAGACCGAGATGGGCGGGCAGGTGAGCTCAAGTAATCATATCGTCGAGGATTCGATTGAGATTACCACTGATAAGGAGGTGCTGTTCACTGTGGAAAGAGCTGTAGGAAGATGAGGGCAGCAAGAGACATTGTTTGCCTTTTCCGATGAGGAGGGTCTACGACGAGTAGACATCGAGCTACTCCTGCCCTTAATTCCAAGACAGCATCGTCTTGGAGTTCCAGAAATACATCCGCACAGCCTCACCATGCTGGATGACTCCGACCGCCCGAACATTCCCAGTGAGGTGTACGCCGTCGGATCTCGGCCAAGAAATCCCAAAGCCACTTGTGATGTAGAAGCTTTGCCTTCAAGCTTGTAACACGTTGGACAGTCAGTTGTCGTACGCCAGTTCGGAATGTGGAGGATGCGACGACAAGGACCAAGAAGATTGATGCAGAGATACAGCTGACCTCTTGGAATATATATGCTTGTAGATAAACTTCAAGAGTGCAATTGGCAAGCTTGAATTACAGACTTCACTGAACAGACCGCTTATTGAAGACTGCCACAGCCTTCGGCATTACATTGGGTTCCTGCATCACACTGCCGTGACACAAGCCTTACCTTGTGACCGCGCGTGCCGGCCTTTCCTCCTGCCTTGGCCCGTCCGTGGCATCTGCATGGATCTCACGCACTGCCTAGTCACGGCACTAGTACGTCGAGTCCGCCATGCGGTGAGTGTGCTTTCGCTCCCTGTCACCACATTTGGTGGTCTGCTGAGCCACACGTCAGGCCAAACCTGGGACAACGACGAAGGCAGGTCTGCAGGCAGATTTGTCGTGATGCGCAGCAACAGGCGTGACACTCGACGATCATATCGAGCAATTCTAACGAAAGGTGGCTATTCTGGTCGACAGCAGCACGCGTGAAGTCTTCAAGGGCTCGGTATTGCTTCTGATGCCGCCTCGCCAAGCAACGAGGACCCCGCGATTCGCTGATTCGTGGGCGGCGGTGCATGGATTCTTCGCAGACCCTCTCTCACTACCTGTACCTGCTGAGCCGCCGTGTGTGTCGCTGCCATTTGCATCTGCGTCTTGCTCCACCAGGAGACCATAATACATCTCTGCCTTACAGACACTGCCGTCCGGTAGTTTCTCTTTCTCACAAACGCCACCTGGCGCCGCCCATCTCGAAGCTGGAACCTGGCCTCTGCGTCATGGCAGTCTATTAGAGACCGCCCCACCAAGGAGAACAGCGCCCCGAGATTTGTTTGATATCTGCTTCGCTCATCTGCAAAAGTCGGTCGACACGGCACAACGCCTGCCACGCCTAGTCGCACCCGCTCAAACACTCGCTGACAGTGGCACGTCGTCCAGCATTTGAAACAAATCAGCATACATACCTTTCCCGCTCAACCAATACTCACCTAAACCGACATCCGGCCCGCCCACTTGCCCACATTCTGCAACATGGCCTGGAGTCCCCAGCCAGACCAGCTCGGCCAGTTGGCGCAATCCTGCGCGACTCGCTGAGCGGCCACGATGTCAAAGCGCAACGCAACGCAGACGAGATGCTCAAGCAAGCAAAGGCGTCTCCCGACATCAACAACTACCTGGCATGGATTGCAACAAACGAGTCTGCCGAGACCGGTTTGTCACCAGAGAACTACTTCTCCGCGCGCTGTGCGGCTGTCATTCTGCTCAAAAACAACGTCAAAGCCTCCTACAAGTCAATACCAGACGCCAGCAAAGAATACGTTAGGAACACAATTCTTCTTGGTCTGCGAGACCGGAGTTCACAGATCCGAAACTTTTCCGGCAGTGTGGTCACAGAGGTAGTACGTGCGGGAGGTATTCTGGGGTGGCCGCAGGTGCTGCCGGAACTCGTTGCAACGGTAGCGAACGAGAATGGACAAGCTACACCGGAGACTCAAGATGGCGCAAATGGGTGCATTGTTCAAGGTCTGTGAAGACAACCGTCGTGCGCTTGATAAGGAATATTCCAAGGAGCGACCACTCGGATTCCTGTTGCCCAAGCTGCTTGAGTTCGCTGCCAACTCAAACCCGAAGATTCGCGCGAGATCTCTGGCTGCTATCAATGTTTTCCTCGATGAGCCGATTGCGACCACCTGCCGCGAGAACATTGGTGTAATCTTGGAACGCCTGGTGCAGCTTACAACGGATCCCGATGATGAGGTTCGACGATACGTGTGCCGTGCGTTCGCATTACTGGCCAATGGCATGCCTGACATTCTCCTGCCCCACTTGCAAGGCATCATTGAATATACACTTTCCCAGCAGAAGAACCAAAACAACACCGAGCTTGCTCTTGATGCCGCAGAGTTTATCTTTGAATCAAGTAATACCGCGACATTGCGTAACGCTCTTGGCCAGTTTCTGCCACACCTTGTACCTGTTCTACTTGACAGCATGGTCTACAGCGAGGACGATCAGGCACGACTTGAAGGCGACGACGATGATGCTGACGAAGAAGATGAGGCCAAAGACATCAAGCCCGTGTTTGCAGACGCAAAACAGAAAGGGTCAACAGCACCCAGCGGCACCTCAACACCGCAGACCAACGGACAGTCGAAGACATCCAATGGCTACGCTTATGAAGACGACGAGCTCAGCGAAGGCGAAATTGACGAGGACGAAGATTACGGCGCCGATCCCGAAGACGAGTGGAATCTGCGCAAGTGCTCAGCGGCGTCTTTGGACAGCATTGCCACACATTACGGCGGGCCTGTGTTCGAAGTCACCCTTCCTTGGCTCATGGAGAATCTCCAGCATCAACAATGGCCGAATCGCGAGGCTGCGGTCCTAGCTCTTGGTGCAATCGGCCCGGGGTGCATCGACGCTATCCAGCAGCATCTGCCAAAGTTGGTGCCCTATATGATTTCACTTCTCAACGACGACCAACCTGTGGTCAGACAGATCACTTGCTGGGCGCTTAGTCGTTTTGCTGGCTGGGCTTCTACATTGGATGAGGCTGGCAAACAACAGTTCTTCGAGCCCATGATGGATGGAATTCTTCAGCGCATGCTGGACAAGAACAAGAAAGTGCAAGAGTCAGCTGCGTCTGCCTTTGCTACTTTGGAGGAAGCAGCGAGTGATCAGCTCACCCCATACTGCGCTGTCATTGTGCAGCAATTTGTTCGCTGCTTTGAACGCTACAAGGACAAAAATATGTTTATCTTGTATGACTGTGTACAAACACTTGCGGAGCATGCAGGACCCGCGCTTGCACAGCAGCCGCTCATTGATCTCCTGATGCCTGCGTTAATTACTCGCTGGACTAAAGTTCAGGATCAATCGAGAGAGATGTTCCCGTTGCTTGAGGCTCTCGCATATGTCGCTACTGCGCTCGGCGAAGCCATCACTCCCTTCGCGAAGCCTTTCTTCGACCGCTGTATTCGCATCATGCACCAGAATCTGGAGGAAAGCTTCACCGCAACTTCAGACCCTGTCTACGATCAGCCTGATAAGGATTTCCTGGTCACAAGCTGGATCTTTTGAGTTGCAATTATCCAGAGTGTTGGCGAGCAGAACATCAACATGCTCGTTACTGCAGCTCAACCCAATATGTTCGAGCTTCTGGCTTACTGCATGAAGGACGATAACAACGATGTGCGCCAGTCTGCCTATGCTCTGCTCGGCGATTGCGCCATCTACATCTTCCCTCAACTTCAGCAGTATCTCTCTAGCATCATGGAGCTTGTCATCCTCCAGTTGAATCTCAACTCGGCAAACTCAGATCCATCAGACCCTGAGTCAGGATTCCGAGTGATTAACAATGCTTGCTGGTCTTGTGGCGAGATCGCGATGCGTGCGCCGCCTGACGTGATCGCTCCTTATGTTGATCGCATTCTCCAGCAGCTTGCTCTCATCCTTATGAACCCAAATGTTCCCCAGTCGCTGAACGAGAACTCTGCGATCGCTTTGGGCCGTCTGGGTGTAAGCTGCTCACAACAATTGGCGCCGCACCTCAGCTCCTTCGCCTCACCATTCCTGAGCATCATGCGCAACGTTCCATGGACGGATGAGAAGGGCCACGCATACAAGGGTTTCGTCACAGTCGTCCTTGCCAACCCGCAGGCGTTGGAGAAGTGCTTGCTCGACTTCTTCGTCGAGATGGCAAACGCACCCGGTGTTGTCCTCACTGGTATGCAGTCGGACAGCCCTCTCCAAGGCTTCGAACAGGCGCTCAGCACCTACAAGAACATGATCGGCGCCGGATTCGACGACTTCCTGCACAACATGCCTCCCCAAGATGAGCAAGCACTCCGCCAGCTCTACACGTTCTAGAGCGAAGTCGGAAACGTCCCATCACATTTCCATACATGTTTATACAACGCAACAAATTCAAGCACCACCCATGATCAAGGGACGATAGTTTCTATAAAATCACGTTTCTAGCGCTTCAGCGTTCCGCACAGAAGAAAGAGATAGGAAGAGGAAAAGCCAGGATCTGCTCCACCATCAATCTACGCAAAACGATTAATGACGGCAACAAAAGGGGGAAAAGGGAATGAAACGTGATACCTAGATAGTGATTTATTTCTGAGCGATTTCTTGAATTTTTGCGCTTTGCTTTCTGCTTTGGACGGGTGGGTTGAAGAAGACGAAGAAACTCTCCCACTCGAGGGCTGTTGTTTCTTGGCAAGCAATTGCCGACAGGCACCTCTCCAAGCAACACGTATTTAGTTCTTAGCGTAGCATCTGACCGTACTAGACGGCAGCAAGAAACATTTTCATCGTTTGGTTTCTGCGCGGGGTTTTTGTCGCTTTCTTCTTTTTGTTGCACAGCTGGCGAGCGACTGTTTCGTTGACGAATGGGACGCTTGCAGAGGGTCTCGTGGAAGGAAGAGTTGGTATTATGTGGCGGCACGTTTGTGGTGAGATATGATTGGAGATTGGCGAACAACGCAAAGATGTTTTTGTCACATGGAAGCTTATCTGCTGTATATAGATGCACATCTCTACTCGATGCGGAAGATGGACTTTCGCCATAGAACAAGTCGACTACACTATCGTTAGCGTACTTGCAGCACGCGTAACAGGGCATTCAAATCGTTGTCTTATGTCAGTTTTCAATGAGCAGTATGGACGTTGATGTCTCACGCATTTGAATCGGCAGGTACGTGAGCTGCCGTTGTCACTGATCCGCAACTGGAGATAGAGATGGTCATGAGGATGGCTCAGCAACACCAGGGATTAGATAAAGAAGACTGGGGTACGATTGACTACATGCGGAAGAAGGTCTCAGCTGAGAGGGGCATCTATGATATCTGGCTGTAAGCGAGCTTTCACGGGACTGCCATGTGCATTTCAGCCGTGGGGCTGAAAGGTGCTCATATATGACCACTGCTTCCGCTGACAATATTGTTACACTGTAGACTTGCATCGCACTTGCCTCAACATGGCTATCGATATGCTAAACACAATCGTATTGATTGTTGGAACTGTGAGACCGATCAAAATCCCGTATCACAAGACTTAACTAATGATAGCTGCTGGAAATATAGGTAGCATGTGGCATCTTGTCGTACGCGATCTACAATCTCTACTTGCATCCACTGCGCAACTATCCAGGACCCGTTCTCTGGCGTGCCTTCGGCTTGCCCAGGACCTTATCTGGCGCACGAGGGAATCTACCATTCGACGTTCTTGCCATTCATAAGCAGTACGGCACTGTCGTGCGTATTGCACCGAACGATTTAGCATTTGCAGAGCCGCAGGCATGGCAAGATATCTACGGCCTGCAACCTGGAAGGATGCAAAATCGCAAGGACAGGTTCATGTACCCGGTCACAAGCGACGGCGGCGCGGAGCAACATATCATCTTCGGGTCCGATACTGCCCATGCTAGGATTAGACGATTGCTTGGACCAGCGTTTACGACGTCCGCTACTGCAGATCTAGCCCCTATGATCGAGAAGTATGTGGATCTGCTTGTGACGCAGCTGAGCAAGGTTGCGGATGGCAAGCAAGCTCAGGATATGTCGCACTGGTTCGAGTGGGTGGTAAGTCTCTGCGTAACGATCGCCACTCTTCAGAAGCATGCTATGAATACAGGCTAACGTTCATCTTGACTTTCGACCTCATGGGCGAATTCGCCTTTGGCGAGTCTTTCCAATGTCTAGAGAAGAGCCGAATCGCACCTCTTCGTGAATGCACTCTTCCAAGGAGTTGACTTCGGCTCTGCCATGGGCCATTTGGAACGCTACAAAGTCTGGACGATCTTGCAGAAGCTGCTGCCCAAGAGCGCGTTCAAGATGATGGAAGAGTTAGACGACGGTCACGACTTTGACCAAGAGACGGCAAGCACGGGGACATATTCCTGGAGAGACTGACATGTTCAACTACATGCTCCACAACAAGGGCGAAGACAAACTCACGCAGAGCGAATTTGAGGGAAATGCGCTCACGCTCCTTTTTGCTGGGGCTGATACCACGGCCACGATCATGATTTTCGGCTCGTATCTGCTTTGCAGAAACCCCGAGGTGATGAAGCGTGTGCAAACTGAGGTGCGAAGCAGCTTCCGAGACAACAGCGAGATTCACTGCGCGAATGTGAACGAGCTGGAATATATGATCGCAGTCCTTTCGGAAATCATGCGCTTGTGCCCACCGGGCCCTAATGGCTTATCACGCATCATCGTCAGCGAAGCTGGTCAACTGGTGGCAGGACATCATGTCCCATACAATGTAAGCATTTCTACCTCGTAAGACCGATTAGGGTTGTTTCCTTACTGAACCTTGCCAACTAGACATCCTGCGCCGTCTATCAGCTGTCCGCGAATCGTCTCGATGTCAACTTTGCTCGTGCCAGCGAGTTCCTTCCAGAGCGTTGGTTGAATGATGTGCCGGCCCAGTTCCTGAACGATCGCAGAGACATTTATCAGCCATTTTCATACGGCCCTCGCAACTGCATTGGCAAACCGTAAGTGGACGAAAATTCAATGCACTGATATCCGCTCACACTGTCCGCAGCATCGCTTACATGGAAATGAGAATACTGATGGCGAAGTTCCTGTACAATTTCGACTTCGAGCTTGCTGACCCCAACGAAGATTGGATGTCAAAGAAGAGGGCGTATGGGGCTTGGAACAACAGCGGACTCAAGCTACGCTTGAAGACAACTGCAAGCTGAGCGAGCCACGGGTGTGTCAAGGACAAGCACAGGGATTATACAACCTCGTCAGCTTTAGCTTTGCATGGGACCACGATCCAGCTGCGATATGCTTCGAGTTGGTTGTATGGCGTAGCGCGGATTTTGCATGATGTTAGTACCTTCGTATCGAGAGCGAGTCGATGTCGGGTCCATCTCCTTCCTCGTCCTTCGCGGCACAGCCCGAGGATGGAGTCCCCGAAGAGACTTCTATAATGCATTGCCGGCTGATCTGGCCTTGAGATCCCGTCTTAAACTGAATGGCCGTCGTCGCCAGCCTGCACGTAGCATCTCAATGGTCGATGAATTTATTCATACTTGTGTCAGCAAGTAGAAGCATATGTATTCCTGCGGGTCTATCGGACGCTTTCCGTGTCTCAATGGTACATAGACCTAATTTTGAATCGGTGGATGCTAGTAAAAGTACAAAGAGATACCTAAACACATGCAGGGCAACGGCCAGGGATGGGGCATGTCGACGTGAAGAGCTGCACAACAGCGCTCGATGTAACGCGACACTGCCGGACTTACCATGTTAGCACGTGAGACCAGAGCCTGTTCTAGTTCCATTTCCATATGGAGGATGTCCAGAGGCCAGATGCGGCCGTTTATGCGCGATACATGCTCTGTGGCACTAGAAGTACATGCTCGCAGCGTTTGACGTGTGCTTTCGGAGGTCGAAGTACCCGTCTCCGGCGTAGATGTCTCTCGGAATAGAAGAGATAGTGAACAGGGATTTAAGACGTCGCTCTCGCGTGAGGACATCGGCCTTACTTCTGGTTCGTTTGAGCGCTGCATTTGTTGGCATCGACGTGGCTGGGAGCAGGCAGAAGCCGAACTCGGTCCCCTTTTGGGAAGTTGAACGTCAACGCCGCAGCCGCAGCGCCAGATGACGCTTGACGACTTGTCTTACATGTGAGGACGATGTAGCCCCTGGCATCGGTGACATGCTTACGTGACCTTATGATCATATTATGTCCGGTCAAGCTATTCTATTCTACAGAGCGAGTGTGACCCGACGCGGACGGATCCCGCGGCTGATAACTTGAGAGCGGAGTGAAGCAACGCGATAACTCCGGACGTGATAAATGGACGCTTGTTCGTCTGCATATTCACTCCTCGTTCTTCTCTTCGTTCTATCTCAAGGTGCATCAATTGTGAAGAAAGTTAGAGCAGTGGACAACTTATCAAGACCGATTACGAGAAGCCAAGTCGTCAGCATGTCCGCTATAAAGCAGACAAGTCGGCTCGAGATTGCCAAGGTAGGTCTACCCGATCGCAAGGCTAAAGGTACATATGACTGACTTGGGTCGTCAAGGACACATACATGACCTTCCATATAGACGAGAGCAAGCCAGAAGGACATATTGAGCGATATTTCTCCCTCACGACACGTGGAATCGATGCAGACGACAGTTTGATAGAAGTGCCGAAGCACTGGCACAAACACCATGACGAGTACATGGCTTGCACCGAAGGTCAGATCGAACTATACCTGGACGGCCAGACCATCCTAGCGAAGCCTGGTGACCCACCGGTATTCCTCGAGCGCCGTAGAGTTCACGGATTCAGATTTCCTCAGGGCCAACGAGCTGTATTGAAAGAAATGACCCAGCCGACTGGAGAGTTCAAACAGCATTTCTTCGAAGATATCTTCGAGAACCTGGGCTTCTGGGGTGTTATGAGAGGGTTTGCAGACGGAGACACTTATATCGCCCTACCCGGACCGTTCCGATGGCTTGACGAGCTGTATATGCTGGTCATAGGAGCTCTTGCAAGCCTGTTCCATCCACGAAGGGGCGCGAGACCGAATAGCATAGCGCCACTGATTGCTGATGAGAGCAAGAAAGAATTGTGATCGCGGGAGCTTGTGATTCGTAGTAAATTTGAAGAAAATCAGAACGACATCTCCCCTCCAATGTTGGATGCCATGTTCTTATTAGGTCTTGACGGCGATCCGTTGTAAAAGTGACTTTAGTGTAGATGCCAGTGAATGGTGGCCCGAAAGTGAAGGCGCGAGAATTTAAGCTTTTCGGCCCGAGCGAGTCGCGGACCCTTGTTGCAGATGATGTATGCCGTGAAGATACCATAACCACTCTCTCCGGCGTTCAACTCTCATTATCTTCTTCACATAACATCCACAACCGCTCTAGAGACTCACCGACATCCCTCTCTACTTCTACGACCGACCGCGACATCTACAGCGCCACCTCAGTCCGACAAACTTCTTTTCCTGCGCCGATCACGCTTGCTCGTGTGCCACCAAGTCATACCCCGAGATCGAGAAACACTAGTGCGCAGCACTCACAACCGCCAACATGTTGAAGATATGGAGTATGAAGCAGCAGCAACAGAAGAATGAGGCAGCGTCAGGGCAGGCCAAGAAGAAGAAGGTGACCGCGGCACAACTGCGTGTACAGAAGGGTGAGTCGCATCCTGGTTGATAAGCGTCTTTGGCGGATCATACTGACACCCAACCTAGATCTCTCTGAACTCTCGCTGCCCGGTACCATGAAGACCACCTTCCCAAACCCCGACGATATCCTCAACTTCACCCTCACCATCACTCCCGACGAGGGCCTGTACAAAGGCGGCCAGTTCAACTTCTCCTTCGCCATCAGCCAGAACTTCCCTCACGAGCCGCCAAAAGTAAAGTGCAAAGAGAAGATCTACCACCCGAACATCGATCTCGAGGGCAACGTCTGCCTGAACATCCTGCGCGAAGACTGGAAGCCCGTCCTCAATCTGAACGCCGTCGTCGTCGGCTTACAGTTCCTCTTCCTCGAGCCCAACGCTAGCGACCCTCTGAACAAGGAAGCCGCAAACGACCTCATGTCTGACAGAGATCGCTTCAGGAGAAACGTCCGCTCGTCAATGAGTGGTGGACAGGTCAAGGGAGAGTCGTTCGACAGGGTGCTGCTGAAGTAAGAGACTGGTAGAGTCTTGCTTGGACACGTCATTTTGATATTCTCAGCGAGCGCGTCTATGTAAATGAGAAGTACGATAACCACGCCTTATGCATCACGGCGAGGATCTGGACGGCTGGACACAAAGCTGCATGGTGAGGCGTTTCCCGGCGCTTAGTCAGAAGTCGAGCGCAGAGGCGTTGTGAGCACAGCGTTCAAAGCGAGTCCCTGGGGCTCTTAGGGCGTTCGTTACTTAGATTAGACTTTCCTGCTGTTCATTTTTGCACTCTATGAATTCATGAAAATAGCATTGCATTACTTTTATTCCCTGACCAATTTAAGTGAAGCCGTCCGCCATGTATCCGTATGTTTGATCAGATCGCTTTGTCCGTGTCCCTTGCTTTTCTACGTTTGTTGCCTCTCACAAGTCTTTGAACGGAGTCTCATTGTAGAGGTGCTTGTCTGTCGTCTCCAGCACTTCGAGAGTCGAACCAATCATTACAATGCCCTCGTTCTTCGGCACGCAAAGCATGCCGAAGCACGGTTTCCACTTTGCGACACCACCCTTGTCGACACGGCGGAACTTCATCAACTCGTCCCACGGCTGCTTGGGGTGCTTTTCCGCCGTATCCGGGTTCACGTTCGCACCTGACACCTAGCACAGCGTGCAACAACGTCCAAGTCGAGCTTGTAAAGCATCTCGCGGTCTGGCAGAGTGGTCGTGATGCGCACGCGCTTCCATGAGTCTTCTTCCCAAGGGTGATCCTCGCGGCCGCGCACGATGATATTGGGCCTGAAACGCTCGATTGTGAGAGGGTCAGCACCATCGATCGTGGCCAGTCGTTTGTTGAGGTCTCTGAGAGAAGCTTCGGAAGCGACCTGCAGACTCATGACGTCTGCGAAGTGGTGTTCTTGCGACTTGCCGTAGAGTTCTGCGCGGCCGTTGACGTTGATGTTGCGAGGCTGAGGACCCTTGTAGACGAGCGCAACCTCTTGGTCGAAGAATTTCGTGAAAATCGAGTTGATCTCATCGCTGTACTCGTAGGCGTCGGTGTTTTGCTCCCAGATTTCGACCTGACTGAGCTTGGTCTTGGAAGCAAGCCACTCTTTCGAAGGGAAAGCTGGAATCACCACACGGGCATCTGTACCGTGGACAGTGATTTCAAGCTGAGTCTCTTTGTCGTTGGTGACGATGTTGGTGTCGATCAAAGTCATGGCCGGGTTCGAGCGAATCGTCATGAACTTCCTGTCAGACTTCGAGATAAACATCCAGTTGCGATCGAGGAGCAGTCCAGTCTTACGCAGACGTGTCTCATCCACTTCGATACCGCGGCATGACTTGATGGGATAGACACGCATGGAGACAATCTGCGTTGGAGGCGGAATGGGTGGCGAATCCGGGTTGCTGACGGCTTCTGAGCCTTTGCCGAGTGCGGCATTTCCACGATACTCTTCCGGTGCTGGCGGATGTGTCAATTGGGCGTAGGCGATGATAGTCACAAGGCCCATGATCACTAGGAAGAACAAGAGGCCGGACAGATTGGCTAAGTCATTGATGTTGTTAGAGTCGAAATTGCGGATCCAATGGGCGGCAGAAGCTGGAGTGACGGAGCGAATGCCTTCAAGATATCTTCTGAAGGCCTCCATCTTTGAGATTGCTCCAGAGGATGCCGAATTGATGAGTTGAAACTGTCAAGGGTGGGATAGACGATGCTCTTAAATAGGCCTGTGCGCGAAATCTGAGCGCAGTAGTCGCTCTCAATGGGACCAATGGCCGCAAATGTAAGCGAGGCACCTGTATCGATGTTCACGTCGCTTTGAAAACAAGAGTCACACGGCGAGATTGCCAAAAGCAGTGAGGCAGGAGCGAGCTGATGGTGTACGAAGGTCTGAGAGTCTGGAGGCGAGTGGGGGCTTTAAAGACACACGCTAGGCGATTCCAGGCGTCATTTGTAAATCTTATTTGGCGAGCCTGGTCAGCAACAGTGTGAATCTAAGGACAATGACATTCTCCATGAAGTTCCTTTCTAGAGTCACATGGAGTAATAGGATACTGATGCCATGACACATGTTTTGTAGTCTTTGTAGCAGCGAGCTTCGTAGCGAAGCCCGTGCCCCCTCAACGTAACGCATGACATAATCTTCGCTTCTCGATATCTGTTGTACAGGCATTGAGAAGCACTCATACAAAACATCTGATCATCAACAAACACCCCATAAACATGGCAGCGGCAGATGCTACCACTCCCAAGGTTTTCCTAATCAGGCATGGCCAGACCGAGTGGAGCCAAAATGGACGTTACACAGGCACGACCGATATACCTCTGACAAGCCACGGCGAAGACCAAGTCAACGCCACAGCTCAGCTTGTGTACGGCAAAGGTAGACTCATTGATCCGGCGAAGATCCCTAATGTCTTTCTTGTCGCCGAAAAAAGGGCTATCAAGACGTACGAGCTACTCTCTGGTCGGACTGAAGGCTATGAGATCACAGAGAATCTAGCTGAGTGGAATTATGGGTATCTCGATGTCTCGCCGTGATGCCCGCGATGGATGTGCTGACAATACCATACCAGTGATTACGAAGGTCGCGTGACTAAAGACATCAGAGCTCTACGCAAAGAGCGTGGTCTTGACAAGGATCAAGAATGGGACATTTGGAGAGATGGGTGCGAGGGCGGAGAGTAAGACCACAATAGGAGCTCCGGCGATAGATGACTTCTACTAACATGCTACTAGATCTCCCGCTGAACTATCTGCGCGTCTTGACGAGCTGATAGCCAAAATCCGCGAGATTCAGGCTCCGCACATGCACGACAGCGAGCCGAAGGATATCATTTTAGTCGCTCATGGCCACACCACGAGAGCATTTGCCAAGCGATGGCTAGGATACGATCTCTCCTTCCCACTCAGCTTGATGATGGAGCCGGGCGGTGTTGGTATCTTGAGCTACCAGCACAACAATATCAAGGAGCCTGCTTTGCTGCTGGGCATTGGCTTCCCACTTCAGGAGTCGTAGATACGGCCAGTAGTTGTTATAGGTTCAAACCATTTGGAAGCGTGGAACACAATGGCCAGTCACTCAAGCTCAATAGACCATGTTCAGAGATTTTGTTGTTGCCCAGCGTGCATATATGGGGAACCAGCTCAAGTTGGCCATGCAGGGACGGACGGCAAACATTCTCAGCAGCTCTATCCTCGGACTGGCACTCATACGTGCGCTCATACTACCCCATCCAGTACCAAGACCGTACTGCACACCTGTGTCGGGGTTTGGCATCCTCAGTGTCCATTCATCGAATCTAGCAATCCCGAGACAGTTGTCACTTCGAAGCCTTTCTGCTTCATCTTGGGTAAAGCCTGTTTCAACATCGGGACGGTCCATGATCGCCGGTCATGGCATATGATGACCGCACCCGGCCGAAGCGAGCTAAGGATATGCCAAGCATTCAATTTGAACCGTGAGATGAATGGATCATGCGGATAAATGCTTCCGAGAATGGTCTGGTAGCCGCATTTCTCGGCGATATCCAGTATTCGCTTACTGAAGACTCCTGAACCAGGTCGAAAATAGTGGCTCGAACGCGTCCGGCCGCCTTGCTGATACGCATGATCGATGAAAGTGTCGACTTGTTGAATCTCCTGTGCTAGAACGTCTGACTCGAGAGAAACGCTTGGTTCATCGTGCATTGCATGGTTGCCGAGCTCATGTCCGGCCCGAACAATGTCGGCCAAAATGCCTTCATTCCCAGGCACTTGGTTACCAATCACGAAGAATGTGGCTGATGCGTCATTGTCCTTCAGTATGTCCAGAATCTCTCGCGTATAAGGCGATGGTGCATCGTCAATCGTCAATGCAACGATTTTCCGGCTTGTATGTATCTGGAAGAGCACGGACGGGTTGCGAGATGGAGGTATGAGATGACCGACTTGGGTGGCTTATATACAATGTATGCCGGGAGGAACACAAGGAGTAAGATCGCCAGCGCCAGAAGTTGGAGGGCCATGCGGACCTTGCGTGCCCTTCTTCTAGACCAGCGACCAGGGAGGCGAAAGAAAGGATTTATGAGGGGCATCAGGTGAGGTCCGTCACGTTAGGATGCTCAACATGGCTTCCAGTTAGCACTTAGAGCAGCTTTGTCCCTTCAGGTTTTGTCGAAAGGTAGAAGTAGCTAATAGGAGTGCCACAGGAGCATTGTTACTACTCCTCTTGGGTCCAAGGGTCCAAGCAGAAGCGGCCTAGACCAAATAGCGGCCCGCGATAAGCGAGAAGCCTAAATCAGATCTCATTCCTCGCTACTCGATCCTCGCTCCCAAAACATACCACTTCCCTGTAGGGGATATGCAAGATTTCAGTTCGTCTCCTACGCGGCTGAAGGACGCACATGTTATTCGCAATCACGTGAAATTTGTGAGCATCACGCATCATCGGATATTCCGAACTCAAGGAGCTATCGACAGCATTGGCAAAGACTTGTCGCAAATGTGGACAGGAGAGTATATTATCACGAGACTATGTTGTCTGGGTCCATTGATCAGCTGATCAGTAGCTCAAGATATCTAGCGATAGGCGCTACCTTTGGCGTCTCCATCCTCGCAGAACAGATTTCCAAGAGTGTCAAGTCGTCCCAGCGACAATGTTTACAATATTGCTAGTACTGGGCTGTCTGTTCGGCACGCGGCATGCCGACCAAAGCCATGCCGAGTACATTCTTTGGCTCAATGCAGGCGCTTCGGAACCTGAGCCGACCTTTGGCTCACCCTCACCGTGGCAACGCCGACTGTCTAGATGCCGTCCTGCCTGGGCAGGTACTTGGGCAGGTAGAGGGTAGCGAAGTCGATGCTCGCGAAGGACTTTGCGGTTCGGTTTCGTTGAATGTATCATCATCATTGACTTCATGTGAATTATACCCAGCATCGTTGACTCCTGAGCGATTGTCTCCATTCAAAATGCGCAACACCAAACTACGGCACATTTTTCTCGCGTTCGCCGAAGTGTTGTCCGTCTTTCCAAGGCGGGTCCGATCACAATCTGCTTGTCTCTCCTTAAGACCACCGTTTCGACAGGTGGTCTATGAACAAATTGTCTCGATCAACACGGATGTACTGTTCAATACGACGTTCCACCCTTTACCACAGGCCGCAATCACCGTGACGAATGCTCCTACGAGCTACAATGGCATCACGACTTTGCAATGGACTTCCACACTTTCGTTAGATGCTACAAGCGCAATCTCACATTCTGTCACTCATTTGACGGCTCCATCTCCTAGTCCAACACCGTCGGAGGATACATTCGTTTTGGTCGCAATGAGACACAGCAATAACCAAAAACGTCAATCCGGGAGCTATTTTGTCAGCAGCGATGGCACCATCACCAACGACTGCATGACCGCGCCTATATACACGGCTAGGAACGGTGTTTTGACAGCGTCGGTCAACGGTGTAGTGTACACCTACTCGACCTCCGCAGGTGTCGGCTACGCTCCTTTTGTACCCAGCACTATCCCAGGTTCGATCACGACATCTTTCACCATTGGCGCAAACGCCCTTCTACAATGGCAGAATCCGGCATTCTTTAATGGTCAAGCTAGCTTCTGTGCACTACAGAACGGGACAGTATACGCAGTCTTTGCACAAGATGCCCAGCCACAAGGCTGTCTCTTCATCTCGTTGTCACTTTTTGAAGTGTCGTCATGCCAGGCAATATCGCTAGCAACAATCACTGGACCGCCGGGTCCTCAGGGACCAGCTGGGAGCCCTGGCCCACAGGGTCTTCAAGGCATACAAGGTATCCAAGGATCATCTGGGCCTACGGTAAACGAAAAAGCCTCGACCGCAATCACAACAAATAGAGTCTAACAATGATAATTAGGGTAGTCAAGGGCCACCAGGGCCTATAGGTAGCACTGGCCCGCAGGGAAACCAAGGCATACAGGGCATACAAGGCCCACAAGGACCATCGGGAGCCACGGTTCGTTGCGACTCAAGTTTTGCATAAGAGAAGTATGCTGACATCAATCTCAAGGGTCTTCAAGGCAGCGAGGGACCAGCCGGACCGACAGCAAGTGATTCCCTACTCTGGATTACGATAAAAGTCTGACATCAAAACGCAGGGAACCACAGGCCCGCAAGGTCCACAAGGCATACAAGGCGCACAAGGTGTGCAAGGCGTACAAGGCTTACAGGGTTCTCCTGGTATCACGGTAGGGTCTTAGGAGCTACTTGTATCTCAACCGGATGACTGATTGGCGAAACAGGGTTCCACAGGTCCAACTGGTCCTCCAGATAAGTCTCTACTGGCTCACTGTCAATCTTGACGTAAAACTAACGTCTCGCGCACGTCCAGTAGGAAGCATTGGCCCTACTGGCCCTACAGGCACTGTTGGACCAAGTGGCCCAATCGGGCCTGCAGATAAGTCTTTGCGGACTCCTCAGTATGATTTGACGTGAAACTGACTGTCCATGCACGCCCAGTAGGAAGCACCGGCCCCACTGGTCCTACAGGCACGGCTGGACCAAGTGGCCCGATTGGACCTTTAGATAAGTCTTTACGATCCCTTTGACGTACTTTGACGTATAGCTAATTCCTGATGTACGCCCAGTGGGAAGTACCGGTCCCACTGGCCCTACCGGCACCGCTGGTCCAAGCGGTCCAAGCGGGCCTTCAGATACGTCACTCCTTCTTCTGCCACTAGACTTCCTTACGACTAACACGGGTTTTACGCCCTATTGGAAGTACAGGCTCCTCCGGCGCCCAAGGCGCGATTGGTTCGACGGGACCGACTGGCCCAACAGATAAGTGTCTTGTCTCGTTAAAGCATAGACTTAGCTGACGTTCTTCCACGCCCTACAGGAAGTACAGGTCCTGCTGGTTCTACAGGCGCTCAAGGTCCTATTGGCTCGACAGGACCGACTGGCCCAACAGATAAGTCTCATTCCTTACTGAACACATAAGCTCCGCTGACACTCGTCCACGTCCTGCTGGAAGTACAGGTCCCGCCGGTTCAACGGGCGCCCAAGGTCCGACTGGCTTGACAGGACCGATTGGCCCAACAGATATGTCTTCCTCCTGTGTTACATACAGACTTGGCTGACATTTATCCACGCCCTGCGGGAAGCACAGGCCCCGCCGGCCCTACAGGCTCTCGAGGTCCGACCGGCTCAATTGGACCAAGCGGTCCTTCTGGCCCAGCAGGCATTCCAGGTCCTTCTGCATTGCCAGGTAATATATCGGTTATATGGGATGCTATGCGCAGACCGGCGCTTCGAGTTCAACTACCGGGAAAGCACTGTCGAACTTCCAAAACACATACACAACCCTCGGCAACAGTATGTGTAGCACTGTTTGCCGCACCGGAAACTTCAACTACTTTGGGACGGTCAATGTAGGCACTACGAGTGTAGATTGTGTAAGTGGCTCCATGGCTACAGGCTGACGTTTGTTGTTAATTCAATATGCTGACTCGCCGACCTCACTCAGTACTGCGGTAACGCAATTGCATATGTGACCAGGTATGAGGATTCCACTTGCCGAGCATCGCACACGCACTGAAGATGCTAATTATTCCACAGCAATAACGGATTACTCGGTGCAGGCTCGGTCACTGGACCAGCCGGAGACAACAACTGTTATACTTGCATCGGCGGTGCAAGTCCGGGAGGTGTCAGCGGTGTGTGCGGAAACTCCACTGTGACCACCATCGCTATCTACGCTCGAGGTTTCTGAAGATCGATGCAGACCTTATCAAGTCGTTACTGTATTTTGCGAAGTCTTCAACAGCAATTGCAATTGTTGTAGTATATAACCAGAGATACTAGTGTAATTTCTTCTGAGATCCATGCAATTGATTCGATGTACCTGTATGTACCTCGACTCCCCTGTAGCCGCTATACTTCTCTTTCGGCGTGTGCGCCATATCAGATGCGTATCATTTATGGGAACACTCAAATGATCTCGAGACTATCTCGATGGTGGATAAACCAAGTTCGAGAGCCAAAGCTGCTGATGTGAGCAGTTCAAGCACCGGGAGATAATCCCGTAACTGGGGGTCGGTTCAGCGTGATTATTCCTTCATCGAATGGGCACTCGTGATGCCATCACTATGGCATGTGCATACAATGCTCCAACTCCCTCATCCTGACATTCCCACTACTGAAATCAACATCATCCGAAGTGACCTTCCTGTGATCAACGTCGCCCTCGACCCACTGCACCGCATACTCCAACCCCGTCTCATTCTTACATCTCTCAACCACCTTCCTCGCCTTCTCCGGTATGAGCACTTTTGAAGGCGCCTGAAACCACTTCGGCTGCACCACAAAAAGCCAGCATGATCCTAGGGTCTGGAGTCAGATTCGGCATACCCGCATGCCAAAGTCTGATGTCGCGTATAATCAAGCTGCCTTTGCGCGAGCTTGGCTGGACGGGAGGAAAGCTCTTTCTTCGCTCCTCAACGAGCGGGGCTTTAATTGTGAGGTGGCCTTCGCCGCCATCGTGCTGGTCAATGTTGCTGTCTCGATGGCTGCCGGGCCAGATCTCTGTCGCTCCGTTTTCAGGGTTGACATCGCAGAGAGGTACGTTGATTGCGTAAGCGAACGGGTACAAAGGATGAGCAGTGTGGATGTCACTATGCACAGGTTGTCTGCCCGTTGCTTGGAGGGCAGTGTTGCCATTTGCGTAATGGCAGACCAAGTCAGGACCAAGGACGTTCTTAAGGATTGCAATAGCAGCCGGGTTTGCCCACACATCTTTGTACATGAGCTCTGGGTCCAGGGGTGGAGCTTGATCCATGTTCCTTGTCTGCTTGCCGAAATTGAAGTGGTGATTGGGATCTTGGGCAATCTCCTCTGCTTCAGGGCCGAGCACAGCTTGTAGAGCATTGAGGTGTTCTGTATCTATAGCATTGGCGAGGATGACGATGCCGTCACGATGTAGGAAGGTCAAGGCCTCTGCTATGAGCTCAGGCGATAGTTCACCATTCTCGCGACATGTATTTGAAATGGCGATAGTGTGAACGCTGGCATCCATTGAGTTCGTATGGCCTTTACTTGTGGCTGACCCCATCTCGCTTTAGCGCGTCTTGTCCAAGGTACAAAGGTGAGATATTGTGCGATGATGACCAGGTGGGTTGGATTACGAGTTGTTCTCTTTCCGTTGAGCAAAGGTTCCAGTCATATAGCAATAGAACATCTGAGGACCGTAGGCATCTATCTCGAACCGTACACAATCAAACATAGGAAACAAGAGAAAGCAAGAGTCCGAGCGGGGTCAAGACGTGGGAAGCGGAGCTTGATATCTTCAATACCTTATCTCACTAGGTAGCCGTGACTTGCAGCGGCCTGTTGATAATCAAATACTCGAAAGTCGTTGCCACGGTAGGGTTCAGGAGAATTTCCATACTAAAGAATGCTACATGCTATACGCTGCGTATGCGGCCGAGTCATTATGTCCCGCTCCAAAAACGCCTATTCCATTACTCCAACCACAATGCATCCGACTATCCCCAACCCACTGATAAAGCTTTCCGAACAATCTTTTCTAAAAGACCTACTCAAATCCACTACCTCCTGCAAAGCCAATTCTAGCCATAGAACTGCTATTCGCCCTTCTCAACTCCGCAATCTTGGCCGTGTTCTCTGCTCTCCTGCGCGCACTCGCTTCGACAATAGTGCGTCTCTCCTCCGCGCGAGCTTGGTAAGCGAGCGAACTCTTCTTGTTGTTGCCAGCCCTCGCACCGCCACCGATCGTGACGCCGCGGTCGTTTCCTCCGCTGGCAGCACTGCCTGTCGTGACGCCGCGATCATTGGCGCCGGATGTGGAGAGATTGGTCGTAGCACGTCGCAGCAGAGAAGGTGTCTTGGAGCTCGAGTTGGAACCACCAGTTGACCATGCTGAGCGGCTGTCGGTTGATGTCGAGCTACTGCTGCCACGCTTGAGGCTGAGACGATCGACAACAGCAGTCTTGGCGACGGTGCGGCGCTGAGGGCCTGGGAGTCGTGCTGGCGGCGGCATCAAAGCCTTGTCTTGAATGGATTTTGGGTTGGTGCGAAGCCACCGTCGTTCTGGCGAGACTCTTCGGCCGCAATCTCGTCGTCGTCACTTTCATGCTGGAAAGAATCATGCTCTGCAGGACCACCCTCAATCTCAAGATCGGAATCCTCATCCAAGGCTGAAGGCGCGACAACGATTTGATCTGGTTCATCGAGCAGGAAACTCAAGCTCTCGCGGACTTGGCCGATCGATGTCGGACGGAGAAAGCAGCGTCGACTTCTTTTGTACGACGCTGTTTAGCCGGCGGTCTTTCTTGCGTGGCTCCGCCGTCTTCTTCGGCCTGGTCGCTTGTTATTGCTGATCTCCTGTAATGGAACGCCATCGACCTCGGGTTGTGTTTGTTGCGTGGATTGATCTGCGGTGTCGGCTCCATCATCGTCCAAATCGACAGCATCATCAGGCTCCAGATCGTCATCATCCGCGATAGCTTTGAGGAAAGCATCCTTGCCCTTCTATGCTTTCCTTTCTCGGCCCAGTCCTTCACGTTCTCATCCTGGAGCAAAAGCTTGCGCTTGCGGGTCTCTTCACGCAGACGCATCTGTCGCCTGCGGGCCATGTAATCATCTTCATCTTCGTCAAAGTCCCACGCATCACGCTGTCTTCGCCTCAAAGCACCCGTCGTGATGTCCTTGTACAGCTTCTTCGTAGCTTCTTCCTCAGCAACACGTTCCCGTGCGGCGTGATGGGCAGCAATAGCACGCTCATCAACGTCAATGTTGGATTCATCGAACATAGCTTGGTCCTCGGCGGTCTCTGGTGCGATCATTTCAGTGTCATCGCCCCCGAGTCCCGCATATTCGTCCTCGGATTCTTCGGCCTGGTCATCCATCATCCTTTTCATTTCAGCTTTCGCCTCGTTGCGATCATTGGCATTGAGATCGTCCAGACGCTTGCGCTTCATCTCTTTGAACGCGTCCTTCTGCAGCGGTGTGCTTGCCTCGGTCTCGTCGTCGCTTTCATCAGCCGCCAGTCTCTTGCGCTGCTGGAGACGCCCGCGTTTTGACATCGCCTGAGGTGCCGGACTTTCACTTACACGGAGCTCAACCGTTGATTGTGTCTCGTGTTCATCTTCAGCAGCGGACACAATGGTAGGAACACGTTGGAGAGGCCCCCTTCGTGCACCCGTCCACGGTGATGGAAGTCCAGGATCCTGCGTCGGCTCCCAGCCAGGTGTCTCCGAAAGACCGCTAGCTTTTCGCACAAGACTTGGGCCCGGGGTTTCTGGAGCCTGAGTTTCCCAGTTCAGCTGAACTCCCTGGCTATCTTCGGTGTTCCGGTCAGTGGCAAATTGGGTTTGGCTCTCATCCTCCACGATTTGCGACTCCATCGATGGCAGAGTAGGTGGTGCGATGAAGCTGCTAGGCGGTGGAACATGTCGCAAGATATCAAAGCTGTCCTCCTGTGTGTCTTGCGAGGGTGCTTGCATTGTCGCATTGAAAGCCTGAGTGGCAGACATGCCATTGGCATCAGCCTTGGCGGCGCCAAAGCCGAACGCTGCAAAGGGGTCGTCCTCTTGGTTTGCATCGTCAGCCGTTCCAGAAACTACATTCGAAGAGATTGCATGCTCGTCCATCTCAAGTTCGTCCTCCTCATCGGACTCGTCATCCTCGTCGTCCTTGATGACATGTGACTTGCGTGACTTGCGAACATGCTTCGGCTGTTCATCTCCTGGTTGAGTTTTGTGATCAGGGCCATGGGGAGCCTCGAGCTGGAGCTCCTCGTCACCAGCATCCTCGGCATCTTCGTCCAACATTTCCTCAGCGTCTTCATCCGCCTCGCTCTCGTCTGCGGCGTCATCAATCAAGTCATTTCCAGCTGCTGTTGCCTCTTCTCCTCCATCATTTTCGTCCTCACTGCCGTCGTAATAGTCTTCATCCTCCGTCTCGTCGTCGCTTGCCTCCATGTTGGCCTCGCCGTTTGCTTCTTTGCGGGCAGCTTTCTCCGCTTTCCTGAGTGTCTGTGCATCCAAACGAGCTTTTTCCAGCAGGTTCTCAAATTCTTCAGCCTCCTTCTCCCTCTCCTCATTAGTCTGGATAACAATACCCTTTGCCTTCAGCTCAGCCAGTCGCTCTTGCTGTGCTTCAAACGCCTGCTCTCGCGCCTTCTTGCGCAATTGAGCCTCCAGCACCTGCGGATGGATTGAAGGCTTGACATTCGTGGGTCTATTTGGCTTAGCATCCACCTGGCCGAGGTGTGAAAGATGGCGGAGGGTGTGGATAGCGTTAGAATGGCTTTCCTGCTTCTTGGTAGGCTTGATGCGATCGAAGACTTGCAAATGCTTTGGCAGAGGCTGTACCACCTCGAGATCATCATCACTATCTTCATCCCGGTAGGTCTGAGGAACCGATTTCTTCCCCCAACGCGCGATTTTCGAGCCATGTTCGGCCACTTCCAGCGGCTCAGAATCATCAACATGCTCTTTCTTGTGCTGGGAAGACTTGAGGATCTCTTCCATCTCTGGCAGATCCTCGATTTCCTCTCCAGTAGCAATGCTGGCCAAGGTATCTTCTCGCACCGGAATCATCTTTGCAAGAGCACCTCTCTCTACTAACAAGCGTTGTTTATCGAGGGGTGTAGGAGGGCTGGATGGAGGTGTAGACAAAGGCTCCATCCTTCGGGGTGAAGGTTCAATACCATCACTACTTGGCATCGACGAGGAATTCTTCTCGGCGGGATGTGGCTGTTGCTGAGGTTGCCGAAAGTTGAAACGTGCGAACAGATCGGTTGTGCTGAACTTTTTCTTGACCTTGATCTGGTGAGCCAGGGCCTGCTGACGAGCCAGTCGTTGCGTTTCCCTCTCCATTTCCAGCATAGCCTTTTTGCTCGCCTTACGAGTCGGGCCTCGCTGCATCGGAGAGTACACGATCGATGTCAGGGTTTCCGGGAACTTCCTGGATCCTTCGAATACTTCTTCGGGTAAGTCGGACGAAGCATGCTCACTTTCCTGCTGGCTGTTGTTCTTGCGGTCCTTTTCGCCTTTCGCTTCTTCACTTTCGCGTGCGAGACGTTCAGCACGTTTTTGAGCCACTAGCTCTGCTAACTTGTTGGGTCTTGGAAGTTCGTCTTCATCACTGTTGTCGACGACTGTTTTTGTTCGGGCTGATTTTGAATAGTCGGCCGACGCTGACGAATAGTCCGGTGCCTTTTCGATGAGAAGATCCCAGGGGTGATCCAGACGCAGTCCGCTCGAAAGCTTCGCGCCTCCGCCTCCCGCTTGCAGAATTTGAGGGTGTAGCTGAGTATAGTTCGTCTTCGCTATCGTTGGGAACGACCAGACTTGGTGCGTCGATGTTCAGCATTCTGCGTGCAGCACGACCTTGGGGTCGTCTGACAATGCCTTCCTCTTCCTCTTCTTCATCTTCCGCGCTCACCTGAGAAGAGCGCTGGCGTATGTGTGGCGCATCGTCATTTCGTCCGCTCGGTGAGTTCCCATCCTCGTTCTCGCTGTCGTGCATAAAAGGTCCTCCTGCAGTTGCTTTGAGATTGAGTGTGGAGTTCTTGCTAGTTGGGGAAGGCGTAGGTGCATTGTCGATATCCGCCAGCATCTTGGCAACTTTTGATCGTGGACTCAGGTAGTCATCGCCCAAGTCAATGGCATCCTCGTCTGCAGGCGCGGCGAGGAGCGTTCGGCCGCCATGGCTGTATGTTACGCGTTGCCAATGAGATGTCTAGTGGTTGGTTTGGCGTATGGGTGTTTGAAATGTTCTCAGTGGGTATATGTATTTTCGATATGATATTATAGTGTGAATGGGTCGGTACGGACAGTGTGGGGGCAGAGCGGTGGTGGAAGAGCGAAGACGTTTGGACCGTTAATCGCAGTCGACGCGCGATGGTCGACGCGTTGTCCCCGCGTAAATTGAAGCGTCCTTCTCCCAGCCACTTGTCGGCGTTGGCTCTCTTCCGTGATCTGATAAGATCTTGCGAAGCCAAACGCCGAAGCCTCCGTAGCAAGCGGAAGCCCGTTTTGGGATCTCCGCAGCCAAAAGCTCAAGCCCTGAATGTTAAGCACCAAGCAAGAGTTGTCTTCTGCCACGCGCACAGCAATTCTAACAGGCTATCTGTCTCGTGCGTCGATTGAGCGACATTCTACATGTCGACCAACGCCTCGTCTTTGAGACGTATCATACGCTCTATCGGATCGCACGCAGCACCCTCGCCGAAGACTACTCGAGCTTCCTCGGCTCTCATACATCCGTCTACCATACAAAATCGACCTTATTCCGGCGAAACTTCTTCTGGCCATGCTACACAATCTCACACATTAGACTCGGCTCAGGCACCGGCTAGCCAAGATCCGGAACATGCGCTACAGCACGACGAACGAACGCACGCCGCAGGCCTAGGGATCAACATAAGGAGACTTGAATTGGAAACGCCCTTGTCGCAGGTCGGAGAGCTGAGGCAGAGCAAGGGAAACAGGCACTATGCGACATCCAGTCAACCTACAAAGCATTTGGATCTGCCCGAGGCAGAAGTTGCAGAGAAGAACTTGTTTCGAAGGCAGCCTTTTGATCCAAAGGTGAAAGATGAGGTTTTGTCTCAGAAGCTTTATTTTGAAAAGTCCAATGGGCATGATAAAAGGCGCATGAAGGAGAGTGCACGTCGACGTCAGCTCTTTTCGGAGCGACATCCCTATCGGGAAGACAGGGCTTGGGCCGACATCTTCACAATCCTAGAAGAACATGGTTCCTCCAACCCAAAGACTTACGTCAGACGCATGGAAACGATACGTCTGCCGCAAGGTATATTTGCGAAATGGATGGGAGATCCGGCCGAAGTCATTTTGGAGATCATGCAACGTACTGGCAGCCACGTCCAAGTTATTCCCGGAAAGCGACCCGGCATCTTCTCGTCGTTAACTCTTAGAGGCACGCCTTTCGATAACGCCGCTGCAAAAAAACTGCTGCAAGAATCTAATTACCTGGCAGCTGTCAGCCATGATGGTCTCAATACATCAAAACCTTTGGCCGAATACGAATTACACTCAGAGGTTTCAGCTTCGCAGAAACCCCCAAAAGTCGAGAAAATCAATGCCTCAGCGAGCGACAAAACTGGCACGGATGACCCGACAAAGATAGAGGGACTCATGTCCGACATTACTAATATGGTTCCGACAAGGGCAGTCTGGTCACGCTCTCGTCACCCAGTCGAGGATGAGCCCGTTGAGCTGAACGAAGACGCGGGCCAGGCCAGCTTGAAAGGCTCGAAATATCCTTTGCCATCGTCGGCTGTAGCTTTAACACAGCGAGTTGAGCAACTTGCCGAAAACCGTCCTCGTCGTTTTGGGCGCGAACAATGACTTCATTAGAGACGAACTGGTCGCTCTGTTGACCAACTCGAATCTGGCCCCTTTAGTTACTCTTGAAGCGCTCCGGATAGCGATGCGATATCTCGTCCTCAACAGGTTCTTCCCTGCGGTAAGGTCGATCTTGAACGCTTTGGAAGATGCCAAAGTCCATGTTGACGCTACCGTTTTCAACGTTCTACTGAATGCAGCCGCAAGAGACGAGAACGTCCTCGCTTTTCACTACGTTATCCACTCCATGCGCGACCGAGCCGTCTCGATGGACGCGGGAACGTGGATGGCTTTCCATGCTTTGACGCTGAACAGATTCCCGCAAAATGTTCAAAGAGTCATCTCCTTGATGGAAACGAAATCTGTTCACGCAAGCGATGTGGCAAAGACCGACATCCCTGAGAATTACGCTGCTGCTCATCTAAACTCCTACCTGAGCGCGCACCCCAATGCTACCATGAAGATTTCATCGACCATATGAAACATGAAATGCCTCATGTGCAGTGGCTCACATGCTTCTCTGTGAATAGTATGTGCAGAATCCTTCTTAAGCGCGGAAATACATTCATGGCATTTGAAGCGGTCGACGAGCTTGTTCGTAGCGGTGGGCGGCCGGATGCTATCACTGTGAACACCTTTTTGACTGCTGCGAAATGGTCTGGCAGCATGGACATGGCCGTCGCAGTTCTGAGGAAATTCCACGACCTTGAAGCGAAGTCTTTCGCCCTGGCCTGCAAGGAGGGTCAAGAGCAGCCCATCTTGTCACGGAAACATGACCTGCGCATCACCTTGAATCGCATCAGCTACAGAATTCTCTTCTCCATCGCTTGGACGCGGAGAAACTTCAACTGTCTCCGAGTGTTCTGGCGTTACGCATGTTGTGCCGGCGGCGTGCACCCAGTTATGAGGAAAGACATGGACAGGAGCGCTGAATACGACCCCCTGGTAGATATTGAATCAAGTCGCCATGCTCACGTTAGACTGCTGTGCGCTGCTAGATTCGCCATGGGTGTGCATGCTGGAGTGGACGATTCCGAAGACACAAAAATCCTCCACGCCGCTCGCGGCGTCAGACACGAGTCCAAGACTCCACCCGATTCGGAGTTACAAGGACTTATGTCTAAAGAGACCCCGCTGTCTGACAAGAGTGCTACTAAAAAACGACTCGCGATCATCGCTGCCGATGTGGGTGCAGTGGAATCGTTGCGACCCAAAAGACCGCTCGTGGACATCATCGACGAGGCGTGGATGAAAGACCGCAGCTGGAAAGATGACCGGCTTGGCAACGCGAACTCGCAGGGCAAGCACGGTTCTCCGGAGGAAATGATCCAAGTCATGTTGAAGACAGGCATCGAAGTGCCAATGAAAGAGGGCAACTGCCGTAGAATGAAGCTTTGAGGTCTTCATTCCTACTGGGCGGTAGCAAGCTTCTGCCTCTGCTCGCCATTTGGTCGGCGGCGTTCTTCGCCAGAACATCCGCCGGCTTGTAATTTTACTTGTACTTATGTATATAGATCTGCACATATGCTGTACAACCATGGGCCCTTGTCGAGCACCCGCCAGAACACACCACACCACAACGGTTATGTCAACTCCTGACGTACGAGACCCGCTTATCAGCGCCCTTATTCCGCCGAAGCTGTAAGACAGAGGCAATCTGGAATACCTTTGCCCTCAAGACTGATCGCATGCTTACTGGAGACTCCCGATCTAGTCGATACTGGATTGGAATCCGCTGCGCTGCTACTTGAGCCTGGAATCTTCTTTGGGTCCATGGAATCCGGTGTTGATCTCGAGCATCTGCATTGAGGGTATGACGGGTTTCGCCTGCCTCACTCGTATGTGTCTTCACTTTGGTTTAAAGTATATACCGTAATGAAACAAATCTCCCGCTTCGTTACAATGTGTTGACCAACTCGATCTCAATCATTCAGAATTCTCACTCGTTCTCCGCGTAGACATCACATGCGTCTATTGCTCGCTCAAAGCATCATGCGTCAACCGCCGCATGATCTGTGTGTGTCGTCTCCATCTTTGCTGCCGAAGCTGCTTCGTGTCATAACTGTCCCACTCGTGGTCCTACCAGATGTTTCCCTCCACTTCTCCAACCAGTGGTAAGTATTATAAATTGACAAGTCTTCGCTGATCTGTTCACATATCACTTCAACAATCTAATTGATCCACCTGCAAGCACGATGGCTCAACTCAAACTGCAAACACTTCTACTTGTTCTCCTTATGGCTCTGGCGTCGGCTTCGCCCCTGGCGCAGCACAACGAGTCTGAAACCTCACTCGACAAACGATGGTTTTCTGTCCCCTTTGACGGTCAGGCTCCTCCAGACCATTCATTCGCCTGGCCCTCCAACTCCAGAGGTAGACGTGCCGTCAGATATTGCTTCAAAGACGGCATCACTTACCGCGACCTATCCAACGCTTTCTTCGGAGGCGTATCCAAGTGGATTCGTGCCATGGCGAGTTCCTCCTTGGCTTTCGACACCGATCCTGCTTGCGGGAAAGTACAAGCTGGTAGATGCTTGTGCAACTTCCCTGGCGTAGCAGTCGACACCCTCCATATCAGTATTTCGCCAATCGCCACAGCATCGCGTGGCTACACGAAAGCCTCGCAGCAACATTCACACGACAGTCCGCCGAACGTCCTCAGGTTCTATCCGAGGCTCACACGGTCTCTCAACCCGCGTGTTGACGATGCCGAAGACAAAATGCGAGCCTTATTGATGGGACATGAGATAGGTACGATCGTCCACTTGCATGTTCATTTGTTGCACCATCACTGACCTTTCCACAGGCCACGTCATTGGGCTCGAGCATGAAAACCAGCGTCCTGTGAGTACATTGTTGCATTCTTGCGTAAGAAGAGCTCCTTAACAGTGTTTCAGGACGCGTTCAATTGGATCTTTTTCGATTGTCCGGCTTTGGGGGGCTACGATCTGGCCAGCGTCAGAGTCAACCAAGTGAACAACGAACCCAAGTTTCACCCTGGCATGTCGATTCACCAGAAGATGGACTTGGTGTAAATTTGATCTAGAGCGCCGTGTAATGTACTTCAGGCTGACAATAAGAATCAGGTGCAATGATCTGGAACTTGCCTCAAAGTACTTCCATCAAGCGACAAAGTATATACCGTTCGCACATTCAGTGGCCGCGACTTGGAGATTGTCCAACGCTTTCGACTACAATTCCATCATGATCTACGGCTCGATGCCAGGCCACAGCGTTGTCATGCAGCAAGCTTTTCGATACCCAGTGCTGAAGTATGACCATCGGGATCCGAGAATTCCAATGGAAAGGATATTCAGAGGCGGCTCTCTTGTAGCGGAGGACGCTGGAATCTCAAATCTGGACATCGAACGGGTGATGCAGCTGTACCCCATCGTCCCAGGCATGGGGGTTCCAAATCCACTGAACCCACGACAGCAAGGACAGTCAGGTGTGCGGTCGAATGCTACCGCTGGTGCAGAATCAAAACAGACTCCCTACCGTGTGGTTGTCTCTGATTTGGTCACAACAACGATCAGGCCGGCTCCAACAGACTTTCCGGTATCTCTCAACGATTCGAAGGCGAATGAGCTTGCAGATGAGTATGCCAAAGCGTGTCGTGATAACAAAGCATGTTCTGAGCCTGAGGAAACCTGGCTGGGAGATCACCAGCGATCTTGATTGCAAACAAGGATTTTCTTTTTCGGCAATGGAATGGAGGGTATGCATTGCGACCGTCTAGCATGACATGAAGTTTTCTCGGTGCTGGCTGCCTTGATTTGTTTCTGCATGGCTACACAGGAGGCGCTTGATTTGTTGACAAAGGCCACGCCTGGAGCCATGTGTCCAGCAGCGACAATTTCTCACATATTGCGAATGAATACTCGTGCATTATGCAAACTCGTCAGATATCTCGTTCACCACAGTACTGAGCTCACCGCGCGAAAGAACCAACCACTGACTAGAGAGTCTACTTCCTGGGTTACTCGTCTCTTTGATTTGATGATGCAAAAAGTGTGCCTATCATTGCCGCTTGACTACGATCGTCCAAGGGGAAAAAAAAAGTTGGACGCTGTGGGAATTGAACCCACGACCTTTCACATGTGCTAAGATGCGAAGCGACTGATGATGTTATTAGTGAGAAGCTCGGATACCCGGATTCGAACGATGGTGGTGTCTTACAAATCATACCCCCTGAGGTCGCTGTTAGTTTTGGTTCAAGACCAATTGAGCTGCGTGTAAACTTACTAGACCAAGCGCCCGAGATGTCAATATGGCAAATACATTGTATATATACCTTCGCAAATTGTCGAGGCCATCGAAGGAACCATGTCAAATCGGTATCTAGCCCCACTACACATCCTGTTATACGCATAGCATTATACACAGAGGGTGTACCGCGTCTCTTTACACGGCCAAAGGTTGCGCAGACATAATGCATGTACCTGAGCAATGACAACAATCCTATAGACTGGGTGCCTTCGATTACGAATTTGCGGGCAAGACCAGGCAGGCAACTTTGAACCGCGTGATGTAGATCGTTGCGAGCCAATCCATATATATCACAAACGGAATTAGTGAAAATATAACACCATGAGCCGTATTACAACCGGCTGTGAGTGGATATACCGTCATAAATACTCAAGCTTTCGTCGTTGACGTCCCGGACTTAGACTTGCGTTGTATCCGAAAGTCCGGGAGCAAGGCGACTATAAACACTATGGCAGCTCTTAACGTTCAATGACATACGCAGCTCTTACTGTCAACGGCAATCATGACATCCAAGACACTCATCCTCGTTACAGGCGCCAACCAAGGCTTGGGCTACTACACAGCACAGCAACTTGCTGGCGAGGGCAAATACCACGTCTTCGTAGGCAGCCGCAACTTTAGCAACGCCGAGAAAGCCATCCAGTCTCTCGTTTCCGACAACTCGGTAAAAGTCAATGCCTCAGATCTAGAGCCCATCCAGATCGACATCAACGACGATGCATCCATCAAGGCTGCCGCGGAGACGATCGAGAACAAGTACCACAAGCTTGATATCCTGCTCAACAACGCCTGCCGTCGCTCTCCCCGAGGAGGAGGAAGCCTACAAGTCCGGAGGCTCTACGCTGAGAGAGTTCTACCGTCGCCATTATGAGACAAATGTCTTCGGTACGGTTGCTGCAGCGGAAGCTTTCATTCCACTTTTGAGGAAGGGCGAGAAGCGTCTTGCTTTCACATCTTCCTCAGTAGGCTCTCTGCAAGCTGCATGCGGTGATGATCTGGCACGAGGCGTGAGTCCAGCTGAATTGGCTATAACATCAGGCTGTTGCTAACACAATCTAGATGTACGTTGCTTACCGCTCCACCAAATCCGCCTTGAACATGATCATGGTCCAGTACGCGAAGAACCTAGAAGGCGAGGGCTTCGTGGTCAGCGCCTCAAACCCTGGCTATTGCGCCACAAATCTGAACGCCTACGCTGGGTTGAAAGACCCCAGAGAGGGTGCGAAAGCACTTATCAGATGTGCTACTGGCGCAAAAGAGGACGTTCACTGCTTGATGGTGAATGAGACTGGCACAGAACCTTGGTAGACAGCCGATTTCGCAAGCTCTAATTTTGGGAAACATCAATCATTAATTCTATAACTATCTTCAAGCGTGTGCCAACAGGTAGGCACCATCGATGACCAAAGTCGAACCAGTCACATACTGGTTCACGGCAAAGTTCAGAACAGCCTGAGCGTAGTCGCGAGGCATGCCAGCCCTTCCGAAGGGAATTCCCCACTTCTCCTGGAAGTGCTTCTTCGCGTTGCCCTTGTCGTTGTCAATGGGTGTCATCTCGCTGGGGAAGTAGCCAGGTGCAAGAGTGTTGACTCTAACCTCCAGGTGCTTGAAGTCGACTGCGAGCTGCTCGGTCAAGCTGATTGTGCCAGCCTTGGAAGCGTTGTACGAGAATTGGCCGTTCTGGCTTTCCTTGGTGATACCGCTGATGGAGGAGATGTTTAGGATGGAGCCTGCTTCGGGGTAGCCGTGGTCTCTGGCCGCACACAGCAAGGGCAAGAAAGCGGCAGATGTGAAGTAGTAGCTTGCAACGTTGACCTTGTAGATCCAGGTCCAGTCGTCGAAGGTCTGGTTGTTCATCATAGTCTTGCTGATCTCAGCAGGGGAGCCTTTGGGCGCACCCTCAGGTCCGTAGTTGACTGGTACGCACGTATCAGCGACGTGTCGAATACTTAAAACAAAAGACTTACCTGAAGTAACACCAGCGTTGTTGACAAGGAAGTTCACAAACTTCTCGTTCTTCGCGATGGCGTCGACGCCAGCCTGAATGCTCTCCTTATCGGTGACGTCCATCTGGATTCCGATTATGGAGCCACCACTAGGGTGTTGCGACTCTGCCTCCTTGAGCTTATCAGCTCTACGACCAGTGACATACACCTTCACGCCGTTGGCTGCGAGAGCCTTTGCAGTAATGAGGCCTAGACCGGAGCCACCGCCAGTGACAACGGCGACCCAGCCTTTGATGTTGAAGAGGGAAGCGGCGCTGAGATCATCCTGAGAAGCCATGGTGATACACAAATGGAGGTTTGATGTTAGAGGGAGCACAAAGGAAGACGGGAAAGGTCAATAAATGGTGATCGTTGAGTCAGGTGGCCTCTATGATATTTTACGTGGTCACTCCGGCCCAGATCGCATACATGAAGGCGTCGGCATTAGAACACTCTGGCACAACCAAAGACCGGACCCTCAGAGAATAGCCGGTGGCTCTTCACAGCAGGACCTCCACCATAAGATACCGGCATGTGGAGAGGAAGGCCTGGGAACATTGCGTACATCTCAGCATGACCCACGTATGGCGTTTTCTGCCCTAAACTGGAGGTGCTCTGAACACCTTCGCCGTAAACTCAAATTCGTGAGGATTCCCGACAAACCTGCTCGTCATTACCTCTCTATCGCTGGATCAATGCTAATCTGAGCGACGTTTGACGGTGCTCACTGTATTCAGAAAGCGTAGCGATCGAAGCTGAAGATACGTGCTAGGTTCGATTGCGCGCGGATCATCAGTGGGCACGACATTGATTGAGAGCAGTGTTGTCTTTAATCCTAAAATGTCTACAAAAATCATACGTGCAGTCCTCGACTAGTCGCTACCATCTGGGACTCGTTACCAACGACCAACGTCTATCGCATGGCTACGTGCGATCTTACCCCTCCTACTCAGAAGTCTGGTACGCATGGTTTGTTCCTGCAGGTGTCAGAAGTGTATAGTTTATATGGAACATCTCTCGACTACCACCGAAACGCTTGATATCAGTGCTCAAATGTTACAGCCACTCTTGAAATAGTGTTAGACTCGGGAAACTCCCCAGCATCACAAGACAAACATACATTAGGAGCGGCTCATTTGCCTCCTAGTAAACAGAGTACTCACATCAAGCAAAATGCGGTGTACTTCAACATTGCATATATGCATAAATCTCCAGAGCTCCATGTTTCGCAACACACTAACCCAACAATAAGGGTGAGGCTGAAGACTAACAGGTCGCTTTGGCAGAGCCGGGCCTATCAATCGTGCTTGGCAATTTACCGAGCGCGCCATTTCACCCGATATGGATAGTACGTCTTCAGCTGTAGTTGTGCAGATGTTTAGGCAATCAAGGTGGCCTTTGAAGACAATGTTTTACTCTTCTTTCAGAGCGAACCTTATCCATGAAGAATCGCACAATACTTGCCTTTGGATTTTCTGATGCCAGGTGTACCCAAGAGTCGAGGCTGTGAAGCCTGCCGAAAGCAGCGTAAGAAGGTCAGTCTACCCATGAGACGAGCAGTCAGCTGCTTATATGCTTACTCAGCATGTGTAGTGCGATCTAGAGCACCCGGCATGTTCAAGATGCGTCCGGCTCGGAGTCAGCTGTTCGGGAGCAGGCGTACAACGTTTCATCTTTGTTGACAGAGCATGCGCGAGAAGCAAAACAAAGCAGCCAAAGTATGCTCATCATGCGATCACGAGAGTCGCTCAGCCACAGATTCTCAATGAACTACCGCCAAATTTCCAGGAATCCATGACCGCTATGATATTTAGCAGGTTATCGATCAAAGACCTACGATACGACGTTGGCTGGGCATTTGGACCTTTCGTCAGCGACATTCCTAGAAGAATTGGGCGCAGCGTTGCACTCGATAGTGCAACGCAAGCTTTCGTCCTCTCGTTGCCACCCAGCCCTCAGACTCGCCGACAATCCACCCCAAGTGCTTTAGAAAGCTTCGTAGCTGCGTTGAAGGAAACCCGGCTTGCACTGAATAATCCAAATGAGTCGAGATCCATCGACACTCTGTGTGCAACATACCTCTTGATGATCTGCCAGGTACGCCGCTCGGCAAAATATACGTGCACCGCCCATGATCTTAACATCGTCCTAGGACCGCGTATGTGCGGCGGAAGACATTGAGATACATGTCTTGGGGATCGCTCATATGCTCAACAGTCATGTAGACTTTGATCCTTCCCAGAAATTCGATGCCAGCCTTGTCATGCAACTGTGTTCAATCATTGTGAGTTGTGCAAAAAGCAAAAATTGGTGTCGAAGCACTAATACGAACCACAGAGCGCCGAAAGAGTCTTCGATTTGAACTTGAAGGCAACTCATACGAGTCCTTGTTGGACATTCTTCAACTCGATCGTTGCCCAGAACAGTCAGTTCGGACCGTCCAAAGAAGACGGACCAGATCTTTTACTCGAAGCAGATTTGTCACGCTCGCTCGAAGATTTGTACTCCTTCCTACATGATTTCAGAACTGCTGAAGAAGCATTGGCCGGCTTCGCGGCAACGTCTTCTATCATCAGTAGCTGCCGAGATCATTGGCATCGAAGTTGTGCTTCTCTCCAGAGTTCTACCGCGCCTTCAGCCGCTTTGCGGGCAGAAGAGCACAGTCATCACGATCTCAAATCGCATCTAAGGACCGCACGCAGCTATTGCATATCCCTTACTATGGGCCTGATCATGGAAACGATCGTCCGAATACATCACCCAAACCAGGAGCACCCGCTGGCAGGAATATCACAAAACTTCACTGAAGAACTAGTCTTGTTGGCAAAACAAGCGACGCTGTACAAACCGCTGGGAGGGACATTTTTTACTCCATTCCTCAATACTGTTTGGGGTCTGGGAGACTGGAAGTCAAGGGCTCATCTGGTGTCGGCACTCGAAATGCACCAGATCGACTTTGATGTCAAGCGAGCGACGATCTTGTCGAAGAGGCTGAGCACCCTCCTCGGCGGTATACGAAGCCGTATCTCTGTGCAATCATCGCGCTGCACAAGCTACTCGACTTCTCCACAAAGTTACCCATCTTCAGGAGACGCGGATCTTCATAGTCCCCTGTCTTCCTCAGAATCGATAGGTGCCGTCAGTCATAGATCGTTTGGTATATAGATGATTGCAAATTGGTATCTCTGATTCTGCTGAGGAAAGCTCTTCGACCGGCCACTTCATCCTATGTACTATCCGGAAGTACGTTGGCAACAGCTTAGTAAATTGGAGTGGGGACGGGCTGCGTCTATGTTATTGTGGACATGAAATGGAAAAGCGAAAGGCTTTCCTTATTATAATCAAAAACACCGATTTGCAATCAACTATATACCAAACGATCTAGTATCTGTACAAATTACCCAGCTTTCACTTTCAATAAAAGAGTTGAAAGCTCAAGCCTTTCCAAGCTTGATCTCGATCTCCCTGATCCTCTTGGCCTCAGCCTCATCAGCACGCCTCTTCTCGACAGCAAGCTGATCCGGTCTCCTCTGAGCGATGTCCTTAGGCTTGTAGTCAGAGAATGCCATCTTGAGTGTCTTCTCAATGACCCAGCAGCCCACGTAGTCGAGGACCATGACGGTGCACATGGTGATCTTGAACTCGGTGGTGAAAGGCACCAAGCTCAATTGCTCATTGATCTCAGGGATGAATTCGGTCGCGCAGCTGAAAGCCACACCAGTGACCATCAAAATACCGTAGTACATGCCCTTGTTCTCCTTGATGGACTCGCGGAAGGGACGACCTTGGTAGTTGATAGCGAAAGTGGAGATCTGCTGAATGAGCTGCAGGAGGTAGATGGCGCTGTTTAGGAGAGAAGGTTCGAACTTGCGCTCAAGGTCGATGGAGCGGCGGTCCTCCATGGGCTCGAACTTCTGCACGTATTGCGAGATGTAGATGAGGGTGGCGATGTGGATGGCGAATTGGCCAAGAACGGAGGGGATGATGTACCAGTTCCAGATGTTATTCTGCGGGCGTTCCTTGGACAGCTGTTCGACGGACTAGAATCATGTTAGTAAGAGAAGTCCAAAACACTTTATGCGGAAACGTACCTTGGCGCGAGAAATGCTCAAGAAGCAGACACTCATGAGCATTCCGCTGATAGTGACCTGACCGTCACCGAACTTGATACCGTCCAAGTAAAGAACACTCAAACTGTAAGCGCTGATCAAACAGTTGAGGGCCAGAATCTTGTACATCTGAATAGTAGCAACAAGCGTGCAGCGACCCTGACGAATAATGTTCGGAATGGCGATAACGTTGGCAAGCTTGCTAGTGAAAGGCGCAGCGACAGATGCATCACCAAGCTTGATGGTTGGCGGCTCGTCGTCCTCCAGGGAATCTTCCAGCATCGACATAGAGAACTTCTCGGCCATTGCGCTGGCAGAATTCATGGCTTGCTGCTTCTTCTGTTCCTGTGGAGTAAGTTCGGATTGCGGTGGTGCGGCGTACTTAGCAACTGCACCGTTAGCAGTTTCAGAGGCGTCATTCTCTTCCTGGGTAGCCTTGAGTGCAGCCATCTGAGCCTTGGTCTTGGCCTCACGTTCCATGGCAGCCTCGTAGTGCGGGTTCTTGGGTCCAGGAGGGTAAAGGTGGGCGATCTGGGCAGGGATAGGAGGTTGCGGCTGGTTGAAGCGTTCCATCATGCCCTTTTGCTTCTCGTACATATCCTTCATCTTGGTCTCGCGGAAGTGCTTGGCAATCTTGTCCATATCCTCCTTGGTGCCGTTGAGGAGAGCAACACCAACGTGAGCCTGTTTCAGAGCGCCAACATCATTGGTACCGTCACCAGCCATAAGAGTAGTGTAGCCAGCCTCCTTGAGTCCGAGAAGAATTTCCTCCTTTTGCTTGGGCGAGACACGAGCGTAGACCCAGGTGTGTCTGAGCAGCTGTGCAAGAGCCTTCTGGCCCTTGAACTTGGCCAGACCGAAACCAGTAACACACAAGTCCTTTTCTTTGAGGATTTTCGGGTCCAAGTCCTGGGTAGGATCCACGGGAATATTGACCTTGTCGTCGATGCTTCTCCAGACGAGGTTGTTGCCACTGTCATCGTGCTCAGGAGCGTCAAGAATCAAGCAGTCGCGGTCAACAATCTCAACCTGGCGAGCAACATGAATAGCGGTCAAAGGGTTGTCACCAGTAATCATAACGACACGGTGGCTACTCTCGTTGAGCATGCGAACTGCCTTGATAGCATCATCCTTGAGGGGACACTGCAAAACGAGGAAACCAGCGAAGTGCAGGTCGCATTCAACCTCCTCGCGCTTGAGGTTGTTGATCCGGTTCTGGCCAATCTCGTCTTGGGTGGAGATGTACTTGTAAGCGAGCGCGAGTACGCGGGCACCATTTCTGCTGAAATACTTGAAGGTCTCTTCGTACTTGGGTGGGACGTCGACCAGCATTTTGCGGATAGTTTCAGGTGCACCCTTGGCACCGACAAAGGTTCCCTTGGTCTTCTTTCCAGTGGCGCGATCAGTGGTGATGGTAGTAGCAACGGAACTTTGGCGCTTGAGTGCGGAAGAGAACTGGAAGCGACGCTTGATCTGAACAATGTCGGCGGGGCCTTGTCCCTTGACAGCGCTGGCAGCCTTAGGGGAGAGAGTATCGTTCTTGCCCAAGACCCATCCCAAAGCCTCGAGAGTGGTCTTTTCCATGGGTTCACCAACAACGTCGCCCTCTTCGAGCTTGACGAGAGCGTGTGCAGTAGCGAGAGTCAGAGTAGTGTTAATGCCGGTGTGGTTGACGCGGACAAGCTGGGTTTGTGCACCATCGGGTTCAGAAGGCGCGCCTTGCTGGCCAAGAGACAGTCCGGCAATACCTTCAACAACAAGGTCCTCGCCCGTGAGCGTGCCAGTCTTGTCAAAGCAGGCAATATCAACACGTCCAGCGAAAGGAATTCTGAAAGGCTCGGTACAGAAGATGGCGTACTTGCTAAGCGCAGCCAGACTAGTGTTCACAGCCAAGCTCAATTCCATAGGGAGCTCAGGCGGCACGACGGAGGTGACGATCAAAACACAGTCCAGGAGAAGCTTTGAGCGCTTGCGGTCGTTGCGGACACCCTCGGTCCAGACGTACCAGGAGGCGGCAATGGCGAAGACACAGAGGAAGAGGATGAAGAGGAAGGCCTCCATGTTGTTTGCGCTGACACGCTCGGTGGAGTAGATCATGGTGCGCACAAGACCACCCTGGTTGGTCTCGAAACCAGTCTTGATGACAATCGCGAGAGCGCCCTTGTCAGGTGCCTGAGGGACGCCTGACACGACTTGCGGAACAGTCTCGGCGGCATCTTCAGACGCTGTGCCATGCTGGACTTGGAGGACCTTGGTACCACCCCAAAGGAAAGCGTTCTTGTCGAGACCTTCGGGTTCAACGCGAGCGTCGGCGGGACGAAGTTGAATAGAATCCTTGAGCACAGGTGTGCTCTCACCAGAAAGCATGGCCTCGTTGACAATCGCGCTGCCCTCAACAAGAATCATGTCGCAAGCAACGCCACTGTCTTCCTTTGTACGACCGACACTGACCAGGTCACCAGGCAGGAGCTCGTCGCTCTCAGTCTCAACCCATTTCTTGCCACGGAAGACCCAGATGTTGTAAGGCTTGATGCTCATGCCCCTGAACTCCTTCAAGGTACGCTGGCGCTGCCACACAACCGTAGACTCAAACATGACGAGCATGAAGAGAGTGAAAAGGGAGTAGTACCAGTATTCATCCAACATCCATAGACCAACACAGAAGATTTGGAAGACGAAGAACGGCGCAACAGCGTGCTCCTTGAAGAGCTCCGTGAAAGTCGGCACAGGGATATCAAAGATGTTCGGGCCGTAGTGTTGCCTCAAATGCTCAACGTTCGCATCTTTGCCAATACCAGTCGATCTTTGGAAGTCACCAATCAAGGGCTTCGGCTCCTTGTCCATCTCAAACACCAAAGGCGCAAAGCTTCCGGTCTTCTCGTCGTATAGGAACCGTCTCTTTTGGAACAGGAAGCTCAAGTTCTCCTTGCCTGCAACCATTTCCCTGTCAATTTCGCAAATTTCCGCAGCGCCAGCGTTCGCGTCCGGAATGACTTTGATCAAGCTGGCGCTCTTGACATCGTAGGCGCGCACAGCAGTGAAGAGCGCCCTGACGTTGACATTCCAGAAAGTGGTGAGCCAGAGCAAACTCTGGAGTGTGAAGATGGTGCCGCTGAAGACGAAGGTCCACTCCTGGCCGTTGATGTAGTGGTCGTAGCGCTCTTGTGAAAGGTACACGGCGAAGAAGGCCGGCCAGATTCCAAGGAAAGGCCACACATAGTCATGGACCCAGATAGATTTAGGGTTCAACAGTGCTGCAGACTTGATCTGCGGGTTATCCACTAAAGGCGCCATGTTGGCGAATCCAGAGTGGTGTATAGAGCAGTCGTGTAGTGTTGTAGAGGCGAGAACTGTTAGGTGGCACTTGAGCCAGTTGGGACTTTCCAAGGGCCCCGCTAACTCCGGGAAAGGGAGCACGACGTGATCTTATCTGATTGAACGATACCCTTCCACGGGCATCTCTGCTCAACAAACGAAAACCACAACACGTGCGTTGTCGCGAGTTTCTTGTCATTATTACATCAAACCCAATCGTGAGCGCCTCGGTTGGATCTTTCCCTTGCTTGCTACATGTATTCTGATCCATAAATCTGCACACACATTCGCACGTCTTGAAAGGTACTGCCAGCAGGGATCGATATCAAATCTGAGATACGATACTCGAAGATATATAGGCCCCTCAATGGTGGATACTTGTACACGTCATGCATACGGCTACTCTCGATTGTCGCTCTCGAGCTGGCTGTGACGTCCATGCAGAGCACACGTGCAAACTTGTGAAGACTGATCGATTTGCGCTTACGCCACTCCTTCTGTACATCGCTTTGGTACCGCTCTCGTCTGTACAAACAAAGATATGATCGTGGCAAGACGCTCGATCTGACAGGCCGTGTTTATCATGCGTATGACTTGAACATTAGAACAAACGTATGATTTATCAGAAGAGCTCTGTTCGAATTGCCATGAGGTCGTTGGTCAACCATGAGTGAAGCACCATGTCTGAGAAGAGGAACGAGCATTTGAAGCTCCACGACAGCCACAACCCGATATGAGACAAGCCACTAAGTACAGCTACCTTCAAACCCCCTCCCGTACCCCTAGAAACGACCCAGAATTCACTTTCACGTACACGAGGCGAGAAATGCCAACATTGGAGGATGGAGTGGATGCCCCAACTCGAACCCTGGACAAATCATTTGTTCGCCAAAAAAACTCGAAATTGCATATTGATTATTTTCCTGATCACAGCAATTAAGCATTGAATCATCTTTTAGGGATCGTACTGATGTTTAACAATTATGAAGGAGTGTTGTCGTGGACGCGTGGAAGGGATCATGGGGCGTTGACCGATTGTGCCCGCTGGCCATCCACGGCAGATGTGGACACGAAGAGGAGATGAAGCACAATCGAGGAGGTCTCGCCACCACAGAATCACTTACTGCGCACGTACAAATCGTATTCCAAACAATCATACTCGTACTACCCAAAAGGCTATCCTAGGAGAATCTCTAAAAGTCACACCGGAACGCCACTCCTCTACCAACGTAGGGAGGAAAGAACAAAGCACAAAGAGAAGCAGAACAAAGTCGTTTCATCGCAGAGGGTAATCCTTGTGGGATTCCGTGCCAGTTTTCGTCAAAAGTGGTGGTAGACCGAGGTCCACACTTGCGCGCGCTTTTCCAATCGCACAGCTCGTCAATCTGAATCCAATTCGGTTGTAAACTTCATTTCAATCAACCCTTACTTGGAGGCGACGGTTTCCTGGTCGCTAGCGTCCAAGATGTCGTACTCCTCGTCAGTCAAGAAGCCGTTGTCGTCACTCTCAACGTCGTCGGCGCTGAGAACCTCAAGGTCATCGAACTCCTCGAGATCGTCACCAAGTGCGACGGTGTGAGGAGAAGAGACCGACGGCGCAATCTCAGTAGTCTCGACCGGGATGACAGTGTGGGTGTTCTCGGCATCCTCGTCCTCGACGTAAGCGGCCTTTCCCTTGCTCGATCCAGAAGAGGACTGGATGATGCTAGACTCCGGGCTTTCCTTCTCAAGCTTAGGGAAAACCATCTGGCTCGTCGCGAGGTCCTCAGTCTCCTCGTCAGAAGTCTTGGTCACGGCCTCAATGATCTTCTTCACCTTCGCATCTTCGTCGGCGCTCTTCTTGTCAGCGGCAGCCCTGGCAGCCTTAGCGTCGCTCTTGTACTTCTCAGCACGCTGCTTGAGAATCTTCGCCTTGATCTGCTCAACACGAAGCTTGGCGTTCTCCTTGTGGACTGTGTAATCGGTGGGCGTGCTAGCGGTAGAAGCGTGGAAGAGAGGAGGAGTGTACTGTGCGGGTGACTGAAGTTCGCAGTGTTTCCAGCGAAGCTTGGCTGTCCGCACTGTGTCATCTCCTGCTGCATAGCCTGCTCAGTTGGACGTTGATCTGGTGCAGACGCTGTTGGACGCAATGTAGCGCTGCTGCAGGCGCTGCTGAGTCGCAGCATGCTGCATGGCGGAGCTGTACGATGGCAGCGCCGGCTCTGGCTGCTTGACCTGGATGTCACACCAGAGACGGTGGCCGAAGGGGGTGCCGTCAGCGGCCTTGAGGCGCCAATAGCTGATGGCCTTGCCCTCACGCATCGGCGCCTTGAGAACGACCTTGAACGCACTTGATTCGCCGACTTGAACCTCACGACCGACCACGTTGCTCTCGCTAGCATCGGCAATGTCGGTGACAGAGGCCGGGTGGCTGTTGTCAACGTTGAGCATGTTGTCGCCACCCACATAGCGGACGCTGCAGCCAGCGGGCCATGCATAGGCTCCATCGTTCTTCATTGTCCAGATCTGGGCGAAGCGGGCACCAGGCGCGACGGTCATGCCATCGGGAATGCTGTCGCTCACAAAGGAAGCGCTCAGCAGGGTAGCCGGAGTGGTAAGCTTCAAGTCTGACAGCTGCTCGACCTTGGGTGTAGGCGCAACAACAGGAATAGGCTGGGGCATCTCCTGCTTGATCTCCTGCTTGATCTCTGGCTTCGAGCCGGAAACCAATGGCTTGAACTCAGCGAGAGTCTTCACACCGCTCTGTGCATTGAGCGGTGCCATCGGCGCCATGTATGGGCTGCGATCGGAGCCTGAGGAGGGTTTGCGAGACACCTGTCACCCATGTTGCGAACGTGACCACGAGCGTCCTCATTCATAGTGGTAATGCTGACGTTCTTAACCGGAGTCTTGAACTTGATAAGTGGGGGGTGCGGTTGTGGTGATTGCCAGGCAAGGCTTCACAAGAAGCGCAGAAGTCCGTATCGTGGCACACAGCGCACTTGTAACGGACGCCCATGATGTAAGCCTGATCAGCCTTGTTCTTGCACAACGGGCCATCACAGTAGATGCCAGCGTGACGAGTGAACACTGGCTGAGGCTCTGCGATGGGGCTGTAAATTGCTGTGAAGCGATGACGAGCATGCTTGAACGGAGCGTGCGAAACACAAGTGCTGCAGTAGTCCCAGTCTGGGCAGTCCAGACACTTGTGACGAATGCCGAAGATAGTGTTGTCGCAGCCATCGCAAATAGCGTTGTGGCGAACCTGGCGGCCGGGAGCCAACGTAGCCTCGTCAGCATGGCTGAGGCAGACGTTCTCGGTAGCTGGAGCAAATCCGTGAGCAGGGTGGTGACCGTGCGTGTTCGTGCGGTGACAAGTAAGGCACAAGTCGAAGTCATCACAGGTCTTGCAAGTGACGAACTTATCCTCTGGAAGCACGTGGACGCAGTTGTTGCATGTACGGGTGGGAAGACGCGGCTCCTCGGCAAGGGTCTTAGTCTCCTCGACAAAAGTGCCAGGAATCTCCTTCTTGATTTCCTTCTCAGCCTTGCGGCCGATGCGCTCAGTCGTGCTGGTAACAACCTTGCCATCCTGAATGGAACGCTTGATCAGCCAGTGTCCCTCACCAGGGCACAGAGTGCCGTTGGAAATGCATGGCTCGCAAAGGTCGTAGTCGCCACCATCACAGATGCTGCAGTGATAGTGAGCATCGAACATGGCGGCGTCACAATTGTTGCAGTAGACAGACCACTGGCCCTGGGCGGGAGCAATGGGTGTGACAGCAGGCTCGCGGCTACGGAAAGCGAGCTCACGCGGAGCCTGAGCACTGGCGCGAGCGAGGGAGGTGAAGAAGTCGGTGCGATCCGCAGTGAAAGGGTGCGGAACAGGAGCCTCAGGCTCGACAAGGGTTTGCTGAGATGCGCGAGCCTCGCGGAACTGGAAGATACCACTGCCGATGGAACGACCATCAAGAGCGGTGGAGTCGCGAGATGGTGTCTGATTGTCGGGCGAGCGAACGATCACAGGCTCTGCGACCTTCTGGGTAGACATATCTGTGGTGTCCTGTGGTGCGGCCGCCTCCTCTGGCTTCTTCTCGGTAAGATCGGGAGTGACAGTGGCCTTGAGTCTGAGCTTAGACTTGGCCTTGGCCGCGAATGAGAGTCTTAAAGACCTGTGGGTTGTTGGATTCAAGGACGATGTAGCCGCCGGCTGAGTCGGAGAAGCGCTCGAAGATGGCGTGTTGCTCCGGCTTGATGTTGAGACAGTGGCGAAGCTGTGGCGTGACTGTTAGCAGTAGCCTCACAAAGACAACACGGATGTATGGACAGGTACGGTGGGGCTGATGTATCGTGCTGTGGATGTTATCAGTGCAGTGGATCAGGCTGGCTTACCTTATTCAATCAGCACGTTCGCGCCGAGGTCCTTCAGCGGAAGCTTGAGCTTCTTCAGGCTGTCGTTGACAGAGATCTTGATGGTGATGGGAGTGTCAGGGCTGGCGTTGTTGCCGACATGATGGCCTGGAGTCGCCATGATGGATGGCGTTTGGTGTGGTTGTTTGAGTGGTGCAGCAGGTTCACCGGACGGCGGTGACGTCTTCAAGCTCGCCGGAGCGGCAGGATGGAGGATATCACGCCGTTTCTGTGTGCCGGCGTGGGTGTATGGACGAAGAGAAGGTAGTGCTGTGGGTGGAGATTGGGGAGAAGTAGGTTGGCGATGAGAGGGTGTGGGGTGAGGTGTCGTGTAGTGGCAGAGGAGGAGAAGACGTGATGTCGTGCGTGCCAGCCAGGCAGCTGCGCTGACGGAGGGTGGCGTTAGCGCGGAGCGGCGGCATGTGATAGTTAAGATAGCTCAAGCTTACCCCGGAATTGATCGCGAAATCGCGGAGGGGAAGGAGCCACCGAGCCTTGGGCCCTGAGCTTTGGAGCTCTCGTTTCACTTCATCAAGCACCAACCAGTGAGAGATGTCTTCGCATGCTGCTGACGCAAGGCACAACACATGGTCAAGTGACTGCACACCGCTCAGAAGAATGAGTGTGCAGTAGCATTCTAGCAGTGTATGGAAGTCTCCCGATAAGCGACCTTAAGGCATTCACTGCACATATAGTGCCATGCTAGTATCGGCAGAGATACACAAAGATCTCAGGCTAGTTCCCGTAGAGATGATAGAGGCTTCTCTTGAGCGTCCCACTCGCGAGTAAACTGCTATCTTCGGCCTTTATCAATGTAACAACGACCATTTCCGCTGAGATACCATGCGCAAACAAGGACCGTACGCCAACAATACAACCATTGCCTTGCAGATTTGAAGACACTTTCTTGAGACGCTATCACAAGCCGCAGAACAGATAGGTCTCATCGGAAGACAGTAGTAAAAATGATCTAGTAGATAAAAGGTATCTGCGCCTGATCACCAACAGCAGCAACAACAACCAACAAATCCAACCACGCAAGACAACAATAAAACGCCATGCTCGCTCGCTTCCAAAAAGTTGTTTTTCTTCAGCCGCCCCTGATCCAGGCACCATTTTACAGACTGAGAGTCGAGAAAAATTCAAGAAAAAGAGACACAAGCCCCAGGAGGAGTGAAACATAAGAACAAATAATCCAACGAGAGTGATGCGATATGCGGTGGTAAAATTGGGCCCAAGGCAGTACAACAGGTGATCTCACGCCAAAGGCGGTTATTATTGTTGTTGTTGCTGAGGGTAGTACATCGATGAGCTCATGTCCATGGGGTAGTAGTAGGAAGTATCCGGCGCAGGAGTCGGCGGTGGCAGACCAGGCATCGCATACGAAGGCACGAAGCTTTCAGCAGGCTCGTAGTGTTCTTGCGTAGTTTGTTGCGCTTCCGACGCAGGAAGGTAGAAGACCATGCCGTTGCTTTCGTGAGCGACCATGCCAGATGGTGCCGAGTCCGCCTGCTGTGATGTTTGTTGCTGACCCTCCGGAAGTTGGCTTGGCTCGGGATGTGATTGAGCAGGAAGCTGCTGTTGTTGCTGCGGCTGCTGTTGAGTACCGTAGCCTTGCGACTGCGGCATGTACATGGGCATAGCAGACGGATAGTACATGCCTTGTTGCGCCGGGTACTGCGGGTAATACATAGCAGGTTGCTGGAACGGCACTGCCCAATTGTTCTCCGGAATACCTGAGAGAGGCGTGCCAACGTGGTTGATCTGGTTGGGATACCCATACGGCGGTTGCTGCGAGTAGAACTGAGCCTGAGCTTGCTGGGAATAGGGCTGCTGTTCCGCCATGTGATTGGGAGCTGATTCTGGAAGGGCTGTTGCTCGTCCATCGCAGGGGTCTGCGCCTGGTGCAGCGCGGCTGGCGATTCGATGCCGGTAACAGAGAATCGCTTCTGCGGACGCGGTTGGTGCACAGTCGACATCGGAGTGTTGAAAGTCGGCACATTTTGTGGAAGCGGGTACGTATGCAGCACCTGGCCAGTCGGAGTTTGATGGCCCGAGAGAGGACCAGCAGGCGATGTCGTGCTTGAAACAAATTGACCATTGTGAGGCAGCCTGACGACCGGTCTAGACTGGCCGCCGATTCCACTGGCGAAAGAGACTGGAGAGAAAGTGTCCCGAGCAATGGAGGACCTCCTGCTAGGTGCAATGCTGGCAGAGTAAATACTGCCGCCATACATGCTCGTCCTTCGGCTCGAGTAGCCATAGCCACCAGTGTTGCGCTGCTGGTAATTGCTGTTTCCGAACCCGCGCTGGTTTGGTCGCATTTGGCGCGGTATGAAGATAAAGGACCGGTCCATGGAAGGAAAGATGTATCTGGGGCCAAGGTTGGGAATGAAGACACGGACCGGCTTGTCTCTCCGGAGAGGTGGACGGTGGTTGGGCAGCCGTATGTACTTCTTGATCGAAAGCTCAGATCCCATGACCGCGCTTTTCATGCCTGGCAGGAACACGCGGGCTTGACCTTTAGCGACTGGAATGGTACAGTCGAATGAAAGAGTGGTCGGTGCTGACTGCCTCGGCGCCTGCGCTGGCAGAACAGGACGTGCAAAGATACGTGCCGAGTCATCGCGATGTTGTTGCGATAACTTGTCCTGTGCAGCAGCTTGCGATTCCTCGTTGATGACTTCGTGTAGATCATGTTTCCAGGGCATTTCGGAAGCTTTCTCCATCTTTTGCGGTGGGTTCATCGGCGCGCTGGGCATTGCATTGAAAGGCGCACCACGACCCCTGCCACGAGCTGGCATACCTCTGTTCGGAGCAGGCCCTTGACCGTTGGCAGCACCTCGAGTATCGTGCATGAAGAAGTTCCCACGGTTCGGGATGAAGGCTGGATCGGCGGCTCGCTTTGGCTTGTTATCCTGGGCTTCTCGCCTTGGACGATCGACAGCACGACCATTAGTAGTCGCGCCACCTTGCGCCCGACTGGCTGATGAAATGTGTACAGGTTCATCCATATCTCCGAATTGTATAGCTCCTTCTCCTGCGTCATCCAGCTTCATGCCTTTCATCATCACCTCTGTATCCGCTGTTGCCCGAAACAGATTGTTCTGGTCTACCGAACCATCCGCCTGCTCGGTACCTTCCTTCTTGCCAGCCTTGTTCCTCGGTTTCTTCGACTTCCTATTCGTCGTCTTCCCGTTAGGCGTGCCTTCCGAAGCTCCATCCAGATTATCTCCAGGTGCACCTGACATAGCCTGTCCATTACGCACACTACCGGCTTCATCTTCATCGTCGCCCTCCTCCATTTCGGTCAGGACCGAGCCCTCGCTCTGCGAATCCTCAATCATGACGGATCCCTCATCGTCCTCCCCTTCCTCATCCAGGCGCCGCCGACGACCGACCAGATTCTTAAGCGAACGACCTGCTGCCATGTTTGCAAAGCCAAGAAAGGTATCCAGATGCTTTGCGGATGGCTGAGACCAGGTGCTGCAATGTGCCAGGCAGCTGTCGCAAGTCGACTGGAAGACAGATTAGGTATCAGAGCGCAGCGCGGAGCACGTCCCCTGATTCATCGCAGTAGTCGCAATCCCGATGCGCCGGCCTGCTTGATGGATGGACCTGCAATTAGTGGTCCTGCAGAGTTGTCGAATGGGTTGCGCTCCGTGGTGGAGACGTGTTATGTGAGAGCAGCAAGGCGCAACTAAGTTCACGGTCGATCCAGGCCCTCAACTAAAGCCCGCTGCGACCACGCTTGCCTGGCCTGCCAAGCTCGAGCTTCAGATGAGTAAGCATTGTGAACGACATCGCCCCAGGACAGCCAGTCTCTGGTGTCGTGATGGTCAAGCATTTGACATAGCAATTTCAGGAATTTCAGGGGGATGGAGGAGGAACAGGATTGATTCGCTACGTTCTGCCTTCCACTGTTTACTATCCGTCTGTAGCACGTGGTACTGACCAAGCCAGTCCATGTGATCGCGTGACTGCATCGCTACCTTGCAATAATGCGCTGGCGCCTTCGAACTCGAGCCTCAACACTGCTCCTGTTGGTCTGATGAAACCTACCCCCGAACGCAAGGTAGAGCGCGCCCAGAACAACGCATGATGCTGTCAGAAAGCGTCCCCCGGGTCTCGTACGCATCCCAGAATTCGCTCCTGAACCAAGTTGTCTCTGCCTTGTCACTTTGGCGACGATGTTGTCGTCCAAAGAGGGTGCGTCTTGTGCATTCCGCTCCCCAACCGCCACTCTCTTCCCCAGTGCTCTCGCATTTGCTTAACCTCATCTTCCACAATGCGTCTAGAGTGAACAAGCTCCGCAAGTGCGATCTTCATCTCCCACCGGAAGCGTACTCGAAAACAACTGACATGCGCGCTCGTAACTCGAGAGGGGATCATCCAAGTGATCGACGTGCCTGATCCAACGGCGGAGGTCAAGAGTGCTCATTTCGAGCGTGTCATTGTGGAGCACTCTCAGTATTGCCAACTTGGCCGTGACTGCTTGTAGGACGCTTGTAGGCGTAGTCCAGGCCGTGTCTGAGATCATCCGGCGAGAACTGAGAGTGCGCCAAAGTGAAGTACATCATTTCTTGGTGTGCATCACGAATCAATCCACGGAGAATGGTTTGAGGGGACGGTCTAAGCCTTCGTCTACCGGAAGCTCTCTCCGTGGCAGTATTCAGAGATGGTATACCGGTCGCCGCAGGTAGCAGCTTTGCATCCAGATCTGTAGAGGAGAGAATGGTCTGAGATATTGGTCCAGCGCTTTCACTGCCGATGGCTCTTTCAGGGCAATGTTCAAGAATGGCCCACGGATCGTTGTAGGTGGAAGCAACTGCTCTGGAGACTCACTGGACGCAGGGGAATGAGAGACATCCATGTCGGGAGACTCGGTCTGTCGCGTGGTCGCTACCGGAATCTCGCCTTGCTCGCAGGTCTCTTGGGTCGAATCGCTGGCCAAAATGTCCTGAGTGTGATGACAGTCGACTGCTTCCTTCGACTCGCCATGGGTAGAAAGTTGATCCACTGCAGAAGAGGCATTTTCAACTTCGTGGGTAGGCTCACATGGCAGTGTTACTGATGAAAGAGGCTCAAGATTGATCAGGCTCGGATCAAGATGGTCGTCATCTGAATGTTCAGCCAGAAGCGCGCCACCAGCTTCATCCAAATCCGAATGCATCTCAGCCATGTCGTCGCTGGTAGTCTGGCTCAATCGACTCCATTCACCTCCCGATCCCCAGTCAAGCGGCGTGGACGCGGTCGTAGTGTCGATTGGTGTACGAGGAGGCGAGAAAGAGCGCGAGGTGGTTGATGTAGCTCTCAGCCGCGGTGTTTTCGAAGGAGCCGCTGGCGGTCGACTGGTAGTCACGCGATGGATGGGCGCGCCGAGTGGCGGTGTGCGAGGCCTGTCACTATCACTGTCGCTGCTCAGAGCGTTGCTCGAATCGCTGGAGTGGTCAGCGACCTGTGAGGAAGCCTTGGGTGCCATGTTCTCAGTGGACGTTGATGATGGGAAAAGTGCGGTGTCAGGAAGACGTGAGCGCGAGAGTCGCTTTGATGAGGTTGTGGGGTTTGTTCGCATAGCAAAAGCAAAAGTGAACGGCGGGTGTTGAGTGAGTGAGGTCAGAGCCACAGTCACTGGAGTTTTGGCAGGCGCGACCCGCGATCTTGAATGTAGTTCCCATGACGTCCGCCCATCTCTCAATGGCCGAATCGGTCACTTTAATTCTTTGCTCGTTGATATAGGTATATGAATCCTGTCGAAATTAGGATGCTCTCGTCAGCATCTTAATGCAGCAGTACAATATTCGTGATAACCGCCGTCCATGCACAGCTGCTCGTAACAAGTCTGCACAGTGGGTATCTCAATGGCCGACATGGCCACCTTAGTTTTGTGCCCGTTGGTATGTGTTAGGAGTTAATGACGGAACTGGGACGCTCACGTTAGCATCTCGATGGTGAACAAAAAAGTGTAAAGGAGGTCATAGCTGCAGATAGAAGCATCAGAACAACCGGAAGCACATGCATAATCCTACGGCGAGACTGTATGCCGGCGTTCGTTGAGATCTGTGACACAGAAGTGATCTGACAAGATGAATCAGGTTGCATAGAAAGACTCAAACATTAAGACATGTCGTCTAAGTAATGTACATAAGTACCCATTTGTAGTAGACCGCCCCAGACCGTAACTTCAGCCATCGCATTGACGCCATACATTGGCCCAGGCGGACCTTCTTTTGACGCTAGGATGAAAAACATATGAAAAACACTTTTATCTTACAAAGCCATGCGAAGAAAAGACAAAAAGAGATGAAGATGTTTAGTGTGCGTGGTCGTGACCGTCATGTGAGTCGGACGACGATGGAGCAGGTGCGCAGCAGCTCTTACCCGGTCCGCACTGGTCGCCACACTCAAGCAAGCAGGCGTCAGGCTCGCAGAAACTACCTGCTTTGCTGGGGTTGCGACTTGCTGGGTTGGAGCTGCGTGCAGCGGACGGGCCCTGAGGGCTGTCAAAGTGTTCGTCCCCGGCGTCGGTGCTGTTGCCGTGGTCGTGCTCTGGGTCTAGGCAGAACTCGGGCTGAATAGTGGAAGAGTGGATACCGTAGGCGTGCAGGCAGCGGCGAATTGCTTGTGCTAGCTCCATGTAGCGAGCAGAGCCTTCTCCCTTAAAGTCGAACTCGACCTGGACGTGCAGGCTGCCGACCAGCTTGGTGTCACTAAGCTGCCAGACGTGGACGTGGTGGCAAGAAACAATGCCCGGAAGGTCTTCGATGTCGGCCTTGATGTCGTCAACGCTAATGCCGGCGGGAACAGCCTGAAGGAGAATGCGCGATGCAGCTTTGCAGAGAGGAATTGCAGATGCAAGGATGATAGCGGTGATGATGAGAGAGATGACCGGGTCCATGTAGAAGCGCCAGCTGAAGTCTGTGAGCCAGATGAATAACGCAACAGCGATGACGCCAACATTGCCGAGGGCATCTCCCAAGACGTGAAGGAAGACACCACGCATATTGAGGTCGGCGTGCGAGTGGCCGCCCTTGGACTGTTCCTTGGGCTGCTCGTGCCTGTGCTGCTTGTGATCGATGGACTTGCGCTTTGTGCTTCCGTAACCAGCATGCGAGCCACTCAGGAGTGGCTTGTTCGGTGGCGTGTGGGTGTGGGTGTCGTTCTCATCGTCCATGGGCTGTTCGTTGTCGGTGCCGTCCTCAGATTGAAGGTCTTCCATGCGACTGGCTGCAATAATGGACTGACGGAAAGCACCGGGGTTAACATGAATGTCGTCGAATCCAGAGTATCGCGAACCAGAGCGGCTGTGCCTGCGCTTCGCATATCGGGCGGGCGAAGACAGCGCAGCTTGATCTTCCACAGCAGTGGTGTCGCTGGATTGAGCTGGCGACTGGTGCTCCCCATGGCTGTGGTCCGCATGGTCGTGCGAGTGTGCGTGGCCCTCTTCTGCATGCGCGACTTCGTCGCCATGGCCGTGACTGTGTCCACCGTGGCTGTGTCCGTGTCCGTGCTCGTGGAAGAGGAAGAGTCCCATGATGTTCGAAGCCAGGCCCAAGCATCCCACGATGAGGATCAGTTTCGGGTTCGAGACCTCCTGAGGTTCGACAAAGCGCTGGATAGCCTCAAGGAAGATGCTGACACACAGCGCGACCAGGAAGACTCCGTTTACGAGCGCGCCCAGCGTTTCTGCGCGCTGCCAACCGTATGTGTACATCTTGGAGCTTGTCTTGGAGTCGGAGACCTTGACGGCCCAGAGACCGACACACAGCGAGAGAACATCGTTGAGCATGTGGAAGGCATCGGCGACCAGGGCGAGAGAGTGGACGGCATATCCGACGGAGAGCTCGAGGAGGAAGAAGAGCGAGTCAATGACCAGGAGGATGATGATCTTGGAGGACTTTGAGAGAGCCATGGTGGCGGCGCGTGGTGTTTGCAGCGTTTGTCGTGTCGCCGCTGATGACGGTGCTATCGCTGTTCTCCGCGTAAAGTCGAGAGGAGTGCGGGTGAGGTGATTTATCGCAGGGTTTCTGGAGCTCGGCCCGTCCGGTAGTTCGACTGTCGCCTTGGTGGCGCGCGTTATCGCCAGCTGCAGCCAAAGTGGAATCTATTAATCCCAAAAATGCAGACGCGTCGATGTGCCTAAGAGGAGGACTTCAGGAGACTATAAGAAGCTGCTGGACACAAATTCAGGGCAGCATATAGGGCGCGAAGAAATAATTCGCGTGGTTGTCTTGAACATTCCCGCCGGCATCGCAGGCACTACCGTTCGTCCCCGCCCCTCACCCGAACAGACTGTCGGTATTCCAGCTTGTCTAGCCCTACGCCAGCCTTGCTTAAGCCTAGACACAACCAATCACCTGCGACTATCTCGTATTGGCGTACGACGTCCTCCGTGTGAGTTTGCAAGACCTGTTCGAAGGATCGCCTCATTATGTACTAAGAGGCACATTTTGCACCTGCTTTTCTGTCGCCTCGCCTGTATGGCCGAGGACGCCAGGCAAAGACGTCCACTCCCTCGGCGCACATCTCAGGATGTGGTACCTGAGCCTGAACCAGCACATACGAGAAGGTCCGAAGCAGAGTCTGACGACGAGCGCGAGGCGACTGAGTACAAAGCGTAACGTCAACACAGCATTCGGGCCGCCGGCAGTCGAGGGTTCTGAGTCCATCAGTCAGCTCCAAGCTGCACTGGTACGACCCTCTGTCCAAATACTGGCGCCACAATGTCAATATCACTGTGCCTCATGACGACTGCCGAGATCACTTAGGTAAGGCAGGAGTTCTTTTCGAGGTGCCTGTGTGCGTGTTGAAGGTGTCACACTCGGTGCTTTCGCATCACTTCCCATTCACTATCCTGACCACTAACATGTCCGTCCTTCACCAGCAAACGAGCGTACATTCCTCGGTTACCTACGCACATCTCTTGCGCTCGCCATACTAGGTGTCATTATCGCTCAGTTGTACCGTCTGCAACACGTCCCTACTCCGGATCCCGTGTTTGGGTATTATGAGATCAGCAAGCCCATCTCCTGTATCTTCCATGTTTCAGCAGCCTGTGTAGTGCTCCTTGGGTCCATTCGCTTCTTCCGCCAACAGCATTTCATGGCGATCGGAAAAGTACAAGCTGGAGGCTGGGAAGTGATGGTAATCGGTGTCTACGTCTTGTTGGTGAGCGAGCAGAGAGAATTGAGCAAAGATGTGATCATTTGAGCTGACTACAGCAATAGCTTCTGGTAGCAATGTTTGCAGTCCATGTCGGCATTACCATATACAAGGACTGACAGCGGCCTTCCGACTTCAATTGTGTTTGTCCAGTATTGCCTGACGTAGGCTTCGAGCCTCTTCGGAGAGTTGTCGAGATCAAGCGCGGCTCGCCTATATTTATCTTTTGATGGACATTACGCGCACGCGAGGACTGCAGGGTCCTATAGCGGCGGCAAGTCCAGACCACGGCTTTGAGCAAGCGAAAGCAACCAATTTGGAAAGTGCATCAACTTATGGACTTGTCCTTGGTGGCTTTCCAACATACGATGATCGACGACGGGACGAAGTATCCAACATAGGCGAAACCAAGCTTAACAAACGCGTGGAGTTCACCGTTGAGACTCGGTTGTCGGCAAAATGTGGATATCCATGGTGGATCACGGAGAGCGAGTATATCGTAGGAGGTAAGACGAACGATGGATCCGAGATTCAGTGACATTAGAGTGAGGCTGATGGTTGTATCGTTCATGGCTGGCGTCCGGGTATAGCGGCGACTCCATAATAGGCCCACGGGCTTGGTACAAGAAAGAACATAAGCAGCTAGATGGACCAATGAAGTGGCACAAATACTGCGATCCCACATGTCGCGTTGTCATCGTACAGCTACTTCACACATATACATCTAGAGCTTCGTCTCGATCAGGCCATCGAGTACATAAGGCGTATCATAATCGCGAAACATTAAGTAATTGTTTCGAAGCTTTGTCTCCAGTCTGCCTCTTCGCAGCCCGGATTCGTCATTACGGCGTTCCTGCTCTTTCCAGAACTGGCCCGGGATGCTACTCCAAAATGTTACCTCCAACGGGACTGGTCTCGAGCTTTATTTTTTTTGCCTTTCGATACAGACAAGGGGCTGGGATTCTGCACCGTGCCCTACATCGACAGCTATGCTGTCGCGGCTACTTCCACACAATTGTTTGGTCGAACCCAAGAGCGGATGAATGCACAACCGCGCTACAATATTTGCCAGCATAGCGAGAAGGATGCAAATTGCGAGTTACGCGAAAGATTGTGATGTTGGCCTTGGCACTTTCGTTTCAGCCCGGCAGTAATTACACAATTTATGTACCCCAATGCTCGGTATCATAAACGAGAAAAAGCATATTAAATGACTCCGCGTAAGACCGGGACAATTTTGCGAACAGCGCTCATGAGCATGTTCGCGTCGATCTATCAGGCGTACCACGCGAGTAACGCTGAAGCCTGAAGTTACCCACTGGCTGGCTGGCTGTTACCTGAGAGAGGCACATCCTTGCTGAGGGCACCCGACTGTGGCCGGTCTTGTATCAATCGACCATTGAGACTCTGGTATTGGCATGCCTGTAATACAATGCTTCAATTACCATGACATGTCACTGCAAACAGGAAATATAAGCCTAGGCACGTAATTGTAACCAAATAAATCTGCAGCTGCAGTAGATTGACATTAGAATGTTCCACGTTTGAGATGCGTTTTCCTTTCTCGCTGTTGCTCGCGTGCGCACTACTCCCTCCCGGCAGCATCAAGGTTATCTGCCGGGCTGTCACCTCCACATCAGCTGCGAACGGGGAGGGGCAGGGCAGTTCCACTAGCAGTGTCCATTTCAAGACTCGTCGAACTCAGGCGGTGGCAGGACCCGAGACAGTTGCCCAGGCATGCGAGACACGCCGTGAAGGAGCTACACCTTCCACGTGTTGAAAAGCATTCTAAATTGCTCGTTCGCGTTTTGCCTTTGTTCGAGATCCTGACGAGTGCCACGGACTTGCAGTAGCGGCAGCGCGGTGGCAACTCTACATGGCTTCTTGGCTGCTGCGGCAGTTTGCGCTTCGACTACTCTTTTGAGGGTAAGCGAAGAGGCAAATTGGAGCTGACGATGCGACTCAGCTGCTTTTGCCTTTTCGTGCTCCCATTGGGGACGCGATTCGACATTGGTGCTTGTTAGCGGACGTGTAGGAATCGCGACCAAGTGCCGTTCAGCATGAACCCTGCAGTCTGGTCGTTGTCGAGTCGCGAGCTCTTCTGCTGAGGCGGATGGCCGGGCACTTGTAGCCGGTGCGCTTGGAGCTCGCGTAGTCGTGGCTTGCGTAGCCGTGGCCTGCTAGCGGCCATCCACCTCTAGCAGACTAGTTGGTGCAGATGGGAAACACAAGGGCTACCTCGGCGGGCCTCTGGTGAGACGGCCGACACGCATATCCTCCGCAGTGCTCGAGCGTTTTCGCCGGACTGTCGGACGATGTGCTGCTGGGTTGCATGTAGCTGGCGTCTGTGTTTGTGTTGCCGGCGTCATCACCACGGCCTTGCGCTGAATGCAAGAGGCGATCATGCTCGTCCACACGATCATTTCCGCCACGTCCGCCTCGTCGTAGCGAACAGCGGCACAGCCAGATACATGCAAGACCCTGCTATAGAGGATTCATCCGATTCGTGCGCCCGATCCCCCAGTCACATCCAGGCCCGCCTGGCGAATCCTGGGATAGAAGCGCACCCGACGCTTTGCATTGGTCCGTTTCTGCACGCAGGGGCACAGAAACGTGCGTCCCGTCAGCATGCAGGAACCGGCCTAGCTCTTCTCAGTGGTGCAACGGCCGTGCCACTTTCGTGTGTGGAGCATGGCACCTCACATCTCGCGCCTACACCGCTGGCCACTGGCGGCGACAAGCCGCCATGTCACGTTATACGGACACTCGCGCGCCTCGAGCAGGGATCGAGCCCCGCACGAGAGCTCGTGCGCGCCAGCGACCTTCTGCGCTGCGCATAGGCGCATGCGCGAAGGTTCCACCCGTAGACGCCTCAGATGGCTAGTCAGTGGCCCTTTGATGGCCGCAGGGGAAAGGCTTGGTAGGCTGGCGTATAGTGATGGGCCAGTGCCTAGGCCAACGGCACAGCGTGCTCGCCTCTGAAGATGGCCATCCTTCGCGCCGCCTCGTAGAGCGTCGCTCGACTGTCAGCTCTCGCACCTTCCCTAAGAGCTATCCTACCCCGGTGCGGCGCTGCAATCCGTCCTCTCAACAGTTGCATATCCTACCTACCCATGCCGTCTTGCCAGCTGGTGCTGACTTCCACTCTCTCGGTCTCTGTCTTTCCTTCGAAGCGTTCTCCTGCATAATCGACTGCCGTGCTCCCACACTTGGAGTCAGCCTCTGTAGCACACTCAACCAAATTGCTACTCCTAATAGGCAAAGTCTAAGCGATCCAAACGATTTGAGAATACCTGGAAACTGGACCATGGATTAATGCCGACTGCTGTGCATACTATCGGGCGTCTCGCTCATCGGAATTGACTTGGAATTTGTCAGTGTGCACTTCTCGGATTGGGAGGAGACTCGATCATTCTATCGCCTTAGATGCGTTGGCCGGAACTCTGAATCTACTGTGGACGCTCTCACCAACTTACGCATCATATTCTTATCACTAAAAACATCTTACTCGCATCATGGCTAATACGACCATATCGCCCTTTCTGGGCAATTGCATTGCACCGTTTCTGGATGAGGCAAAGTTCTCTAAGGAGGGAGGATGTACGTCAACTTACCAACGACCACTTTACGCACGATTGAAACTAATATGCTCCAGTTATCGAAGGACGATTCTGTGCACCTATAGACCTGCTACCCGGAAGCCCAACATGTTGCTTGCCTTGTCCTGCAACATCATGGGCATACTCGGATAGCTTTGAGACCTACAACAGCGTTGCCGAATGGCTCAATGTCGTTGGTCTGATATTACTAACTTTCATGCTGATCAGCTACATCGTGCTGCCGACGCAAAAAACAAGAAGTCATTACCTATCAGTATGCCTTATCATCGCGGTCATGATGATATGTCTCGGATTCACCATTCCTTTGGGCGCAAATCCAGAGCAGTGTTACGATCAAATCACCCCAAACGACATGTACTCATCCATGGGTTGTGCATGGAGCGGTGCTTTCATCGTCGCTGGAGGTCTGAGCGGTGCTATGTGGATCTGCATCCGCGCATTATCGATGAACCTCCAAATCTGCTGGGATATCGTACCTGGACGAAAGTTCTTCTACCTTTCACAAGTGTTTGGATGGGGCATCCCCGCCATTCTGTTCACGGTCACAATGACCATAACTGGCGTCAGCTTCCGCTTTGGCAGTGCATGCCACGTCAACCATGCAGATTCCATGGCAGACTTCTGGGGTCCAATGATGGGCATTGCTGGTATCGCTGGCATTCTCCAGCTGACCACATTCGCGTACTGTCTTCATGTCTACCTCAAGAATCTTTGGGTCGATAGCCCAGCCAACTCTACCAGTGCGTCAGGCTCTGGCCTTCCGAGCTACACTGGAAGTCTGCGAAATCAGACTGCTCGCGCCGTTTACCAACGCTTGAAGAAAGTCCTCTGGCTTCAATGGCGCGGTATTGTCATCGTCAGCATCATTCTTGTCGATGTCGTCTTCTTTGCGATTGTCTTTGTTTACCTTGATGGCCTTCAAACAAAAGGCGTGAACAACGTGGAAAAAGTCATGCCCTGGCTGTTGTGCCTGGTTCAACATCCGACCGACAAGGATAAGTGCCTCGCAGACGCACAGGCCTACCTTGTCAATGAAGCGACCGTCGTGGCCGTACTCATTCTTCTTTCCTTGGCTGGTATCCAGGTCTTCCTGTTCCTCACTCGCCCTTCCATCTTCCCAGCCTGGATCGAGTTCTTCCGCCACCGCTTTACCTCCAGACAAGAATTCGTTTCGCTCGATGCGAGACAAGATGCAATGCGTCCGCTTTCACAGCAAAAATTCCACAGCTACGATCGTGGCCATCTCAACACCACCTTCGAGATGCAGAAGCCTGGTTACAGCGCCACCATCTCGGGTCCCTTAACTGTCGATCCGGATCGAAAGAGCCCAAATATGATGGCATCTCCCGATGCTTTCCTTTCTTCTCCGGGCGAGACCTATCACAGTCCGCTTCACAATCACCACCCAGGCGCATCCTCGTACGATTTCGGAAGTCGCCTCCCACCTGGGTACTCAGAACGCATGTCGCCTGAACCATCGCGAAGCCTCAGCCGTACAGCCTCCACCCGGCGCGCACAGCATGACTCAGACTCGTCGATGAACCCAATGCTGAACCGTCAGAACTCGATGCGTAATATCGACTACTTCACGCCAGCTTCCACCTCGCCTCCACCAGGCACTGAGAGGCGCTACAACCCGCCCAACTCATCATTCAGCGCTCCCAGCGCCCCTAGCCGACAGAACAGCTTTAATCGTAACTTCACCATGGGTGGTCACGACCAGAGAGCACGCGGCGGACTTGGACTTCACCCTCCCGAGGAAGAGGATGCACACTGGAACAGGCGATAGAGTTGGACTCAGCTCGATTAATTCATGAGACGAAGGATTTACGAACCGGCTGGTGGGAGGATAGGAACGGTTCTGGCTTTGGTCGGGGGCACAAAATCGTGTCAACCAAGCTGCAAACATTCAGCACGCTTTGGCCGTGGCTGTTCGTTTGTTCAGCGCAGAGTTATGCCTGGTTGGAACAGCAGAGCTTACGCAATTTTTTCTATTCATGTCACATATGGGATATCCTGGACGGCGTTTTCCAGACGGAAAAGATGGCTCGCGAGAGCTCTACAACATTGTTTCATTTTGTATAGCAGAACAAAATAACCAAAATTTCCGATCACGATGAAGCTTCCTCGTATATTCTCCGTCGGATGGTATTCGAGGCTTATACCTATATTCCCCGATACTGCCATATTGCTGCTAATCGCTAAGCATACAGAGACGTAACACATTCGGCTAGACATACCGCTTTAGCGTTAAACCGAGCGAGCCCGCCGTTGCCGACTCCCAAGACTGTGGAGAAGCTGGAGCAGCGGAGTTTCTTATCAGCGATAGGCCACGATAGGCCGATCCCGAGGTAACGCTTGACGTGCATCGCTGTCTTGAGCCGCGCCCGATTGACAATTGCCCCATTGACGAGCTCCTCCCTCTCTATCACCACCGACAAGCTATACCTCCTAGTACGACTGCGTCTTTCCCTACGCACGTCTCCCATCACACAATGGCCGCCCGCCGAGCATTGTCGACGAGGACACTCCAGAGCCTGTCCCTCCGCCCCTCAGTAGCAAGCACAGCACGCCGCGTTGGAAGGATGCCTCAAGCAGTGGACGCTAGCAAGATTGCTGTTCGCAGGCTACATGCTACTCTGCTCAACTGCAAGCCGCAACCACATCAGCTGCATCCTCGCTCTCTGAATACCCGACCACCCACGATAAGGTCACCCAGCCCATCGACACCGCCAACTTCCTCGACAACAAGCTTGTGGCCTCCAAGGCAACCCAATGGATCGATCTACACGATCCGGCGACGAACAACCTGGTCACAAGAGTACCGCAGAGCACAGATGCCGAGTTGAAGGCGGCCGTGGACAGCGCCGAGGCGGCGTTCCCGGCGTGGAGAGCTACTAGCATCCTCCACCGTCAACAGCTTATGTTCAAGTACACGGGCTTTGATTAGGGAGAACTGGGACCGCCTTGCCGCGAGCATCACCCTCGAGCAGGGAAAGACGTTTGCCGACGCAAAGGGTGATGTCCTTCGTGGTCTCCAGGTTGCCGAGACTGCTTGCGGCATCACTACACAAATTACTGGCGAGGTCTTGGAGGTCGCGAAGGATATGGAGACCAGGTCTTACCGCGAGCCTCTTGGTGTCGTCGCTGCTATCTGCCCTTTCAACTTCCCTGCCATGATTCCGCTTTGGACAATCCCCATCGCTACCATCACCGGCAACACCTGCGTCATTAAGCCTTCTGAGCGCGACCCTGGTGCGACCATGATTCTGGCTGAGCTCGCCGAGAAGGCAGGCTTCCCTCCAGGCGTCATCAACATTATCCACGGCGCCGCCAAGACTGTCGACTTCATCATTGACGAGCCCAGGATCAAGGCCGTCTCCTTCGTTGGCTCCAACAAGGCCGGTGAGTATATCTACAGCCGCTGCTCTGCCAATGGCAAGCGTGTACAGGCAAACTTGGGTGCCAAGAACCACGCCGCAGTCCTGCCCGACTGCAACAAGAACCATGCCCTCAACGCCATTTCTGGTGCTGCGTTCGGTGCTGCTGGTCAGCGCTGCATGGCTCTCAGCACACTTGTCCTCGTCGGCGAGACTAAGGACTGGGCTCCCGAGATCGCCGAGCGTGCAAAGGAGCTTTCCATGAACGGTGGTTTCGAGGAGGGTGCCGATCTGGGTCCTGTGATCTCACCTGAGGCGAAGAAGCGTATCGAGGACCTCATTGCTACTGCTGAAAAGGAGGGTGCTACCATCCTGCTCGACGGCCGTGGCCAGAAGCCCGAGAAGTACCCCAACGGCAATTGGGTGAGTAGAATGAAATTGCATGTCGATGATTCTAAGAATACTAACCACTCGTTCTCAGGTCGGCCCAACCATCATCACAAACGTCACCCCCGAAATGACCTGCTACAAGGAAGAAATCTTCGGCCCTGTGCTCGTCTGCCTCAACGTCCCCTCCCTCGACGACGCCATCTCCCTCATCAATGCAAATGAATACGGCAACGGCACCGCCATCTTCACGCGCTCCGGCGCCACCGCCACCCGTTTCCAGAAAGAGATTGAAGCCGGCCAGGTCGGCATCAACGTCCCCATCCCCGTCCCTCTTCCCATGTTCTCTTTCACCGGAAACAAGAAGTCCATTGCTGGCGGTGGATCCAACACTTTCTACGGCAAGCCCGGCGTGCAGTTCTACACCCAGCAGAAGACTGTGACGAGCTTCTGGAAGGCGGACGATGCTGTTAGCACGAAGGCGAAGGTTAACATGCCTACTAACCAGTAGGGTGTTCGCGAATTTGTATATACGAATGCTTGCCTCAGTTGAAATGTAGTAACGGCAAAAGTAATGGCATATGTTCAAATCATGCGACATGATCTCGTGTGGCGCTGTCTACGATTAGATTCCCGCACCTTGCTGATCGATAAGTTCTAAGCACCATATGTACTTAACGACCCAGACAATGAAGCCTCTCCGCGGGCAGTAGTATATCCATGGATATACACTCGTCGATAGAGACAGATCATCTATGGGGAATCAATACACCACCAGCATCATCTCGATGGTGAACAACCAAGTTCGAGAGCTATAGCTAGTTTGAAGCGCACCAAAGCATACGGCACCATGAAAAGACTCAAGAACTAGAATTGTAATCCAAGATTGTTGAGTCAGAAACTACATCCTCGAGCCCAGAAACCCAGACCGATCAGAAGGCCAACGGTATGAATCCGATCGAAAGTCCCAATGTACTTTCAATCCAAACATCACATCGTCCACCTCCAAAAGGAAGACAATCAAGAAACCTCCTTCAGAACACTCTCCAATCCCTCCGGCACCCTATCTCTGTGATCCTCATACCATTCCTCCGTGATTCCAATCACATCTAGAACCATTGCCGCCGGCCCCAAATCAACCTCCGCCCTCCTATCCCACGGCAACTCATACACCAATTCCACGAACCTCGTCATCGCTCTCCCCAACTTACTCATCGCCGTGTCGGCCGCCGAACCCCGTTTAGGCGGGTTGACCATCAGCGCCAACCACTCGGCGTGGCGATCCGAAGAGATAGTGGCGTCGCGCGGATATTGAAGTGACCGGTCGAGGAGGTGTGGTGCTTGAATCGACTCGGCGGGCCAGAAGAGCGGGCCGTAGCGGGCGAGGAAGACGCAGGCGAGTTCGCGGGCTGAGAGGTGGCGGATGTGGGATTCGGAGCGGAGAGGGAGGGTGCGGCTTGGGGCGATGGAGAAGTGTAAACCGTGGACCATATGAAGCAGGGTTGCGGTGCGAGAGACTCCTGCGCAGATACGGAGGGTGGTTTGCATGTGGGTTGTCAGGCGGGTGAAGGCTGTGGAGAGGAACGGCTGGGGCGGGTTGAGGTTAGTTCGTCGTCTTGACGGTGGTTAAGGAGGCTGTGGGATGTGTGCTTACGTTGTGTCTGGTTGCGGTGTCGAGCTGGGTCTTGAACGCTTCGAGTGGCGTTGGTGGTGGAGGTCGGGGAACGACGCTTCTCTCGTGAGCGGTTGATGGGGCTCTCAGAGGAGTCTCGACGACGGTATCGCTTCCAGAAGAGGAGTCGGCCGAACTGGTGACAGGAGTAGATGGACGCGCACGAGGTGGGCGTCCGTGGTACTTCTTGCTCTTCATGCTCTTGGGCTGCTTGCTTGTATATGCAAACTTGCGCCTTCGAGGCTGTGTGGTCTCGTATGGTACATAGAAGACCCGTTTGATGATAAGATAGAGAACGGCGACAACAGCGATACTCATGTAAACGAGGAGGCGGAAGAGAGTAAACGCCATAGCGGTTGTTGGTCAAGTTCTGATAGTGATTGTGCTGTTGTTTGTAATATAATATCAGAGAAGGTTGATCTGAATATGGGTATGTGCGGTAGAACGAGATGAGAATGTTGATGAAGATCCATCCATAAATTGGAGTAGCATCGTCTGTTTAGTTTGTTGATCGTGCGGCTGTGCCTTCTGAGTTCTCTGGTTGTCATTGCTGTTTGACTCTGGGAAGGGAGGCAGCAGGGTGCCTGGCAAATGGAAGTAGCATTACCTAGTAGGCACTTGCTTATGTGCAAAAGCAAGTCTCTCCTCGAACAGAGCACGAAAGTGGAAGGCAGATATACAAATCGATGCGAAGCATGAGTATGAGAAATCCGTCATGTTCCGAGTCTGATATTCTGCTCTCTGAAATAGTGGTATAAAGTTGCTCTGTACATTAATCACAAAAAAATTGTTGTCTGCCATCTCATGCAGCGCCCAAGTTCTGCAGGGCAATCCTCAACTCCTTTACTGCTGTTGGCACGTCCTCAAAATTGAGCGCAGAAATAGCCCACTTGGCATGCTTCTGCGCTGCCAGAACTGACTCATCATCTGTGTTATAACCTCCAGGTGGCGGACCCGACGGTAGCGGCTCACGCTGAGGGTGGGCAACTCGTGAAGGAGGCGGTGGCACAGGTGTGAATGGCGACTGCAGGGCCGGGGTTTGCACGGATGGGTTGAGCCCTGGCTGTGATGATGCTATGTGCGGTGTTGGCGCTGGTGGACGGTCGAAGGGCGATGGCGATGGCTTCGGCAGATCGGCATCTGGCTGTGAGGTATAGAAACTCGATGGATCTGCTGGAGGGGCAGATGGTAGTTGGGTATCATTGTCAAGGTCCACCGGCGCGCCAATTTCTACAGTCGGTGGCTTATACTCTGATGTTCCAGTAGGCACGGAGGGAAAGTATCCACCACCAATTGAACCTGTCCGTGCAGCTGCTGCATCTGTAGATCCAACTGGAGAGATCTCAGGTTGGTCCGTCTCGGGCTCGTTGATGTTCTTCGCTGGTAAGACCGGTGGTGCCGACAGTCCGCCCTGCACGGTGGATTCCGGCCGCGATGGCTGAACACTATTGGGCACCGTCTCTGCCGTTGGCGACTTGTATACCCCAAGATTTGCTCCTTGGCTCAGCTTGGAGTCCTCTAGCTCTTTCAGCTCAGCTTCAATGCCTTCCTCGTCGGTGGTTGGCTTAGCAGGCTCCTCAACCACAGGATTCGTTGCATTGGGATCCTCTCCAGCTTTCAGAGCTCTGGCTATCCTAAGAGCGTGGAATTTCGCAAACTTGCTTTTGGCGGCGCATTCACCTTCCAGCGGTGCCCAGATCGCCTGCACATCCAGGAAGGTGGCTGCTGCCTGGAAGGTATCCGCAGTAGACCTCGTGACGTTGTTGTTCCGTTGGGCGGAATCTGCTCTGTCAAAGGTCTCCAGCGCAAATTGCTCCATGTAAGCCTTCGCGGCGACGTCGTCGACTACGGCATCGTTGGAGGCGTTGGCGGTCTTGAAGGCCTCGAGCTTGTCCATAAGCTCAATGGCGTATGTTTGAACCTCATCATCGGTAGTGTGAAGCTGCTTGTTCAGGATTATTTGAAGAATGAAGTAGTCCAGCCAGTAGGAGACGACGGGTCGATGTTTCTCGAGCTGTGCTGCCCTGGTCGCAAAGCGCTGGACGTCGGCTGTTTTGAGCTTGGCTGGAATGGTGGCTGCCATGGTGGGCGAGTGTTCAACTTGGTACCAGCTCCAGGTGATTTCCAGCAATGCCTAGATCAGTGATCCAGCAGTAGGCCAGGACTGAGGTGTGCACGGTAGATGCTCGAGTGGAGTGTCTTCGTGTGTTGTGAAAGCCAAACACGCAGCCCAGACCCCGCATGACGAGCGCAGGGCACGAGGCAGGCGAGCAGGGCAGGGCAAGCTGTGAGCTGTGAGAGTTCGCGAAAGCTGCTGCCATGCGCTTCCGTGTTACCAAAGAAGTAAAGGCCACGTTGATATAACCCGCCACATGCTATAACACCGCCCTCAATGCTGAGCGTAACCCCACAGCTAAGTGCCGTCTTCTCTAAACCTGTCCATCCAATCGAGCACTCCACAATGCATCCCAAACCAGTCCTAGCCGCCGCAGCCTCCCTCCTCCTTGCTCCATCCGCTCTTGCAGCTGGTCTGTACACCAAGGGCTCGCCTGTCCTGCAGCTCGGCAGCAAAGATTTCGACGCAAACATCAACAAGAGCAACCACACTAGCATTGTCGAGTTCTATGCACCATGGTGTGGCCACTGCCAAAACCTCAAGCCGGCCTTTGAAAAAGCCGCCAAATCACTCTCTGGTCTCGCCAAGGTCGCGGCAGTCAACTGCGATGAGGAAGCCAACAAGCCACTGTGTGGCTCTATGGGCGTTCAAGGCTTCCCGACTCTGAAAATTGTGAAGCCTGGCAAGAAGGCTGGCAAGCCCATTGTGGAAGATTACCAGGGTGCAAGAAGCGCAAAGGCCATTGTCGATGCTGTGGTGGACAAGATCCCAAACCATGTGACACGTCTGAAGGAAGGAGAGCTTGAGGCCTGGACCGGTAAGAGTGGACCCAGAGCCATCTTGTTCTCGGACAAGGGACTCGTCAGCGCTCTTTTGAAGGCTTTGGCTATCGATTTCTTGGGCGGCGTGGAAGTGGCCCAGATTAGGAACAAGGACACTCAGGCCGTTCAGAAGTTCGATGTCAAGAAGTTCCCTACGCTCGTTCTCCTTCCAGGTGACGGTAAAGACCCTATCAAGTACGATGGCGAGATGAAAAAAGAGCCCATGGTTGCCTTCCTCTCTCAAGTTGCGGCACCCAACCCTGACCCACCAGCAAAGAAGGCGAAGCCATCTAAAGCCGACAAGAAGGAGAAGAGCAAGAGCAGCAAAGCTTCTTCCTCTTTTTCTAAGGCCTCCGCTTCCCACGCAAGCTCCGAAGGTTCTGCTTCACCAGCCTCCCAGACTGCCGAGACTCTCGACGAGGCATCCAACCCCACTGCCTCGCCAGATCCCAAGGTCGAACCTGAACACACTCCTGCTCCTATCGCTGTGGCACCTCCAATCGCTACTCTCCTCGATGGCCTCTCATTGCAGCAAAAATGTCTCAATGACAAAGCCTCGACATGTATTCTAGCACTACTCCCTTCTAATGACGAGCCCACCCCGGACTCTATCCAGGCCATCGTCGCCCTCAGTGAGATCCACCACAAACACGAAAATGCCAAGCGCAACCTCTTCCCCTTCTACCAGCTCCCCGCCTCCAACAGCCAGGCCACCGCTTTGCGCAAGCTCCTGTCCCTCTCAGACGGGATTGAGCTCATCGCAGTCAATGGCAAGCGCGGCTGGTACCGTCACCTCGAGGCAACCCCTGCCAGCCTTACCACGACCGCCATCGAGTCTTGGATCGATGCGATCCGCATGGACGACTTGGCAAAATCAAAGCTTCCTGAGAATATCATCGTCCCTCGCGATGCTCTCCCTGCCGAGCCTGTGAAGGTTCAGCCTGCTACCGAGGACCCTACCAGCATGTACGAGCAGCTGAAAAACCAAATGCCTGAGGGCATGGACTTTGAGTTCGAGGAGATTGATGATGATGAGTACGAGAGGATGATGAGGAGGGTAAGGCTAGCGGAGAGAAGAAGGCTGATGCTGAGCCGGAGCACGATGAGCTTTGAGAGGCGATCGATGCTTTGGACCGACTATTGAAAAAGCTGTAGCGTTATGTACGATTGATCCTAAATCGAGGAATGGCATCCTTCTTCCAGCGTTTGTGCCACGGAGATCATGCTTTAGACCACTTCTCCCGCGAAATCAGTGATCAGGTAGGGTCAACCAGTTGGAAGTGAGGTCGTGTTAACGCTTCACTTACAAGCTTACAAGGCTGTCATGTGGACCGTGAAAATCGCGTCACACCTGTCACGCACGAGTCCTACTGCGATGCAATCCAGTGACTGAGACTGGTGTCGCAACCCGAGTCACATGCAATGACCAGTCAGCTGCGAGCACGTTGATAGATGGAATAGATGAAGGTCCCCCGATTTCAATTCTGATCAGTACAGCCAGCTCCACCACTTGCGACAACGATGTTTTCTCGAACGCCTCTGAAGAAACTCAAACTCTTGCTACGTGCGCCTTCATCATTGGACGACAGGAGGCCATCGACAACGACCCAGTCAGACCGGTCAGCAAGGCCTCGCGACACCTGGAACATCACTATGGCTGACGATACTCCTGACAAAGCGCATGTTCAACATGTGCATCAGGAAGATTCGAGCAAGCCACACGCCGACTACATCACTTCGTCAATAGCAGCTACAGGCGACAACAGCAAAGTCTTCAATTTCTTCGGTCTGCCGCGAGAGCTGCGTGATAAAATTTACGAGCAGCCGACACTTGTTGAGCACGAGAAATTGACCCCATTCGCCAACCAAGACACTTGTTTCTTGTTGAAAGCAAAGAAGTTACGCACGTCGCTACTTTTGATCAACCGCCAATTCAAACAAGAGTATGGTGAAAGATGTAGTGGGCAGCAAGTGCTCTGTTTGAAAAATTGTACAGACGCTACGGAATGTTGATGTGGTCCCTGAGCTTCAGAAAGCGCATCACTGGAACATAGAATACTCGGTATTCTGGGGCGACCCGGTAGTACATTTGTGGATCACCAAATTTCATGGCTGGAAGAGTTTCTGTCAAAATGGACTCCATTATTCCCGACCTTACACTCGATAAGCATACAGCTATATCTGCCGATGACTCTTTGCATCCTGGAAGTCGTTTACAATATCGAGCGCCTAATGTCCGGACTCTTGGCTGTCGATAGAGTCAAGTTGCTTGAGGTATACGGAAGGAAAGGCATCGGCCTCCACCGAAATGCAAGAAAGCCCAGAACACTACTTGCACGCTGGGAACGCGACACAAACGCGCCCTCGGGATTCTTGGATGGGCCAATTGCAATGGAGGGGACGGATAGTGAATGGGAAGATTCAGGAGTCTGAAGACATAGAGAATTGAGATGAGGTTATCGACGATGAGAGGGTTGTAGCTGAGAGGGTTGTAGCTGACGACAATGAAGACAACCGCTCAGAGGGTAGCGAAATTGACGGCGAGAATTGAGACCGACCATCATAATTGTACGTCCTTTGACAAGGCTGGTCATGGGTGCTCGGCAATCGACAAGAATGAATTTGGCGAATACAAGGCCGAAGAACATGCTAATGGAAATGCGGGCGAGAACGAAGGCGGTGAAGAAGACGATGGCTATAACAATGCCGACTAGGCTGACAGTGAAATATCAGAGCACGCTATAAACTACTTCGATAGGTTCAGTGTGCAAAGTCAATCGGCCTTGATGCATGATGCTTGTTGCCCGTCCATTAGGGTTGATCCACTCAACCTTGCACATACTAGACCAGCTCGCCAGCTAAGATCGCTGTGAACCACACTGTGTCTGCTCAGTTGATCTAATGTCGTCGCAGTATTGAATCACCCACCAGTGGTTTTGATTGAGTCCAGAGCGGGCTATTGCCAAAGAAATGTCGAACTCACAGCTTCTGGTGAGCCGACTAATCCGTCTTCGTCAAATCACTCCCAGACGCTCGGATCTCATTCTTCGATATAGCTGCAGTTCGCTGGTGCTACAATGATGCTGGATGAATTGCCTGATCGATCGAAAGTATCAGTGTTGGCAAGCAGGCGTAGTTCATGTGTTTCCAGAAACCTTGACCTTGGCTTCCCTATCTACTTGGCCATCTTCTTTCCTTCTACGAAAACAAAGTTTCCATCATTTCTACTATCTTTTCGGCCTGTATAACAATGTATATCGGCCATACGGTGCATATCTGAGGGTTGCATGTATGGGGACATCGTTCTGAGACAAATTGTCTGATCATATTCAGTTTATATCAACTCACATCATCCAATCAGGTTCCTTAGCTCAGTTGGTTAGAGCGTGGTGCTAATAACGCCAAGGTCGAGGGTTCGACCCCCTTAGGGACCATCCTTTTGCATCCTGTGTCGATATCTATCGTTTTGAGGTCGTGGGAGGCATTTTGGTGACGAAACCGCTTCCACATAACTATGTTTGAAGTCATTCTGGCGAGTCAAGCCGACCGTAGCTGATAGGAATAGGTATCATATGCTAAAGACAATTGTCTTAGGGCCTATCGAACTATTCTCTGCTTCCTATCGATGATCGAGTGAGTTTTTGGAAGTGAGAGGAATTCACAGACATGCGGGAAGCTTCCTGCCACATCACGCTTCTCTATGCCTTTTCAATGTTGGGGCTACATTTTTAGAATCATTGTGGACACTGGAAACTGTTTTTCGACCAGATCATTGTTCTGTTGCCGAACGCGATCATTCGGAAAGACCTTGTCGAAACGGGACGACTTCACAGACGCTTCAAGCTTTCTTGCCTCACCAGACCATTCTGCACATTCCACAGTCCAGTCAAATGACCCATCTCGTTAAGCAGAATGATATGTAGTGAAGTATATAAGCCGGCCTCCTTGTCAGGAGACTTCCTCCTAATTCTCAGCGGATGCATCTCCTAAAGCATCACCAGACACGATAGAGTTGCCGAAACACACGCCATACGCTGTGCATACGCCGCTCACTGCTCGCTCCTCTTCTTATAGCTTGAACTAAGTCAAACAAAATTAGTTGAGATGGTATTTCATACGAGGTATCCGAAGTTATCCCGAGCCCTTGTGCAATACAAAAGAGTCAGAATAAGCCACCTGACAGTTTTATATAACAAAGTCGGCAACATTTGGTGTCTTTTCTAATCCCCATCGTCCGGTCAAACGTCAAGTAGATCAGCAGAGTGTGTTAGCGCTCGAGGGGATGAAGTCGAAAAGCATGAGCCTGTGATGTGCGGTACCAGCTTTGGGCTCCGGGCGTTCTCCATAAGTTTACGTATAGCCTCTGTGTAGGCGGCGGAGTATCAATAGGTATACCACTAAAGGTAGGAGCATGTCGTTGATATATACACAAAAAGAAGCTCTTAGCATCAACTCGATAGTATCGAATCGAAATTCAATAATTATAGCAGCTGGTATGAACACTGGCATACTTGGCAGAATTATGAGCGGGGACTATATCTCCTGTAAAGACAATGTACAATGCATGCAACTCTATAAATCTCCGCGAAATATCTGGAAATATCGAAATTCGCTTCATCAAATTTGGGGAGATATTTCGTAAGGTACGCTCTATATCGTCTAGTACTCTCACTGCGATAATATAAAAGCCTATGTAAATGCACGTGAAGTGGACCGTTATAAGTCTACGTATGATTTTTTCAATGATTGCTGTACAAGCCCTTACTTTTATGTCCGTCGATACAAGTAGATGCAAGACCAGAATCCTAACGTAGACTTCATCAGTATCTCATTGGTATATAAACCAATTCAGGGTCGATGGTCGCTAGTGTAAGCATCTTGCGATATGTAGACAGCTGCAGATTTATGCGCAAGAGCTGTATTTGGCAGTGTGAGATTGCTAGTACAAACAGACATCTAATTTGTTTCCTGGCCGATTGCCATCAAGATACTGGTACAGTGATTCGAAGCAATCTTCCGTCCCTAGATGCATGCTCACGTGACTCAAATGACTCGCGTGTCCATGTGAACGACGTTTGTGCCACTCTCTCTAGCGCGGGGCCGTTTGGAGAATGAGTCGACTTCGAAATTCCGCTGGCAGGCGCGAGCAGACGACCACCAAAATCGGCTTCAACACCAACGCCCACGACTTTTCCATACCACAGCCAACCGGCGCACTTCACAACAACATAAATAACATCATACCGCCATCATGTCGCTCACAAATTGCCGCTTCTACGAAGATCGCTTCCCGGAGATTGACTCTTTTGTCATGGTCAATGTCAAACAAATCGCTGAAATGGGCGCATATGTCAAGCTCCTCGAATACGACAACATCGACGGCATGATTCTGCTTTCCGAACTTTCCCGCAGACGTATCCGTTCTATCCAAAAACTCATCCGTGTGGGCCGCAACGAGGTTGTGGTGGTGCTCCGTGTCGACAAGGAGAAGGGCTACATTGATTTGAGCAAGCGCCGTGTCAGCCCAGAGGACATCGTTAAGTGCGAGGAGAGGTACAACAAGAGCAAGATGGTCCACAGCATCATGAGGCACGTCGCAGAGAAGACCAACACCCCGATTGAGGAGCTGTACCAGGATATCGGCTGGCCGCTTAACAAGAAGTACGGCCACGCTGTTGACGCTTTCAAGCTCAGCATTACCAACCAGGACGTCTGGACCGAGGTCACCTTCAAGTCCGACGCCATCAAGGAGGAACTCCAGAGCTACATCTCCAAGCGCCTCACACCCCAGCCCACCAAGGTGCGCGCCGACGTCGAGGTTACTTGCTTCGGCTACGAGGGAATCGACGCCGTCAAGACCGCTCTCCGCGTCGCAGAGTCCAAGAACACCGCCGACACCCAGGTCAAGGTCAGGCTCGTTTCTCCTCCTCTGTACGTCTTGACCAGCCAAACTCTGGACAAGAACATCGGTATCGAGGTTCTGGAGCAGGCCATCAAGGACATCGACACCTCGATTCGCGCTGCCGGCGGTATGTGCACAGTCAAGATGGCTCCCAAGGCCGTCACTGAGAACGACGATGCGGAACTCCAGGCTCTTATGGACAAAAAGGAGAGGGAGAACCAGGAAGTCAGCGGCGACGAGGACGACAGCGAGAGCGACGAGGGCGTCGTTGCTGCGCAGTAAAAATGCTTTCATTCCTACGAGCGATAATGTGATGTTAGACGAACGGCATGGCGTCTGGCGTTGCGAGATGAGATCAAGAAAGAAAAAGAAAGCGTGCTATTATGTACGAGCAAAGCTCCCCCTTCATTAGTTTCTTCTTGGAGTTTTGAAAAAAGCGGGCTGTTGGCTTTCTTGCAAATAGACAGTCTTCGGGGTATCACGAACAACCAAGAAATTCTATAAAGACAAAAACAAAACAATCCAAGCTCCAAACTATCACTTTTTCCTCGGCCTCCCTCGCGGATTGCCACTGCCGCCACCCCTGGCAGGTCTGCCTCTCCCTCTCCCGCTTCTGTTCGATCGCGGTGCAGGTGTAGTCTCTTCACTACCTTCCTCTTCTTCTTCGCTGCTATCTTCTTCATCTTCCTCTTCATCCTCCTCGTCTTCCTCATTCTCATTCTCTTCACTTTCCTCCTCCTCATCACTTGGCTTCAATTACCTGTCTCGTAGACCGCCTCCGCTCAGAAGCCGGAGCTTGCGCGCCAGCCTTCGCAGCCGTGCTGCCTTTAGGCCTGCCTCTAGGCCTCTTCTCCTCTTCTGGTTCGGGCGATACCGGCTGCTCGTTCGCCATATCTTCGCGCAAGCTCTTCACAAAGCCCACCGGCGCCTCGCGATCCATGTTTACCTCAGGCAGCACGAGCGGACTCTCGCTCCCGTCGCGTCTGGCTTTCTCGCTCGGGAAGCGTCGCTTCCACGCCAAGTCTTCGATGTACTCATCTTCAGGCAGCGAGAAGGGCTGCTTGTGGATTTTGTTGTCGGCAAGACTGTACACGTCGTCTTCGTCTTCTTCTTCATCAGAGTCGGAGTTGGACTCAGCGTCGGAGAGATCGGACAGCTGGCGCGCGTCTTCGCGCTCGTCGAGCGATTCGAGGTCGTAGAGAGTCCTGAGTTTGAGCCAGATTCCCTTGCTACTGGTGTGTTCGGCTTTGGGGTTGATGTAGCGGTTGTCGATTAAGTATTGGCGGATTTGCATCATGCGGAAGTGCTTGTGGATGCCTTGATCGCGATTGTATTGTCAGGTTTTGGGATCTGCTTTGGCAAGTGTGCTACAGCTTTCATACCTGTTGGCTTCCATTTTATGATGGCTTTGAAGAGACCAATGGCTTCCTCGTCGGTCCATGGGTCGTTGAGAATGTCTTCCTCGTTCTTGCTAGGCGATTGTGCTGCGGGCGTGGGCGTCTTGTGTTGGTCTGTGGCAGCTGGCGAGGTCGCCTGCGACACGCGCGCACGTTTCTTGGGAGGCATTTGTGTGGATGAGACGGGACTACCTTACAATATCACTGAAGGTGTCAAGTCACAGATGGAGACTGTTTAACATGTGACTGCGCTCCACGTGCTTTCGCGCACGCTGATCGAAGCGGACTTCAAGGTTCGGGCCTTGAACGCGCCATGACCGCATTGGCGATGGAGCTTGCGGTGTTCGATTGTTGCTCTTGCTGTGTAATGGAAAGCTTTCGCGATGTGTTGCTTAGACGAGTCAGTCAAGCCATGATTGCTGACCTACTTAGCAGTCTGTTTAGACCATCACTTGCATGTGAATTCCACGTGATAGACTGTCGATATGAATCGATCTTGTCTTGCGGAAGCTCTGTGCACAAGCGCCCCGCTTCCAACCTCGCGATTGCAAGAAACTGGGACCGCCCAGCAGGCGCGAGCAATCGGTAGAGAGGTGGCTGTCTCTAGTCTTCCCACTCCTTCGCGCGCCCATACTCGTCCTAATACTCGCGGCAGTCTGTGTGAGCGGTTGCTGAGTGCTATCACCATCAAAACCTAAGGCTACTTACTCTGCCAGGATAGTCGACTGGATTGACAGGATGGTCCATTGGGGAAAGTGGGTCGTGCCAATGCCATGAGCTTGTACCTCCTACCTCCGTATAATCAATTGCTGACCACAATCAACAGGGTATTCGGCTGGGACTCGCGCGACCGCAGGCGTATTCACGACGAGATCCAATCGTTGTTGCCCTCTCACCGCGATGAGGGTCTTGAGTCCGCCATTCCAGCTAAGGATGTCACACTCATCGCCTTGCGCCTGAAGCACCAATTGGAGGTTATCATCCCCTGCGAGCTCCCCGAGGAGCGCGTCACTTCGGCACACAGCAATATCATCACCGATGCCGTTATTGCCACTGCGAAGTCTGCCGGCAAGCTTGACGGCAAGGACTACTCGTCATGCGTTGTCTACTGTCTTCTAATTGTCAAGAACTGGTTTAAGCGCCAGGGCATGCTCGAGCTCTGGGACCTGGAACTTCATGAGCTCCGTGCTGAAGCCTGTGAGGTGATGGCTAAGAAGATCATCGAGGCGGAAGAGGATCTGCCTTATCTCATGCAGGATGTTCTACTCAAGCGCTACAGCATTCTGGTCGACGGCGAAGACACTAAGCCTGTCAATGCCGTCGAGAAGGCTGTGGATCTTCACGCTGTGAGGGTTATAGGAAGCTCTGGCTATCAGAAGTGCGTCTCTTACCTCTGGCGCGGCTGGCTTGTGCAGGACGATGAAGACCCGAGTCGCTTCGTGGACTACAAGAAGAAAGCAAACACCGACTACTGGAGCCACTTTGACCCGGATCGCATGCGCGTACCACTGTATCAAAACGCTGTGCAGATTGCCTTCAGTCTTATCTTCTTGGGTCTCTACACTGGCGCCATCAACACAATCAACCCGGAGGGTGACCTTGACATTGTTGAGATCTTCTTGTACATCTTCACGCTCGGCTTCGTGTGTGATGAAGCTTCCAAGCTCTGGAAAGTGGGTAGGTACTACATAGGATTCTGGAACGTGTTCAACAGCACGCTCTACGCTCTACTCACCGTCAGCTTCGTCATGCGCATGATAGCTTTGGCATACCCAGTGGACACTGAAGTCAGGCTACACTACAACGAGCTCAGCTATGACTTCCTGGCTTTCAGTGCGCCGATGTTCTACCTGAGACTTCTGCTCTACCTTGATACCTTCCGCTTCTTTGGCGCCATGCTTGTTGTGCTCAAGGTATGCGAATCATGGCAGTATCAAATTCAACCGCTCTGCTAACAGCCTTTCAGGTCATGATGAAAGAATCTCTAATCTTCTTTGCCCTCCTCATTGTCGTCTGTCTTGGTTTCCTGCAGGCATTCATCGGTATGGACTCAGCAGACGATAACGCCGTGACTGCAGTTGGATTCATCACGACACAGATGGTAGGCGTATGCTTCAATTCGCCCAGATTACCACTAACACAGTGCTCAGCTGAACGCCATCATGGGCTCTCCCGAGTTCGACCAGTGGGACCGCTTTGCGCCTCCATTCGGCCTCATTCTCTACTACATCTACAATTTCATCATCATCGTCATCTTGCTCAACGTCCTCATCGCCCTCTACAACTCTGCCTACGAAGACGTCACCGACAACGCCATCGATGAGTACCTGGCCCTCTTTGCCCAGAAAACACTCCAATTCGTGCGCGCGCCAGATGAGAATGTGTTTATCGCACCATTCAACCTGGTCGAGCTGTTCGGCCTCGTCCTCCCCTTCGAATGGTGGATGAGCGACAGGCAGTACGCTCGTCTGAACGACTATGTGATGGGCGTGCTCTACTCGCCCTTGCTCCTCATCACCGCCTTCCTTGAGACCAGGACCGCAAGGAGCGTGCGCTTCAACAGGAAGCGTAACGAAGCCGACGATGACACGATCGAGGAGTGGGAGCAGATGGCTGATGAGTTTGACATTGAAGGCAGTGGATGGGGCAAGAAGGTCGAGGAGTGTGCGCCTAATGTCGTGACTGACGCTGCTTTGGTGGAGCTCAAGGAGTTGAAGGAGGATATGAAGGAGCTCAAGGCTTTGCTGAAGGCTTTGCAGGGGCGAATGGTGCGAATGGATCTCAGGAGTAGTTTGTTCGTACCTGCTGGCGAGGATGTTGATGGTCTTGAGAGCACGGCCTTTGTGCGGCTCAGAGGGTTGGTGTGATATGCGGTGGCGTTGCTTTGCTGGGCAAGTAATGCGAGATTGGAGGTGTGGTGTATTTTGTTGATGACGATGTGTAGCTATTGTACCTATGTCTGAGCTTAATACATGAGATTATCGATATGATTGTGCCTAAGATATATATATATATATCTCCCACGTTCGCCATCTCTCTTCGCTCGTAGCCAGCCTGCTGCCAGTCATGTGCTTCTCAAGATCGCCAATCTACGCATCAGCTTTGCGTCGACGCATGATTTCGGCAAGTGGCAAGTTATCTTCGTCGTAAAATTCGGCATCCTCATCCAGACCGAAATCCGCGAGACGTTCGCCTTCCTTGTTTCGCCACGCTTCTTCTCCTTCATCAGCAGTCGCTTGTTGGTTCAGGGTCTCTGGCGACTGAATCTCTTCGTCCGCCTCGCTGTCTGTAGCGATCGCATCCTCATCGTTATCATAATAATCGTCGCCGGCTCGCTCGGGCTGTGCAAGGTGCGCGTATCGCTCGTGGAAAGGCCTTCTGCGCACAACGTGCTCGCCGTTGTGGCGTTGCAGATCTGCTTCCTGACGCTTGCGGAAATCGTCTATATCCATCGATTGCGTGAAGCCGTCTCCTTGGAGCGGCGCGCGTGGAGCTCTGTAGATCCTGTCTGGGTCTGGCGGAGGCCAGGGTTTGCTGGGATCTGGGCAAATGCTTAGCATGGGCTTTCCGAAATAGAATGAACGCAAAAGGTCATGTTGGCCTACCATCGATCTCGTTGTGCTCGTATACTAGACCACTGCTTACAGATGGGCTAGCAGCGAAAGGCCAACCCCATGCAAGCAGGTTCCAGGTGCCCATGGCTTGGCAAAAGTTCGACCAGATGCCGATGTCCCACGGGAACTCCTGATGATCGAGACGTATCTTGGTGCCATCTGGTCCGTCAAGTTGGCCGCCGAGGACACGTGCACGACGAAGTAATGCATGGTGGCGCTCGACTTCCCAGCCCTCAATCGTGGTGATGTTGAGTGCGAGTCCCAGACCGAGCGTCCTAGAAGTAGAATCAAGGCGAACAGGACGAATGAGTTCGTCACGACCAGGACGAAGAGATGGGAGAGTTGTAGGGCACTTGGGCCAAGATACTAAATGCGTGATGAGTGTTGGACACGTGGTCACGATGAAGACGTACTTACACTGGGAAGGTCTCGATTTTTCCATAGCAGAGCACACCGTATAAACAGGAAGTATTCGAGGTACATCATAGCAGCTACGGCGTATGAAAGGAAGCGCAGGAAGTGTGGAAGGGTGACGTGGGATATGCAATTGGCTACAAGGTGTTACCTACCGTAATTTTGATAACTATGCATGATGAAGAAAAAGACCTACCTGTCCACACGCAGTGGTGATCCATCTTCATGATGCATCTGAAATATGATCAGTGGCTGAGTTGAGAGAATCGTCCCATTCTTGATCGAAGCCTACCGCTTGCAGATCTTGCAATGATGTGCACGTGGCGGTTTTGGCATTTCACATTTCCTGCAATACCGCTGGCGCGAAGATGCCTCTGCGGCGACTCGTGCGCCTTCATGTTTCGTCTGGATGTGTTCATGCCAGTCACCCGGTATGCGACCGGGATCGGTGTAGCATGTGCGAGTGTAGCACACTAACAGCGCCAGCACCAAGACATTGAAGATGTAGGCCTCTCCTTTCCGCAGCGGGCCGGGCTGAATGTGGTAGAACAGATACTGCGAGGTGTAGGCTAAGAAGGAAACAAGTGAGACAACACCAGGGTAGGCAAGGGCTTCCACGTGGAAAGCCACCATGTCGGCGATGTTGAGGTTAGGCAGTGGTCTAGACTTTCATGGAAGCAGGAATTAATAGGTACGATGGCCGATGCAAGCGGAGTGCTCGGAAGGAAGGCGCCTAGCGGCGACGGCGATCGACGCCGAGCACGACTCGCGTGGGCGCCTCGACGTAGAGATATATTAGTTGGGAGTACAGATCGGCCTCGGCACTGCTGTCGAGTTGGGGAATGTAGGGTTTTACCACGCACGCGGTACGCAGCTGTCAATGTCGCCGTCTGTTTGTGTAGTACCCGTGCCCATGCCAATCAAAGGCGCAGTACATGCAGTGCTGACCAGCACAGAGAACAGCAGTGAGCGTTGATCTCCGTCCCTGCGTTCTGTGCAGCGACGTCACTCCCATCCACGTCCAGCAGCCACACGGCAATTAGCAGAAGCTTAAGGCCAGACGCGGCCGAGTTTGACGTATATCGCTGTGGCCCGTCGCCAAACACGGCCACGCTTCCGTAGTGCAGCGCCCGACTGCAGACATCTTTCCCGGTGACAACTGCGTCTGGCGTTTGTCGTCGGCGCTGCGAGACCATTCACACCGCATTGCTTGTTACACACATATACACTGTCGCACGTGCTCGTACGCCATTGCTCGGCACAGATCCGGTCACCAGGAACGCATGTGAGCCAGTGGATCCGCATGACAACTGCCCAGCGATAGACCAGGCCGACTTGTGCCAACCCAGTGGCCACCAGTGCCCGGAGCGACATCAGCACACCTTATGTCTAAACCACACGTCTCTTTCGAGACGCAAGGGTCAGATATGAGTCTCACCTCACCGACACCGATGCCCGAGCGGCCGCCGAGGGTATCGACTACTTCACCAGCGACGGCAGTGTAGACGGGGACGAGTTGGCAGCACATGTCGGACGACGCAGGAGGCAGGCGTCGCTCTCTATCAGAATGCCGCCTCCGCAGTCGCAGGCTGGCCTGGCGTTCACCGCACTGCAATATTTGCCAATGCCAGTACTTGTGCTGTCGGCCTCAAAACATATTGTCCTTGCGAATGAGGCCATAGGCAGGCTTCTGGGCATCGATTTGGACGAAGCAGAGGAGAGCGAAGATAATGAAGACCAAAACGGAGGCGGTACACAAGACGAGGCGCAGGACGTTGAGAGCTCCTCAGACTTACTACAGGGAATGACGCTCGGAGAACTCGGTATTGATCTTCTGCAAGGAGGCAATGCTGTCTGCGTGACATGGGAAGACATCCTGCAAAATGTAGTTGACGATGCATCAAAGGCACAGAAGGCGTACAAGAAACATTGTGAAGACATGGCGCAGGATAAGGAGGATGAAGCGTCCGGCAACACACGAACCAGGTCTCACTCTGTGGCTTCTTCGAAACAGAGCGTCAGGAAGACTACTGAAGTTCACGACGCTGCTGTGGACATTGTTTTCTCGACCGTGCGAGATCCACATACTGGCCTACCAAACCGCACCAGACTCCATCACAGAGCAAGTGGCTCACGCAAGCGCGCACATGCAGGCCAAGATGATCATTTCCGTTTGGGCAACGGAAACGGACCAGTACTTTACTCTCACATTTACGGCTGCGGCAGATCTCGCCTCCGGGGAGCAAGTACTCTCTCAGGCTCCGCTAGCCACTCAGGAAGCACGACAGAGCTCTCCAAACCGACCAGCAGGGTTGTATCACGCCCTGCGAATCCATCTTTGAACTCGGGTTTCCCGTCTGCCGTCAGTTCCAACTCGAGCTCGAGCGCATCGGATCCCCGTCGAAAATCACGACACAACGGGTCACCATCGGGTACACCAAATGTGCCTTCGCCCATGGCCTTTCCGCCTCGGGGTCCGCCCGACAAAGCTGCACAAGCCGCCGCGCCTACCATATTTACAAAGAGCAATCGTCTCAAAGATGCCATTCTCAACAGCATGAGTTTCCCAGCCTATGCTATGTGGCGAGATCAGACGTTCGGAGTACCTAACAAAGCCGCGATTCAATTGCTTTATCCCTATGCCGACACTCTTCCCGATACGAACGAGTCAGCCCTCGAATTCCTCTCTCGCTATGTGCTCTACCGCGAGAACTTTGAGGAATTGATTCCACTCGACGACATTCCAATCCTGCGTTTAATGCGCCAGCAAGAACGGTTCGAAGGCTACAGAGTCGGCATGTACTCAGCGAAGGACGGATCACGCCAACTGTTTGACGTTCAGGGCGAGCCTATGCTTGATGACAAGGGAGTATTCATTGGAGGCTTAGTTGTGTTCAACGATGTTACGGGCTTCCAAAACATTAATGAGCAGAAGGTACGCAACGAGAGGCAATTCGAAGACATCACGAACATGATACCCCAGATGATTTGGCGGACCACACCAGAAGGTGACCACGACTATTATTCTAAGCGCTGGTATGATTACACTGGCCTGACTGTGGAGCAAAGCGAAAGTGAAGGATGGTTAAATGGGTTCCATCCAGACGATCTGGAAATCGCAGGACCAAAGTGGGCCCACAGTCTTGCTACTGGAGAAGAATATCTCACAGAATACCGATGCAAAAGTGCGGCTGGAGATTGGCGCTGGATGCTTGGTCGCGCTGTACCAATGCGTGACGAACGTGGCGCAATTCTCAAATGGTTCGGCACATGCACCGATATCCATGATCTGGTTCTCGCACGTGAAGAAGCCAAGCAGACTCGTGCGCAGCTGGAACGGGTCATTGAGCATGCTCGCATCACGCTGTGGGCTGTAGACCTGAATAGCAACCTGACTTTGTTCGAGGGCAGAGCGATGTACGAGCCGGACAACAAGGATCTACCCAAAGCCAAGCAGAAACTCCTTGGCGTGAATCTGTGGGACATCTTCAAGTTGCAAGGGCGAGAGAACGAAATGACCACCTACAAGAATCCCGTGCAAGCAATCCTATCTGGCGCCACCGCAGACGAGACAGTCGAGCAGGAAATCACATCAACCGGTCGATTTTTCAGAACGCGTTTGGTTCCTATGCTTCGTCGCGATCGTGCTGGTGGAATCGAAGGAAATGCCTTCATAGATGGTGTCGTCGGAGTCAGCATGGACGTCACAGAGATCAAAAAGGCCGAGCGGGACCTGCAAAAGCGCAATCAAGACAACGCCAACCTAATGGCACAAAGCGTCGCTGCCAAAGAAGCGAGCAAGATGAAGAGTCAATTCCTTGCGAACATGAGCCACGAGATCCGAACGCCAATTGCTGGTGTCATAGGCATGTCGGAATTGTTGCTGGACAACGATATTGGAGAGCTCACCAAGGATCAGCGCGAGTGCGCGGAGAACATACAAAGAAGTGCAAATGGTCTGTTGACCGTCATCAACGACATCCTTGACTTTTCGAAGGTGGAAAGCGGTCGTCTGGATATCGAGGAAGTTCAATTCGATCTCTCCGTCGTTATCAGAGATGTCAACAGTATGCTTTCGTTCGCTGCGGAGCGCAAGGGCCTCCAATACATCGATGACATTCCACAGATAAAGAATTGGAAAGTCATGGGTAAGTGTAACATGTCTAGAAATCATGAACAAACTTTGCTGACTTGCATAAGGTGACCCTGGACGTTTGCGACAGGTTATGACGAACCTGCTCACCAATTCGATCAAATTCACATCGGAAGGATCGGTGACCATGCGTATGAGAGTGCAAAAAGAGACCAGTGACGTTCTTGAGATCGAGTTCACGGTACAGGATACAGGTATTGGCATTGAAGAAGAAGTACGACGGCGATTGTTTAAGCCGTTCTCTCAGGCCGATTCTTCTACTGCACGCCGCTTTGGAGGCACGGGACTGGGCCTCACAATCAGTAAGAACCTAGTCGAATTGATGCACGGCAAGATCTCGCTCGAGTCAGTCCTGGGCGCCGGAACCAAAGCATCATTTACTATCCCTTTCCACAAGGCACCTTACCAGAGTGCTGCTTCACCACTAGTTGGCTTGGACGCAATACCGGATCGTCTGGCATCGGAAATGTCCCTATCGAGGGCATCATCAGAAAGCGGCCCTTCGACACCCACGCATGCGCGCAAGATGACTGGCACTGGAGATCCAGCGATGCTAAGCGCTTCCGGCCTGCCGCTGCAAGCAGAAGTCATGACGTCTAACTTGAGCGAAGCAGAAAGAAAGAAGGTGAATGTCTTGGTTGTGGAAGACAACCCGATCAATCAGCAGATCGCCATCAAGACTATCAGAAGCTAGGCTCCCTGTACAGCTGTCTGGAACGGCCAGGAAGCACTGGATTACCTGCGTAGCCCATCACAGGAAAAGCCGGCTCCCGATATCATCTTGATGGATGTCCAGATGCCGATCATGGACGGATATCGCGCGACGTATAAGATCCGTAACGCAGAGGAATTTGCAAGCAACCCAGGATTCAAGGCACACCCATCGTCGCAATGACTGCTTCGGCGATTCAGGGCGACCGCGAAAAGTGTCAACAGTCTGGCATGGATGACTACTTGGCCAAGCCAGTGAAGAAGCCGAATCTGGAAAGGATGTTGGTCAAATGGGCTATCGAGGGGCGGAAGAAACGAGACGAACTCTTCAGAGACAGCAGCCAGCTGCTGAGACCGAGCAATCCTCGCGCACCCAGTAGCTTCGAGACCAACGTGAGCTCGTCCGACGCTCCGCAAGACCATCTCACTAGCGAGCTTGACCGTCTCGAATTCACGCATCGCAATGCCCTTGAGCGCTCCTCAGAGACCGGTGAAGCCGAGGCAATGCGTAAACACCGCGCCGAAGAGAAAGCCATGGAACTTCGCGACGAAATGCTGATCCAATCGGCCGAAGATCCCAAGAATCAACTGGGTCGCAGCGACGTCCCGCCTCATAGCGAGAAAGACGAGCCCGACGAGAAGAGCCACTGGCTGACCTCGGAAAACATGCAGAAAGCTTTTGGCGCAAATCAAAGACCTGCAACCAAGGAATGGAACAGGAATTCAGTGGATGTCGACAGTCTGGCGGTTGACACGGGCGAACCGTCCACGGCAGCTACGACACCAGCGGCACCACAAAACGCTTCACTCGGTGTTCCGAACGCTGCTCGACAGGGGAGGAAGAGTCCTCTGAGTCATCCTGATTGAAAAGACAAGTGGCGCGTTGTCGGAATGTAGTACATAACCCGATAAAGCAAGGAGGCAGCGTCTGCGCGTTGGCTCCCACTTGGAAATTTTCTGAGGAGTTACATCGAGCAAGTCTCTCGGAAGATGTCGTCGCAATGTACTTCCCTGCTATCTTCAATAATAAGCAGCATCCGGCTCTATATATTGTGGGATATGTGGTTGTGTTAATACCACTATACTACATATCATGGCAATACCATTCCACATCCATGCCACCGAGCCGTCCACCTTCGACTGATTTTGTCAGCGACTGGCTTGACGTGCATCTCGTGGAGCCTTTCAATCCTTCAGCTGTCAGCGCTTATTGCAACACTTCGCAATGGCGCCCGAATCTGGTGTTCAATCTAGACAACGCAAATGGCGGAGTCGGCAACGTACGCGGCAATATTCTCGACTTCATCTTCTTCGCCATCGAGGCTGGAGCTTCGATCAAACTTCCAGGCATGGCTAGTCGGAGTCAGACAGATATCAGCAACGTATGGGCCAGTCGTGCGCCGTTCGATCATTTTTTCGACGAAGACTGGTTTCTGAGCGCCATGTCCGAAGCGTGCCCGCAGATGACCATATACAAGCCGCAAGACGACGAGCAGCTGCCGGTCGCTTTACCAGGGAATTATCTACCACATACTCGGAGAATGGACAGTGGTCCAGAAAACACCAGGCAAGCATATATAGCGCATCTCGATGCGTGGCTTGCAACCAAAGAGGCCTACAGTCCCGACAACCTCACGCTCGTGAACCTCGAGCGCACTTTATGGGACATAGACACGCGTTCGTTGCCAGCCTCATTCCGCCGCAACTTCCCTCAAGTCCTACGAATCAATCCTACTGTCCGCCACCTCGCAGCTCTTGTAGTACAAAACCTAGCTCAACAAAACCTCACCCTCCCTCTAGACCCTCGCGACCCAATTCCGAAATCCGCTTTCTACGGCGCCCACTTGCGCACCGAAGCAGACGCCCAGAATGCAGGCTGGAACTCGGCCCCAAACACGAACTTCTCCGCCCAAACCGATGCATACATTGCGCACGCGCTCGCTCACAAGCTAGACTTGCTCTACGTCGCGTCCGGCAACGCAAGCGAACTCGCACGTTTCCGCGAGAAAGCGGCGGCGCACTCGCCTCCTCTAGCCGTCACGTCGAAGCTCGACCTGCTCCCTCCCACCGCCAGGCAAGAATTCGAAGCTCTGACGTCGGACCAGCAGGCTCTGGTCGACTATGAGGTGTTGCAGCGGAGTAGTGTTTTTGGCGGATTCGTGAAGAGCAGTTTTAGTTTCAATGTGGCTATGAGTAGGGCGCAGAGAGGGGAGGATGATGCTAGGGTTGTGGATCCGTGGAGGGTGAGGCATGAGGACGACGGAGTGTGTTTTGATGATGGGGTTAGTCGGGTTGTTGGCAGGGATGGGTGGCATGAACTGAGGATTCCGAGGGGGATGTGGCCCTGAGAGTCCACATTGAGAGTTCGACGGGTAGCTGCAGCTTCCAAAGCAATTCAAAGAAGTTGAGTCTGCTGCGTAATCGTTATGTCTTTGATCTGGATTGCTCTATTCTAGTGTGCTCGTGCCATGTATTGATGCTTGGTGTATTGTAATCGCAGGCAGACGTTGTGACCCGCCTGGCTCCCCTCAAGGTCGGATTCAATCCACCTTTGTGTAAGATGTGGATTTGTCTAAGGTGAGCTACAAGCAGACCAATTCCAGTCTATCATCCAAGACCAGCCTGCTTCAGCTTCGTTGAAGATCTCCGCTTCTGTCATTTCTTTCCGCCCAACTGCGTTTATGGTCATAACACCATGAAGCAACGTGATACCTGCTCTTTAGTGCTTGATGCACAATTTCACACCTTCATTCCTTTCGCCAGCATCTCGCTGACCTTGGGTGGCAATACCATCTGACTACGGTCGTTCCTCTTGAAGAATTCGGCCATGATCGTTGCCAGCCTAGCCGGCACGTCTTCTTGCACAAAATGACCTGCCTCTGGGATAACATCCAGCTGGAACTTTCCTTGCATCTGCCCTATCATCAATTCCTTATCGAGCCGATCAGCGCCCGCCAGGACAAGCAATTTTGCTCCCCGTCCGCCGAGGAATCGTGCACTCATGCCTGCGAACCACGACTCCCACCACGGAGATGTGGCACTGAGGTTTGTCCGCCAAGCGTAGCGGCCAGAAGGCGTGCGCGTCAGCAAGCTTGGGACAGAGACTTCGGCGCTGGCAGCGGAGCGAATTGTGCGTGTGCGCGTGTGCCAGTCGATGGCAGAGGCCAGTGAATCGAACAGTGATGGCCGCTGCGCGAGGTAAGTCTTCATATGTGCCAAAGCTTCAAGCGCGGAGCCTTCGACGACGTCTAGCACGGCGTAGCCGATGAGGGTCGGAGCGAGGAGTTTCCCATGGACAGTCGTGAGATTCGTGACCACCGCGCCGCCCAGGGAGTGGCCGACGAAGACCAGGGCAGGTAATTTTGACCAGGAGAAATGGACCTGCGTTTCTTCAAGCATGGCGAGCGCATCGGACGTCAAGGTTTCGAGTGAGTAATCTGCTGCCACTTCTTCGCGGGTCGGCGAGAGGACAAGAGAGCCATGGCCGCGCGCTTCGAGTGAGAGGACGCCGGCGTTCGGCAGTATTTGACGTATCTCGCGTGCAAAGATGGCAAACGAGAGGCCTGAAGAGCCGGCGCCGTGGTGGCAGACGAAGAGAGGGTCTTTGCCGGGGTTTGTGGGTGGCGTTACGTAGACGTGATAGCGAGCGGAAGCACCGTCTGAAAGAGTCTTTTCTAGCCAGAGTTCTTGGTCAAAATAGTGAGTCCAGTGTGAAGGGCCAGCTATTTGCTCGTGCTCGCTGGGCCGGACGGTGTCGACGCTGGCGGCGCTGGAATCCGATGAGCTCTCGTCTGAGTCTGAGATTGGCTGCGGCCGAGGGCGTGGTGGCGGTGCCTCGAAAGATGTGCGTAGAAGAGAAGACATTGTTCTATGGTTGCGCAAAGTTTCAGAATGGACTGATATTGGCCCGTGATTGAATGATTAACGTTCGTGTAGTGAAGACTAGGTGCTCACGTCTGTGTTGTGGTGGGCGTGAAGCGGAGCTTTTTGCGAACGGTCTGGTCTCCCTTTCTCTAGCGAAATATGATTGTCCCATATCCTGAACCCAAATCAATACTACTGCATCTTACCCTACTAATTGGCCGCTCCTGAAACTCGATGAGTTGGGGTTTGAGACCGTTGTCCAAACCATCACCGAACCTTCTGGTATCCCCCTATAGCGAGTATGCAGGTGCCTTTCGACTCGGAAATCGATAGGACTAGTGATTCCCTCGGGATGCCGAGAGCGCGTTAGTATTAGATATGCTCTTACCATTCGGTATAAACTTTGAGATGTCTCGTGAGTTGTCAAAATATTGAGAGCATCTCAGCAGCAAATGCACTGGCATAAGCCACCGCAAACACTGACGCCTGGTAAACCCAGTGAGATGGCGAGCATCCTTCAGCAGCGAACATGTCCACGCTGACGGCAGGAACATTGAAACATGCATTGACGTCGTTGAAAACCCGTAATTATCTCTGCCGCGAGTTTACCGAGGCCTGTGTAAGTACGCCCCGAGACTGAGCGCATTTACTCAGCATCCGTCAATGGTTGAAGTCCCTCCACATACTCTGATCTAGTAAGACCATATGGTTATTATATCGCCGAAAACTTATATTCATACTAATCGAAAACAATTTCTCTGCCGATATTGATAATCATTGTCAAAGGGATACAAAAGGGAGGAAAGTGATCACGTAGAAATTTTTCAGTGGTAATATGCATGATGTATAGACTGGTATACTGATAATCTACCAGCCTAAAGTCACGTAACATCATGATATGCACTCTACTTCATGAATTTGGAGGCCATGTTAAGAAGGCCACCGACTCCAGAGGAGCCACCCGAGGCGCCACCACCGCTGCCTCCGCTCATGTACATCTTGAGAGCCATCTTCGCTGCGGAGGCGACAACGTCCTGCTTGTTAGCGTTGCTGGGAGCGTTGCCATTGGCATTCTGTTGATCTAAAGCAGTATCAGTCTTACCAGTCGTTCATTGAATCGTGTGAACCAGATACATACCGAACAGCTTCGCGGCCTCACCCATGGCCATTCCAAGGAGCTGGTTCTGACCACTCTTTCCGCCGCCAGAGTTACCTCCGTTGAACATCTTCATTGCTTGCATAGCAGCAGCGGCGCCCATGTTGCCACTGCTGTTCGACTGGTGGCTACCTTGGTTTCCGTTGTTTGAGTAGTAGTTCTGGTGCTGCTGCACTGCGTTCTGCTCATCGATATCATCGTTGTCATCCTTTCCACCAGACAGCATGCCAAGGGCCTGGGTGAACAAGCTCTTTTCCTCGTTATTGCCTGCGTGAGACTGTGCGTGGCTTGCGGCCTCGGAGAAGTCATTGTCATCGCCATAGCGGCCGCCGCCGTTGCCGCCTTGCGGCCTGCCCTGGTTGAAGGACCCTTCGGGACGGCCGTGGTCTGACTGGTGGCCATAGCTGCCACCTTGCTGCTGTCCACCGTAGCTGCCGCCCTGGGAGCCGTAATCCTCGCGGCCTCCACCGTAGTTGTCATTCCTGCCTCCACTTTGAGAGCCGTAGTTGTCATTCCTGCCGCCGCTTTGAGAGCCGTAGTCCTCGCGGCCTCCGCCGTAGTTGTCGTTCCTGCCTCCGCTCTGGGAGCCGTAGTTGTCATTTCTGCCTCCACCCTGCGAGCCGTAGTCCTCGCGGCCTCCGCCGTAGTTGTCATTTCTTCCGCCGCTCTGGGAGCCGTAGTCTTCACGTCCGCCACCATGGCTCTGCTGCTGCGAGCCATAGCCCTCGTTCCTGCCTCCACCGTAGCTGTCGCTGTCACCCCTACCGCCCGAGGGGTTGCCGTAGCGGTCACGTCCTCCACCAGACTGGTTGTTGTCCTCGTACTCGTTCTGGCGACCACCGCCATATGAGTCGTTGCCGTAGCCCTGGTTTCCGTAAGACATCTTGAAGGTAATCACTGGTCCAAGAGTTAGCTCATGGATATGGATATGGCGGTATAGCTTCTGCAGCTCTCAGGGTCGACTCACGAGGAGTTGATGAATGTTGGTAGATAAAGTTGGAGACCTTGTGATACTGAATGTGATGAAGGTGGCCGAGTAAAGATTGGTTACAAGCTTAAGACCAAGTCATAAAACAGCTTGTTTGCTTTCGAAGCGTCCGTGAGTCTAGGCCCACATCAATGCCACCTCATCAGATCAGATCCCCCACCAAACAATTACGTCAGCGGGGCAAACGATTGCATGTGACGACAGACACGGAAACTGTGCAAGCATTTGAAACCTGCCAACATGAACCTTGCTCGCACCAAGACATAACGTGGCATTTATTATTGCATACTATCCTATCGTTTCCACACGATCACCGTCCCTAGCTGTGTGAGGGTCCTGGAGCAATCGGCGAAGCCACCACAATATTGCAAGAACCTCCCACAAAAAAGCATCATGTCTGTCTTGGTGATCATACTCGTCCTACTCGCTGTAGTAGCTGGCGGTATCTATCTGTAAGTCGTTCCGTGGTATCTATCTGTAAGTCGTTCCGTGCCAGCTCGTTTCGACAAGCGAGGGTCCCCAGCTGACTCGTCACCAGGTTTGGCATTCCATCATGGCTGAAGCGTGAGATCGAAGACAAGGCTCTTGAGACTATGGGCGAAAACAAAGCGAGCTACTTGACGAAGAGCTACGTCGACAAGATTCCTGCAAGTGACCAGAAAGATGTCAAGGAGCTGAAGACTGGCGTTGGTAATGCTGCCGGCGGTGCTTTGCAGAACCCTCTCGGCGGCTTTGTAAGTTTGCTTCAACTTCAGTGGTGTTGTACATTAGCTAATTATGTTACCACTAGGCTGGCAACACCGCCGACGATCTTACCAAACCTTTCACTGGTCGTTGAACATTTTTACGACGTCTTAAAGTCCTTCGAGGGATCGAGGGAAGAGCATTTCAGAGCATCTAGAGGGAGTCATAATGTTGGTCATGTTTGCGGATCTCTCTTAACGTTCATATCACATCCATGATGGTATCAGTCGGTGCACAACGGGCATTTTGCTGGAATTTTAGTTTCTTCTTTGGATCAATTCCATTCAAACATTCTATTATTAAGTGAAATTGGAGCAAACTCCCTTATGAGGAATGTAAATGCTTTTCGATTGTTGTCTCAGACAGTATTCTCCCAAAGCCATTTATTGGCAAGATGGGCCTTGGGCCTGATGCCTAAAAACAAACGAGTTAGTTGACGATTGTCGTAGTCTCGCAACTAGGTGCGGGCACCAATCATGATGGACAGCATCTCAAGACCATCCGACATGCCTGCCTGGACTGATCGCAACAAGCCAAACAAAATTCATGCATATGCTGCAAGCCGTCAGTGTGGATGTTGCACACAGACGTGGCTGAGTAGCTGCAGCTGCATTGCGCCCCAAACAGCAAGGCTGCTCCTGATTCCTGGGTGTCTTGAAGGAGACGCGCCCCTTCGTCCTAACTTCTTGCACATCCGACATAAACTACGGCTTTCCAGAAGAGCGAAGTGCGACCCTCTGCATACTCATGGCCCATAACTTTTGGACTGGAGACGGCCCATACTGTAGCCCGCTCGGTCTCATTGGGCTACTTGGACTGGCAGATTTCGACATTGTCCCGCAGTGTACCGCGTTGAGGGGAACCTCGGAATGGACGGATATCCTACTACTTTGTCCTGGTCTTCATCGACAGCAAGAAGCGGTGCAACTCAATAACGGTGAATTTCCGGCTTGCGCGGCTATGACTACTGGCAATGTCTTCCGGATTGAGAATCCTGCCACAGTGTTCTTTCTACGGTCCGTTGGAGAGACAGGCAAGCTGACGAACATCTCCGTCTCTAAAGAAGGCGATGCATCTTCGATTAAAACCCGCCTGCAACACTTGGCAGCTGCTTCGTCAGTCGTAGTCTTTGCTTACCTGGCCTCCATCGGAGATTTGTGGGCTATGCTTTACTTGCTGGCATTAGTACTGATACGTTTCATCAACACGATCGTCATCCATTCTCGAGCTCGTGTCGGCTGGCACGGCCAAAGCGAGCGAGGTCAACGAGGAGATCTTTTCGTCCTGCTCAGCTATGATCGATGGGTACGCATTCAAGGCGAAGTCGATGACCTGAAGGCAGTGACATCGGGCCGCTGGCTACGTCGCCCGACACTGTTCGAAGACACCATATCTGGTTGCGCCAAGTTGCTGGCATACACGGCTCCTACCATAGTCTTCAATGCGACTCATCGCGCGCAGCTGGCTGTAGCGGTCATGTTCTTGGCCAATGCTGCAGTACTGGGAGCTGCCACTCGTTTAGCGAACGCTTTGTGTATGAAAGGAAGGACTTTGCGAGTTGAGGGACTGCCAAAGGCCTATAAGAGAAGGAATGTGCTGGCTAATGAGCTCATTGCTAGTAGTGGACGTGTTGACTGGGCTATTGCAATGGGTCTCATACCTAATGAGCCGCATTACCAGGGTCCATTCACAATGTGAGAAGATTGTCCGGCTGAAACTTATATGGTGTAATGAACAGTGGGATCTTTTGATACTAAATCATTATCTAACTTCATCCGGAACGTTTCCCAGCCGGCGCAAAGCAAAGGCTTCTAGCCGTGTATCCTCTGCGTTGCATTCTGATACTGGAGAAGCAGCGATAATCCATTGCTGATCGACGAGTTCAGCAAGACACAGTGTAGTGTGCATAGCAGCATCATAGGCCTACTCCTTACCACCACCTGCTCGACTTCGACTTCTCGATTGAGACACAGGGTTGCCCACATCCTCTCCCACAGACTCCCGTTGCGCCCGGTCCTTCATCCTTCCGAGTCGGTTACTACCAGGGACATCTACGCTGTCTGGTAACTCACTTCCTAGCATTGTGAAATCATGCTGATGGAGCAGTACTCGTGTAGACTCGATGCCGTATCTGGTCTTTCTGATATCGACGAACACTGAACGGGAAGATCGTAACGAATACGCATGAGGCGAAGAAAATGGGCACTGCAGACCAGAGATACCATTTTGGTTGCCATTGGATATTCTGGATCCCGAAGACGGAAGCAAGAAACGAGACTGGCAAGAACAGTGTAGCGATTACTGCCAGAAAAGAGCTATCCTCGGTCTGATCCGCGTTCTGGATGTTGAATTCGAGATCGAGAAGGTTGAGAAATCGTTCCTTGAGATTGGCAAGCGAGGAGTCGAACTGGTCGAGGTCGTCGACGGCATCTTCGATATCGTTCCACAGTGGATCTTGCTGATCTTCGAATGCCACAGTCAGCTTGAGCTTCGCCAACTTTCTGAACGAGCGGACGTGAAAGCGGAGATATTCTTGGAGCTCATAGATACGATCCACTTCGATATGCATTGCCCTTGTCCGGAGCTTGACTGGAAAATAACGACCACTGCAGTTGATTTCTGCTTCGTCTAGGCGTGCAGTCACTTCACGAATGATGTTCTGCCAGTTGGTCAAGAAGCAGTATAGTCTGGAAAACGTCCAGCAGATGCCTTCCTCATCGTCTCGTGGTCGGTCAAAGTCGCTGTCGTTGTACAGGTTCTTGAACATGATCTCGCCGATGATGTGCTCCGCAATGGGTGTGGAGCGCGTGAAGATCAATGTAACACTGGTAGACCTGCTGAATTTGCATGCACCTCGTCCACAGAACCAAACTCCAACTCGCATCCGGTACTGTTCGATGAAGGGTATATTGCGCCCGTGTGCTCGAGGCGGCTCAAGTCCGACTGACCATGAGTAGACCTGTGGAACATTCATCTGGTCCATGATGAAAGTCCAAGGTAAAAATCTTCCTCGCTTGGATGCTCGTTCCGGGAATCTTGCGGTACCTGCAAACTGCAACTCCCGGCTCAGCTCACTGATATGATCCCAGTCATCCTCAAAGCACGATGATAGGACCTCTCCTAGCCAAGGTTGATGATCGTTGACCGAGATAACCAGCGGGTCATTGGGGCGCAGGCGCACTTGATCCAGAACGACACGTGCAAAACGTGGTGCATCTCTTGGGTCGGTGACTTGGAGTTCGCGATGCTTGCGTGGAGCGTTGCGACTGCCGATGCGGATGGTGATGGGATCGCCGACAACTAGGCGCGAGCGCCTGCGACTGTGTGGACGGCGATGTTGACTCATTTTCTTCAAGTGATTGTGAAGGTAATAGCTGACGTTTGGGACATCTTTTTATGACTGACGTGCTTCCAGTCGCCAGGAATTTGGTCTTTCGGACGTGGAGGTGAAGTCGGATTAAGCTCAATTCCTCGTGGTCGCGACTTCCTAACTTTGAACGAGGACGAACTGACAGCCTGAGAATCTAGCAACGGTAGCAGCCGGTACATAAGCAATCGATGAAAGGCGTGCATGATTGAAAAATGTCCATGTGAATCTTAGTCTATGTGTCTCGTAAAGGGTATCTAGTGTCCGAATCTCTCCTCAGTCAGCGCCACTGCTGCCTTCGCCTTGTTGTCGTCAATGAAGACCTTCTTGAACCTGAAGTGGCAGAGGTCCGAAGTGGTCTCCTTGATGTTCTTGATGTTCTCAGCGACGATAGACCTGGTCGGCCTCTCGAAAATGAGGTCGATTTCCTCGAGGGTCTTGCCCTTGGTCTCAGGCATGAACAGCAGCTGGTAAACCCAGCCAAGAAGCGCAATGCCTCCGAAGAAGCCCATGCTCAGGCCCTGCTTGGTCATGGCATCTTGCATGCCACGGAAGTTGTAGGTGATGATGAAGGAGCACAGGAAGAGGAAGCCAGACGAAGTAGTCATGCCGTAAGAGCGGAGGTAGGTAGGGTAGGACTCCGAAGGGATGACCCAGGTGAGTGTGGCGTAGCAACCGAAGAACAGCATGTACAGGATGATGCCTGTGAGGTAGATGCCGAGTCTCGGAGTAATGTTCTCATCTCCAGCGAACGCCGGGAAGTAAGAAACGCCGGTGATCATGAGACCAACGAAGAATCCAGGAAGCGTCACAGTTGCCCAGAAGCGACGTCCACATGTCTCCATGAGGAATGCGGCGGGGATAGTACCAATGAGCAGAGCGCCACCGCCAACGAGCGACATGTAGTTGGACTGATAATCATCAAATCCGACTTGGTGCATGAGAGTAGACATGTAGTACATGATAGCGTTGACACCAGTGAATTGACCGAGGAAAATCATGATGTTGGCGTAGACGACGGCACGGCGAGCTCTGGGCTTGGTGAAGAAGTCGAGCCAAGGCATGCTTCGGGAACCAGAGCCAGCAGCGACCTCGGCCATTTCCTGCTCCAACCCAACCTTCATGATGAAGAACTCCTCGCGGGACTCCAAGGATGATGTGCCGCGAATACGCTTCCACACCTTGAAAGCATCAAGAGTGCGGCCCTTGTGCAAAAGGTAGCGTGGAGATTCAGGCATGTAGAGCATTCCGATCAACATGATCGTCGAGAAAACCAAAGAGCTGCCCAGGATGTAGCGCCAGTTTCCCTCGACAGTAATGAACATGGCGGCAACGGCGTAACCAAGAACTTCTCCGAGCGCGATGTTGAGCTGGTACAAGGAAACCAAGTTTCCGCGAAGCTTGCGCTCGACGGTCTCAGCAACATAGACAGGAACAGTGCCGCCCTCAAGGCCAACACCAGCTCCAAGAATTAGACGAGCAACAACGATCATGGCGAAGTTGATGGCACCCGCGCAGAGAGCACCGCCAATTGTGTAGAGGATACAAGAGATCAGAATAGCCCAACGACGACCGAACATCTCGTTGCATGGGGAAATCAACAGAGCACCGCCAATAGCACCGAGGGGCATGGCTGCGTTGACAAGACTGTTTTGGCGTTCATCAAGGTGCAGATCGCCAGGAAGGAAGAGGTTGGCACCAGAAATGAGAGATTGATCGAGACCAGAGAGAAGACCGCCCATGGATGCGAAAATGACCAAGAGAATGGTGAATGTTTTGGGGTTGGCGAATTCGAGATCGAAGTGGCCCTTCTTGTAACCGGTCCTCTGAAGTTCTTCTTCAAGCTCCTTGCACAGAGCATCTGCTTCCCATCCGCCATTCTTGGCGATGTCAATTGCCTCCGCCGTGTTGGCGACATGCGCAGTGCTGCCAGAGCGCACTGCCATTTGGATGTCGTCGCCATTCTTCATGTGGCTGCTGCTACTGCTGCTAGAGCCTTCATTGTACTCAACGCGCTCCGCGTGGCTATCAGCCTTGGAGTCTTTCTCACCCATGATGAAAGAGCAGGCGCTTTGGCAACGACGCGCTGTGAAAGATAGAGATAGAGGAAGTAGGTAAGAGGAGAGTAATCGGTCCTTTCCATGGGCGCCCTCTCCGCCTCTTTATACCCCAGGTCTTCCCAACCCGGAGAACCTGTGACAAGAGCCCGGGGCCTCCACCGGTACCGCTCCACCCTCCAGGTGCTCCAGATGCTCCAGCACGCTCCCCGCGGGACAACATCGTGTGGGATCCTCGTGTCGTTTGCGAGACTTGCCGTCACCTGGCCGCTGCTGGCTGGTCAATCGACGTCGGAGCATCAGATAGTGGCTCCACACCAAGCTTTCGGACCGATTAGGATGTGGAGCTTGATTACTGGTGACTTCGAGTAGCGCGTTCTTCGTGATTCTTAGTGTCTTCTCTGATATGCAGCAGCAATGCGAGACTTTTCGTTGTTGGGCTGCATGCTTAATAGCTTACGATGCAAGCAATGTTCCTCTGCTGATAGTTTTCGCAAAAGTCCCCATGTTCTACGACTGAGGTGGGCGGTCACACAGTACGATCGATCATCCGCAGAGTGAAAAGATTTCATGGACACTGATGCCGACGTTTCAACGTGCCGCAAGCGAATCACTTGATCATTGGACGGCGTGTCGGTACTTCTCGCCGGAACATCGGCTTGCAAAAACGCAGGTGGCGCATCAAGCTCTTTCTGCTCCGCTCACAAACTTCGGGCTATCAAAGTCTAAGTAGCCACTCACAGAGCCGCATTCCCTTGACGATTGCCCCATGCTCACAACTCCATGCCCTCCATTTACGTTGGGGACGGAGATTCATGGAGACTCCACAGAGGCCGGTTACAGCTTGCTTGGTTCTGTGACAAGGTCGGCTTGGCTGCAGGCTTGTGTCGGGTGTCCACTGCGCCGCTGAGGTATCGCTCTGCTTGGTGCGTACAAGCTGCGCGGCGCAAGGACTTAAACATGGAAAGCAATTAACTAGTTTGCGTAAGAGTAGCCTGACATGTCCGGGAAGACTCTGATGTCGTCCGTGATCGCCCGATGTGACTTCTAATTGTGCTGCTCATATTTGTTCTAGTCCTCGACTATGCGGCGTATGCGCGCTTGTCGCTGGTCCTGTAAACATCCTGGTGCGGACGAGACCAGCCTATGCAAAATAGCCCTCTAATTTCGTCATTATTACATTGCAGACAGCTTCCGTTCCGGTCGATGATCAGGACTCATCGGCTGAGCCCGATCCGATATTGCTTCTTCAGAGTCTCGTGGTCTAGCCCTATTCAAATGCTGTGCAGAGGGCCAGAGGCCAAGCAGAAACGCTCAGAAGCTAGAAAATCGCTGACTGACATACTTCCATCGCCCAGCCCCGGCAAAGTCATCCATGTGGCTTTATTGGAATGCCAGTGATCAGTGTACGCTGTCTTCTGTAAGGACCGTCGCGAGACAGGCGCGATCCCGCTTCAGCCAGTCCTTGCTCCCTTGATTCCACACACCCGTGTGCGAACATGAGACTGCATCTCGCGTTCGTCTTTGCCGTGTAAACACAGACGTTCGGATATTACAGGAGCTGCATTCCGGTTTTGCCAGCTCAGCCGTACCCGATTCTCCACTAGTTGGCGCGGCCAACTAACAAGCATACGCCATGCAGCGCCAAATCATGACACGTCGTTGGTGGCGTGAATTAGATTGTATCAAGAAAAGGCTCCACTTGATAGCCCTATCGACCTCGAGGCGGCAAGTTGGTAGCAGAGGTTTTGTTAGTCAGCTGGTCAATCTTGGCCTGTATCTCGTCTCGTCTATGAGCCAATTGTCCCCTGAGGGTTTCCATCTGGTCGAGTTTCTCTGCAGCAGTGGCCTCTAATGTAGCTTTCTTGTCCTAGAATGTCCATCAGCAAGCAAGCCAGGGTTCCAAGAGCAAGATTACTACTTACGTTGTTTCGGTCTTGTTGTGTCTTTAACCCAGCTCCGTACCATGTGCCAGTCGCGGTGATTGCGGCAACCGCACCAGTCAAAACGTAGCGACGTATGCTTGTCGTGCTTGGACTCGACATCCTGCGAGTTTAAGAAGTGAAGTCTTGCCGGATGTGTGAAATGTGAGATGAAATAGGATCGTCGTGCATAGTTAGATCTACCCTGATGATCTTGCGGCGTTCGGTCTTGGCAAGCCGCAATCGTGAACAAGCTGCCCCTCTTAAGTAAACAACAACGTCAATACTCCAACACTCCAACACGCGCGCAACCGAAACATTCGTGTCCAGCATCGACTACCGGGACACACTTTCGATCGGACCTGCATATCAAGACACAAGAGTGACAATGTCTCTCAACCCGAGAACTCCAGGCGCGAATCATGCGCGCAATACCTCTCGGCTCTCTACTGTTCCAACTTCGGCGTCGAAGACTCGTCAATTGTCGCATTTGCATGCGCAGCTCGCGCAATTGACCGCAAACATGAGCGATATGGGAGAATCTCTTGCGCATGACGGCTGTGCAGGCGGAGGGTATGCGAGGTCTCGGTGGTTACGCTGGCGGAATGTAAGTCGAATACCATCTGTCGAGAGAGCGGCATGCTAGCATGTGAGAGCGAAGCTGACGGCATTGTGATAAAGGTTCATGGCTGCTTCGAAAGTTCTAGGCGAAGAGACTGTCAACGGTGCAAGTGGTGCCGCTGCAGATGCCTCTCAGAGCAAGCGAAACTAGCTCACCACGTTTTTTGCGCATGGTCGATAGCATGTGACATTGCGCGCAAGGCTCATATGAGAAATTCCGACCACCTGGACGCACACAAACCTAAAACCAACGTCTTGCCATAATTGAAACCAAGCGACAGTTCTAAATCACCACAAACTACGTCGATGGCTCCGTCACCTGCAGCGCACACACCAGACAGCGACATGGCGACAGCGGCTAGTGGAGAATGGCTCCCAATTATCTTACAACTCATGGCCGAAAAGGACCGCCTTATCGCTGAGAAAGATGAGCTGGTGGTGTCGAAAGATCGGCTGTGGAGAGAAATGTATCAAATAGTTCAGGAAAAGAGTGACCGTGTCGAGACCACAGATGGCCAGCGCACGGTTGCTCGTCATGCCGAACGAGACCAATGGGAAATCCAGCAGCTTCGCGACGAGAACGTTAAGCTGCACCAGCGCATCCAAGATTTGGAGGCGGCTTTGAGAGATGCATTTGACACGGACGAGGACTGTGAAGATGAACCAGGATATGATGTGAGGTCACCCCCAGCGGAATCTTCTGACAAGTGAGTGCCTACCATTCAGTCGAAAAGTGACTAAAGCTAAAAGCTACAGCAGTGAACCGCTCTACGAACTCTCTGGTGCGACGATGCAAGACAACCGCGATCATACGTGGCTGCACACACCCACATCTCAAAACATTCCGCTACACAACGCCGAAGGTATCAAGGTGAACTCTATGCCTCCAATTGTTGTCAATATTCGGCCGGTGATCGAAAGCTCTACTTCCACTGAGCACACATATGGGGCCTTCGCAGACCTTTCTCCTACGATGTCTACTGCTGTGAAACAGTCACTCAAAGCATTCGGCTCGTTCGGCAGATTCGCAACGTTGAGCAAGACTGGAGATCATCGCTGCACAGAGCGGCTGTTAGCCGAGCGTCGGGCGTTCTGGACACTTGAGAACCCAGGTCATTACGCGTGCAAGACATGCTTCAATAGGAAACAACCTTGCATGAGGAGTATCGGCAACCATCAGTGGATAGTATTGCCACTGCCACCTAGATTTAGAGGCCCTGGAGTAGTGTGGCAGGACAAGGCATATTATATCTATCCGTACGAGGGTAACAGCATGAAGTATTCTGGAATCTGGAAGGTCGAGCCCCACAAAGAGAGAACCATGAAACGAGAGCGGGAACGAGCGGCCGCGCAGCAAGCTCTAGCGGAGTCTCCAACTGCGATCTAACCTTAGGAGGGGGTTTAGTCAATTAGGATCTCTGGATGCACGCCACGGTGATCCTGATGGCGATGATACCAGGTCATCATAACTCCGCTCGTGTGGATTATGCGGCGGCGAATATGTGACTGGTTGACAGCGAGGCTCGAATGTTTGCGCCAGCTTGGACGGATGAATCTTAAAGCGAGCAAGTAACGGATACTCAACATCTTCAGTCCTGGCCCAGTATCTTTGTGCTAGCCGATCTCTCATCATCCCCACGTTGGTGCATATATGCTGATGTTGATGCAAAGCGATTGCCCTGGGTCTGGTCCGCCAGTGCAGGTCAGCCTATGCACGTGTGATCGAAGGAATGCCATCTGTATTTTTTTAGCGATATAGAATAGACTGAATGATGCACCCATATTCATATAACCAGCATTTTTTACATTTACTGCATTGGGTGTCTACTGATGTCGATCGATGGTACCTTGCAGATCATGGGAGACAGGGTCCGCACACGCGACGTCATGACTTCCTTCTCCAGCCTGCGGGTATACCATACATCTCTGAAAGCCTTCTCCCATCAGGCCTCACTTGTAATTCATTGCGTGCGATCACTGGATTACCCATCGCCAGTCAACTGTCAAAGTGCCCAAAGTCATCTGCCTCTCGTTGCGGCACGTGCGCGTGCTCTCAGCCTTCGCCAAACATAAAAGAACAACGCTTTCCCTGTTCAGAACTGTTCATCAACAACCATTGTCCAACGCAACAATGGCTCGAGCCACCAGGTCCTCGACCACAAAAGCTGCAGCTCCAGATCCAAGCACCAATCCGAAATCGGACGTCACTCAATTGTCTAGCCCACCAGCAACTCCCCAGCCAAAGAAGAGGGCTTCAGCCAGGTCTAAGGCCTCACCTGCAATCAAGAGTGAGGCTCTTACGACACCAGCCAACAAAGGTCGGAAGCGTACCAGCAAGCAAGTGAAGCAAGAAGACGAGGGTGATGTTAATGATTTGCCACACAACCTCGGCACTGCTCTACCTACCCCAGGTGGCGACGACGTCGATGCGCATGAAGAGGAACCTCCGAAAAAGCGCAGCAGGAAGTCAGCGAAGACTGAAATCAAGGAGGAAGACGAAGTGAAAGTGGAAGATGAGAAGATCACGCCCAAGAAATCTGCCAAGGCCAAGAAGGCCGACTATGGACTGACCCCTGGGATCTCACCGTACCCTGATTACATGCGGCCTACGAGTGAAGAATGCGCCGAAGTTGTACGTTTGCTTGAGAAAGTCCACGGCAAGGTCATCGTACCTAAGGCTGTCCCGCCGCCTTCACTCGACGTGGCTGGTTGCGGCGAAGTGCCATCTGTCCTCGACGCCTTGATCCGCACAAGACTCAGCGCGAACACTACGAACAAGAATTCCTCAACAGCTTTCCAGGGTCTCGTGAAACGTTTCGGTATAATCAAAGAAGGTGTTGGCAAAGGCAGTGTCGACTGGGATGCGGTGCGCTGTGCTCCGCAACGAGAAGTGTACCTGGCTATTGAACATGGTGGACTTGCCAACGTGAAGTCAAAATCGATTCAAGAGATCCTGCAGATGGCGTATGAAGAGAACCAGGCACGCAAGGCTGAGCTACTTTCATCTTCCAAGGACCCGGCAGGCGCAGAGAACGAGCCCACAACGGAGAAGAACGCTGAGATCGAGAAGGCAACCCAGAATGTCATCTCGCTGGATCACCTTCACCTACTAAGCACAAACGACGCTATCAACAAGATGCTTACATTCCCCGGTATTGGCCCAAAGACAGCATCCTGTGTCGCACTGTTCTGCCTCCAGCGTCCGAGCTTTGCAGTTGACACCCACGTCTTCCGTCTCTGCCAATATCTGGGATGGCTGCCGAAGACCACCAAGAAAGGCGAGCCAAAGGTCGACCGGAACACCGCCTACAGCCACTGCGACGTCCGCATCCCAGATGAGTTCAAATACCCACTGCACCAATTGCTCATCAAGCATGGCAAGACTTGCCCGAGATGTAGAGCCATAACCGGCCAGTCAAGCGCAGACTGGGAGAAGGGATGCCCGATCGAGCACATTGTCAAGAGACACGGTGCGAAGAAGGGAGGTGCCAGCACTAAGGATAAGATGAAAGCAAAGAAGGCTGCAGAGGGCGAGGATGAATCCGATGGCGCCGATGACAGCGAGCTGAGCGAGTTGGAGTCTGATCGCGAAGACTAGGCTCCACAGTGTCTGAGCAGGCGAGGGTCTGTGATCTGTGATCCAGCCACCGCGAGTCAAGTGGGCATATACAAGGCATCAAGTGAGCGTGGCCGACATATTCTTACCGTATTGCTACTTTACATGATATGTGTACTATAGTTCAAGATACCCATCAAACCTATTTCTTGTCGCTACAGTTGCCCTTGACATTGCTTTTTCAATGCCTTTCGTTCCACTGAGTGGCAGCATTTGCCAAGGATAGCATGTCCGCAGTAGCCGTGCGGAACGCTGTACTGCCACAAGCACAGCTTCCATGTCTCCAGAAGGATTGGCTTGAATACCGCTCGCGAAATTGCCTTTGCGCGATGACGCGGCTGTACTATCTTAGGAAAGTGACACAGCCGGTCTCAACAATGTTGACGCCTGGGTCATGTGCCAGGAACAAGTACATAAGCAAACACATAGGGCTGACACTGCTTTCCGCCTTCCCTTGACGTTTTCCTTGTCACCAAAACAACCAGACTCCACACAAATCTCAAGTTCACTCGCACATTTAATTCAGCCTTACGCCACACCACACCAGCCACAGCCGTCATGCCATCCTCCGGCTCGGACATCTGCCTCTACTTCCTCTCGCTCTTCTTCCCGCCTCTTGGTGTCGCCATCAAGCGCGGATGTGGCGCTGATCTGCTCATCAACATCGGCCTATCGCTGCTCGCCTGGATTCCTGGTGTTATCCATGCTTGGTAAGGTTGCCTCTAATGCTCCAGTGTGTGAGCCTGAAACTGACGATCGCGTGCAGGTGGATCATCAGCAAGTACGAAAAGCCCGCAGTAGTCCACGCCGCTTAGGCGAATACCGCTTGCAGAACGGAGCGACTGCTATATGAAGCGCGAAGGCGCGATGTTTCTTTTGTTTCTGCTGGAGCGAGAGATACCCATGGTGTTTTATAATGTAAAATACCAGGAATGCACACGATTCTTGATTGCGACGACGAATCTTCGCTCCTTATCGATCTGCGCAACGCGCGACATGCAGCAACATCTGTGCTGTGCTGTGCTGCATGCGCCAATCGAGCGCATCGAGCTCAAACTCACAACCACTCGGACCTGTATCCTATGTCGCCGTCGTTGACTCTACCTCTCAGTGGTCGGACATCTCATGAATATGTATTTGTGTTCGTCTGCTGGGCCCATAGGTTCGTTGCACATGCCGGCGATCTCATCGTCGCAGTTGCTGCCCAATTGCTCGGATGCACGACACACCCCTTCGCCTAATCCTTGCAGCCTAGCCCATGCAGCCAACACGCGCCACCTATTGCTATGACGCAGCACATCTATGTCGCATATACTTGATTGCGCTCCCAAATGTTTCATCGCTGTGATTCTAGACTTGTAAACTTGCCTACGTGAAAAATAACCCAACTTTCGACAATCATGTCTACCAACTACGATTCACAGTACCCACCGCCGCCTGGACAGGGCTACTACAGCGCGCAACCAAACCCTCCACGTGAATCGCGACGGCATCGTCGGTCGCGGGATGGGTCGGTGTCACCACGAAGCACGCAGGACTACTACGACAGAGGCACTTTTCACGAGACATCAGAACCAAAGCGTGGCAGCGAGGCGCCACAGGAGAACTTCACACACCACCAAACCAACTTACACCTTACGACGAGGAGAAAGCATACGCTGAATGGAACCGCGCATACGGGCCCGAGTCTGCTTACCAGAACGCTTACGTCCCTGTAGACGTACCTGTCTCTGAACCCCCCAGCGGCGGCATGCGCGACGACGTTCTCTCGACGACCGGAGCAGACGCTACGAGGCCGACAGGGACTTCTACGACGACATGAGTGTTGACCGGCAAACTCGTCCGCGACGTCGCCGGCGTCGTCGTGACAGCACACACTCCGTGTCGGACTACCAAAGCAAACCAGAGAAGAAAGACCTGGCTCCCACGCTGATGGCAAGCGCTGCGGGTGCCTTTTTAGGCCGCAAGATGGTCAGCAAAGGCCCGCTGGGAATCTTAGGGGGCGCAATTGCCGGTGCGCTTGGTGCTAATGCTGGCGAGCACCTGGATGAGCGGAAGCGCAGAAAAGAACAGCGGCGAGACTCGACGCGCAGAGACGAGGACGACCGGTACTATCGCGAGCGTGACGAGGACCGACGCCGAAGTCGCCGGACCGAGTCTCCCAGGAGTGATATGAGGGATTCTGAGACGGTGTATTCTCGACGCCGGCCTAGAGATCTGTCTCGCCGGCCGCGGACGAAAAGATATGTCGGGTCAAGTCCGGACAGTCGCTTGAGTGTATGATGCGGAAAATCTATGATAGGATCTGACGATATTTGCAAGCTGGTTTAGTAGCTCTGACCATAATGACAATCACCAATTATTATAATGGCTGCAACTGTAGCAGTCTGCCGGATGTGTACTGCTGAAGGCCACCACGCGGAATCTCCGAGGTGACATCTGCCGCTTGTACGGTTCTCATTCGGTTTGGGAGCTCCAGCGTAACAGCCAGTCAATAGAACAGAGTATTAAGTTGCGAGAGGGGCATCGCATGAACCATATGGAAGACCAAGTCCAGACCGTCAGACCACCACCGCCACGTCATGTGTCGACAGCGGGGTTGCAAATGGTTGATCCCACCGACGCCAGGCACAAGTGTCGACAACTATAAAACAGCGCCTCGTTTGCGTTCAGCTCATGTCAGCATTGGAGCCGAGGAGACTGTTCATCGCCTACCTAAATCAGTCAATTGCACACAAAATCGAACAGGAACCTATTAGCTGCGCATCTTGCCAAATTTCGCTTTCTCAATCGATACAATTCGCCAACATGGTCAAAGGAAGCTGTGTTTGCGGCGACTGGACCTACCAGTTGGAGGGTGATGCTACTGCTATCACAGTATGCCACTGCCGCCCCTGCCGTAAGACGGCTGGTGTCAATGGCAGCACGAACTCCATTGTCCCCGCTGACAAAGTAATAACCTCCGTTCCCACCGTCCGGAGAATCTCTGATTGACAACTGCGTAGTTCAAGCAACTCTCCGGCACCGATCGTCATTTCGTGCGTAAAGGCGACTCCGGAAAGGTAAGAACCGAGCAAATATACTGAGGGAGCCTTTTTCGCTAATACTTGACGAGGACCTGAAATACCACAATTGCGCCACTTGTGGCACCATAATGTGGGTGGAAGCAGATGCCTTCCCGGGCATGATGATCGTCAAATCTGGCACATTCGACGACCAAGATGTGCTTGACAAGGCGACGCCCGCGCAGGAGATTTACTGCAAAGACCGGCCAGCAGGTATTGCCGAGCTCGCAGGAATCCCACACAAGGACATTGCATAGAGAGATTGCTCGAGCAAAACGGGGACGTTCCTGCTGCTGTTGCGGGATGCGAATGGGATGATGTTGCGAAGGAGATGAAGCTTCGATTGTTGGAAAGGATTGAGATGTCACGTTTGGGGGTCCAATGATCTATCTATAAGCTAAAATTGAGAATACCTTGATGGACAATATGCAGGTAGACTAATGGCATCGACTTGGAACGAAGCACGGTGCAGTTCGACTACAAATCCCCCAAAGAAGGGAATGGGTTGACGTATGTGTAAGACTAGACCATCAATTCTATTGATGTAGTGATTTTCAATCGTGCAATATCCAAAGCTCAGTGTAAACGACAAGCCCTGCATAGCAGCCCAACCATGACATCCCGATGAACCGATGAGCCCAATGGCACATTCCCCTCTCACGCTAACACGACCTCCAACACCTTCTCAACAGCGCCATCCACATCGTAGATACCCGCAACTTTCAAACCCTCTACACCTCAACTAGCGCCCTCCAATCCCTCTCCCTCCTCTCCTGCGCAGAGTGACAGCACATCATAATCATATCCACACTAGTCTCAAACCACCCCGCTCCAACATCAGGAATGATGATCTCATTCAACAAAATGCGACTGTGTCCTTGCTTCAGCGCTGGTTTGAGATTGGCCAGAATCTGCTTGCATTGCTCGTCGGGCCAGTCGTGCAGGACCATCTTGAGGTAGTACACGCGAGCGCCCTGGATGGGCTGAGGCGTGAAGAAGTCGTGTGCGACGGCTTCGATGCCCTCCCGGTCCAGCTCGCCGGCTGCTTTGGCTGCCTCTACCGCCGGCGGGAGATCTTCGAGGATCAGACGGCCAGAGACGTCTGAGTGTGCGGAGTGGAAGCTGATCAGGTCGTGACCGCTGCTGCCTCCTACATCGACCATGAGCACGTCTTCTGCCGAGGCTTTGTAGTCGCCGAAGACGCTCTGCATGATGTTTGGCATTTCGTGCCACTTTAGCCCGAGGGTCTTGAAGCGCATGTGGTTGTGGAAGGCTTGCATCAAGTGACCGCGGTCCGGTCGGCTGATGTATTCGAAGTAGTGATCGGTGGTTTGCATGCCGTGCTTCCATGCAGAGTCGTCTTTGCTGGTCGGGTTGGCGTAGTTTCTTGCTTTGAGGAACTCTGGAAGGCTGAAAATACCGCGTAGGCTTGATTAGTATAGCGAATTCGGCATTGAAGAGGAGGAACCAACTCACCCATCTCCGACTCGTAACGATTGGAACATGTCACAGACGACGCCAGCGCCCTCTGGTGTCCTGAGTTGAAGGATTATATGTCAGCGACTAGACACTTCGTGGACACTATCAAACTAGCTGTAAACCACTCGACAAGCAAAGCATATACTCACGCCATCACCTTCGTAACCCACTAGCAGCATACTATCCGCCCGAGCCTCGTCGACAAAACCCTTGCGTACAGCATGTTTAAGCATTCTCGCCAGTAGCGCAGGATCAGCTCCGTCTGCTTTCTAGCTGCGTGACCGTGACGGGCCCATTTGCTTTAGCTAAGATATTGAAAACATCCAAGTCAACCAGCACACGGGTCATGATGAAGAGGTAAATGTCCGCATAGCACATGCGAGCAATGCGTTCCTTCGGCGTTTCAATTGCTCTCAAAAGCTGCTGCGACGTCGCGAGCAATTTCAAGCGATGGCTCTCATCGCCTGGTCTGTAGCTGGCGGCTTGCTCTTGCATTTGCCCGCTGAGGCGGAGATGGTGTTGGCGTCCATGTTGAGAGTCGCAGAGATGAATGAGGGTTTGGGCAACCGATTTGCTTCAAAGAATGTAGGAGAGCTCTCTACACTTCCTACGACCTGCAAGGACGAGCTGTAGATATTTGAGACCCTCGACTCACGACCTTCATCGTCATCTCACGCGATTATCACCTGAGATACGCCTCTCGCAGATCCAGATTCAGCCCTCAGGGCGCCTCCAGATAGGATGCAGATGTGAAGCCGACCACTGATATCGGTGCAGTACTGTGCCTCAAGCCTCAGCCGCAGCGGGGAAATCATCTGGACGACCGTCGACCAACTTTAATAATGTAACTTTCGTGTAAGCACAGCTGAGTATTGCTTTTGTTATCAGTCATAATCGTTGTCTCCTGTGAGTTAGCTCGACATGGTGTGTCTTGAATTTTGAGCTTACTTCTCGATGAAGGGCGACGGAGCGACAAAGCTTCGCCCACGTGCATCAATCTTGCATCGTCCAATCCAACTAGGAGGTAAACCTTGCTGTGAAACCGCTGCGAACAATGATCAGGAGATGCGAATACAGGTAGACCTATAGATCAGTGCCACAAAGAGAAAAATTAGTCACATTAAGAGTATTTGGTCTTGCCCTTTCCCATCTGCACCAGCGATCTCACTCGCCTCGCTACTCTCCACCTTCCGCTCTTACACATTCATCGCCTTGCTTTTCTTTTCGATGCATCCGATCGCAGAATGATGTTGAGAGACGAGAGCCAGAAAAAAACAAAGGAGAAAGAGGTCGGAGAGGTTTCCTCCACAGTGTAGCAAAACACAAAAGATATCGGTTACGGTACAATTCGAAACAGAGCACCTGGTGGTATAAGGAGTAAGCAAAAGTCTCGAGCGAAGCATGCCGAAGCAACTTCTTGAATCGTCTCTCTCGCAGCAACATTAAAGTCCGCACGTTCAACGACGTGCACTTTCCGCGTCGGTTTAGCCTCTGAGGGAGAAGCCGCCCTTCTTCTTGGCTGGCTGGTCAGCAGCAGGCCTTCCACTCTCGATGCGGGTCTTCTTCTCCTCGAGCTCCTGGCGCTGGCGGTCGAGTTGCTCCTTCATTTCGCGGTGGCGGGCGTAGAGCTCCTCCTCGCTCTGCTTGAGCTTGCTCTCCTTCTCGGTCACCTTCTGCTGGAAGACCATCTTCATCTCGAGCTCCATCTTGGCGAGCTTCTGCTCGTGCAAGCTGCGCTCCTCCTCCTGCTTGACGGCAGGGTTGACCTCCTTGAAAACGCTGGGGTCCTGAGCGACACCCATGGAGGTAAGCTTGTCTGAGCGGTAGTTCTCGTAGAGGAAGTTGTTTGTGTGCTCCTTCAGCTCTTCCATGTGTGTGCGAATCAACATTTGGCGCAGCTTGACAAAATCGCAGTGCTCCTCGTTGTCGACCTCGATGACACCCCACGGGTAACGGCGACCGCGAACCTTGCGGCCTTCGGGAAGTGGTGACCTCGTTTGGCACCAACAATGGCGAAGGGAACCTTGGACATGATTTCGTTGTTCTCGGCGATAGTCTCCTCGTCGTCGAGCTCGTAGCGAGGACCCTCGAAAATCTGGATGTTATGGTGCTGGATGTCGCTAAGGATCTGTGACTTGTGTCAGTAGCTGCGCAAATCTGACCATACTTCTCAGGCACTTACGCGCTGCTTGAAAGCGGCAATCTCGTCGTCGGTGAGGGTGTCGGACTTGGCGATAACGGGGATCAAGTTGACCTTGGTGTGCAGACGGCGCATAACCTCAACATCGAGAGGCTTAAGCGAGTGACCAGTGGGCTGGATGAAGTAGACACATGCATGGACGCGGTTGTCAACGATGTTCATGCGGTTGACCTTGTTCTCGGCGTCAAGGTAGGCATCGAAGCGCTGCTCGACGTTCTCAATAATAGGGCGCCAGGAGTCATCGTTGTTGACAAAGTCTCCGAAGCCAGGAGTGTCGACGACAGTGAGGCGCAGGCGAACTCCGTTCTCCTCAATATCGGCGCTGATTGCCTGGATGTTGACGGTTTTGGGAGAGAAGTCGAGGGAAGGCTGCTTGCGCTCCTTCGGGGGTAGAGGGAGGTGTTGAAGAGAGTGTTGACCAGAGTGGACTTTCCGAGGCCAGATTCACCTAGAGAAATTGTGTCAACTCGTAGATCCTTCCATCGCAACAATTGTCTTGTACTCACCAACGACCATAACGTTGAAGTTGAAGCCCTTGCGCACACTCTTGCGATGCCACTGGTTAGGCAGATTGGCGAAACCAACGTAGCCAGTGAGCTTCCTGCGGACGATGTTCCTCATGTCGCTCGCGGCCTGGGCTGCGGCCTTGGGATCCCTGGAAGAAACGGTCTGAGGTGCGGTGGCGCTGCCGTTAAGCATGGCATTGCTGTGCTCAATGTTGCTGGGCGCTGTGGGCTTGCCGTTCGAGATAGAGTCGCTGGAGACGGCGGAAGCCGCCGAAGGAGGGCTGGGAGAGGCTGATGAATTGAGCGCGTTAGCTTGGGAGGTCCGGCGACTGTGGCTTTTGCCGTTCGTGTCTATGCTGGCGCGCGGTGTGTGCTTCCCAGAGGCCGGCAGGCCAGTACCCAGCGTGACCGGGTCATTGAGCACCAGCGGATCTGGAGCTTGCACTGAAGCGCTCATGGCGATAGCAGGAGAAGGCGTATATAGCCGCGGTGTGGTGTAGACAGGATTGGATGTGCGGTAGGATGTTTTCCAGGCACGGGCGGTGCTCAATGTTGGATGCGGCGAGGGAGGAGGCAGAAGGGGAGGGAGGAAGTGAGCGGCTTACCCATGGCGAGAGCGGTGGTGGTGTGAGTGGAAGCGCGTTCCTGGCAATGAGCTGCACACGTGTCAGCGGTTGCGGTTGTTGGGCGAGTTGGCAGCTGCGAGGCGGAATGCTCGAGACAGATGGCAGGCGCGATGGGAGCAGCTCGCCGTCGGGGAAACCCTTACCACTACGGAGGCGTGAATTCGGCGTGGAGCTCGACGAGGGCTCGCGTGCGCGTTCAATCAAGTGCGTCAATCAATTGGCGACTGACGGGTAATGAGCGGCGAGAAGAGGAGGGAGTGTTCGGCGTAGCGCGTGGTGGACGTGAGGGTGGTGATGGTTTGGGCAGGCAAGCTGGTGCTGTGCTGTGCTACTTCCCGCTCTCGGGCCTGGCGTCGTTCTCAAAAGAAAGGGGACTAGGTCGCAGGGGCGTGTCCACCTCCACACTAACGCTACCCTTACATTACACCCGTGCACCACTCATGATTGGCCAGGTCTATCCTCTTCACGCCTGGTTGGCCGTCGCAGGTATATATAATCGTGTGACCTGCTGATAGCATAAACATACACTCCCACAGTGGCCTTCAACCATCATCGACGGACACTTTTCAAGCCACCGTCTGCTCACATGTAGCCGATGCTCCGGACCAAGATACAAGTACCGTGTGCTTCGTATTATCCGGTGTCAATCATCTCACCTGCATCACGCTGTGCCCTTCTCGGTACACTGTCATGCACCTCTCTGCTGCCGTCGTCCTCGGCAGCAGTAGGCCGCGCGCCGTACGCCGTGAAGCTACGTCTACAGCTACAGCTACAGCTCTCTTGCATGGATGTTGCGTATGCGAGGAGGGGAATCATCTCGTCTCGGGGAATTGTCCAGAATCCTCCGCCGCGTGTTAACCTACAGGCGTGTCGCACCAATCATCTACGCTTTCATCAAGACCTCGCCAGCATGGTCGTGGGCATGGGCGTGCGTGATCACTCTACAGCTAACATTTCCCACTGAAATGATATTTATCGGGACACTTCAATGTAAACCTCTCAATGGCACGAGACTTGGCACGCATCTGCCTAAGCGAATAGGCGAGCGAATCAAAGCATGCCTTCCCACTATTAGCCACGATAACCAAAACAGATGTGACGTCTGTCGGTCTCGTGCTGCGCAAGAGCCTCAGCCTCATGTGCTTCCTACAACTGCTATCCGATAGAATAACTTTGCATCGAAAGGTCCCTCGCGACGCAGTAACGCATGGCTCCAAGCCGTCGCTGTGGCTGAGTCTCGCAGTATGGTCGTGACATGTCTGCTAACATATACACTGGTCTGACTGCCAGTGGATCTGCTCGCCAGCATGTCGGGAACAATATTAGTAAGATTGAGTGCACTTGTTCATACTAGTGCTATATCTAACGACATGCTGTAGACAACTACTACTATGAACACGACCGGGGACATGGAGGTGATGACCCACGGCCACCGCAGAAGACAGTCTTCAGCACAACATCAACTGAAAATGGCTTGAAGCTTTGGCGCGCTGCAAAGGCTGGGCAACTCCCGAGAGTCAAGTACCTGATCAAAATGGGAGCAGACCTAGACTACCACTGCGAGGAAGACGCTACAACGTCCCTGCACCAGGCCGCTCTGAATGGACACCAAAACGTAGCGAGGGCACTGCTTGAGGCGGGTGCGAATGTGGACGAAGAAGACAACACAGGCGCGACGCCACTACACTTTGCCGCTCGAAAAGAAATGGTGGAGATACTGATCAGCGCTGGTGCAGACCTCGATCATGAAGACCACGCGGGCAGGACGCCGGGCCATCGTGCGTTGGGCTGTAATAATATGGTTGTGGTAGCTGCGCTTATTGACGGTTGTGCGGACCGCGGCAAGATCTATCGCACGATCCAAGACACAGTTGACGGGAAAAGCTCCTCTGCAGCGAACGACGGACTGAACCTGTCGCAAGAAACGGCTGACATGGCCGGTGATAGCTATTACCAAAACCGCAGGCTCATTATTGGCATAGTAAGTCAAGTCATAGGCTTGTCCAGTTGTCGTCATTGACATCGCTAACGCTATCGTGCCAGGCGACTGACAAGTCATCGATTGAAGTGGCCTACGCCTTGACCAACAGTCAGACGTGTTCTTCAAAGCGAACCATGCGATCGCAACACAACGCAGATGGATCCGTGACTGATCGTCCAGCAGGAGGTGCTTCCGCATCATTCGGAGTCCAGAGCGTCGGTTCCGAGAGGTTTCTACCAACGGGGCGCCCAGATCGGCATTTATCTGGCCTTATGAGCTTTGTCTGCGACTCTCCAGAGGAGGGCCTTGAGGAGTTCACGAAAGCGATAGACGAGCCGTTACGAACAGCTATTGCTTCTAAACACCCTGAAATCTTCATGGACAAATTTCAGAGGGAGTATGTTGTTTTTGCGAAGAGGGACTGGCATGAGGGACTCCGTAACCGGGCGTTCGTCGGCACTATGGACGCGGTGTTGATCACAGAAGTCCAGGCAAGCATGCTGTACGAAATACAATTTGGTGACGCAACTCAGATTGAAGTCGGCGACATGATCGTGGCTTGCAAGCACATGGTGGACCGGGTCAAGGGGAACGTTGTTTCGTGCACTATCTCGAAGGTCACCGGCCTGTCACCATTTGAATTGTTTCGGTTCAAGCCTATGGAGGGTAAGGTAGATATCCTCTCGACCAGCGATCCTCAGCTCGAACGATGACCATGAAGACGTCGTTGAGCTGCGTCCCTCGTGCCTGAAGCTCGCTAACAGTTGCCTTAAAACAGAGTGTCACGAAACGGAAACCCCCAACGAAACCACCAAGGTTCCCGGGCTCTTCGATCTCTTCACCCAGAAGCCGTCCGGACGATCTGGGGCGCCAGCAAAGCTTGCCGGGGCGTGGACCAAGACTCTCAGCGACTTCATCAGCGCTCAAGCTTCGTGGACAAGCGTACAGGTCCACAACGGTCGAACTTCCAGAGTTCAAGGTAAGTCTGTCTGCACAAGTCCTACGGGCGGTATCCTACGGGCAGTACTGACGAGTTCTCCTCGCCAGGCCATCGTTCTGCTGGGCGGCTGGAGGTCCGGCTGGACTCGCGAAGCAATGGCAGCAGTCCAACGACAGCACCCCAGAGTCCAAATTTTCAAGCATCCTTACAGGTGAGTGACAGCTTCTACGAGGTCTCAAACTGTGCTGAGAGGTTGCGTTTCCTGCAGTCACGGACCCGGTGGCAATCTGTGGAAGGCGGCTCGGGGAGCGGTGGCGTTTGGTGTTTCCAGACAAGGCCGAGAGCAGCACGCCGAAAGCGACGGTTGATTTGACAGCGCTGTAACTTGGATCCTGCAGGAAGGAGGACGTTCAGCGGATTTACAACAATGGTCGAGGGATCTCTCGCGCTGTTCGAGGTGAGGTACATGTATGTTCTGTGCTAACAGACGATAAAATGCATCGTTATCGTCATCATACATCTATCCGTATCTATCAAAGGGTATCAATGAATCAACTCACTTCACACGCTCGCTCGCTTACCCACTAAGATCCCGAACATCATCCTCTCTGCCTGGGCTTCCACATTCTAAGCCAAGCCCGCCAGAATCCCACTAACCTGACTCTTATCATACTTGACATACTTGCCCTTGCCCTTGTCTACCTCGCGATAGCGGTCCCAAAATCTGGAATAAAGTCTCTCCAAGAAGAACTGGACCGCCCTGCCCAAATCTCTCCGCACCTCAGTCTCCATCCTAAAGCTCCGATGCCTCGCAACCAACTCATCAAAGCTAGTGTTGAAATTCTTGAACTTCTCCTGTATCCCCTTCTTATCAGCGGACGAAAGAGCTTTGACGATAGCAGAGCTGTCAACGCCGCCAGTAGAAGGAGGACGGGGCGCTTTGGCCGTATATTGCACGTCCAAGAGGTGGTCGGCGCAGTCTTTCCAGCCGTCTGTGTAGGATGACTGTGCTTTCTTCTTCCAGGTGTCGAGTTTGGGCTGGGCCGGATTGGTTATGAGGGCTGCGAGATCGGAGGAGCGGATCGCCCGCTCGATGATGCAGATGTTGTTGCGAGGAAGACGCCTTGCGCTGCCTTTACTTTGAGCAGGCTGCGTGCGCGGGTGTCGAGGTTGGAAAGTAGGATTTCGATTGTGTCGCAGCTGTAGTGCGCGAAGAGCTGGGCACCGTCGGCGCCAACGTCGAAGGATTTGAGGGTTGGGATGGAGGTGCTTGAGGCGTTGGGTGCGTTTGGAGAAGAGGTCCAGCCGCCGTCGCCTAAGCTGCGCATTATGCTGCTTATGGGTGGGAGGAAGGCGGTCATTAATTGTAGACGCTGCATTACGTCTGAGGTCAGAGGTATCGCAGAGCCATCACTTGGGAGCATCATGAGTTGTTGAATTTTGGTGCGAGTGTCGTTGAGCAGTATTGAGAGGGATGCTTTGGCTGTCTCGCGGACTGGTTTGAGTGCGTCGGACATTTGCTGTTTAAGCATGCCGGTCTTCTCCTCGAGCTCGAATGATGTAGTCGAGACTATCTCAACAATTTCGTATGCCAAGTAGCAATCTGTGATGAGATTCGTTCGAATATGGCTGTCGAGATCACGCAGCGTATTGCCAAACGCTGACAGGGCTGCTTGGCATGTGGCAGTGAGAACCGGATTCCACTCCTCTCTCTGGAAGATCTCGCAGATGCATGCATACTCGGCGACGAACATTCCCTGAATGCCTTTGCAGTATGTACCGATACCGTTGCTACCAGGCTTGTACACCGCAGCAGCATCCACTTTTCGCGCCGTAGATAGCGACGCAGCAGACAAGTTTTGTAGGGAAAGCTGATATACTGCCCTCTTTCTTGTGCATACACCTTGGCCGAAGGCGAGAGTTCACCACTTGAGGTCTGCGCATGGGAACCAGCCACTTGCGCATTGATCGTCCGCAGCTCAGCCGAGTTCTGTGACGAGAACTTTGGAAACTCGGCGCCTCTCATGATCTGTTGCAAAGGTTCAATGGGTTGAGAGTCTTGCCTCACAACGTCTTCTGGCACTGCTGATTCCTTGTTCCAACTTCCGTAGCCCACTCAAATCTGCCATAGCCTTTTGATTGCTGCGCATTCCCGTAGCCTTGAGTTCCTTGAGTGCCCGATTCGTCCGATACTCGCCATGTACTGGCCCAAGCCAACTCTGTCCGGCCGCTCCCTAAGCACCTGCTCTTCTCTGTTGCGCATGTCGAGCGGCTGCCTCGCTTTGTCAATTGCTTCTGTGATTCGATCGATATTGGCTGTGGTTGTCTGTAGGCGTTGTGTGTTGCCGTATATAGGACCAATGGCGTCTTGAACCACCTTGCCGCTGACATCCAGTCGAGACATGGAACCTTGGATCTTCTTGGAGAGCGACTTCATCTTTTCGAGGTTCGCATACAGCACCTCTACTTCGGCGGACTCCTCCGCATAGGCGGCATGACGGGCAGGGCCATGATTATGGATATTTGAGTCCTTCGGTTATTGAGGAGGCGATGGTTCGGAGATATCTAAGCTGCCAGGTATAGAGTGCGCTAAATCGTGGTAAGTCTTCTGGTGGTCATGAATAGTTCGAGCGCACAGTACGGCGAGCTATGCGATGTCGTGCACCTATCCAACGTGAGAGCTCTCACCGAGGCTCGCTCATAGTGCGGTCCAGATCTGGGTTCGGTCCGTTCAACGGCCCGTGCTGCCGCGAGCTTAGTTGCTTGCGGGTTGGGGTTGGGGAAATGGAGGAAATGGAAATTGAATCCAATGTTGTTTCTCAAGAGATATAAGACGATATTACACTCGTTTTTGATGTATACTATATTAGTTTGGATTCATGTCACCTGATACCCGCTGATCTACTTGGGGGGGGGGGGGGGCTGTTGGTTGTCTTGTGAGTCGGATGTGACACTCTATTGACTGCTGTCCTTTGATCTGAAACGCGATTGATGGTAATAGCACATCCATTTCTTACCATTTCGATGCCAACCTCAAAACTTGCAACACGATAGGAAGAAACTACAGGAGTTACCTGGCCTTGTAGAGACGTTCCACATTCTCCGTCAGACATCTAAAGGTCACAAGGCTCTCTTGTCACTTCTTGTGAAGCTCTGCTCCCACGATCGAGCGGATGTATCAAGGGATCCCCGTTGTAGTGACGTCTCTGGCACCCACTCGGCGCCGCGGCACTACGGCTGCCGATCTGCCAGTGCGCGCACGAACCGAACGAAACAATTGACCTAAGAAATTCTTGCTATTCATACTTCGACATGGAGTAGCGATGGATGACAGCTAGGCGAGTTGGGCGCGATCACGGCCCAGTGGCGCAGTGTTGGATGGACGACCAGTCGCTCAGCAATTTTTAGTACCGCCATCAGCCGAAAACGAGGCCAGACCTAAGTGATTCGGGGAATGTTGCGATCCTTCAATGTGTCACGATGGGTCCAGGCAAGGCAAAACTCCGGATCGGGGCGCGCGATTATCAGATTGATAACCTTAACTAAACTACAAACTGCAAACACTAGGCACTGTCGGTGCATCACGTTGCAGCTGCTTGCACGTCAAGTTGATCTGTGCGGCGCCATAGGCGCGAGCTACGAGTCGGAATTGTCGCAAGCTTCCTCTGGGCGAATCACATCGAGCTCGGTCGCCGCGAATTCGTTCAAGCCCCAAACTCGTTCTCGGCGGTTTAGCTTCACGAGTCTTGTCCTTGACGCCGCGCGAACCAGCCTGTATTGGCATTGATTGACGGGGAGACGACATAGCGGGCTCTCGGTAATGTATTCCCTTCTTCGGTCCAGCCCTATGTTCCATGCGGACCATGTGGTACAGGACACGCACCACCAGGTCAAACGTAGATTCGTCACGGTTGAAGTAACAGTCGAGGCAGATTGACGGGAAGGGCGTTGTGTCGACCGTTTAGACTGAGATACATTCCATGGCGCTCCAATCTATTTGACAAGTCTGATTTCGGCGCACATGGACACCCAAACATACCCTCAAGCATTTCATTGTAGTAGAGTCTGGTGTCGAGAGCTTTCCACAACTCGTATCGTTCTCCGATCTCGGCGTAAGACGGAAGCTATGTGCATGCTGCAGTGAACGTTTGGAAAATGATCCGAGTTCTCGTGGTGGGTCGCTTGCACCGTCTCTTGGGCTCATAGGCCGGTACAACGTAGACGGCTGCAACGCACGTCTCCACTTCTTCATCGCCTCCGAGTGTCGAAGGACCCTGCCGTCTAAAATGATGGCTCATTTATCTGATCATGATCTCACCCTCCGTGGACCCATTCTAGGACACCTTCCCGGCGCCACAGGGTGTCTGCGCATGTTAGTCTGCAATCCTTCCAGGTTGCGAGCATTAAAGGCTTGATCGTCGCCTCTTATCAATCTCAATCTTATCCTGTCTACCTGGCACAAATCTACACCTTCCTGGGATCTGGACTCGGTCTTTGCAGTCAGAATGTCGACTACCCAGGCCACTGCCTCTGGTCCGCTGGCTTCTGGTAATGAGGAGGTTGCACCCATTGGAGGAATTGGCAACCCAGCGGATGCCAAAAACCCAAAGGAGATCATCGACGACCATGGCAGTGATGCCTCATCTGAACATGCTCAGCATGGTGTCAAGAAGATTGAGGCCATCACGCTTGTCTGGACCAAGAAGTCGCTTGGGTTCGCCTACGTTATGTGAGTAGCAAGGGCATCGGATGTATCAACGCACCGCTAATCATAGGTGTACAGGATGTGGCTACTCTACTTTGTCAACGGCTTCAACCAGTCTCTCAATGGCAGTCTTTCGGCCTATGTGACTAGCGACTTCGAATCCCACTCCTTGATCCCACTCATTAGTGTGGTATCTTCTGTCATGGCTTCTGCTACCTACATGCCTCTTGCCAAGGTCCTCAACCTGTTCGATCGTTCGGTCGGATTTGCTGTAATGGCTGGCTTTGCGACTCTTGGACTTGTGCTGACAGCTGTCTGCAAAAGCATTGGCACTTACTGCGCTGCTCAGGTAACACTTCTGCAGCACTTTTCATTGAGCACCACCACTGACCGAAGTCCCAGGTGTTCTACAGCATCGGTTATGCCGGCATGACCTTCTCGATCGATGTCATTACCGCCGATACGTCCTCCCTACGTGATCGTGGCTTGGCTTATGCCTTCACATCTTCACCTTACATCATCACCGCATATGCTGGTCCTGCGGCCGCAGAGAAGTTCTATGCCAAGAACTGGAGGTGGGCATACGGAGCTTTTGCAATCATTCTGCCAGTCATAGCAACGCCAATGGTGGGCGTCTGGTCTATGCTAAGCGCAAGGCTGAGAAGCAAGGCCTCCTCCCGAAGAAGGTCGCAAGTGGTCGTACATTCTTTGAGAGTGTCAAGCACTACGTTATCGAGTTTGACAGTACGTTGATCCCCATTGGAGTGCTAAAGATCACGTTCTGTACTAACAGTGGCCTCCAGTCCTTGGAACATTCCTCCTGGCTGCTGGACTAATCATATTCCTCTTGCCGTTCAACATCAGCGAAACCTACGCCGTTGGATGGGCCAGTGCCGCTTGTATCTCCATGCTAGTTATTGGTTTCCTCTTGCTCGTTGCCTTCGGACTGAACGAGCGATACTTTGCGCCCGTGCCTTTCCTACAGTGGGACATCTTGCGCTCTCGCACTGTCATTGGAACATGCGCTCTGGATGTCTGCTACCAGATCTCTTACTACTGCTGGGCTTACTATTACCAGTCTTTCCTCCGGGTCAACAGTGGCGTCAGCATTGCCGAGGCGGGTTACATCCAGAACATCTTCGACGTGGTATCTGGAATCTGGCTATTTGTTGTCGGTCTATTGATCAGAAAGACTTCTCGCTTCCGTTGGCTTCTCTCTGGATCGTTCCTTTGTACTTGCTTGGACTGGGCCTTATGATCTACTTCCGCAAGCCGGATCAAAAAATAGGCTACCTCATCATGTGGCAAGTTGCAACACCACCTCCTACCATCAACCTAGCACGTACTAACGCCTCTGCAGCCAAATCCTGATGTCCTTCAGCGGCGGTGCTTTGATCATTGTCATGCAAGTAGCGATGTTGGCTGCTTCTGACCACCAGAATATGGCTGGAACGCTCGCTTTCCTCAACGTTTTCGGCACCATCGGAGGAGCCATTGGCGGCTCTGTTAGCGCTGCTGTCTGGCAAGGAACATTCCCACAGGCACTTCAGCGTTACCTTCCTGCTGATGCCCTGTCCGACTGGGAGAATATTTACGCTGATATCGAGGAGCAACTTAGCTATCCGAAGGGCTCCGCAGCACGTTACGCTATTGAGAAGGCATATGCTCTGGCGCAGAGCCACATGGTCATTTGTGGTGTTGCTGTCATGTCGCTCTCGCTGGTCTGGATGTTCGTTATCAGGGACATCAGGCTGGAGAGGAGCCAGACCAAGGGCGTGCTGTTCTGAGGAACTAATCAAGCATCGGCGAGATCAAGACAGAGCAGTACGCGGAGAGGCACTTGAAAAGCCTCAAGAAAAGAGAGCGCAAGTCGTGGGCAACGATGGAATTATATCCACCTGCAAGTAGCTGGCTTCGCGTTCCCTCGAGCCGTACGAGATTGCAGACCGATGCACGTTCGGGCAATTCATTGTACTGACTCTCCGGAACTTGCAGACGTCAAAGTACTACCGTAGCCTCTTGAAGCTTGTTGTATATTCTGAAGTGGATTGGGGTACAATGCGCTTTTTTTCATCTCACTGGTTAAGGTCACAATTCCAACGTCTGTGCCTGAATATATCGCTGCATCGTATCGCGAAGTGACCATGGACTTTATTTTCAGTTTAAAGGGAAAAGTCTTGCATTTCACTAGGCTTGGTATCAATCAGCCAAGAACAATCGTCTTCTGTTGCGGACTCGCTCGCTTCCATGCCGATTTAAACACCTTCCCGAGTCCGATACGCTCGGCAATTCCGCCACTGGACGTAATGAGCATAATGTTGTACAAAGGGTAACCCAGTACATCAGGTCTGTCCTCGTTTCCAAGGTATTGAGCTTCGGACAAGACGATCGCCTTCACAGCGATGCGCTTGATGGTCGACCTAGAAGGCCAGATAGAGCATGTCGCAGCGCCTATGATCTCGTCCGATGTTTCACTGCTAAATAGCGACCTTTCCCTCGCGTCATCGTCACCAATGCCAAGTACGTCGAATTCAATGTCAACACATGCAGCGTCCGATTCCGCCGTGTATCTTCGTCCCTCGAAGAATCCGCGACATACGCATAGAGTGGCTTCTTCAGTAAAAACTACCAGATACCTGTTTTGAGGCGCGGGAACTGATATGACCGGTGCAGCGGTAGCTCCTCGAGCCTCCCAGTCTGGATACAACGGGAAGCGGTTGCGATTGAGCCAGGGCGCGTTGAGCAAGCCTACTCTCCGCAATTCCATCTCGCCACTAGAAGATTTGGACTCGAAGATGTAGTATGTGGCACAAGGCCGTAGCCTCTCCTCGCCATCTTTGTCTTCATTCTTTGAGAGATGAAACTTCACCCCTGCTCGTCAGAGAAGATGTTGAAAGTTGAACGATAAAAGACGCTGGGACCTTCAGTCTGCTTGAGTGACTTGTGTCGTTTCTTAGAAGACGAATCGTCGAGCTGCCAGCCAGCCCACGACCAACTTGGAAAATTTTCTCTAGCAGTCTTGCGCCGGGTTATCTTGTACTGCGGTTGCCAGAGGAGTGCGGCATCCATGTACTTGAGAGGAAGGCCATTGGAGTATTTTGTGCTCATGAGTGAATTCAATCCCAACACATTCAGGATCCCCAGGCAAGCATTCACATATCCTCGGGACGACCCATAGCTCTGTTCGTGTAGTCATGAACACACTTGGCGTACTGCCGGAAAGCTGATCGCCTATAAATTCTCATGCTCCCGTCGAGATCCGACTCTTCAAAACCGTGTTTCGCGGCCGAGCGTGCATATTCACGTACTGGCTGCAGGTACGAGCGCGACACCGCAAGGTCTCGTTCGTTGCAATCTCGAGCATTGACATCCTCTCGCCATGTCCCAACTTGGCATTGCCAGACAGCGAAACCCCCCGAGAAGACCAGCATGCGGCGGGAGAGGACTTTCTCCTGGAACGTCCAAGCCCTTGATTCCCATCTCGACAGGTCTTGATGTATCTCAGCGGGATGGAAGAGCTTCACGTTTCTGTCGACCTCGGCGGTGATTTGGTCGGCAACTTTTCGACTCTTCAGTAGTCCTTCCTCGTGGTCAGAGCTTCCATCAACTATCGTAAATAGCGCCTTGCTGTAGATGATGTCCATGAGTCCAAGACTGATGGATTGCTCGGCCTGATTGGGATCTGGATCGCTCTGCATCACACAAAGCTTGTCAACCCACAGGTAGTTTGATCCCATCCGCCGAGCGACTTCCATGGCATGCCGTATGGTTGGCCGCAGATGCTGTCGTGTCACTCCTCCGACCTCGCTAAGGCTATGTAGAGTGCTAGGACTCAGGACGATTTGGTCATCATTCCAACCATCGGTGCCCCATACATAGCTCAGAGCGACATATGGGACTGTACCGTGAACTTTCTCGACAACACTTCCATTGATAAGATCAACCAGTCTGAAGATATGCTGTTCAGTGCTATGCTCTGGCATATCCCATGGTGGCGTCCAGCATGCTTTCTGATGCTCGCGATGTGTTTGGCAGGTCTCCAGACACTTCCTCAGCAACTCAAAATCAACTCCATCGGCTTGCAAAGACCTACCATACCACATCTGGCCTGCCTCACTGATTCTGAGTCCCTGGGAGTTCTCACCGCGAAGGCTGAAGTGGCAGATCTCGTTTGCTGGCGCACGAGGTCCGCGTCCGAATGCGAAGCCACGAATACTGATCGCACCTGCCTTGGATTCATTGTGACCATAGACGCGAACGACAAAGTAGCAGGGTAACCGTATCTTGACGCGGTTTGCGCGAGCAGCAAACTCAGACAGCTCGTTTGTAACTAGTCGCACTCCGGCCCCTCCCCGTCCAAGGGCCCCTGGCTTCGCTGTATCAACAATACCCATGCCGAGATTAGCTACACGAGCTGTATCGCCCACAATGTTACTCCCAGAGGCCAGCCCGCCGAATGATATCTTCGCGTGGACATCTCGTTCTTCAGCGGAAAGGAACAGATCTTTCGCTCGCTCGATAGCGCGCTGAGCCTCCTCGGGATCGCGCGTATGTCCAAATGGCCACGAGGCTTCCTTCTTTCGATCCAGGATAGAGCTGTTGCAGTACCAGTTGAGCCAGCCTCTCTCGCCGTGAGACGTCTTGAAAGCTTGCAAGTCTTTGCTGGTCCCAAGATGGTCTTTGATGTGAGCACTGAGAAAGATATCGTTTTCTGGCTTGCTGAGACAGGCCAGGATAAGCTCACAGAAAGGACAGCTTTTTTCGTTGCTCACGATGTGGTCTAGATCCGTCAGGTAGAGAAACTTGCTCAGGTCTGAATTGGACCGTAAGCAAGCCGAGAAAGGGATCATCGTGCAGACCGAGCAGAGAACCCTCTCGTTTCGGACTCGGTGTGCCCAATCTTTGAAACGCCCATTCCAGTTGTTCTGCCGTTCCACGATCCTTGGAACATCCTCCGGTGCCGCAGGGGACTCATCACGTAGCGTGGCTCCGTCCGATGATACCGACGGTGTCCTGGAGTGCGTGGATGGAGGTCTAAGCATGGTTGCATCTGTACTGGCTTGCGTAAGGCAGTTTGGCAGGAGTCTGCGACCGAGCTGATGATAATCGATTCAAAAGGTTAACAGCAAACTTCAGTATGTGATACTTACAGCGGCTTTGTATCATGTCGGGTGAAAAGGCCAAGCGCCTACAGAAACAGCATGCGAGCAGCTGACTAGATTACCTACATTGCGACCTGACATAAATGAACAAACCGGTGAATCAAGTTCCGCGATCTGCAACGGATGGATTGTTGATTGGTTGCCATGGTTCGCAGCTGCTGCTGGCACAACGTTGGCGAGGTTGAACACGTACAAGGGTAGAGCAATCACCTTTAGCGAAACCAAAGAAACGGTAACATTACGTCATGTACTGCATGGGAGCTTGAGAGCTTCAGTGTCGTTCATGGAGGCGCTGTTGGGCCCTATGGCATAGAAGAAACTTCGATGCCGAATCGCTGGACTGTAATTGATGGATTTTGTGAACACTTTGGAATTATGTCAATGCGTTGTTGGCCTGCAACATCCGGCTGAGCCTGCAAGGTTGATCTATAGGGGCGCTTGTCCCGTGATCGCAGGCACGTCGCCCTGAGCGAGCTTCTTCAACGCTTCTCCATCAACTCGCAGCTTTGTCCAGCCCTTCAGTTCGACAGCGCCGAGCGAACGGTAGAACTGCAGACTGGGCTCGTTCCAGTCCAAGCAGCTCCACTCCAGCCTTCCACCATCTTGAAGCAGATTCTCCCTCGCAAGCGCTTGTATCAACAGCTTTCCGTACCCTCTCTTTCTATACTGTGAACGCACGAATAGGTCTTCGAGGTAAATGCCTTGTTTGCCGTTCCATGTGCTATAGTTGTGGAAGTAAAGCGCCATACCGGCAACTGCTTCGGGCTTGTCGTTTGGATCCGTAGGCTCTGAAGGTAGGCGAAGCATGAGACATTTAGCGTGGCCGGGGTTTGAGTGTGAGGCTGTACCAGACGGCGCCAGGGAAAGTGGCGAATAAGGGATTCTTCGGTGGCTTCAACAGATTCGAGCTCGCGCTCGTAATCGGCCAGTTCGCGAATCATGGCTAGAATTTCCTTGACGTCGCCTTTGGTTGCATGGCTCAGTAGGGGTTGGTTGGCCATCTCGCTGGTATTGACTCGTTGGAGATTGTGAGAGGTTGGCTTGAAAGTCGATTGCGAGATACAGTTTTCTCGATTGAGTGGAAGTCAAGCTTTGTAATTGCTGTACCAGTATCCTCCCCGATCTTTATAGCTGACGTTGCTGTACTTGAAGGGCGTAGGTTTGCTGGTCAGTGGAGTCCGTTTGTCACGAGAAACGCGGAGCCAGCGTCCGTGCGTGGCATTCGTGATGCACTAGCGCGGAATCTTCCAAGAGCTGAGTTGCGCAATGCGTGCTTGAGGCATTGAGCAGACAATGCATGCGAGGCGAGAGCTGCCATATTAATCGAACCTTAGCCTATCAGCTACTGAGTCATCAGTGTCATTCACCATGACTCTTCAAGCTGATATTTTCAATCTTTATTGGATTGTCGCCTGTAGTGGGGACGGACATCTCGTTCGTCTTCGAGTCGTGGAGAAAGTGGTGGCCCCAAACCACGTCCCACTTGTCTTTCGCAGAATCATAAGTCATGAGCGGGCATTGCGAAAAGACCTCCGCCCAAAGCCGCTGCATGAAACGAGGGGTGATGTTGTGGGCATAATGTCTTCTGAAGAATTTGTCTGGCAGCTTACCGCGTATTACCACCGTCTCAAGTACGGAGGGTGGCGGTTGTCAGTTTCGGACGCCTGAGTATGAGTGGCTGCAATCGATCAACACCTGTAGCTAAGTCACGTAGGCGATACCACTCCTCATCCGGAAGCGGTGGCTGCACTGTCGAAAGTAGACTCGCATACCATGCACTGAGCTGATTCTTGACCCTCACGTCTGGCATTTGCTTGGACCAAGAATTCAATTCGGGTATCTCAACTCCAAGTCGGCGCGGGTTGCGTCTTGCAATTGCGGGGGGAGAAGCTGCAATCTGGCTCTGTACGATAGCCCGCAATACAGCTGGCAGGTTGTTGACGTATTCTTTGACCTGTGTTTTCACGGGCCCGTCTGCACGCCCTCTCGGACGCTGTTTACCAGGTTCTTCTGCACCAGTCGCATGTTGCGGAGCAGATGTGCTTGAGTCTTTCCATGGGCCCATGGTAGCTTTGACTTCTGTTTCTTGCTGCTGAACAGGTAGGAGCGGTTGCAAAAGCTCCCTCCTTCGCTTGCCTGTCCTTCCATACGCCATCGAAAGTGCCTTCAGCAGCATTTTCCTGTCGCCCTCGTTTGCGCGCTGCAGTTGGTACATGGCTTGTCGGCTCTTCCTGCGAACCGTCTCCAGCCTCTTTTGGTATTCCGCATCTCCAACATGATGAGCCTTGTTCTTGGACTCATACGTGCGAAAGCGAGAGATGGCATGCTGTCGGATCCAAGATGCTGCGAATTGGTCGGGCAGGTATGTGCACTCTCTCAGTATACCACGAAGCACATGCCGGCTGGCAGTGCGGTGGAATTCATCTGGCGGTAGGCGAGACTCGACGGCCTCGTCTGAAGCTGCTCCAGACAGTGTCTCAGTATGTATCGAGGTGTAACCCAGGGGCCTACGCTCAGCCGAGACAAGAGCAGTCGAGCAGCGCACTGGCAGGCGCCATAGCTGGGAGGCAACAGCAGACGGCCTCGCGAGCAGACTTGATGGCATGAGCCTACGCCAGCAGCAGTCTTACGGCAAGCTACGGAGGTAGCACTCGCGACAGGGACCTTGCCAACGAGAGCTCGCGACCTCAACCTCGGAATAAATGCAATGCAGGTCACCGTTTAGCGCCGGGAGCTGCGGGCCGTGAAATATGGGACCTGTTCCGGAAAGTATGACCGACCGAACCAACTTCACGTCGCGTCGTCTGAACGCGTTCGCGCAACGACTCGGCGCACCGGCCTCTCTCCATGTGCAAGCCATACAGTAGCGCATGACAGCATCCACTCGCTCTCCTTGCGTCGCATACATCCACTGTCGCTCACTTTGATTGCGCCCGGCCGCCGAATGGCCAATCTCGCGGTCATGACCCCGCAGCAGTCTTTCGTGGCTCCCCAGGCCTCGCCGCAGCATTCGCAGGCTCGTTCAGTGTCGCATGGCATCCCGACTGGCTTTTCGCAGAGCTTCAACATGCCCTACGATGGTAGTCCACATGCGCATCCCGCCGCGCACAATCACCCGCAACCGCAATACAGCCAGAGCTTCCCCAATGGTCCCGTCTCGAATCCTGGATATGCGAGGAGCTTCGGCGACGGCTACGGATCCGGTCGAAACTACGGCGGCAAGCCACAGATATATACGGTCCGTGGAAGGATATCTTTCGGCGCAATCGATCATGCATGCTAACCCTACCTTTGCAGGCCGTCTATTCCGGAGTACATGTCTACGAGATGGAGGTTCAAGGTGTCGCTTGTATGCGCAGGCGTAGCGACGGCTGGCTCAATGCTACCCAAATCTTGAAAGTTGCAGGTGTCGACAAGGGAAAGCGTACTAAGGTGCTAGAAAAGAGATTCTTACTGGCGAGCATGAGAAGGTCCAGGGTGGGTACGGCAAGTATCAAGGAACCTGGATTAGCTACAAGCGAGGAAGAGAGTTCTGCAGGCAATATGGTGTTGAGGAAGTGCTAAGGCCTTTGCTCGACTACGACGTGGCGGCAGATGGGTCAGGTGGTCAAGGGCAGGATACTCCGACCAAGGAACAAGCCATGGCTGCCAACAGAAAGCGCTTCTACAACCATCTGGATAGCGGACCTCGAGGTGGACCATCGACCAACGGGACTTTCTTCTCCAACATATCACCATCAACTTCTGTCGCCCTCGCGGCAATGAACAAAGCTGCGAGACTGAATTCGCCTGCGCCGAGGCCAGGTAGTGTGCAGAGACAGCCCAGCCGACATCACTCACAGCAGGAAAGTTTCCCCGGGAACAGCCAACAAAGTATGGCGTCACAAAATAGCTTCGATACAGAGAGCAGATTCGACTCTGGATACGGGACGCAGCCGAATGGTAGTCATGAGCCACCTAGGAAGCGGAAGCGAATGAACAGCAACGAAGGCATGGGTCCTCCAAGCTTACCACATGATAACTCGATGAGATCTGCCACACCTACCGAACCTAACGAGAGCTTCATGTACGAAACGACATTGTCGCAAGAGTTTGCGAATGCTGGAAGCGATACCTCTCTACCTCCTCTACCACCACCAACTACCGATGAACAAACAGAGAAGTTGAACCTTATTCTGGATCTCTTTGCGGAGTCTGGTCGAACAGACTATACTACGCACCCTGCCATTCTTCAGTTGTCAGGGGAGGACTTTCAACATGCCCCTGGATCACTCGTCTAACAGCGCGCTCCACTGGGCTGCTACTTTGGCCAAGGTCTCATTACTGAAATTGCTCTTGTGGAAAGGAGCGAACATCTGGCGTGGAAACGCCGCGGGACAAAGTCCATTGATCTCCGCAGTGATTGTTAACAACTGCTGGGAGCATTCATGTTTTCCCGAGCTGCTTGAGCTACTGAGCCCGTTGATTGAGGTACGAGATATCCAAGGCCGAACAGTATTACATCACATCGCTGTATCGTCCGGAATTAAGGGCAGGGCACCCAGCAGCAAGTATTATCTGGAGGCCTTACTGGAGTTTTTGGTCCGTGTTGGAACACAACCAAACTCGTCTACCACCATTTCTGCAACCTCGACTGCTGCAGCGGTTGCCAGCATAGCGTCACAACAAGCAAATGGTGATGACTTGGAACATGATTCGAGCGAAGCTACAGCACTGAATGGTTCAAAAGGCGCGGTCAGCCTGGTTCGGTTCCTATCTCACATTGTGAATGCGAAGGACAAAGCTGGTAATACCGCTCTGAACTTGGTAGCTCGGATCGGCAATCGAAGCATCATCCAGCAGCTGCTGGAGATTCATGCAGATCCTGGTCTCGCGAACAACAAAGGTGTCAGCGCGAAAGACTTTGGTGTCGGCACGGAGTCTGGCGATGGTCTTCTGGTTAATGGCTTTGCATCACAACAGAGTACTCAACAAGCTTCTGCCTCGGAGCCTGAGCCAGAAGCAGAAGCAGAAGCTCAAACGATGTCCAGTCAAACAGAAGACCTCAGCCAGGACATCATTCAATGTGCGTATCTCCCAACTGTGTCTTCTTTAACATTTAACTGACTGAATTTTAGCAATAACTTCTATGCTCACGCAGAACCTCACTTCTCACAAGGACCTACTTCGCCAACGAACAGAACAAATCGATCGTCTGAACGAACAAATACGTGAATTTAGTTCGTTGCAGAAAGTCGAGTTGGAACGCTTCCAGGAGGCGCAAGCGCGCATCAAAGCGAGAGGCGAGAAACAGGCCAAGCTCGCAAATCTTAGGCGGATCTTGCAAGAGAAGAGGGCTGCCCTTTCGCCTTCGGCTCACGAAGAGTTGCAAAGCGCCAACAACGAGCTTGGTACCGCTGACAACGCTCTGATACCCGAAGACCTTGCTGCCATCCTACCGAGTATACCAGCATCGGACACCGAAATATCCCATGAACAACGCTCCCTCTACACAACGGCCCTCCCAGTCCCTTCCGAGATGCGGACACGACTACACGCCTACAGCACCAACAACTCACAACTGAAAGACCAAGCGAACGAGCTTCGTGGGCGGAGCAACGAGCTCGAGGACCTGTACAGACGTGTGGTTAGCTTGTGCACAGGAGTGGAAGAGGACAAGGTCGAGGAAGCGTTGCCGAATCTCCTGGCCGCCATTGAAAGTGAAAGCGCAGCTGGCGGCGAAGGAGAGGGCGATGTGGTGCGCGTGAGAGACTTTTTGAGGCGGGTCGATGGAGGGCAGGCTGTTGGCGTTGGCATTGAATGAGCGTTAGCATCTGTACAGCGAGCAAGCGCATCGCACACATCTTTTTTTTGTTATTGGGTGGCGATGTTTATTATTTTGATACCTATACTGATGGCGAGTAGTCGTCGGTACGCAAGATGTATGAGAGACCAAAAGACTCTACGGACAATATCATGTGAAGTGAAAGCTAGCATGTCACCACACAATTGTTTCACATGCCAACTCTATCCATTCCAGTCACATGGATCTTCTCCCACGCTGGCTTATCGAAACGTTCTCGCGCCATACTACCACCCACTATTGCACCCAAACATTTTACATAGAGCTATAACATCTTCCCTTACCAATTGATGAACCTCGTATGTTCTTCTACCATGGCCAGTCAGCACATTGACATTACCGAGTAAGGCAAAAAGCGCGAAAGCGGATAATCTAGCATAGTAAGGCTGACGGCGCAGACAGATGGTTTAACAATGAAGCCTTCTATCCTGATCTCACCATCGGCCTCTCCAACGGCCAGATCATAAGAGTGCACAAAGCGATCGTCTGCACGAGAAATCAGTTCTTCGAAAGGACTGGTGGAACTGCCGGAGCAGCCGTTGTAAGCTTATCAAGAACATCCTACCGTTTCTCATCGGACCACATTGACACTTCTTGCTCCCAGAAAAGCAAGCCAGCCATGAATCTCTCCGAACCCGCGACTGCAGTCACCACCATCCTCCGTTTCTTGTACGGCAGCCCGCTTCCAGCAGCAGATTCCCTCAAATGGGCCGCTTGGATCGATCTGGCCTTGACAGCGCGGAAGTATCTTGAGCCAGCGATTTCCGAGCAAGCACTTCAGAATTTCATGATTCTGGCGCTACAAGAGACAGACGTGAATGAGATTGTCAACATGCTCGACATTGTTGGTCGCCGGGGATTCGATGAGGTCACCAACAGGCTTCGCAGACATCACTGTCCGAAACTGATTCCTGACAAACGCTATCGCCAGATGCTTGCTGGGGATACAGAGATGATGTGGCAGCATCTTGATGATCTAGTTGTTGCGACTGAGAGCGAAACATTGGCTATTGCAGAGTGAGAGTCGTTCTCTCTGTGGAACCAATCAACAATGCTGGGCGTATATTCATGATCCTTCGGATTGTCATGCATGGGACAGCAAGGTTGCTGGTTGCTTCTTGTCGAAGATACGGAAAGAGGGCAGATCTTTAACGCGGGTGTCGTAGTGAGAATAACATGTTACTTCACCGCTCGAATAGTTTTGTCGAAGGTCGTTTGACTGGCAAGGATAAATTCCGTGAGCAATTACAGAGACATGCAATGCAATAGAAGACCAGGAAAGGTACACTGGCCAAAAATAGCAACAATTCGGCTCGTAAATCAGGGTCCAGCGTTCCAGGTGTCAGGTACCATGCACAAACGTGCGTCGTAGACAACAGTATGGCCCATACAGGTCGCCCCATCTATTTCTAGCAGATAGCGCGCGTTGCTCGAGATAATTCCTGTAGTACGAACAACAGACTGAGCCATTGACTTGCTTTACCTTCAACTTCCTCCATACCAAACCGTCGCTACCGTCCAAGCTCCGTCCTACTAGAGAAACAAACAACACCTCCAAACACCGCAATCATGAACGGCACCACCCACTCTGCCACGGATTCTCTCTTCCCTGCCTCTTTGATTTCTCCTGCCGTTGCCGCCGCTCTGCCCGAAGCATACACCATTCGCCCTTTGCAGCGTGGAGACTACGCTGCCGGCTTCCTCGATGTCTTGCGCGTCCTCACAACCGTCGGCGATGTGCCGCAGGCCGACTTCGAGGCCCGCTTCGACGAGATGAAGCAGACTGGCGGCAGCGGAGCGGTTGGCACCCATGTGCTTGTCATTCTTGACGGAGAGGGTAAAGTGGTTGGAACCGGCGCATTGCTCGTCGAGAGGAAATTGTATGTATCGCTTGCGCATTGCGTGGGAACCTTGCTCTTTGTACCTGGGTTCCCACCGGCTAGAGTATGAATCAAGCGCTAATCTTTGCATCCCACAGCATCCACAATCTCGGCCTTGTCGGCCACATCGAAGACATCGCTGTCGCAAAAGACCAGCAGGGCAAGAAACTCGGTCTGCGCATCATCCAGGCCTTGGACTACGTTGCGGAGCACGTCGGCTGCTACAAGACCATTCTGGACTGCTCCGAAGCGAACGAAGGCTTCTACGTCAAATGCGGGTTCAAGAGGGCGGGTCTTGAGATGGCACACTACTACGAGAAGAAATGAGCAGCGCGGTCAGGATTGCTGCAACAAAAGTTTTAAAGGAACAAGACTCTGGCGGACATATTGGACGGTGATTGCAGCTTAACACGGTACATGATATAGACGAGATCTACAGGACAGCAGCAGGTACACAGGCTGGAAACTGTGGCCGAGAGCCTCGCAATTGCGATCGCATGGGGAGAATTGGGTTAGCGACAGGAGTTCGGGCAGATAGACTTATTCCAGTTTTCGGATACTGCAATTGTACTACTCATACCCATTTTCCACGAGAAGCCTAATTTGTGTCTAGCCGTTTTCCCAGCCATGTGGTACATCTGCCAACAACAGGTTGCGGGACATGCGATGGGGTAAACCATTCTTGGAGAGGAAGCTACAACCCGATGACACCGTCAATACAGACAATGATTTTTTATATTAAGCAATGTGTAATCATTTTGTTACATTTGACATTTTGTCCTACTCGTCCCCTTGGTCATTGGTAAAGAACCCGCTGAATCTGCGCCAAGACCCTGAATCTTTCATCGCTTGACATTTGATTCACGAACAAACACTTCGGACCTAAAAACAGCATCTGGGTCCACAATGTCGCCTTCGCCAATCGATCCTGACACTGCGGCCAACTCTAACAAAAAGGAAAAGCCCGTGGCAAATACGGGAAAAGCACAATCTACAGACCCTTCCAAGTTCCAACCGATCCAACGAAGTGACACAACGCCCGACTTGCAACCATCGGATGAAAAATGGCTCACAATCCTGGAGTCGCCATGCACTTTTGGTACGGAAGTCTTTGAAAAAGTGATGTTAAACCTGATTAAGAATCCGAACGTGACTTCCTCTTTTCTCTTCCGCGCGGATATTCTCTACGACACTCAGCCCAACGATGACGCCTCTGACGAAAAGCCTGATCAACCACAAAACGCAACAAATGGCGATCACAAGCCCAGACAGCTCGAGATTTCTGGCTGGACTCAAGAACGTGTGATCGTACGACTTCTGATTCCTCGGAACCCCAAAATAGATCGACCTTTGACACAGACATGCATGCTGTTTACCAAAACTTTAGACGACGATACTACGGAGCGCTTGGTTGTATACATCCCTCATGTCGAATCACCAGAAGACATCCCCTTCTATCACCCTCGCATCGAAAAGCTGGCCTTCCACCACACCTCCAGGCCTACTGCAGAATCTACCAAAGCAGACCCAGACAGTCCCGCCTCCGGAATCGGCAGCCTCTCGTTGTCTTACAAGACATTTGACTCGTCACCAGAAGTGGATTCTAAGTTGCATCGCACTGGTCTGAAGCTCCTTCAAACGATACACAAACATGGTCAAGGGCAACTGACTGGCTATCAAAAGCGTGTGCACCACGACCAGATCATCCCGCAAAAGAGCTACCAAGACACATATGCCCGGCTCAAAGCCACGTATGGACGGAAACTTAGCGAGGGCTGGGTCGAAGTTACTGACCCATCGAAGCATGTTTTCGAGGACTTGGGCATTGCGGCGTTCTGCTTAGAGCTGTGGCGAGGGATGTATGAGGTGCCTGCTGCAGCAAAGGAGGCACAAGCTGTTGGTGGCGCAGAACTTGACGATTTAGGCATTGAGGTGAAGGACTTTCAAGTGGACGAAAAGAGCAAGCCACCATTCCCAGGCTTCGCCGACATTGGCTGCGGCAACGGCCTACTCACCTACATCCTAATCTCAGAAGGCTATCCAGGCTTCGGCTTCGACGCCCGCGAGCGCAAAACATGGGAAACCTTCCCATCAGAAGTCCGCCAGAACTTGCGCCAGTCTCTCCTAGTCCCCGAGCTGCTCCGTCCCGACAGCATCAGCGGTGGAGACACTTCCTTCGAAGATGCACAGAAGTCCTGGCACTCCGGCCTTTTCGCCGAAGGCACCTTCATTATCTCCAATCATGCCGACGAGCTCACAGCCTGGACACCTCTACTCGCCTATCTCAACAAAAGCGCTTTCATCGCCATCCCCTGCTGCTCGCACGACTTGGCGGGCTCGCGCTTCCGAGCACCAGATTCGACGAAGGCGCAAAAGGCTCAAGCGATTGCCGCGAAGAAGCAAGAGCGAAACGAGCATGCGCTCGTCTACCCCAACAGGACCAAGAATCATCAGATGGCGCAGCAGAAACTGCCACTCACGACCTTCGCCTCTCCCAGGCTGCCGAGACAGGCTCTCTCAAGAGAACTCTCGTGCCACAAGAAAATGGCGTCCGCGTACAGCACTCTCTGCGCTTACGTGAACGCTTTAGCGGAAGCTGTAGGCTTCGAAGGGAGGAGGAAGTCCTTCGCATCCCGAGCACGCGCAATCATAGCATTATTGGCCGCCGGAGACGCGAGGCAGCTGGAGACTTCGACGAGAGAAGGACCAAAGTGGTTGAACTGGTGGAAGAGGAACTGGGACGGGTGATCGAAAATGTGGGCAAGGAGTGGATTGAGCGGGCGGAGAAGCTGGCGAAGAAGCCGAGCAGTGGACATTGATTGAAGGATGAATGGATGGATGGATGATGAAGCAATGTGCTCTCCAAGAATTTCTTGGGGTGGTGTATATTCTGGGGAGGTACGGGTAGATAAGTGAACATATATGAGCATAGGTACAAATATTGCACAGCATCATGCGAGGTATTGGAGAGACAGTGGTCGGAAAAACAATTGTTACATTCTTATTTCCTGCAGAACCCAAGTATTCTAAGCGACGGACAATGATATATTTCTCTTCTTTCCACGGACGTTGTAGCAAATAGGAGATTGAAAACAGGACTGTGAACAATAGAATAGATTTCCGAGGTTTCAGCAATATCGATGAACGAAGCTATATTCTTATCTACCATATATTCAGTGCAAAACGTCAATATAAAAGCAAATGAGTGGCAAAGAACGATGTTTTGGTAAGTGGGTATAGATTCCAACCAGCACAGCAGTTGAGAGGTAGACAACTAGCAAATGAAGCAGAATATCGCATTACAAAGGAAACCATCAAATCAGTCGGGTGCTATGATCCCATATGGTATTCCCTTTCGCTACTATAAAAAAAGGTTCCGTAGTCTTGTAGAACATAAATCCATGCATGTTTCGTAAAGGAAGAAGAAAGTGGTTTTCGTCTCATGATGTCAAAGGCGCATCACGAGTGTTGTATCAAGCTGGCGAGGATAGAATGTCGCTTAAAAGAAGTTTCCATGCGGCACGGCGCAGAAAATACCGACGAAGATGGCCGCAGGATGAAAGCGCCGAGCAAACTCTGGATGAAAATAGTGTCTTGAATTTGGCGCAGCGCAGGCTCTTGGATCCAAACCTCGCGATCGAAAATTTTGCGGATGATGTTGCGCTTGGCGTATTTGGGGACCCAAGGCTCGTCTTCGAAGGAGTTGCCACTTGAGCTGACAAGCGAGTCGTGTGATGTCGATTTTTCGTTGGTAAGAGAGACCTCGTCGGTGGAATCGGCGAACAGCTCCCAGGGTCGCAGGTGGCGGTGGTGCATGCCATGCAAGACGACGCACATGCCTTTCCAGGCGGCGATGAGAGTTGAGATGCCGATGAACCAGCCAAGGAATGGAAGGACGCGCCAGCCGCGACCAGCGGACGAGAGTGTGATGATGAGATCGGCAATCAAACCAGCGACTATACCGAAGATACCAAGGCCACGAGCGAAGACGACACGCGGACGGTTGCCGTTGCAGATGGTCCAGCGGATGAAGTTAGGGTGCGCTTGCCTGCGGAGAGAGTACTCCACGGTGGCGACGACCTCGTGGAAAGCTGATGGGTGGGTGGTGTTCTGGAGCGCATGGAGAAGAGCCTGCTTCTCGCGAGATGAAAGGTTGAGCTCGCGTGGGGAGTTGTCGGCAATGTAGACGGTGATGATACGGGAGATCTCGTCGCGGTAGGGTTGAGTGGTGACTGTGATGAAAGTCAGTACGAAGTCCAGTCAATGATCGGGATAGGTATATAGTATGATAATAATACTAGGAGCGTACAGGGTTGCCATTTCATACCCGCGTCGCCGAATGCCTGGCTAGCAATTCCGCGAGCTTTTGCGCTACTGACGAGAGTGTCGTCGCCAGTGGATGATCCATAGTCGGAGGTGACGCCAGCTCTGCTCTCGTCGAATGAAGTGGCAGGAGGCGTGTGGAAAGGATCACCTCTCTCGTTGACTTGACCGCTGTTACCATCTTCGAAGCTGGTACCCTTGAGGATGGCATTGGCTTCCACGTTGGCATGCTTCGTCCGGCTTTGCTGAGCTGCAGAAGTGGCCTCAGCTTCAGCTTGCTCGCGTGTCCATTCGGGGGACAGAGCGCGCTCGCCTTCAGCGAGGTTGTTGAAGCGAGCAGTGTAGTCGTGGAACCAAAGGTAGAATTGCAAGTTCTCGGCAGAGTGCTCAATGTACTTGAGGTAGTTCATGAAATCACGGACAGTGCAGGGCTGAGACGTGCGTTAGTATCATTGAGATGGAATCGCCGGTAGCTGTGAGACGTACTGGGCAAGTGCCGTTGTTGATGATGTTGTCGAAAGATAGAGCATCAGGAATTCCCGCAGTGCTGGCAGAGCTGCCAGAAGAATACGACTCTGGCTTGCCTTCGCCATTGAGAGAGGCTGCAGACGAGTTGACGTGCGCAGGGCGACGGTAAGTGATTGAGTAGACCATTGTAACGGAGTTGTGACCGTTGACGGTGTGCAACGTTGGACGGGCAGTAAATCCTTCAAGCAACGGTCACGATTGACTGGTAGTGCACGTGAGAAGGAGATACAAGGAACGGAGCGACGAGACTGCAGTTATGACTGACAGCAGACTGGGAGGGCGTGAAGGTTTATGCTTCCACGACTGGCCGGGGTCAAGATGGGCAAATGCGACGACAGCGTATCACGAGCCAGGCCTGCCGAGCTGGTGGAAGACAGCAGTAGGGCTCGCAGCGAACCCTTGCCACAGGCGTTGCTAGCGCGAGATCCAGCCGGAGCCGATCGTCTCGTGCGCAAGTTCCAGGATATAGGTAGCGGGTTATAAGGCCGATAGCGTGCAGCGCGTGCTCGGACGGCGGGTGGCAGGATATAGTAGTGTTGTCGACGGGGCGATAAAGAGAGAAAACAGAGCGGTGCAGGACGGGCGTCGCACAGGACATGTATATGCCATTGCCTACGCACCGCGCACGCCACCGGAAGCACGATGAGGAGCCGTGTGGGCTTGCTGCACGCCGATCCTGCTGGGCAGTGGAAGAGGAGGAAGTGGCGCGACGTGGCGGCCACGACCACGACCCTTTGTCATCGCTCCCAATGCCCTGAAAGCAAGAAGAGCCATGGTTCGCCGCTGCCATCACGTCTACAAGGTACCACATGGCTGCCATTGGGACTGACTGCCGCTGCAATCGCGGGCTCAGAGCGACACTTCCTGATGAGGCGCCTCTGTATGTTTCGCCTTGATCGATCTGAACGCCCTCCCGTCCCCTGCTGCGTAGAAGGACCATAATCTCACCGGAACGACGCCTCTCGCGCCTCCATCAGGCGGGGGATAGTAGCCTACATCCAGACTGCAGCAGTAATTTGTCGCTGGCTCGGAGTCTGTTGAGAGTTGTGCTTGCGGCCCGGCCTGTCCTTGGTCTGCCTAACCAGCTTGTCTGCTTCTCTCGGCAAAGCCACAGCTCCACTCACACCGGCGCTAACACCTGCCACGGACCTGTCGACCACGTTGCTGGGATCGATCCGCCCATGGGCTTGCTCCGGTTCGTGCAACTGATCTGCTGCGGGGACTGCTCGCTTAGCTCTGCCATTCGAGCCAGCCGAGCCAGCCTCGATCTGGAGTTTGCACCTTTGCACAGAGGTTTTTGCTCTCACAAGCCCCATACGTGCGGCGGACACCGTTGGACTTTCAACGCTGGCAAGGCTGGGCCTACGCTACGTCGGCTGTATGTCACGCGCCTCCGACACCTTATGTCAGAGTCCGTCATATAGTAGTGCTGGTGTTTCTGGTCCAAGTGGAACCTGCAAGAAACTTCAACTGCGCGAGGGCAAGACATGGTGGCCAGGAAAGGGCAAGTCATTATTGCCAAAGAGGAGGTCTGCAGCTCTAGCTCGCCTAAAGCGACAGCCACAATAATAGGGTCGGGTACGTACATTAATCGATTGCCGTGCAAGCTGTGGTGATCATGGCATGCACAGCCAGCGCAACCCGCCTATGTGGTACATCGATCGAATCATGTGCGACCGCAGAGTCCCCGAAGCCTGCTCATGGACTGTCACTTGCAGGAAGATCGGCAATTGTGCATAATGTATGAAGATAAGCCGACTCGAGCAACCACGACTCCTCTTCTACATAGCACCTGTGAAGCCGCTTATACGCTTTTTCACATGCATGCGTGGCTCGTATAGTGAGCTCGGTTCAGCCAGCCCGCGAGCTCGGGCGCCAGCTGAATAGAATGCCATCTACGCAATATCGCAGCAAGCCAGCGAGGCCAGTAATCCTTGTCGATACCGGCCCAGCCGAGTGTCTGTGCTAAGAAGTACCTGCCTCCCGGGCCGTGGGTTCAAGAAAATCAAATCTCATATCCCGTCTTTCATATATCATCCACATTTGACGCGGTGCAGTGTTTGCGTTCAGGAACAGGACTAGATTGTATGCTCGGCGCCTCGCGGAGAGCTGTGTAACGATGTGGTCTAAGGAGTAGTGGATATCAGGAGTTCGCATCATTAGCTCTTCCTCAACAGGGACGAGTCTGCATCCACGTGTGGGTGACAGGCGCGTGGTTGCGCAACATAAGACGAAACTGGGCCTATATGTCGACCCCTTTTGCTGTTCTCGGCTGTGGCTGCAGGTTCTCTGCGTTGTTTGAAGATGTGGTCGGGTTTTGTGTGACGATGGCTCCTTGATACCCGCATGTACATCAAGCATGTAACATGCCATGTTTGTATTGCACGTGACCTTCATTTGCTTACCCCAAACCCTAATCTCGTCAAGATCCACTACCAACGACGTGAACGATGTGTGATGCTCATCAGTGATTGTGGGGCAGCTCCGATCGTTGTCGTGGTTGGAGTGAGACTGTATGTGAATTCTCCCTGGACTAAATAGGCTGTGGCTACGATACGCAGTGTACACGCGACTTTGCGAGTATTTTCGACATCGGCGTCAAAGACCTGCCGATAATTGTCTTCACATGAACACCGACTCTTGAGCTGTTTTGCTCATAAACAGCAATGGGCGATTCGCTCGACTTTTAACGAATGCACATTTTGATGTCGCCATGATCAGTCTCATTGCGTCAGTGTTGGTGGAAGGCTTGATTCAGCCCATGCTACAAATACATGTACAGCACTAGCTCATGAGTCTGCACATGCCTCTATGATGTATTATGCCTGTATCAGCAGGTATAGATACAGACCTCAAACACTTGTCTCGCAAAGATCGTGGGGAGTACTCAGCAGACACTCGGATACTGATAAGGGCCTACCACCCGATCTCGTGTACTTTAATATTGATAGCTGCCGCTGAGATCCATGTGCAGACTTGTGAGTGGCGACTGGTTTTCTGCTGAATTTCAGCAGCATAGCATGAAGAACCTGTCCGGACAATTCAGACAGAGAACACGCATGAGACAGGTGCAGTCCCTTGAGCATCATTCGTCCATATTAGCGGCATTTAACTCGCCCCAAAAGTATGTACAGTTCAAGCTTATAAGTGTGCGAACATCACAATGTCGTATTATGCAAGTATCGGCAGGTATAGCTTCAAATCTTGAATTATCCCTTGTAGAGATTACACAGGAAATTTCGAACATTCTTGACACCTAGTATGGTTCTACCTTTAGCTCTCGTCTACTTTGGGGATAGGTGCCGCTGAGACGCTGTGCGCAGACTTCTGAGTAACGACTGTAGCCTACATCATTCAGCGACATACTCCGAAGTCGGCTTTTCGATACCACAACTAGTTCCATCTACGGCTCTCACCTCCTCTTCGCCGGCCGGCTTGTACTTGCCCGCGACCAAGTCCTGCATGTAAGTATACGGGCAGTCTTTCGCGCCGCCTGCAACAGCAGCATACCCTCTGTGACCCAGTTGGTACAAGTTGTTCTCGACACCCCAATTCTTACGCCTCTCCGCAGCGTCGCCTTTGCGGATCTCACAAGCAAAGATCTCGTCGGGCGTGTTGTTACTAGACTGTCTTACAACGTCGCCTTCGGGGTTACAGAACATGGCTTCACCCATCGAATTAAAAGTCCCATCGCTGCCGGCTAGCGCCACGCTGGCAGTCCACATCAAGTTGCAGAATGAGTTTGTGCGGTTCGTCATGTCCCAGCTTGATTTGATCGGACTCGTGTAGCCTGCTGGCCGGAGCATGATCTCGGCGCCTTTGTAGGCACATTCTCTGGCGACTTCGGGGAACTGTCCATCGTGGCAGATGATATGAGCCATGCTTATGCCTCCTGGACCAGTGAAGACGGGGATGCCTTGGTTGCCGGGATACCATGGCTCGACCGGCACCCACGGATGCAGTTTGCGGTAGTAATTCACAAGCTCGCCGTCGCTGTTGATCACGAGACCTGTGTTCCAAGGCATGCCAAGCGGGTTCTTTTCCATGATGGAGAAACAACCCCAGATCTCATTCTTCTTACAAGCAGCCTTGAATGCTGCCACTTCTGGGCCTTCGAGAGTGCACATGAGCTCTTCCTTGGTGAGCATGGATAGTCCATGGATACAGTATTCAGGGAACACGATCATGTCCATGTGTGGATAGGCATTGCGAGCTTTCTGGACGAGAGAGCAGACATGGTTGGTAGCTCTCTGGAGGTCATTGGGAGTCTGCACCGAGAGGAGTTGAGACTGGCAGAGACCGACTACTATTGAGTCTGAGAAAGACTTGTTGAGTCCGCCGAGGCCGGACATGGCTTGGAGGCAGGGCTATAACTGGAATTCAGTTGCTGCGCCCGAAGTCAAATATACGTGGAAGATATAGACAAAATTAGTTCAGCATACGTATACAGTCCCCAAACAGAGTCCGCCCATGGCAGCAGGAGTAGACACAACGTCAAGACATCCATGCAGCCCTACAGCCCCGCTTGGAGATAAGAGATTGGCATTGGATGAATGCGGTTCGCTCCCATGTCGAACGTCAGGCCTGTCAGGTTGCCTGCAGCGAACGCGTGGAGTGTTACTGAAACGCGGGCTGAGTCAGCTCACTTTGCAGCAGGTTGACAAAGCACGCAGACGCCATCGCATTCGCACGATTCAGCACCGCCTCCCTGCTCGACAGCACGAGCGGATAGGACGGTCGAGGACGGTATGCTTGACGCCCAGAAGCCGCAGTTGTCGTCAGCCTCTCCCATTCGCACGGATCACGACGGACGCTAAGTCCGCCAGCGATGTGAGCCAAGGATATATAGTAGGGATGCATCGGTAGTCACCCAGCTGGGCGACCAGGGCGCGGAGGCGCCATAAAGCTCGCTCTCCGCTGGAGGCGCAGCGTGAATGGCAACATGTGTCAATAAGGCGTTATTATTATTGCCTCTCCTCGCCGCAGTCACCGCGGACAGCGTGCACCGCACACGGCAAACGGCTTTCCCATCTTTTCTTGCACGGCTCATATCTGCCGCTCGGCGCCCGAGCGTCTCTGGGGCGAAGGTGTCACCACGTCATTCGCCGTTGGAAATTGGCGATCACCTGCGCATCGATCTTGTCCAAGCCAGTCGCCTTCCAATTGTTGTTAGCAGTTGCTTCTGCCACACAAAACATTGTACATAAGCCCACAGCCTCTCGCAGCCCAGCCTGTTTCGTCGCCACGACTCCTACCATTCGCTCAGTCTCCATACACATCGCTTGCCGAGCAGCCGCCGGTCCCACCCCAGACGCCGACCGCGCAACCAGAGCCAGCTAGCTGTGCTTGGAAGCCGCAAGTCGCAGCTGAGAAGGCTCGTGGAGGGTATCACGCTGGCACGTTGTTGTGCGACACTCCCCTGGAATTCTCGCGAACATGCCTAGGCCTAGAGGTTCGTCGTCCTGCTTCCTTGCTTCCTGCACGTTCGAGCACCAACCTGATTGATCTTTCTTCGCGCAGTGCTTAGTTTTATGACCGCTTGGTCCGGAAATTCCGACACTGGTCCAAACTCACCAACAAGGCCAAACCGATCGCAGACAGATCTGCAAACTCCACCTAGAAGGCCTTTGCCAAACATCAATACCGCTGCGTCACAGGCTAGTGCCCAGCAGGTCGACCATCTTGCCCAATCCTCTCCTGCACCGAGCAGCCCGGGCACACCTTCAAGAGCAAGAGCAGACAGCCGGGCAACATACAGACCTGAAAGCATGGTGCAGACATACCAGCCTCAGCAGGTGGATGTCTCACAGGATACACCGCCGGAATTGGCGCCCATCTTCAGCTACTTGAACAGCCACAGTAATAAGTTATACCAGGAAGGGTACTTCTTGAAGTTGCATGATCTGGACTCTCGAGGCCGACCGAGCTCGGAGAGAGTCTGGCTGGAGTGCTTTGCCCAGTTGGTGGGTACGGTCCTATCATTATGGGATGCTGCCGCGCTGGACGCTGCTGGCGAGGATGGCGAAGTTGTTCCCACATTCATTAACCTCAGCGATGCTTCTCTGAAAATGGTAAGTGCTCCAAGGAATTGATTGAAGCGATGTGTAATAACGTATTTTGCAGATAGAGTCGCTTCCGATGAGCGGAGCGCAGGGCGGCAGCCTTCAAAACGTTCTCAGCATTTCTACAGCCGCAAACAATCGCTACTTGCTGCATTTCAACTCCTACAACTCTCTTACTCAATGGACTGCTGGCATCCGCCTTGCAATGTTCGAACACGCGACGCTTCAAGAAGCCTACACCGGCTCTCTCATTGCAGGCAAGGGCAGATTCTTAAACAATATCAAGGCAATCATGGAACGATCTAGATTTGCTCATGAGGATTGGGCACGTGTCAGATTTGGAGCTGGGACACCCTGGAAACGATGCTGGTGCGTGGTGACTCCACCAGACGAAAAGGAATACCAGAAATCGCAGAAGACATTGAAGAAAAGTGCATACGACCGGGAGGTCAAGATGCCGAAGGGAAACATCAAATTCTATGACACCAGAAAGGTGACCAAGAAGACAAAGCCGATCGCGACAATCACAGACGCCTACGCCGCGTATGCCATCTACCCACAATCGAAGCCGTTGATCGATCAATCGACCTTGGTGAAGCTGGAAGGCTTGGTCACAGTTCACGATCAGTCTGAGACTACCACGGAAGGCTTCGTCTTCGTGATGCCCGAGGTACATGCGGCGGTTTCTGGCTTTGAAATGTTGCTGAGATGGATCTTCCCTGTTTACGACACTTTTGCACTCTACGGTCGACCGACGAGATTGATCGCAGACACCCTTGACCAGCGCGGATTGATGTTCGCCTTACCACAGGACCGTCGCTACGGATATCTCGATACTCTTGACGTCTCCAATCTTATTCATGCGCCTGGAAGCTCTGCTTGGAGTGAGCGCCAATGGCGGAAGGAGATGAAAAAGATGACTTCAGAGAGGATGAGCACAATCAGAGAGAACGGGCTGGGAAGCTTGCGACAGCTCAGCCAACGGCGAAACACTGTGTCGCGCACATCGTTGCCAGGTGCCAACAAGGGTGGTGTCCGCTTCGACGATGGATCCGACAGCTCCGCGCCTCCATCAAGGACCATGTCTCCTCTGCCCAAGAATTCAGATTTTACTCCTCCGCGAAGAACAGATTCCGCACCTCCTGTCCAGAATGCCTACAGCCCACACAAGCGCTCAGCTTCCGATGCACATGGATATCGCAAGTACATGGCCGAAACACCTTCGCGTCTTTCGTATGAACAGAGCCGCCCAACCGAAGAAGACTTGCCTCCGCCTCCTCCTCGACATGGTGTTCCTATGGGCTCGCTGCCGATGCGCCCCGGTGGACCTGGTGGGCTGGAGAGAATTCAGTCAGAAGCAGAGGTTCCGACCATCGGCGGCGTCTACGATGATGTGCATGCGCAGGCCGAGCCAGACCCGTCATATCTCCTACCCGTCCAAAGCCCGCCGGCGTTCCAGCACAACCCAGGAGCGCGCCCTGCTAATCAGCCCATGGCGCCGCCAGAGCTGCGTCGTGCTCATTCTAATGTCGATGCTGCAACACTGTACCAGATGCAGGATGCAGCCCGTCCACAGTATAGCCCCGAGGATGAATACGGCAACGGCCAAAGCAACAATCAAACCAGGGTAACTTTTCCCAGCTCACCGAGGCCCGGATATTTATCATATGCTAACTGATTTAAAGGGTTGGTAGATTAACGATGAAACGCCGTAGCCGAAGGAGCCGACGGGCTTTCTGCGCTATTTTGGGACGCGCTAGGTCACAGATACGGGTAGTCAGACGGACAAGTGGGTCTTCGTGACGTGTTGCCAGAATATATTGGTGGACGTACGTTCTCTTCGACCTTTCGATGTACAGCAGTTCCAGCGACCACAATTATTACAAATGCAGACAGTGCAAGAAAGCAATAGCATTTCCAAAGAGTCCGCTCCCAAAAATACTACTGAGCCGGCAAACGAAAATTCTGCTGACGCGTCCCCGGTCGCCACACCTTTGAGCGAAGAAAGCTCACGCCATAATAGCTTGCAAGAGGCTTACATCGACCAAGATGCTCTTGATCGCTTACTCGAAGATGACCGCACTGGCACCATGCACAGTGCTGCCTCCTCGGAACCTGATTATGCCAGTACTGTGAGCTCAAACCATGAACAGCGTAGACCTGTGGACCGTCCTCGTGCCGGAAGGCTGAAGACAGTTGGCAACCCCGACCTGGCTCCACATGATCCCAAAGTCGGCAGGCTCGACACATGGCAACAGGAAGTGGCCGCCCAGAATTCCGAAGTGCCTAACATCAATTTTGGCCCGACTTATGCTTATAAGCCTACCGGGCCGGCGGGGAGCAGCGGAACGATCATGGCTGGCGCCTTGGAAACCCAAGACAGATCAAAGTCAAGAGACAGGCTGCGAGGCCGCAACACTCCTGGCGGCTTGAGTCCTAGCGAGAACTACAGGAACTCATACTTTGGAGGAGCAGCTGAGGGAGATAACTCACGCGATCAAAGTAGAAGGCAAAGTGTTGCATGGACTCCCAGTGGTGGCTCTCCTAGCCATCAACAGCGCTTCAGCTTGACACCAGAGCAGTGGGTCGCACACAGGGCAGCAATGGCAGCGCAGCCACAATACCCTCCTCAGGGTCCTCATCCTGGTATCTCGCACCAACGTACCGGCTCTTCTGGTAGCTTCAATGCCCAACAGTTTCGAAAGGCTTCGTCCAAGACTCCGCCACCATTCGGCCGTACGAACTCTGGAGACTGGACGCAACAAGTGCAAGAGCAACACACACCACCTAGCCGGCCACACTCGCGAGCTGCGAGCACGTACCTCAATCAGATGGGTGGCTATCCGCAGCAAGTCCAGTCTGCTCCAGCTAGTCGGCCACACTCACGTGGCGCTAGTATGTATCTAAACCAGGCGGGTGGGATGCAACAGCAAGAACGGCCTGCTCCACCTAATCGCCCTCGATCTCGAGGTGCGGGAGTCTACCTCAACCAGCAAGGAGCCTATGCACAACAGGGACAAACCATACCGCCTCCTCGACCCCATTCTCGTGGCGCTGGCATGTACCTGAATCCACCCAGCGGCCTCGTACAAGGCTCACACTCAACCAACTTGTCCGCCCGAGAGCAGATGCACGTCGCCCGGCGCGACCGGCACACCCCTCCTCGATACAAGCGCCAACGCACGCAAGAAGCAACAAATCGACGAGAAAGCCAACTCTGGCCTTGTCGGCGCCATCGGCACTCGCGAGCGCGAAAAGGCCGCGATGAAGTCGAGTCACCGCAGCAGTATGGTGGTGGAGCATGCTATCCGTGCTAGGCAAGAGCAGCAGATGGAGGCGCAGATGCAGGCTTATCAGCAGCAAATGCAAGAGATGCAACAACAGCAGCAGGGCATGTATTATGGTCAGCAACAGCAAGGTTTCGCTGGACCGGGTACTCCGGGTGCGCAGTATGGATATGCAGGAGGGTATATGACCTCACAGCAGCAACAGCAATACCAACAGCAACAAATGTGGCAGCAGCAGCAGCAGCAGCAAGGTGCGCAGACTCCTGGCAACCGACAGAGTTGGTTTGGTGGGAGTTACTTTGGGCAGCAGGGGGGACAGTAGCGATGGCAGAGGTGGTTTTGACACGAGTATTTTGAGCGTTTCTTTTCTATTGTATTTACAAAAAAGCATTTGGGCGAATCATGTAGCGCTGAATAGGCATCTGATCAATACTGTCAAACGTTTGTTCTCTATAGCTTCTACAAGATGTGGTTCAAGGTCAAGGTCTCTACCCATATCTGCCTATACTGGCAAAGTACGATTGAGAAGGTATACAGACTGCAACCTAACTGTCTTATGATCCCACACAAGCTACTCTCCATCCAGTCCATGCTCATGCTCTTGCACTTGCTTGAACTGTGTAACCGTCGCTTGAACTTACGACCTATCATCTCGTAGGACATTCACTTTGTAGCAAGTCTCATGTGCATGTTAATGTTTAGACAATCTCAGGGTCCATGTAAATCGATGACCCACTCTGACGAGGACTGAATGCGGAGAAATTAACTTTGTGGCTAGCCAACGCTAGTGCTTCTCTCACACGAGCAGCGTCTTTCACTCGACTTTTCAAAACCATATCAGCACAACCCCGCGCACCCACAACCCACGCACGGGCAGCGCAATCCTCCATAGTCGTCTCCAACGATCCCTAATGACATCTATACACCGTAAAAACGCTCTCAATCCCTACCGCCGACCCTAGACATGGTATCCCTCGCCGCCGCCGCTCCGCCAGGCGCCATGGGACCACCACCTACCCCCAAAGCGATGCCGCCGAGACCCACGATGGGCCTCAAACGTGACAGCTCCTACCTGGATACCGACGATGAGGTCTCGACGGCTACTAAAAGATTAAAAGTCGCTTTCAGCCCGAATGTGGACATCAAGATCTTGGACGAGAGCTGGAACGAGAAGAGCTTCGAGCTCGTCAAAGAGGAGGTTCGTGTTGGTATCGAAAGGCACGCCGACTTGAAGCACGATGTGCAATACACCAAGCTGGTGGCCCTCCTCGGCCAAGACGCGTTCGATGGCGACGCTCCCAGTGGCAAGCTGCTGAGGAAGTACCTGCTCGCCCTCGAAGCGCGTGTGAACTCTTTGGGCGAGTGTGGCAAGCTGGTCATCGCAGTGCTCGACCTCGCCTGGCTGGGACGTGACGAAGTCTTTGCTGGCTTCTACATCCGCTTCCTGGTCTCACTGGCCAGCGCCCAGAGCAAATATATCCCTGCCATCCTTGAAAGACTGGTTTCACATTTCGCCAAATTGCCCGCATCACAAGGCCGACTACCCGGCGAGGAGTGCGTGTCGAGAGCACAGATGTCGTGCGTTTGCACACTGCTGTCAAGACATTGCTGCGTCAGGTTCCGTCAGCCAGTGGAGTCTTGACTAAGACGATGAAAGTGGACTTCCCTAACGACCTCGCGACCACTAGATCATACATCCAATATCAGAAGCAACTGCTTAGACTTGCAGAATATGCGACGGAACTGAAATCAGAGGTCATGGCATTGATCATGCAGAGAGTTGTCGGCGTCGATGTGCAGATTCAGCAGGACCTCGAAGACCTCGAGGACGAGTCAGAGGAACGTCTACTTCAAAGGCCCAGCTCCAAGGATGGCGATAACGAACATCGAAGACTCTGATGACAGTGACTCCGACTCATCATCGGAGGAGACCTCTACGGAAAGACGACAGCGTCTGAAAGAGCTGAGACTGAAGGTGGCAAAGATGGACGGTACGCTGGACTTGCTTTTCGAATACTACGCGCCGCTGATCCAAGACGGCTCCGACCCTGCATACAACGAGGCATACCAGCAGATGCTGTCGCACTTCACCACATTCATCCTGCCCAACAGGACAAGACATGCCCAATTCCTTTTGTTCCACTTTGCACAGACGTCCGAGGAGCACACTACACTGTTTACACAAAGATGCGGTGAGCTTGCCTTTGTCAACGGCATGCCCGCACAACGTATCACAGCTATCGCATATCTGGCCAGCTTCATCGCCCGAGCGTCACACATCAGCAGCCACTCTGTGCGCGACGTTGTTTGTGCCTTGAGCCAGTACCTTGATGCTATTCGCAAACGTGCTGAACCTGACTGCCGCGGTCCGGACAGACGCTCGTACGCTATCTACTACGCTGTTGCACAAGCTCTGTTGTATATCTTCTGCTTCCGCTGGCGCAACCTTGTCATCGGCTCAGCCAACCCTGAGCTTGACGGCGATGACTACGATGCAGATGATATTCTGGCTGAACATCGTGATCTGGCTTGGATCTCTGGGCTCAAAGAAACTTTCTCGCGAAACATATTCTCTCGCCTCAACCCACTGAAAGTTTGCTCACCTGCCATCGTCGCCGAATTCGCCAACATTGCACGCCACGTTCGCCTCGTGGAAGTCCTGTCCCTCTTGGAAAGCAACAAGCGTCTCCGTCTTGGCCAGACTTCAGGCTACTACGGCAGTGGTGGACGCCACAACACGACATCGGCCGTCGTGAAACGGCCTGGGACCGCAAGACCGGCGAGGCACACCATCAGCTCGAAGCCTACTTCCCCTTCGACCCTTACCACTTGCCCAAAAGCAAGCACTGGGTTGAGGGCGACTACAACGAATGGAAGCTGCCCAGAGGCATGAGGCAGGACGATGACGAGGGCTACAGTGACGAAGACAGCGAAGACGATAGCGAGAGCGACTACGACAGCGACGAATCCGGCCCGGAGCATATCGAGGGAAACGTCGCATTCGTTGACAGTGCTTCGACTAGCAGCTAGGCGCGCTTTTTCTTGGAACTGGATTTCTTTACTCTGCTCAACAACAAAACCGCTTTTGTTAAACTTTTCGTAGCCTGGGATCGGGTGCAAGCGATTTTCCGCTTGCTTGACTGTTTTTTTTTTATATTAGCGAGGCGCTTTTATCCGGACGGAACAAAAAATAATGGCGTTTTGTGGGTATATGGGTTATATGGCGCATGCATAAAGAAAGCGACTGAGCGTTTTATCCTCGATTGTGTTTGTTTGGGAGGAGCTGCTGCTGCTGTATGTGTAGTATACCCGGATGACGATGAGATAGCGAGTCGAATTTACAAAACTTTTGTTAATGAGATTGAGGCGTATTGTCTGATTGAATGTACATGCCTTTCGACGTGTTATATAGCCACCTTCATAAGTCTACACACAGCCTCTTTCAACGGCTTTCCCAGTGAATTCTATATACGCGTGTCTTGGTATTAGCATATTAGTATATAACACGATGACATGGCTTCTTTATTCTGCGTACATATGTATATCTAAGTCTTGGTCAATGGTATCGAAAGACGCTAAAGGTACGCAGACTTATTACGAGCAAAAATGGTATAAATTCGATGAACCTATCATATCAGCACTGAATATACGATTCTTAGTAGCAGTCACTGCAAACCGTAAGTGCCAGAGCAATCAAGCTAGACTTCGCTGGTGAAAACAGTTCCTAGAAGCAAATCAACACCAGCTATCCGCAATCAAAAGGCGTAGTGAAGCTTCCCCCACACGTTCTGTGAAGCAAGCAGGCGTGACGGGAGGTTCCGCGACAGCAAGCGGCCGTGCATCCTCTCCATCGCGAGCGTGTTTTACCCGCAGGCGGGTCACGGTGTTGTAGAGAGAAGTGACATCAACCCTCGCACCGGCCTACCCTCTCTGTCGCATACAGTGCGCAAGCCCGAGAATCGCAGTCGCCGCATAACCTCACACATTCTTTGCTCTTTGACGCGCGCGGCCATGGACTCCAGCCGCAAGCGCAAAGCGTCGACCAACGCGACACCTACGCAGACCGACGGCAGCGCGACCAAGAAGATCAAGCTGGTGGTACGTGTCCCTGCCCTCTATACTCTCTTGCACGGTGTGCATGGCGTCTTCGAGTCGCGTGCATGCGATTGGCGCATTGCTATATGTGTCTCTCGGCAGTGGTGGGTGGTGTGGTGTCGGTGGTGGTGGAAGTGTCCTTGGGAAGGTCAAGTCCGCGACGGTTCGCCAGCGTGCGCGTGAGAGCATGGGCGGCGGCATTGGACTTTCGACCAACCTAACACACGGCACCTCCGTCATACTCCGCTGATCCACCGTGACCGCCTCGCAACCACTGCAAATGCATCTGCGCCGGATGCTCTGTCGGAAGAAAGGAGAATACCCTACTGACCCGCCCACCTGCAGAACACCAGAGATGTGCCCTCAACACCCGCCGCCAACCGTGCGTCGCTCGTCGAGTCGGTCGGCATGCAGCTGGTCAACAACCTGAGAAAGTCGCAGGATAAGTCGTGAGTCTTGATACCCTGCCATGATGCCATGTTTGCTCGAAGGCTGAAACTGACACATTCGTACAGTGGCCGTCCAATCGCTTCACAATTCCTCACACTTCCTCCTCGGGATGAGCTACCGGACTACTACGACTTCACCAAACTACCGATCGCCATAGACACCATAGAGGCCAAGATCCAGGATGGCGGATACAACAGCGTCACCGAGATCGAAAGCGACTTCAAACGCATGGTGCAAAATGCAAAGGACTACAACAACACGGGCAGCGAGATCTACGACGACGCCGAGAGGATACGCAAGCTGGTCTACAACTACATGAAGTCGCACAACCCGGAGTATCAGGAGAACCCAAATTACGCAAGCTTCCCGACACCCATTCCCAAGGCTGCCGAGAAACGAGTCAATGGTGCCACAGAGGGACATGGAGCGAATGGACGTACTTCTGCAACACCTGCCCGGAACGCAAAGGTCAAGCCGCAAGGCTCATCCGAGCCACCAGATAGGAAGGCATCTGTGGCGGCCGATGCGACCAACGGCGATGCCGACGAACATGAGAGTGGCGTGGACTTTACTGGCCTATCCTTCCAGGATGCACAATTTCTTATTATCGATACTCTACTCAAGACAACAGACGAAGAGTACGTATCTTGTTGTGGCTATCTACGTATCGAGAATTCTCGCTAACGATTGGACAGAGGATTGGAGATATTCACACCATTCGCAAACTTACCCTCACGGAAGTTGGAAGACTACTACAAGTTCATTAAGTATCCGGTATCACTTAAGAAGGTGCGCAAGCGTGTTGACGGCGAGCATGGACGCAATGAACACACTGGAGTCACCGATTTCAAGAACTGGGATGCATTCGAAGAGGATATCAGCTTTATCTGGCGCAACGCAAGGGACTACAATGAAGATGGCAGCGAGATGTACGAGCTTGCGAATCAGTTCGAGGTATGTCTCACATTCAAGATGGACCTTTAATCTCAAATGCTAATTGTCGTCTACAGGAACACTTCAAGTCACTTCTAGAGGCCGCGAAAGCCAAGATCAGTGGACCTGCACCTCCAAAGATTAAGCTTGGTGGTCCGAAGCCCAAGGTCACCCTCAACCTGTCGAACAATCGTCCATCGCCTTCTCCTGCGGTCGATAACGACGCACTCAAACGCCAGCGCCAGCCATCAACAACTGGTGCCAGCGGCCAGCCCAAAGATCAATCTCCAGCAGTCAACGGCTCAAGACGGGCCACTTCACAAATTCCAGGAGCTGCTCAAGACGCCGAAGACGCTCGCCCTAAAAGCGCCGTGGCAGCACCCTCCCCAGCCGAGCCTGTCAAAGTGGAGAAGGCAGTCTCACAATCTCCAGCCGTCAACCATGCAGTTCCCGCCGCATCAGCTGGCGTTGTCGCACCCACTGCTGGTGGCTCCCACTACCACCGCCGTCACCAATGGCTCAATGCCACCACCGAACGCCCGACCTACCAGCGGCAGTCCTTTCCCTACCAGTCAGCCACCAGTCAGCAGCTATGTCTTCACCGCGCCTGCACTGTTACCTCCAATGCCTACCCGCACATATCCTCTGGCGGAAGCACTTCTCGCAAACGTCACCCTCGCTACACACCCTCATCTCAAGCTTCCCAAGCCTTTCCAACTCGCCATACCACCTCATCCGACACTGGCTCAACAGTCACGCACAGTCACCTTACCTTCAAGCCACTACTTCCTTCAAATCTCGCCAACAATCTCCAAAGCTCTGAGCTTCGGCCGGCCATACAAGATGTTCGTCACCGTCAACAACATTCGCTTGACGCAGCGTGAAACACAGCAGGATGGGTTCCTGCGCACGCACGTCTACGAAGCCAGCCTCGCGCAGGGAGTGAACAGAATTGAGATCGAGGTTGCGGCTTCGAAGGATACCGGCAAGGAGGGTCTGGATGTTGAGAAGTTGACTGTCTTTGCGAACTTGATGAAGGCGTGATGAGAGAAGTATTTGGAGCGTTTCTTTTGCGTTCTCCCTCTTTGCTGAGTTCCTTTTAAAGTTTTATGTTTGAGCACTTGGAAGCATCATGGAACGGACAAATGGAATGGTGTTCTGCTAAGCGGGTGCTTGTGTGGTCACTTGCTGACCATTGTTGTATTGTACTGATCCATAGAGATAGGAAGTCATCGCATTATATGCAGTCTACTGTCAAGCTAAAGCCATTGGCTCCTCTTGAAGTATAGTACAGACCAGCCTAATGTGGAATTCACTTACGGATCGTTATGCGTCAAGCTGCTGCCTTAGACCTCATCCAACGCCGCAGTTACTCTTCTCTCGACTCCGAGTTCGAGTGCGAGTGAAGTGAGTTGAATGCCAGCTGGTTCGACTACACTCGTCTCCACTCGAGACCCTTATAGAAACTTGCAAGGCGCAGCCCATACGCAGTGAGTCAGCTGAGCCTTGTGAACGCGAGCTTCAACACTTCTATATAAGCTCCTCGCCGTGCTTGCGACGCTGTGCTCACACTTTCGTCGCTGTTTTCCAACAAGCACACATAAAGCTTCAGCGATTCCCCGACATATCAAGACATTGTCATCATGGCCGACGCCGGAGACCTCGAAAGACTTCCGTTAGAGATCCGCAAAGATATCTACGAGTGCGTGTTGGCAGAGGCTAAGACAATCGCCATCAAGCGATACATCAACCCACACGATCGCCGCTGTGGTGAAATCGCCCGCGTGGACCACCATCGCAAGCCTACGAACCGTGGGAAGATCTGGAACGGGCGCAAGAAGACCTGGTACGACGCGCCACCCAGCTCAACCTCAATCCTCCTCGTCAACAAGACAGTCAATCGGGAGGCCACACCGGCTTTCTACAGCGCCAATGACTTCGCCTTTGAAAACTCCCACGCGCTCCAGGATTTCCTTACTTGGATCGGAGACTCGAGGCAGCATCTACGCAAAGTTGCCATCCTTGACCACGGTGCTCCAAAACTCATGGAAGGCAATGGATCGCTCGCTGGCGCTTCTAACGGCGGCAAAAGGCTTCCGTGCGTTTGCGTTTTCTCACTCCGAGTTCTGTGGCCACTCTACTGCTGTTCACTACCTAGACCCCAAGACGCTGGCGAAGCACTTTGTGCCGTTTCTTAAATCACTGAACGAGGCACACAGCACGCTTGGCTTGAGCGTAAACATCTTGGACATCGTCAAGATCATTCTTCCGCCTTGCCACTGCGAGTTCTGTGGCAACATCATCAAAAAGGGCCAAAGAGTCAAGTGCTGCAGGACGCCTGGCGAGCCTCACAAGGAATTTCCGCAACGCATGGTTCCCGCACGCATGGACTTCAGCCCTGCCGCATACACTCGCCTCTGCAATTGCCTCTGCGAGAATGCGGAAGACACGAACAGACGTTTCATGAGGGAGATGAGGGAGGTGTTTGCGGAGGAACTTGGACTGGACATGAATGATGAAAGATATGCGGAGAAGATGTGAGTACACCATTTGTGTGTACCTGATCTTGTGCGCGACCGGGCGGCCGACACATCAACGACTTGCAAGGTTATCTTGCAACCGGGCGACACTTTACGACTTTCAGGCAGCAAATGACTTGCGTTCGCGATCACAATTGGAGCGATATGGAGACGGCTTTCAGCTTGACTAGAAGTTGTCATTCGGACAAGGCTTGAGCTGGAGTGTTGCCGTTGTTGTATTATACTGATCCATAGAGACACGAAGATTGTTGCACTACCTTTACTCTTCTAGCCTTTGAAGAAGTGAGTGATATGTGATTCGTCTTATTCAAGCTCACCTGCACTCAAGACTAAGGCTATCACATGCCTACGAAGCATAAACGGTCCTCAGCCGGACGAGCTTGAACATCTCAAGCCAACGGCTTTTAGCTTGTGAAATGTATTGGCTTGTGATCGCAGTTCGACGGGTCTACTTAAGGCAACCTTGTGCCTGCAGCTTCTCATGCCGTTACCTCTTTTCCAACATTGCCTGCAAATTTCTCGGTCTGCAGCTCTTAGTTGACCTTTCAAGACACCCACAAGACGATCGTAAGCGCCAACCGAGCCTAGCAGTATTGAACAAGAGACTGACCTATCACTTGCAGACCAACTAGTCCTCACACGACTACCCACACAGCACACAATGGCAGACGCCGGCAACCTGCAAAAGCTCCCTCTCGAAATCCGCAAGGAGATCTACAAGCACCTGCTCGTGGAGCACAAGAAAATCGGCATTATGCGCCACAATCGATCAGCAGGAAACAAAGTTGCTCGTATGGACAACCACCATAATGCAAATCATCGCAGAAAAGTGTGGGACTCACACAAACGGAGATGGGTTGCTGCACCGCCTAGCGTAGCATCGCTTCTTCTGGTCAACAAACAAATTAGCCAGGAGGCTAAAGAGGCCCTCTACGGCCTTAATCACTTCGAGTTTGAGCATGCTGGTGCGCTGGAGAGCTTTTTGGAACACACTGGCGACGGGAGCAGTTACCTCCGTCACATCGCTTTGATAGGCAAGGGCATATCGTACAGGAACTCATGGGCCAGCATGGACCGCTGTTTGACTCGCCTCACCAAGGCTCAAAGCCTGCGTACCTTGGAGATCTCCCATCTTGCTGTGTGCAACCCTCGTGCCGCAAATCTCAGGGACGTGGTGGAAATCAAAGAGCTGGTCGAGCATTGCAAACCACTACTGGAGGCTTTGCACGCCAGATATCAACGCGGGAACCTGAAGATCGACGTTTTCGACGTCATCAAAATCACGTTGCCGTGTCCTTATGTGTATGATGTTCTTCCACGTCGTTATCCTTGCCAGGTGCTCTGCACCCGGCGCTCGAGGACTGGCAAAAATGAAGTTTGGCAGAATTGTAGCTGCGACCGCGGTGATACACCGGTTGTCAAAAACGTACGCCTTGTGCAGAAGGTGGAGGAGGAGATCACAAACCAACTCGGGCTAGAGGTTGGTGCGCAGGACGAGAGCGAGGGCTGATACCTATGAGCTTGCGACATATCAAATCTCAATCAAGCTCAGATTTGCGGCAGACACCGGCAGACTGGTCGGCAAGGATTGTATCAACAGACGAACGGCCTTCGCGCCATCAGACATGAAGAAAGCACTATGCTTAGCATGCGAATGGAATTGTTCCATGGGCAAACTCGACCACTTGGGAGCTATGCAAATGCGGAGTGTACCTACATCTCGAGGTATTTCAATTGCATTGGCGAGCATGAGTGAAACGAAAAGTGGTCGATGCAGCGCTAGCTAAAGCTTGAACATATGTCATTTTTCGAATAGGACTTGAGCTATGGTTTGGTAAATCTGGGACTAGAAGTCATTCTGCTATGACACAACAAAGGCTGGGAAGTGAAGCTGGCGTCATCATGGACGCGCTGCATCAGTACTGTAATCAATTATTAACAACCACAACTTCACTGACTGTCATCTTCTTCGCCCGGTAGTCAATCCCTAGTGCGATTGACTGGCTCTCACTACGCTCTGGAGCATAGCAAATTCTTGAAAATTGCTACCGACGAGCACTTTCCTAGTCACTTGTACCTTCTTGACGTTGTTGAAGAACTCACATTCACCGGGCGCAGGTGCATGTGACAATCGCACAAGCTTATAGGCCAAGTCACAAGCAAAACAACTTCTCACCACTTTGAGAGATTCCTTCGTCATTAACCACCATACATACATGTATCCGACCCTCTGAGACATCGTTTTTCAACAAGTTTATTCCTTTCAGACAGCGCAAACTTGTTGTCACAGACGCACTGCGCTATGGCAGACGCCGGGGACCTCGCACTGCTACCACTTGAGCTTCGTAAAGAGATCTATACATACCTGCTTATCGAAGACAAGAAGATCGGCATCATGAAATACGGCTCGATGCTCAGCAGCAAAAGTCGCCCGCATGGACAACCACATCAACCCGGGGCATCGAGGTAGAGTCTACGACATCCACAGGCAGCGATGGGTCCCCGCACCGTACAGGAAAACAGCACTCCTGCACGTCAACAAGACCACATGCGAGGAAGCAAAACAAGTACTTTACGGTTTCAACCACTTCGAATTCCAGCACGCCGGCGCCCTCCTGGGCTTTCTTAAGAGTATCGGCGAATCCTCCGCAAGGTACCTCCACCACATTTCGATCATCGGCAACGGCGTTTTGCAGAAGTTCAAGTGGGACGAGATGGATCGCGCGCTGGCTCGTCTCACGCAGGCCAAGGGTCTTCGCTCGCTTGAAGTGTCGCATCTTGCGATCTGTGGAAAGCCGAACATGGAGCGATGCCACAAGATCGAAATTCCAGAGCTCGTCACGCATTTCAAGCCACTGCTACAAGTGCTGCACGCCGAGTATAAGAAGGCGGGTCTGAAGATGCGGGTCTTTGACGCCATCAAGATCACGTTGCCACCTTGCGCTTGCTCGCACACCAAGAAGACAACCAGCAGCACCTTCATCCACCCAATCTTTGGGCCACAGTCATTAAACCTGCCTTACCCGCCTTACCGTCGCATTGCCGTGACCCAGCGATCGAGGAGTGGAAAGGGTCAAAATGTGTTCGAATGCACTTGTCTCTGCACAACGGCGGACGATAAGAACGAGCGGCTTGTGCAGGAGTTGAAGGAGGAGATCGGGAGACAGCTCGAGTTGAAACTCGACGATGATTGAGTCGATACAAGCATCCAGTCAGGTTCATTTCGAGAGAAAGACAATAACCCCAGCGCCCAGAGTTCTGCCAATGAATCTCGACATCTTCATTCATGCATGAGTGGGACGGTGGACAGTCGTTATACCGGGCACAGTTTAGTCGGATGCAGTTACTCGGTGGGGAGAGCATACTATTGTCAAATGAGCTTGGGCTAATAACAGTCGGATTAGAGGTGAATCTGATTTGGAATGCCAGTGGCCATTTGTGCGACGGTATAGACCGAAAGGACGTCGTAGTGAAGCGCATCATGGTACCTTTGTAGACAATTGGCATCAAAACAAGCACTCAATGACTTTCAAACTTCTTCTCATAATCTAGAGCTGGCAGTATCGTTGTCGAATTGTCAAATGCTGGGAGAAAATGTACAGGAAGGCGTCCTCCTAGGCTTCGAGTGCTTCATCGCCAGCCTCGACACGAGAAGAGACTCGCAAGCTACGGCGTTGAATCTGAGAAGAGCACTGTAAGCTGTTACGACGTTTGTTGGCACGAGATGGGTCTCGCAAACTGTTGCTGATTTTCCATGGTTTTAACTGCTCGCTCTACCTCCACGCGCTTCGTGAGCACGTCCTCATCCACCACAAGCGAGAGCAAGAGTGTTGCTTTTGGTCGCACTCAAGATCGCCGGCAGGCCTCTTTAAACAGGACCGGCTGAGCTAGACGAGATAAGGTATGTATCAACTATGGCCATGATCGTGAAAGCCTCAAACTCTTGAGGATTACTGCTATTTCATGTTCTTTTGGTTTGGCGATAGGGTGATATTTGAGAGAATTAGAATCAAGCAACCTACTTACGAAATGCCAGATCAGTCTCGACGGTGTCTCACCATAGTAGAACTACTGGCTTCAGATTTGAGACGAGGTTGCGATGGTAAGAAACGAAAATCAAAAACGCTCCTCACATGGTCTCTCGTTTGTGCCTCCTTTTCTCATGACCGCCATCTGGTCCTCGCGCGCGGTCATTCAGTTTCGATTAGAAACATGCTGTGGCTTTGGAAAAGTGTAACGCATATCTTCAAGTTCCAAGAACTGCTCCACGCCCACCCTCTCTTTCTGATCACACTGTTCATCTCAGACATGGAAATTACCCATTAGCCGCTCAACCAGGAGAAGGTCATCTCAACGAAACTCAAGGCGGCCCTGAGTAAGATAAGTGCTGCTCGTGCTCGACGAGACGGCCTCTCAATAGACGAGACTCCCCTACTGCTGCAGGCGTGCAGCCATCAAGATGAATCAGGGATCCTCATCCACACGACCATCAGCTTTGAAAATGCCCTTCTGATGGTTCCAAGTGCCACCAATAGCATGATCCTGGAAAAAGTCTCCGCAAGAATCAAAGTCCTGGTGAAAGAATCGGACGTCACGCATCTGCCCGCGATATAGCAGGCGAAATGCGTCTCGGAACCGAGCATGAGAATAACGGCTGGTGCGAAGTCTGCTGAGGATAGAGGGAGTTGAAAGCTCACACCTGATTGCAAAAGTCTGGATCGCAGAGGTAGACTTCCAAACGAGGACGACTTCAGATTGCCACAGCTGCAGTCCGAGGCCCAGAATAAGGCATCTGATATCAGGGACAAAGTGGGTGAGATCCATCTCCTCATCCAAAGGAAAATGCTTAGGTCTGCGCATGAAATAGGTCACTTCAAGTGAAGTGCACCTTCTCGCGAGGCCTGGGATAGACTGTCGGGCTGGCAGTCCCAGTATCGAAGCCGCGCCCCGAGTTGTGCCTTTAGACAAAGCCGAGCGCATTGCGATCTTGTGCATTCTTTCATATTGCTCGTCGTACTGAGCTGTGTACGATTGGATACCACCTGTAGCTGAGATGCAAGGTGTCACGCTCTTCGGCATTCTTTCATAGCGACCATTGTACATGTTCAGCTCATCTTCATTGTTGACCTCAGGCAGCAATAGGACAGAATTGGCGCCATTACCGGTGGCCAAGAGAGTCGCGGATCTCGGAGTGCTTTCATAGTGCTCATCGTACTCAGTTTTGAACCGGTGGCTTATCAAGCGTAGGTGGGGACATGGTGCTTGGAACCTGAACGTGAAACGCTGGCGCTCGATGTCGTGGTCGAAGGTAGACTCGTATATCTGGTCTCGAAGGTCACGAGGGAAGACGTCGAAGAAGGACAGCTTGGATTTGGTGGCGGCCATTTAGCTCGCTAGTCTCTGTGTTGGGCTTGGGTGATTGTGCTGCTTTTATTCCCGTGACGGTATCTGCTCGTACGATCTGTGATGAGCGCCTTGCATCCGCTGAAAGCGAGCCAATGGAGTTGGATACATACAGCTTGCATTCAACCTGGATGCGGGACTTCAGCGCTGGTGCAAAGATCTCGCCGCAAGATCAGAAAAGGCCGAATCTGCTTGTTCTGATTTATTGTCTGTAGGGTTAACGGTTAGGCGTGAGTCCACGAGAAGATGCGGCCAGCAGGCTGTGATCTTACTAGAGTGAAAGCGCTAGTGTCTCGAGAGAAACACGTCTGGCGTCGCAAAGTGGGGCCTGAGAGACGCTAAGGATTGCGTGGCGTCGCCAAGCTTTCGCGAAGTGAAATACGTCCCTACATGTATCAGTGGTATCTAGGACCATTGACACCGTACAACGCACCTTAAAGGTTACTACATGACCGCTTGGAAGAATTGAGACCCAAGATTGTTTAGAACCAAATACCGCATAGACACGCAGCTAAGCTATCTCGAATATCATTCCGCTATGGCATTCAACTCGCCTACGGCCGAGCTGCGCTGCACGCTTCCGAAGTTTTGTGAGACTGCGTGCCGCAGAGACACTTCGCCGGCATGAGCAGAAGAGATGCTGCATCACGGTGTATCGAATCCATGCTTGACCAAATAGTCAGCAGAGTGTCGGCATCGAGAATGAGCCCAAACCCACGGAAATGAGCCGCAAACCTTGCTACTCGCTGCGTAGGAATGATCGTGTATGCTCCGTTACAACCAAGGGCTTGCCGCGCAAGTGTGTGCGGCCAATCCTGTCCTTACATCTCTTTGCCACCTCCCCGTCGAATTGCAGACCCTGTCCCTCCGTCCATTTAGCAAATCGCAAAGGCTGCTGGTCACAATGCGATGTGGAGCTGTACCAGGAGACCTCAATACTTGGGATCGTCGAAGGGTAGGTGGACCAACAGCGCACAGCACCTACCGCGAACAAGGCCATGTTGATGAAGCCTCCATGATTCCACTGTTCAAAGAGTGCGCAGGGCTTCTGGTCACAGCTGTAAGTGAGGCCGCGGAAATAATAGTGGACGTGAATAGTCCTGAGGTTGGGCATCAGGGCTGCGAGACGTGCGATCTCTTGTAGCGCCGAGCGACTGATGATCCACTGCCCTTCGCAGAACTTGCACGTGCGATGGAATTCGATGTTCAATACCAGATATGTTGATCCTTCTAAGAACGTTGGGTATGCCATGGTCTTGAAGTTTTCGAGGGACGAGTATGATGTCAATGTGGTGTGATGCTCCCTGGCAGCTGGTCTTTCTTCAAACTCGGATTTGAAGCGACGGTTGAGAAGAAAAGCGTTCAGGATTGGTCTGCGCGTGGTGACGGTCGCACGAGTGTTCGGCTCTCCCCGGTAGCTTGACTTGGTAACACATGTCGATCTGTTGTCCACGCAAAGCAAGTCATAGACCTTGTCGCGTAGCTCGCGAGGAAGTTTGAAGAAACCAGTGATCTCTTGGTTGCAGTTGGAGGTGGTATCTCCGGTCGACATCTCTCCAGCGAGCTGGTGTGTCTCCCGAAGGTACTTGGTGCTTGATATAGTTCGCAAGACTTAGTGTGTGATGTTGTTTTGTCGTTGATGTCGTGTACACCTTTGACCAGCGAGGGATGACAATATATTTCGGGCGGCAGTCACAAGTCACTTGCATCGGTTGCAGTGAATGCATTTGGATTTTCGTCACAGTCGTTTGGATGATTGTTACTGGATACGTCAAACAGCGAAGCACGTCCTCCTATTGTTGGGAAGAAAAGTAAGATTAATTCTGGGAATGACTGAGTACACGTTAAGAGAGTGGGTGTTGGCAGAACATTTTTCAAATTTTATGGCTTTCTGGCTGTCTTGAAAGCAAGCTAGAGGCAAAACAAAGTCGCATCAATATTTCAAAAACCCACGCAGGATCAAAACATCAAAAAAACGCCTACCGACTATCAAACCGGAAGCATGGTCCACAGCCGATATGAATGTACTGCAAGGTCATGTCATCTTGCACGCATGCCTTCTCCGGTGCTTGCAGTAGCTTATCAAATTGTCAACACGGCAGTCTTCACGGGGGCAGATCACACCACGCTGTTGTGCGTGATTCACTTGGTCCCTTTGAGTGCGCGGATCGTGTCCGAGTCAAGTTGCAGACCATCCTCTTGCGTCCACTTGCAAAAGCGAATAGCGTCTGCATGCTCCTTGCCCTTTCCATAATACCAAGAGATTTCCAAAGTTGGCAACGTTTTCGCTGCGGCAAATCTCTCGACAAGCTTCTTACACTCTCCATCCCACCAGTGGAATCGATCGCAAGGCTCATGGCAGTTCCAGATATCGGGGATCTGTAAGTTGGCAGGCCAATCCGGCCACTCCCTCTTAGGGAAGTAGATTTGATAGCGAATCGTCTTGAGAGCAGGCATCTTCTTCGTGAGACGGGCAATTATCTTCAGTTGCTCTATGCCTAGGAACTCGTCACCCTCGCACCATACGCAACAGTAGTGCTCAGCGACTTTCACATCGAGCTCAGTTGTTCCGTAGGCGAACGACGGACAGCTCTGATCAAACATGAAGCATTGTAAGTTCGTGTTTGACACTAGCACAGTGCGGGTCTTGCAAGCCAACCGCTCGAGGTTCTCCTCATATTCCGACTTGAACTGACGATTGATCGAAAAGGCTTGAGGGAGTGCAGCAGGTGTGGTAATCGAAACTCGAGGTTCGACCGGCTTGAAATCTTCATCTGTACGCGTCTCACTGCGATCTTGGTACAGCAAGCTGTAGATCTCGTTCCGAAGCTCACGAGGGAGTTTGAAGAATCTAGAGACCTTGCTGTCTGTGGTGGCATCGTCAGTTGACATCTTGTTTATGCAAGGCTGTCTTGGAAAGTTTGGCTGCTCTGACGAGGGTGCCATGGCCGTGCCTAGTGGTTGGCAATTTATCGAGTTGGTATTTGTTCTTTTCTTTTGGGTTCGAAGGGTCTGTCTCCAGTTCTGGACAGAGACGATATGATCGTGACGGGGAGCGAGATCTTAAGCGCAGTCAAGGACCCTAAACAGGCCACAAAGCAACAATTAAGTCATGACAAAGCGAGAGGAGTACTACAAAGAATTGTTTGGGAATGGTAACGACGGGAAGGACAAAGCGCCTACTGCTGAGAACGATTTCATTGTTGGATCGCCTAACCGTGCATTTTCTATTCCTGCTAATTCCTTATACTCTGTGGCGCATGTACATGCTATAGTATTATAGCACCTAGTTCTGTCCTCAGAGCAACACTCTGCCGAGTCTCTCCCAGTGCAATCCAAATCAGTGCTGATCCATCTGTGCCGCTTTCATCTTCGCCTTGCAGTTGTGAGCGACATCCAAATCGAGCTGTAGTCCACCTTGCTCAGTCCAGTTGCAAAAGCGAACAGAATCTTCGTACCCAGCACCCATCTGACAATACCAAGAGATTTCAAGAGTCGGTATCGTTTCTGGACGAGCGGACCAACAAGGCGGCGAGCCGGAGGCGAGGCTCTCGACAGCGGCCTTGCTTTCATCCCAATGACGAAAATACCTACAAGACTTTCCACAACTCCAATTGCTATGGCTGGCACCTGAGAAGTAGAGATGCACCCGGACATTCTCGAGGAGGGGCATTTGTGATGCAAATCTGGTGATCTCTTTGAGGACCGAGGGTCGGAGGACGTATTGCCCGTTGCACCATACGCACAAAGGACCCTGTCCGAGTCTAACTTCCAGATCAGTTGCTCCTCGTGCGAATGCTGGAAAGCTCTGCTCTCGATAATAGACACGGTCAAGGTCTTTGTTTGCATGAAGCACCGTACGATTGGCTATGATCGGAATATCCGACCTTTCAATGTACTCAGACATGAAGCGGCGGTTGAGGAGGAAAGCCTGTGCGACTGTTGAACGAGTAGTGATGGAAAGTCGGGGTTCGGACATGCCGTGGCGCTTTAGGTGCGGGTGCAGGGTGCCTGTACGTGTTTCGCTATCTTCGATGAATAGCAAGTCGTAGATTTGGTCCCGCAGCTCGCGAGGAAGCTTGAAGAAACCGTTGGTATCGCTTGTCGACGATGGTGTCAGTCTGTGTGCTTGCAGCAGGCGCTGAATAGTGGACTGGCGGGGATTGTTGTGGTCTCTGCCACTGTTGTTGACACGCTCGTCCTCCTTTAACTCCTTGTCTTGCAGCGACATGCTGAGCATGAACAAGTCCTTGTCGCTTGGTATCCTTTTTGCTTGCGATCAAAGGTGGAGTCTGTGGCTGAGGACTGGTGACAGCAGGTTCCAGCTTGTGTGGTGGTTTTGTGAGCAGGGAGAGCTTTGCATTCACTGAACGTTTCACGAAGGGATGGACCACTTATTCGATAGATCTGGTAAGTGAATTGCGGACTTGCCGGACTCGCGAGGAAGACTATCTAAAACCACAGTGAAGCCAACTCTGTATACGAGACAGCGTAACTTACAGCTTATGCGAATGTCACTAGTCACCTGAAGTCGCTGATCGGGAAACCCTGTACACTGATTGCACTTGCTGCAAAGATTAATCCTAGGTCGAATTGCCTGACCGCGCAACAATTATTGCTGCTACAGTTCTAGCTCATAAGTCTCCGCAACTATCGATATAGTATCATGCCAGTATCCGCGCGAATGTAAGTCTAAGAACTGAACTTTCCTTGTGAGGATAAGAGAAGATGCTTCGAAGATTCCTAACAGCCAATACAGTCATGTCTTAAGCTCTCGTCTACGTAGGAGAATAGTTGCCAATGGGATGCTGTGCGCAGACTTTTGAGTAACGACTGTAAGTAGTACCGAATCCTGCCCACAGCATTGAAGTACCACGCCCGATCAAAGGCTGTGACACTCAGTCCAGCCGCATCAACATTCGTCACGTTCAAAGCAGTTCCGACCCTCGAGCTTTTGACAGCGTTCGGAAGTTGATGTGCCTTGAGAGAACCCGGTTGTGTGATCATCTGCTCAACGCTCTGTCAGTGATCATTGTGAAGGCAAATTTCAGCATAGTGGCAACAGACCTCGAGTTATGTACGGTAGACCTCAAGGTTGCAGCGATTGGCGGCGTCGAGATCGACTTGGAGGCCACCCTCGCTGGTCCAAGTGGCGAGCACTCTTGGTTCTCGTATGGCTTGTCAACGTCTCTGCCGATGGAGACAAAGAGCTTCGGTGGTAGACGAGGTCCTTGGCCAAGTCCTAGATGAGAGGGATCCCCCGCGAGCTCTTGTAACAAATGACGACTGTGAGGATATCGGGTGTCACTTGGCTCAGACCTGTCGCGCCAGTATTCGAATCCGGGGCAGCGATCATGTTCGTACGAATAGCCGAGAGAGCGTCTCTTGAGGGAACGTCTGCTGTTGCTGAATACAATCAGAAGGTCGATACGAACACAAACAACACTGGGCACTTGCGCTAAGAGACTGTCAAAGCTGCCTAGAGGGCATTTCATACTCGGTCCAGCTCTTATCCTGCACCAGACGCACCCAGAATAAGAACGAGCATAATCACCGACGATGAGGCTCATCTCCAGCTTGGTGGAATGACGTGATATAGAGGGAAGCTGGAGGCCGTCCCAATCCCGACCAGAGAATCCTGACGACGTCGAGATCTCCAAGCGATTGTTGGCAAGCTCGTACGATTCGTTGTATTCTTGCTTGAATTGCTTGTTTACGAGCCGTAGTTGAGGGAGCGATACGGTTGTCTCCAGATCATACTCCTCGAAGTCTTCGTCGTGTTCGCAACCGACGTGAGGATATGTTGTACCCTCCTCGTCCTCCTCATTGCAGCCACCTGGGGGTTCGTGTAAAAGCTTATAGTCCCCGTACCGATCGCGCCCATACCACATGGTCTGCTCAACAGTCTGATCGAGGAGCTTGTAAATTTCGTGACGTAATTCTCGAGGGAGAGCGAAAAAACCACGAGGCCCTGCGGTAGCCTCGACGACATCCGAAGACGCACCCGTAGCTGGACTGATAGCAAGCGAGAGCGCTTGATCGTCGGCATCGAGTTCGGCGATTCGAGTGACATGCGTCGAGGGAACGAGTTGCGTAGGACTGACTGCTAGATTTGCCATGTCTTCCTCCAAGTTTGTGGTTGTGACTGGGTGGGGCGCAGGTGTGTCGCTCGTCTCACTGGCCATGACGTTGGCGGAGGTAGGAGGTGTGAGGCGAATAGGCACAGCCATGGTGCTCGGTCAGAAGGTTGTAGATATTGTGTGTGCGCGCGACTCGATTCCTTGGTTACTGAGAGCAAAGGATGGGATTGCGTCGAATTCCAGGCACGGCTGTGGTTGCTGGTCGGGGTAAGATGGAATTTAAGTAGCCGGCCAGCAGTGGGCGGATCTGGCAGGTGACTCAGAACGAGGACATCGTGTGCGCGGTCGCCTAATTGGTTCGACGGTCACTAGTGGCGGTGTCATAATGCGGGTCATGTGTACATGTAAGTGAACTTTTGCAATTTGCCTCATGTACACGTGATACCGTGTTGGCGCCTGGCGGTGAGACATAGATCTCGATACATCATCGGAAGGAGCGCATATTGAGACTAGGACCAGGGAAGCTCATCCAGATATGCGATTTGTGCTGAGCTTGACGCAGCGTCGACAGTACTGTCTCACCAGTCTGCAAATGCCTCGATATCGTATTATGCTGGTATCAGCGGACATGGGTATAAGATTCAACCATAACTTGTGGAGATCGCGGGCCAGTTAGGTAGTATGAATTCTACTATCAGGTTTCGTCAATGTCCCAATGAATGTTTCCGCTGAGATACCATGTGAAGACTTGTGGGTAACGACTGAAAATTTAGAGCTCGGATTTTTAGATGTCTGAGGTATCTATAGCTCCGCGGATCTCAATCTGCATCCCTGTCTCTCGCTGCTTGGATATCAGTAGCTGTAAGAGGTATATCATCTGCATTCTGATGCTCTTGCCGACACCAATCGTATCGGGCACAATTTCTGTGATGAGTGTTCAGGGCCCCTGGATTGAAGCTCAAACCATCCTCCAACGTCCATCTCGTCAAGAGAACATCCCTGAAACCATCCAGCGTGTCCCAAATCACGCTGACAGCATTGAGATGTTGGATGCGAGGATACTTTAGATTGGTTGTCCTTGAAGGTGTCGTCAAACCTCACCATTGAGCGAACAACTCTTTGGATCCAATTGCAGTAATGCTCCTCAAAGTGCATGTAAAAGCGTACGTCTTTGACATGAGGTAAGCCTTCGATAATGGTTGGCAAAGCTGAAGAGACGATCTCCTGCACAGAAAATTCGGGTGTCGAATCCCAGCTTGACATTAACCCGTGCACAAAGTCAAGGTCAACATCCAGTCTGGTTGACATAGCTGCAAGTCGAGGCAGCCGATCGTAGGGTTTCCAAGAGGGGTGGAAGCATTTCAACGACAACTTCATGTGCCTATTCGTCGGGGAGCGCTTGTCGTACTCAATTTTCATCCTTCGACATACCATACGGAGCTTGGGTAATGGTGCACGCACTTCGCATGAGAATATTGGGCGGAACGGGGGCGTGTTGATATTGCGGTACCGGCATGTTCGGTGACAGTAGTCATAGATTTGGTCACGCAACTCTGGAGGTAGGTCGAAGAATCCTGCAAACTCCTGGTTAGGAGTGGATGCCATGTCAGGGCTAGATTGCTGCCAATGTGGCTATGTTGCTCAATGGCCTATAAATGCGTCGAAACCATCCAGAAAGTCAGACACCGAGTCTGTAGATCGCGATCACTCGGCGCCAACTACTGAGAAGCTAGCTAGCATGGAAGACAAGATTGAAGGACCAGGCAGAACGATTTCGAGCTTCGTGGCGATACCTGGATCAAGACACAAACTCACAGCCCGAGTCCGGTCTGAAATCAACAAAGAAGAGCCTAATATCATGCCGAGTTTTCCGAACCCGACTGAATGCGCAGTCTTTAGTCGATAGCTAGTATGAAGCGGCTTGGCAGAGTGTATGTCGACGTGATGGTGAAGGATGATTCTCGGAGGAGAGACGAGCTGTGAAGCAACGGCATCCCAGTCTCTGATAAAGTGATGCCCGAAGCGCTGTGGTGCTCTTCAGGACGATGTTCGATTATGCCCAAACAGATACAAGGTTGATGCCGGACAGCACGCTTAGCAGTGGCGTGGTTTCCAAGATTAGTGCCGAGAGAGAACTAGTGGCGTCTTCTCGTGTCGTTCCCCTCATGACGACGGTGCCGTCATCTCTGGACGCATCGCATTGCAAGGAGACACAGCCAGCTGCTGCGAACAAGTTGCCTGAAAGAGGCCCGAGTCTCACGAGAGCGGGCAGCAAACTCTCTTCCATATACTTCTTCACCGGTGCTGGTACGCTACATTAACCCCGTCTGCCGATCTCACTCCTTCACCAACGCGCAAGGACCGTTGACTCGCGACAGCGTCTGCCCGCCTGCGTCCCACGTTGCTACCAGCCGCAAACTTTTCCCTCTAGACCGCGTTTACGCATACCACCCTCGCCCGTGTTCTTGCGTAGTCAGCAGTCACTAGTGGAGACGCTTTTGGAGTACATCCGGCGCGACAGGGAAGCTCGTAGACTCCGTTAGCGCAGGCGAATCTCATCGAAGACAAGTCACTCCCACCCAAACATGGCCTACAACCGCGGATACAACCCCGATGCCCTGCCAGCGTATGTAACACCCTCTCATCTCTCTTCACTTTTGCCTCATTCCTCACGTGCGTGCGTTGTGAAGTCATGGCCCGCCATCCGCACGTTCACTGGCCTCGCGACGAAAGGCTGACTCGGTACTCGCCCTCCAGACACGCTGAACCCGAACAAGCTGCCCAACTCTTCAACCAAAACCGCCCTCAGGGAACACAGAGCACCAAACCAATGCCGCCACCACCGCAGCAGGCGCGTCCCGACGACCGCTACAGCAACAGACCTCCGCCCAGCCAAGGCTTCCAGTCGCCAGGCCCTATACCAGGATCGTATGGATCCTCGAATCCCGCGCCTCCACCATCGCAGAACTGGGACCAGCAGACTCGCTACAATACATCCTACAACGCCAACCCTCAGCCTCCGCCCCAGCGCTACAGCAGTCAGCAGTATTCCCAAGCGCCACCTGTTCAGCAGCAACGCCCGTCATTCACCTCACCACCGCCTCCTGCAAACTATGGCCAAGGCCCGCCGCCTTCAGGTTCACACAATCGCCCGCCGATCCCTCAGCAACAGCGTCCACCCACAGTAGCTCCGCCGCCACCTCGCGACCAGAATGACCGCGACGGCCTTTGGCAACTCTTCATGCAGGTCGACAAAGACCGCTCAGGCCAGCTGTCGGAGCACGAGCTGCGTCGCGCCCTCGTCAATGGCGACTACACAGCCTTCGATCCTCACACCGTCAAGATGATGATTCGCATGTTCGATGCAGACCGCAGCGGCACTGTCAACTTCGATGAGTTCTGCGGACTTTGGGGTTTCCTTTCAGCATGGCGTGGACTTTTCGATCGCTTCGATTTGGACAGGAGTGGACATATCAGTTTGCAGGAGTTCACGGATGCGCTGGTGGCGTTTGGATACCGCTTGAGTCCGCAGTTCGTTCTGCTGCTGTTCAACACTTATGCCAAGAGCACCAGAGGGCGAGGCGACGAGGGACCAAGAGAGAAGGGATTGAGCTTCGACTTGTTTGTGCAGGCTTGCATCAGCTTGAAGCGCATGACGGACGTTTTCAAGCGGTTCGACGAGGATCGCGATGGATACATCACTTTGAGCTTGTAAGTTTCCTCAACTATACGTCTTCTATCAGCAGGCGAACACTCTACTGACGAAATATTTTACAGCGAGGAGTTCCTAACAGGTGCGCAAAGCCTCTTCCTCTTCAACTCGATCTCGTCAACGACAGACACGGGACTCTATTGAGCAACGAGAGGACATCCTTCTACGAGTACTATGAACTAACAACAATCTTCTCGAAGAAATTCTGCGCCAGAAAGACTGAACGGGGACCGCTTTCGCCTCGTGTCAGCCGAGATAAGACAATTTGGCTCAAGGGTGGACAGAGAACACCTACCGAGGACGGCTTTGACTGGCGAGATCTCAACATTGCGAAATGGAGAAGTCACGCGATCGTGCTTCGCTCTTGCCATTCCTGGAGTGGTTGATGAAAGAGAGGACCAGCCGTAAAATGCGCGATAAAGTCCTTCTCCACTTGCTGCCCTCGACGCCGAAGAAGTGTATTAGCGTACATGTTTTGTCTACGATTTTAGATAGATGCCGAAACAAACCGGAAAAAACGAAAGGAATTCGGAATTGGAGAAGATACCCACGGAATAGAAGCAGGCGGGACCGGTCGTTGTTGCGGCGAGTCTGCGCCTGTCTTATTGAGCTTGCTTGTTTTATTACAATTATACAAATATATCTTATGACACGATGTGATTCCATATCGGTGATTCGTGACGAATTCCTCATGGAGATGTTGAATCGGGCTGGGCTTGGGAACAATGGACACTCTTTTGCTTGGATATCGGCAGTTCTAGGATGTGATGATTGCTTCGTGGACGTGTCCATCCTCTAACTGCAATACTCAGGTCCCTTATCGTTGAAACCTCAATCTGCGACGCTCAGTCCGAGTCTCGAGTGGGCTATAGCTCTACTGAAACTCCCCTAAAGGAAGGGTTGCTCGCTCACACACGGGGTACGCTGATTGTAGAAACGATTATTTGGAGTGGCTTCGCTAAGCTATATACTTCGTGGCAGGCGTGTGTGATGCTCTGGCTGTGTAGCATGTGGAAAAAGAAAAGTGAACGGTCCTTGCCATGCCAATTGTGCAGTGATTGCTGGGCAGTTTGCTTTGGCGTTCGGGAGGCTGTGACTCTGCATGTCAGTTTCTCGTGGGCATGGGAGTTCTGTCCTCTGATTGCGGATCTCAAAGTGAGATGGGTGGGTAGATAAAGTCTGTATGAACTGGTGTCCGTCTCAAAGAGTCAAGACAGTTTTCTCGAAGTTACGACTTGCTGCTGGTACTGAGTCGGAGTCATTTGAGACTTCGATGGAGATCATATGTCTGTTGCAGATCTGCAAGTAACGATTTGAGTAGTGGCTTTCTGGCTGGCGGGCGTGATGCACTGAGTGAATTCTCACTGGCTGATCATGAGAAAGGTCCGCGTGTGATGTCTTGCCAATCGTCCTCATCATGACGGTGGGGATCGTTTTCCTCTACAGTTCGCTTACAGCATGGCTCGACGAAATCCAATGGTGGGCTGTAGAATGGCGGCGGCAAACAACCACCGCGTTTCCATTGGAGAAGCAGCTTCTTCGGTTCATTTGTCGACTCCCACTGCCTCGAATCCTTCATGAGAATGATCTGGCACAGGTCAAGCTTGTCCAGCATGAGAAGGCCACCCAGCGTCTCCCTTTTTGCTGTGAAACCCTCGTTCAAGCGATTCATGTAGATCTGCATAGTGACGGTCTTCAGCTTGGGCATCCGGGAGCTGTATTGTGCCACCCACCTCTTGACGAATCCCGTTTCGAATTCCAAAGTAGCCTGATCGTAGATGAAAAGGTCGCCGACACGTACATGAAGAAATCTTGCTTCATTCATCGCTTTCTCCGGGATCGCACCCGATGCAGGGTCGTCGAATTCGTATATATCGCCGAGAAGTACACCCCGAGGCGACCTCCACAGCTTTCGATATACTCCTCGTTGAATTGATGACTCACACGTAGAAAGGACTCTCGAGGCTTTACCGCGAACCCATCCTTTGAAGCATTATCGAATGGTGTGAAAGTCTGCTCTTTGAGCATGCCTGGCTGATCGTAGATCATATTGCGCAGCTCGCGCGGTAGACCGAAGAAGTCAAAGTAGCTGGTAGGCGGCTGAGGTCTGGCATCGACAGCTCCATCAATATCGCTGGGATCATTGCTCTCGTCGCCTCCATCTGAATCGCCGTTTTCGCCTTCGCTATCTTCAGAATTGTTTTCATCGTCGTTGTCGCTTGCAGAGGATTGATGTTCAGAACCGCTATTGGAAAAATCTCCACCATCATTGCTGTCGTGATCGTCATCATCTTCCTCGTCGTCATCAGAGCTGTTGTTCTCAGAAGCGCTGTCAGAGTCGTCTTGACCTTCGTCGCTGTCTCCATTGCTAGAGGCATCATGGAAATCTTCTCCCTCGAAAGCTTCCCACTCACTTTCCGTTCCATCGGCTGCGACTGGCGTGTCCAAGAAATCCAAAGGAGTGTTAGCGTTGCGTTCCCAACGTGCAAGCAGTGTTCTGGGCTCGCTCGCTTTCTTGTGACGGTACAGGCTTCCTATCCGGTAGACCTCGAGTGCTTCAACTCTAGGGAAATCTACGACTCTTGAGATTTGCTCCCTAATGGCAGTCGTATTATCGTAATCGAAGATTGGAACTGAAAGATACAGCTTGATGCTCAGAGAGCGTAGATTCGGATAATCAGGGATGCATGCCACTAAAACCTCCTGCAGCGAGGAGATATCCTCCTCAATGTTCCCAGCAGGGTTGTAATCCTCGTGGAGGCAGAAATCCATGTTCCAGCGTTCGGCTTTGTCGCGTGCAGTGACTTTGGCATCACCCGTGATTGCATTCTGATGGTCCCTCAAGCAAAGCACCTGTTGTTTGTCGCATCTCTCGCTATACTCGCGCTTGAATTGGCTGTTGACTAGGAGCAGCGACGTCCTCAGCTTTTTTGCTTTCATCAAGAAGTCGTTTTCACGAGAAGGCAGACGCTGATGCTCGAACAGTGCTGGCTGCTCATATATCTTGTCGCGCAGCTCCCGTGGCAAACCGAAGAAGTTGAAGACTCCGCTGCGCCCGTCAGAAGACGTCGCCGATGGAGGCGCTTTGTTGGCTGATGGCTGTTTCGGAGCATCTTTATGCTGAAGCTGGATGGATGGTTCGTCGTGGTCCATAGTGGCGCTGTGGCCGTCGCAAGGCCTCAGTGACGGATCTGATTGGCGAACTGCGGCTTCCACGTAGTCGTGAGCTGCTGGGAACGTGCGATGCGAGGGCTCAAGCCGATTCGAGGGCGTGCGAAATATCGTTGTTGACTGTGGGTGTTGAGTAGGTGGAGCGTATCGGCAACGGTAGACGTTTTTGCAGTGAGCTGGCGGGTGTCTGTGACCTCAGTCGTAATTGTTGTTCTGGTCTTTAGGTTGCGCCACGGGAGCACCCGCTTGTGGAAGGCGCGAGGCGACTTTCAGGTTCCACGTGACAGCCTTGTAAGTGAAGCGTTTGCATCACCTCGCTCTTGACCGTTTCACCTGATTGACTTGTCATTTCCACGAAAGCTTATGGCAACTCCTTTGAAGTGATCACGCGCAAGCTGTATCGTCAGGATGGTTGCAATCCCGGTGCAATGCAACGATGCTAACATGGATTTGTCACATCAACCCGCCTTGCATCCTTTCACAGGTCTTCTAGCTGCGCTTTTTATCACTAGAGCTTCAAAATAGAGACACGGATCCACCATCAAGTCTATCAGTGTGAGAGTTGTCACGAGTACACCTGGTTCCTTCGAACTGTGCATTGCTGGCGCGAGGATGTCAATCGACGGGTTTTGCAATACTCACGGAGCCTTCCAGCCATCCAGGCGTGCCAGGGAACACGTTCTGACCATCCCAGCAATGCATAGCAATTCCAAGCAGTGTCAGCGACAATCGCCACTGGTTTAGGTGAAAATACTGATGCCTGAAGTGGCTTGCGCGTCGTTGCAGTGCAAAGGCTGGGAGAGCGGCGTTTGATACGCAATGATACCCTGCACAATTGTGGCTTAGAGGTAGCGGATGATGCCGGCGAAGTCGCTGCTACTTGGCTGTACACTGACGTTGCCCGTAACCCAAAGTGACATCCCGCCATAGAGAGTGTACTCGATTTTGCCATTGCGCCGCACTCTTCCACTGCTCACATCACTCGTCTTTGCGCATTGTCTGTGTCGCAGTCACAAGCCATTTCCGTGATTTACCGCCTCAAGGGCAAAAGAAACGCCCCATACACCTCAGCAGCCGCCTGGTGGGCTGTCAACAGCTGGCCCAGTAAGCGGGCAGTAGTCGCCTGAGACATATCCAAGCATGGTAAAGACACACGAGCTGTAACAATTCAAGTAGGCGTACTGACCCATAATACAGGCTGTCACAAAACGCGCCGGCCGCAGAAAGGATGCCGCCCAACAACCCCAAGCCGGTGGTGGAAGCGGTCAACCTCAGATCCGAAAAGCGGCATATGAGACGAGTAAGAAGAAGGAAGTGGGAGTGTCAGACTTGACACTTATCAGCAAGATCTCCAACGAGGCGATCAACGACAACTTGAAGAAGAGATTCGAGAACGGAGAGATCTATACCTATATTGGACATGTGTTGGTTTCGGTCAACCCTTTCCGAGACCTGGGCATCTACACCGATCAGGTACTGCACAGCTATCAAGGCAAGAACAGACTCGAGGTACCTCCTCATGTCTTCGCGATCGCCGAAAGCACATACTACAACATGAAGGCGTACAAGGAGAATCAGTGTGTGATTATCTCTGGAGAGTCTGGTGCAGGCAAGACGGAAGCAGCAAAGCGCATCATGCAGTATATTGCAAACGTATCAGGTGGCAGCAGCAGCTCGATTCAGGAGACCAAGGATATGGTGCTGGCCACGAACCCTCTTCTCGAATCATTCGGCAATGCAAAGACGCTGCGCAACAACAACAGTTCGCGATTCGGTAAATACCTCGAAATCCAGTTCAATGCGCAAGGCGAGCCTGCCGGCGCGAATATCAGGAACTACCTTCTAGAAAAGAGCAGAGTTGTGGGCCAGGTCAAGGACGAGAGGAACTTCCACATTTTCTACCAGTTCACCAAGGCAGCCAGCGAGGCGCACAGGACAAATTTCGGCGTTCAGCCGCCGACAGGATACTCGTACACTAGCAAGAGCAAAGTGCTACGACGTTCCGGGTATAGATGACATTGCGGACTTCCGGGAGACCGTCAACGCCATGAAAGTCATCGGTCTCCAACAAGGAGAGCAGGACGAAATCTTCCGCATGTTGGCTGCGATCCTCTGGATCGGAAACATCTCATATCGGGAAAACGACGAGGGCAATGCGGAAGTTGCAGACCAGTCGGTAATTGACTTCGTTGCATACTTGCTTGAAGTGGATTCAGCTTCCGTCAACAAGGCCATGACGACCCGCACAATCGAGACTTCAAGAGGTGGCCGCAGAGGATCAGCATATGATGTCCCACTAAACATTGCACAGGCAACCGCCTCGCGTGATGCTCTGAGTATGGGAATCTACTTTAGGATGTTCGATTGGATTGTCGAGCGTGTCAATCAGTCATTACAAGCTCGCCAAGCTGTCAAGCATAGTATCGGTATTCTCGATATCTATGGATTTGAGATCTTCGAGCGGAACTCCTTTGAACAACTTTGCATCAATTACGTCAACGAGAAGCTGCAGCAGATTTTCATTCAATTGACGCTGAAGACTGAGCAAGAGGAATACGCGAGGGAACAGATTCAGTGGACACCCATCAAGTACTTTGACAACAAGGTTGTCTGCGAGTTGATCGAGGAGAAGCGCCCACCTGGAGTGTTCGCTGCTTTGAATGACGCCTGTGCCACCGCGCACGCTGATCCTAGTGCAGCCGACGGGACTTTCGCGCAAAGACTAAATGGACTCAGCAACCCCAACTTTGCGCCTAGACAAGGACAATTCGTCATTAAGCACTATGCTGGAGATGTGAATTATGCGATCGATGGCATGACGACAAGAACAAGGACCAGCTGTTGAAGGATCTTCTCAACCTCGCAGGTCAGAGCTCCAACAACTTCGTCCACACCCTCTTCCCCGACAACGTCAACCAAGATGACAAGCGTCGTCCGCCTACCGCTGGTGATAAAATCAAGGCTTCCGCAAATGACCTCGTCACTACTCTCATGCAAAGCACACCCAGCTATATCCGCACTATCAAGCCCAACGAGAACAAGAGCCCTACCGAGTACAACGACAGTAACGTTTATGCACCAGATCAAATACCTCGGTTTGCAAGAAAACGTCCGCATTCGTCGTGCCGGTTTCGCCTACCGTCAAACCTTCGACAAGTTCGTCGAGCGCTTCTACCTGCTTTCGCCAAAGTGCAGCTACGCAGGCGAGTACACCTGGACAGGAGACGCCAAGTCTGGTGTCAGGCAGATCCTCAAGGACACTTCCATCCCAGCTGAGGAGTGGCAGATGGGTGTTTCTAAGGCCTTCATCAAGACGCCCGAGACCCTGTTTGCGCTTAGACGATGAGGGACCGCTACTGGCACAATATGGCTATTCGTATCCAGAGGGCATGGAGAAACTACCTGCGGTACCGTGCTGAAGCTGCCACCCGCATTCAGAAATTCTGGAAAGAAGAAGCATGGCGGTGATCCGGGCTTGGCTCTGCGCAAGGAGAGCCCAAAGGTTCTTCAGGATCGCAAAGAGAGGAGACGCTTTTCATTGATAGGTTCCCGCAGATTCTTGGGCGACTATCTTGGAATGGACCCATCCCGCGATGGCACAGGCGGAACCGGAGAATTCCTACGGAAGAGTGCCGGAGTCGGTAATGGTGAACTCGTAGCATTCTCTTGCCGTTGCGAGATCTTGATCTCAAAGCTTGGTCGATCGAGCAAACCTGAAGCTCGCACGCTAGTACTGACGAAGGTGCCCGGTCCCAAGGACCCCAACAAAAAAGACAAAAAAGACGAGGATAACTTCAAGGCCAAAAACGTCTACATCATCAGGCAGGCCATGATCAACAAGCAGTTCCAGGTCTTAACAGAACGGACGATTCCCGTTGGGTCTATCCAATCCATCAGCGCCTCTAGCCTCAAGGACGATTGGTTTGCCATCTGCGCGGCAAATCCTCAAGAACCTGATCCTCTGCTCAACTGTGTTTTCAAGACCGAATTCTTCACACATCTTCAAACTCTGACTAAGAATCAAGTACAAGTGAAGATTGGAGATTCGATCGAATACAGCAAAAAGCCAGGGAAGATCGTTCGTGTAAAGGCCGTCAAAGATCCGCAAGTCCGACGAGATGACCTCTACAAGAGCAGCCAAATCCATACCGGTCCTGGAGAGCCTCCAAATTCCATATCAGCTGAGACACCGAAAGGAAAGCCGGTCGCCGCTAAGCCAATCTCAAGCGGCAAGCTGCTCAAGAAGAGTGGTGGCAAGCTTTCTCAACAGGCTGCGCAGAGGAAGCCTCCGCCTCAGGCCCGACCTCTACCTGGTGGTGGGTATGCAGAGGCACCTAGGCAAGAAGAGAGGATCGTGCCGCAACCGCAGGCTGTGCCACACCCCGTGGCTGCGCTTCGCAATCAGCCTGTTTCGCACGCTCGCACTCCCTCTGCTGGCTCGGCACGTGCTCCCCCGCCGCCTCCACCACCTCCTGCTGCGCCTGCACCGCCGAAGGATCCGCAGTACAAAGCTTTGTACGACTTCGCTGGTCAAACAAGTGGAGAGCTCAGCTTGAGGAAGGATGAAATCATTTTGGTCACACAAAAAGAAAACAATGGTATGTGCAATGTGGATCCTAATGACGAATTTTAACTAACAGCATACCAGGTTGGTGGCTCGCCAAACGACTCGACCACTCTGCTTCTGGCTGGGCGCCTGCTGCCTACCTCGAAGAGGTCAAACAAGCTCCCCCTCCCCGCCAGTAGCTGCAAGACCTCCTCCACCACCCGCTCCAGCCGCGGCGAGAGCGAAGCCCACGCCTCCCGCACCGCCAGCAAAGCGACCTGCTGGTCGCAAGCCTGGTCTTGACACACCACCGCGAGACAGCGGCTACGCCAACGGCAACAGTGGCACAGCAACTCCTTCTAGCCAGAACGGTGCTGCCTCTGGCGGGCTTGCTGGTGGTCTCGCGGAGGCGTTGAAGGCGAGACAAAAGGCCATGAGCGGTGGCCAGAATGATGACTGGTAGTCGTCATGACTGTAAGGCTGCGGTCGTATGCGGAATGAAACCCAAAGAAATGATGATTGGTTAGCTTTTCGCTGTACATATCCATCGCATGAATACCACTTTTCTGTCAATCTCACTTCGTCTGTATACAATAAGAAGAGATCAGAAACCAGCATGGCGGAGCACAGTGTTATCACACTCGCAGGACCAGAAGATGTGCTGTTCCAAGGCGCAGTCCCGAGACTGTGTCTGGGTCGTGATCTATGGATGCAAAGGAAAATTGCCATCTATTACAGACTGATCGACTGACTCGCTTCATGTTATCGACTTGGAGACAACACAATTCGATGACCAAGGCTATTCCCAACAAGAACGAGTGCTGGTGTCGGCCCAGATAGCTATCTCAGACTTCAAGCTCAGTCCACCACTGATACAAGCAAGCCCAAGTGCCGATTCCCGGTATCACGAGATGCAAGAAGTTAGAGGGGAGAGACATGAAGGTACATGCACCTCTGAACGATGACGCAGCTAGAACGATAATTGTGCCATTTGATTGCCGTCGTCTTCAAATGTGATAGCAAGACATCTGTACAGCAACACGTTTTGTAACACAGCCTGAAGGACGCAAACAGTGTTGGCTATCTGTTAGTATTTGATTACAGGCAAGGCGCAGCCATCGATAGCCAACATGGCCCAGCCGGTGGGGTACCGACTATGCAGCGCTAAGGATGGTAAGCGAGAGGGATTGGCTCAGCCGCAGCCTCCCGCCTCCAATTTTAGGTATAACTACACCTAACATCGCCCTTTTCGTGATCCTACACCAACACTCGTCTGCATGTGGCTTTGGCTTAGCGGGCTTTCACGATGTATTTTCGAGACCTTTCCAGGTACGCGCTGCGGATCACAGGCGATAGCACAGCGTGGCGTCGGCTATGAAGGCTTGTTCACAGCCTTCCGCAGAGGCGTATTATCGTACTGCCTAGTGCATTGCCGTATGATTGCAAGTATGATCTCTAGCTTTCCGTCTTCTTTAACCTGTCAACTCAATCTCCCCGGCCCCAACCAGTGTGACTGATTGGTAACATTACACATACATCCTACGCTGACATCAGGCTCGAGAATTGGACGTGTTGGATACACGCGGCTCGACAACACAAGCTTGATTTCCATTGGGTAGCCATAGAGATGGACACCGCGTCAGCGAACCATCTCGCTACTCTCATGGCAGACCTTGAATATGGCTCTTTGCCTGGTGCAGCTGGAGCTTCCACAGAGTCAAGACGAGTGCCTGATGCAGCCAACATCGCCAGGCGTAGCATCTCCATCTTCTCAAGGAGGGGCACCGAAACAATGGAACCAAAGCGTGTATCGCTGTCACAGGCAACTATGGCTACTTCACCGACAAAGAAAATGAGCGAACGCCAACATACATGGCTACGACGCAGAAGCATCGATGCCCGCAAGGGCCATGAGAAGGCCACTATACTCAATGCTGTACCGCCTGCTGAGAGGATACAGATGTCTAAGCTGGAACGCGAGATGGCCACAAGCCCTAACGACGAGATTCTGAGCGGCTATCAGCATGCGCCCATTGACTCACAATGTATGGGATGGAGACTCAGACCACACGTTAGAAGCACACTTACAATCACCTTCGGATCAGCTGTACCCTTACACTGCCTGGCGCTCGGATGATGTACAAAGGACGGAGAGCGTCAAAAGACGAGAAAAGAATACTCGTATTGGTGTTTGGGTGGATGGGGGTAGTACGCTGGGACGAGACTTATGAGACTCAACACACACAACTTGACACACAAGGACCCCATCGTGGTGATGCTGGACTTGCAATCAATATGCTCAAAGATCAAATTCTGAGTCAGAATGCAAACGCAAGGCCCACTACTCTTACGGTAACGATTCCTTGGTGCGCAGAATATTGGCACGAGAAATGACTCTAGACTTCGTCACCAGGACTCGACAACAGCTGGCCCATTCGTCAACACGTCTGAGCGCGGCATGCCACAATCGCAGTAGAAGAGGTCAACGAGGATATTCAGACATCGAATACTGCAACACAAAGCAGGGCTGGACAACACGAAGACACTCTTGAGGTTCAGCCTGTACACCGACGTGTGTCATCTTCTACGACAAGCTCAACCATGGACCAGAGCGATACATCCGCATACTCTAAACGCAGCTCCGCTACATCTGTGGAACATGCACAATCTACCGTGTGCCGACCAGATCACTCTGTCGATATTCACAAGCCTCTCCCTCGCGTTCCTTTGCCACATAACATGCGCGCGGCTCCAGTCCCACCATCCAGCCCTATTGGCGATGCTAGTCTCCAAGGTCAACATGTTTCAAGAAGTGCTCCAGGTACCATAAAGCGAAACCGATACTCACTTGATCGAGTACGAGCGTTGAAGAAATCCAGCTTTTGCAGTTTATCCGATCTAGACGTGATCGATGCCGAGTTCATCCGCGCGTCACCATATGCGCCAAGCCCGTCAGATACAGTATCTGAGGCTGACAGCCCGACGCTTAGTCAGGCTGAGCATGACCTGCATACACAACTGGGGACCATCGACGAAGTCCTCAGTCAAGACGATGCTGCCGACATACCCGCAGCCACAAAACTACCACAGACATGGTAGCACAGACGATGTCACTGACCACGTTGGTGTAACCCAACTTTCCGATATCAAAAGATCAGACAGTGTGCACAGTGTGATGCAACCGCCGGCGAGAGCACCGACCTTACCCAAGCGCAGCCGGAAGCGTGAATGGCTGAACTCTACACATGTCGACACAAGCACTCCTCAGGTCATTCGGCCACCTCCCAAAGCTCCAGGCAGGCGAAAATCCGAGTCGGTTACAGCACATCAAAATGTTCCAGACACAATCACTAGTGTATACAGGAGTGAAAGTGAGAGGGCGGTGATGACTGGTGTCAAGAGTCGGTATGGCAGAGGACTGGTATACAAGCGAAGTCCCGGCATTGCAGAGTCCTCTCTTGCAGCCCCAGAGATTATCGCAGATCCACAACAGGAAGCTCACGAGGCTGTCCTTGCGCAGATCTCGCCAGCGGAGCAAGTACTCTTGCATATACTGAGTTCGCTCACGTCATTGAAAGACCTGTCTAACATGGCCGTAATCAACAAGGGCATGTATCGAGTCTTCCAGGAGAACGAGCTGCATCTCGTCAAGACAGTGATGCGTAATGGATCTCCTGCAGCATGGGAGCTGAGAGAGTGGCGGACACAAACGGATGATGAAGAGGTCGATGTGCCGGCCAAATCACCATTGAACTATTGCCGCTTCCAACGTTGTGATGAAGACACAGTCAGACAGCTGAAGCAGTTGATCTTGGACAACTGTCAAACATTCATGCGACGGGAGACCGCACTGTCTTTCGTCCACCCCAACCATCCAGGTGCTCAACGCTTCACTGATGCGTTCTGGCGCATATGGACTTTCTGCACCATTTTCGGGTCACGCAAAGGTCGTGAAGAAGACATAACTGGTCAGCTTGATTGGCTGAAGGGCGGTTCTGAAGCTAACAACCAGTCGTTCTCAGCCACTGTCAATACCAACCTTGACTTTGACATGGGCTCTGTTCTTCTAAATGCCCCTGATCACTTTGCACAAGGCAACCGGAGTGGTCTGTCGGCTGCTCAACTATTTGACATGACTGAGCTTTGGAACTGTCTCAGTGCCCTCCTGACAGGCTATCAAGACCAGGTTGGCGAGGCCAGACGTTACGGCGTCTTCGCAAACTGCGCAGTAGAAGAAGGCGACATCGAGCTAGAAGAGCAGATGCTTGAGGAATGGACTGCCTTTGTCATGACACTTGGTCTGGATGTTGTCTTGGAGCTGGCGAATTTTGCTGTCCTGGATCCGTCTGCAGGATTCGAGCTTGCAAAGGCCAAAGGCTGGACTGAATGGTCGCCATCGGTTACCGGCAGCCGCGCCACTTTCCTCAAAGAGCCAGCCTCGCGACTTTATGAAGAGCGCATCTCGGCGATGACAATGCAAATGCAAAGCCTGGATGTAATGGAGAGGAAAGAGTCGGCGAGGAAGCGGGTGGCAGCACTCGCAGCAGAAATCCGCCTTCGTCGTCAGACGACCGCCTACAAGCGGTTGCCGCTCATTGATATGCACAACGAGCGGGCAATGAGCATGGTCAGCCGTCGCTCAAGCGTTGTTCCCACGAGGTCGGCGCAAATGGTACAAACCTCAAATTTCCCACCTGCAATAAGACACCACTCCTATTCGGCACAGTCCGCTAGGCCGATGCAACCATCTGATATGGTTTCGCCTCTGACCTATAGGTCTAGCAATGCTTCTGCGCGACCCTCGAGCCCATCGGACCTCTGGTCACCACGTCACATCTCACCCATTATTGAAGGCCGGGTGGAAGCTTTCAACCGACTTACGCTGGCAAATCTGGAGGGAAAGGCGGAGTCGACCGTCGAGCTCGCTATTCGCAAGATCACAGAGATGGGTTTCACCGAAGCGCAAGCTACCCATGCTCTGAGGATGACAGACATGGGAGACGGGCTGAGAATCGATCGGGCTGTTGACATGTTGCTAAGGACATGATTGCGAGATTATGATGATTTCACGAATAAGACCGTTTCGATATTTGGCACAGTGCGTGGCGAATACTAACCAGGTGCTACAACTGAATTTGTTCGATTTCCTTTACTACAATCTAGATACCCTAATTAGCGATAGAAGTATTGCTTTCCATGCAAACCTCAAGTTTATATTAACCGACAGCTCCTTCGAATTTCGAAAGCCTGTCATCGTTCCCCGTCACCTCACAACTAGAACTTCCCCTGCCCAAGCTGTCCAACAACGCCCGCAGCGGCGAAACTTCCCATCGCCATAGCTTGAGCAACAGACTTCATCGGCGTAGCACAATCGCCTGCAGCGAAAACACCTGGAACGCTAGTTTCGTAAAACGGCGAGCTGGTGACGATTGTCTTCTGAGCATCGATGTCGAGCCCGAGTTGTTCGACAAAAGGCCCGTTTGTGATTGTGAGCGGAGCGGCAACCTGAGTGATGAGTTGAGTGGGAATATTCTGGTGGCCTCGGAGTCTAGCGTAGACTTACCATAAAAGCTTCTGTCCTCGTACTTCCGTCATCCAGTCGAACGATGACTCCCGAGTGATCTGGATGCTTGCGCTCCAGCGCTACGATCTTCCTCGTCTCGACCGACACGCGCCTGCCCTTCACCGCTGTCTTGACTTGCTCTGCAATGTTGGCATCTCCATTCGAGTATACAACGATATCCCTAGCCAGTGGCGCTACCATGCCGGCCACATGCAGTAGTCTGTGTGGATCTGCGACCGCTCCAGTTGCAAGGATGCCGGCCGATCGTCCGCCGGCTTCTTCGTAGCCGTGGCAGAACAGACAGTGGAAACTATATGCTGTCAGCTGAAGACCCGCTGAATATGAGCACGAGTAAAAAGGGCGAGTCACTCACATAGACTTTCCCCAAAGCTCCGCAAATCCATCGATATCCGGCATGACGTCTGTAACGCCAGTCGCAAGGACTACTTTCCTACCTATAGTCTTGCTACCAGTCTGGTCGATCGCTTCGAATGTTCCGTCACCGAGCTTGGTGATCTTGTCGATACGAGAGTCACGGAACTCAACAGTCTTGTACCGCTGGAGGATATTGGCTTTGGCGTTAGCTCTGAATGCCGAAGGTGTTTTGTGATCCCAGGTCAAAACATTATGCATGTGGTCGGCTGGACGATTGCGATATTGCTGAGAGTCGAAGACCACGACCGAGTAGAGTTGTCGTGCGAGGCCGAGAGCTGTTGATAGACCAGCTGGACCGGCGCCGAGGATGAGAGTATCATAGATCATTGTGTGGAAGATGTAATGAGAGTCTACGGACTTGCTATATGCATATCGACGAATGCACAGGATTTCGTCTTAAATAGCCTTGACCGCCGGTCTCATGGGGTCGGTGACTTAGTGATCTTTTGCGAAGCCAGCCATCGTCACATCGTATCTTTAAAAGCTTGCAGTCTCCCTCGGAGACTTTCTAGAGCGGGCACTTTCGACAGCCAAGGGGGAAAACAGCCACTCGAGATGTCAGATATCCAAGAATTTGAAAAGCTTCCGGGCGTCCGCCGGGTACTACGGTGTGTTGGTCAGACAGTATGAAATGGTGCTGTAGCGAAGTATCCGAGTTATCTTGAAATCATGGTGCCGTATTTGTGACGGGCTCACGATGGCTGCAGACGTCTAAGCATGTTAACAAACGTTATCGCGGTATCTAGGAGGTGTATGGATAGAGGACGGAATTTAGCTTGTGGCCTTTTGCGTTTATATGTGGGATGTTGCTATCGGTCCATGAGCCCATCGACCGGACTGTTGGATCTCTAGAACCCCTGCATCTGGCTTGTCGATCCTCCACAAATTCCCATAAACCCGCAAGTCATCACAACAATCGACGTACCTTATTTTCTCACCACGCGATGATTTCAAGCAAAAAGTAGTGCACTATGAGCAGACCAACGCTCTTCAAGACCCAAGACAATACCGGTAGTTAAACGCTTTCGACAGTAGAGAAGTTCAGTTAGTGCAAAAACCTGTTTATCGACGATGAACGGACGCCTAATTAGGCAATAGATTGGCAAAGTGGTCCGTTCCTATTAATCGCAATAAATAGGCCGTTCGCCTTACTAGATAGATTAATGCTTAATAAATAAGCTCTTAAATAGGTTTAGTATTATAATAATTAAGATATTAGAAATAGTATTATTAAAGATCGAGTTTCGTATTTAGATAGCTTTATAACTATTATAACTACTACTAACTACTATTAACTTAAAATAGCCTTAATCTAATACCTAATAATATAAGAAGTTTAATAGAATATATATCTTAGTTCTCTAATATTATTTAGTTAGAAAGTAAAGAATTAATACTACTTCTAAGCTATTATTTAGTTACTCTACTTAAATAGCTATTATAGTTATAAATCCCCTTATTAGTATAAGATATTATACTAATACTATAAATATATAATTAATCTAGTATTATTACACTATTTATTAAAGACTCTTTAGTACTAAATATAGCTCTAAACTCTTTAATCTACTCTAGAGAATAACTCTTATAAAGCTTACTTTCTAGTACTATAAATTATATAAAGATTATAGAAGCTATACTAACTATTATTTTTATATTAAAAAGGACTTTAAATAAGTAACTAGCTATTTTAAAAATATATATATACTACTAATATACTATAAGAGATAGTAATAAAAAAATTACTAAAATAACTTTAAAACTAGCTATAAGAATAAGATTAGCTATAATTAAGCTATATATAATTAGACTAAGTTTAGAGATACTAAATTAAGTAAAGGTAATACTATTATTATAAAATATAAAATAATAAAGGCTATATTAAGATAGATAGCTACTATATAGTAAAATATAATACTTTTAGTATTTTAGAAGAAGTATAAATTATAAGCTAGTAATAATATTATAGATATAATATTAAATAAGAATAATAAGAATAAAATAATAAGAATAATAATATAGTTACTATAGAATATTATTTACTAAGAAATCTTCCCTCTATACTAATAGAGCTATTACTATAGCCTTATAGTTAAAAGAAGTATAAATCTAATACTAATAGAGCTAGTAATACTAGTATAATATTATAGCTTATAACTAAGTAGATACTTATATTTCTAAAAGGTATAAATAAGTATATAAAGTATAAGAATAAGGAATATAACTTTTAAGTAATACTATAGTTAATATATTATTTAAGACTACTAATAGAGCTAGTAATTATATAATAAATTAATTAACTTACTATAGATATAGCTAAGTAGTATTCTATACTTTAGAAGCTCTTATAAGCTATATATAATTATAGTATTAGTAAAAGTAGTATAAGTAGTACTTTAGTATTATAATTTAATTCTAATTTTAATTTTTTATAAGAATTCTTATAGCTTATTTTTATTATTAAATTTTTTTAAAATTAAAATATATAAATATATATTTTTACTTTATTTTAATTTACTTTATAAAATTTTTATTATATAGTTATTATATAATAAACTTATAAAATAGTAAAGTTAAAATATTAATATAGAATTATAAATTTTAATAAAGAAGTTTAAATTTAAAATAATATATATAGAAGTAATAATACTAATTAATAATAGCTTCTTAAGTAATAAAATAGTTTATATATAAAATTTATATTAAATAGATTATATAATACTTATTAAGAAATTATATAGAAGTAAGAAATATTTTTTAAATTTAGTTTAATTTAAAGCTTTATACTTTATTAATATAAGATTACTTTATAAATAATACTAGTAGTTATTTAGTAATACTATAATCTTAAAGAATATTCTAATAGCTATAAAACTACTCCTTAATTATATACTATTAATAGTATAGCTTTAGTACTTTAAGACTTTATTAAAAGTATACTCTACTATAATATAATATTTTATAAGCTTCTTATTAAATAACTTCTATACTAATAATAGATACTAGTAGCTACTAGAATAAGTAAATAAAGCTATAATATATATAGTTATTAAGATATATACCTTATTATTAAATAAGAATAAATACTTATAGCTAAGTATTAAGAATATTCTTTTAAATCGCTTTTTAATCTAATTTTATTAATATATAGCTTAGTTATTATCTTTACTAGTAAAGAAATTCTTAAAATATAGAATATAGCTATTAGAAGTTATTATATTAATAAACTTTATTTTATAGTATTTAGCCTTTCTAAAGTATATACTTTATTATTCTAAAGTTAGCTATATAAAAGATATAAAGGTACTATTAATAAAACCTTATATATTTTAAAAGTACTAAGTTTATATATTTTTTAGTAAAGGTATAAGATTATAATAGTTATATAAGTATAATACTAGTAAAGAAGTAGTTTATTATATAAAAGAATAAGATACTAAATAAAGTTATTAAAGATAGTTAATAATTATATCTTACTTTAACTAAATAAATAATATAAATTATATTACTAAGTTTTATCTATAAGATATATAATAATATATAAAGAGTAAGTATTAGATCTAATTATAAATTATAGTAATATTTATATACTTTTATCTATAAAGTAATAATAAAGAGTCTAACTTCTCTTTTAATAAATTTATAGCTATAGTAATATTAGATATCTATATTAGTATATATTCTCTATATATTATAAGTAAGTAACTTATCTATAATAATAATAGTAGTATTAATTAAGTATAGAACTTATACTACTTATTATCTTAATTATCTAAAGACCACTAATAATAGTAGGTAGCCTATAGTCCTTTAAAAGCCTTATAAAGCTTAAGAATAGTAAGATATATACTATATAGCTCCTTGTTTATAAAGGGAATAAGCAGAGTCGCTATTTCGATAAATAACACCTCGGAGGTCTCGAAATTCGACTATATTAACAACATAAATAAGGACTGCCTACGCGTCGTAAACACGCCGGCCAAATAACGCGATATCTTCACGCTAAGGCGGCACGGCAAAGGCGTTGCTAGCACCGCACTAAAACACCGCCAAGAGGTCCATTCATCGTCGATGAACAGGTACCTGTTCAGTGGCAGTTACACCAACTGAACTTCTCTAGTTGCACGCCGTTCTCGTTCAGCGTCTGATCAACAGCATGAGCCGTTGGCGTTTGAGATCAATTAGCGCGAAACGGAACCCCATCGGATCTGATAACCGCACTGCCTCCTGGCGCCCTTACCAGTATCCACCTAACTCAACGGACTTGCTCGCCCGCTTTTTCCAGGTCGAATGCTTGAGCGCAGACCAGACGCTTGGACAACTCTTGGTCGATCGTCCGGCATACTATGGCAATGGCATCACTATATCCAATCGAGTATAAGCGCTCCTGAGTCTTGACAAAAAGCAGTGAAACTGCCATTGAACGGCTCGCGACGGGCACGAACGGTCTGTTTCTTTCGCCGTTCGCCGTTTGCAAACCAGAGAGTTGAGATGTCTTCATGTAATCCGTCAACATCGTTCATCGAGGCATGTGGATCGCATGCTGCATTGTGTGCGCAGGGTTCTGCGGGTGAGTAAGCCGTCTCATTGCTGTTTACGGCTTTGATGTATCCTCTAGTAATCTAGATTACACGATAGTGCAGACGGCAGCATCGCTTTATCGAAAAATCGAAGCCGACGAGGCCGACTCCCAGCTTGTTATGCGGAATTAGTTGAGGCGACCGAGAATAGCACCCGGGACCTGCAGTAGCGCGAGATGGATCGCCCCCGCCTGATTGCCTTGCCAGATCAAGGGCTGTGGATTTAGCTTTGCTTCCTGGCGCCCACAGGCACGGAGTAGCTTGAGGTCCGTCTTTATATGTGCTTCAGCTTATTACTGTCATGGCTCCAAAGATCAACCGGGTTGCAGGTTTCAAGAAAGTACCCCTGAGGGCTCAGCACGTATCTCAGCTTCGTTGCTGCACTTGAAGGCGATGGTATCGTCGTGACGCTATCAATTGAGCCAAGCGACCGGAGACGGCAGACCAATAGACCATGTTGATGACCATCAGCCGTCGTTGGAGAAGTAAACGGTAAGTGGAGCTCACCTCGTTAGTTCCGGGCTCCACGTGTGATGATATGCCCGAACACAGCTCGCATGTTGCACTGATGCGCAAAGCTGAGCTCGCGCTGTGGACTCCCAAGGGGAAGGCAAGGGAACCTTAACAGACTGTTCTATCCTCAGGGACAAAGCCAAATCGAAGTATGCGGATTCGTTACATCAAGCGATTCCAGCTAACGTAACCAATCGCACATGATTCTTCTCCTGCACTGGCCAAGGAGACGGGCTCACGGAATGACGGAGCGGCAACATTCATCCATCCCGCAACTGCTATAGCCACGAGTCGCGGCCAGAAATAACGGCCCTAGCACCACCCTGAAGGAAAGCACCGAGCAGCGAGTCTGTCGTCCGGCTGTATCGCCACGATGTAGCTCGCTTTTTGCCTTTCGCTAGAGCCATGACCGGGCCACCCCAGGCACATGCACACGGTAACAGGGCTACGATATCCACAATGGCAAACGTGGGAATTGCATATAGGGTATGATCTACCTACCTTCTTCGAATGTACTGCTTACTATCCTCTATCACCTTCCTCTCATTCTGTGTTCAAGCGTCTCTTTAGACATTGCTCCACTATGCCTTCCTTCAGAGCTGCTGGCGCGACTCTCGCTCTTCTATCCCTCGTTCCTTCTGTCTTTGGCGACTGCGAATCTTTCGGCGTTGATTTCACCAGCGGCGGTACTTTCTTCCAAAACAGCAACTCATCAGACCCGTTCACTGCCATCCAAGAGTTCACTGGATGCCAAAGCGATTCGGCACACAATGTCTTCATCGACCCTACTGGTGACCAGACAGAATGCTCCGAGACTCCCATGCAGCCTGACAACACTCCTCAATTGATTACCTGCGAGGACTGGCCCAAGGAGCGCCTCTACGATGGAGACTGGTCAATCCTCATCATTTCCAACAATGGAGACGCCGATCCTATTGCCTACCAACGTGACTTCTCTCTCACTGTTGGAACCCAGCAGACTACCACAGTTACACCAACTTTGACTGTGTCCAACGTCGAGACACCTGTCGTGAACGTTACACGTACGGCTGTTGAGACAGTCACGACGACTGCTGCTGCCTCAACGATCACTTCTGGCCGCGGAACCCACACCGTCACACCTCAACCGACGACCATCACTCAGACTCGTGGCTTCGTTACCCTCACTCAACACGCCCAGACCTGGAGCGTTGTCCCTAGCACCACCACTGTCGCTGCTTCTTGCTCTGTGCAACCGACTAGCCACGTCAAGGACCCTATCGCAACCGTCGTCCCATACGTCCTAGGAAACCTGAACCAGATCGCCGAAGACATCATCAATCTTAACAAGGGCATCCTCGGCGGTATCTTCGGCAAGATCCTCAACCCCTTCGGTCGCAAGACCAAGACCAAGACCAACAGATTCGGAGCCGGCTTCCGCTTCAAGCGTGAGATCCTTGAAGGCCGTACCCCTAGCGAGGAGCTCAAGAAGGAGTTCGTCGCTGAGCGTGCTGCAAACCTCAAGAGGGACTCGCTCAACAAGCGTGCACCAGACGAGCGCACCAAGACTGTTACCGACGAGACCCCCGTCACGTCCACTCAATTGATCACCGGTGCTGCCACCACCCAAACCATCACAACTACCCAGCAGTCGACCATCACTTCGACTCCTCCTCCCATCACAGCTGCTCCCGTCACCATCACGGCTAAGCAGTCGACAAAGACGAAGCAGGTCAACCTGCCAATTGTCGTCACCACTCAGACTCGCACATACACCACCACGATCGTGAACACAGCAACCACGACTGCTTCTGGTGCTGCCGAGTCGTGTGCCAAGCGTGGCGGCGTGCTGCTCGACTGAGCGGACGCTGGCTCCTGAGCATTTCTTCATTTCGTGCATAATAGATGTCTAGACGCTATAACGACTCTCCTTAATTCATGTATATAATTGAGCAACAGACTTGCCAATAATTTACCGACACCTATGTTTCATCTGTCTAATTGTGATGCCATTGATCGCTGTTGAGGATTTGCTCAATCTAGTGAGGCGTTGCCGAAGCTAAGGTCGTGGATTGTGAATGCAGAACCGAATGTGCAGCGCCCACGTCAAAAGTTACTTGATACGTGACAAGCGTAACGATTTGAGTAACGTCTATGTCTCACGTGGAAGATGCGAGAGGTGTAAGACACTGACGTCGCCCACGAGAAATCCAGAGCCAAAGTGCAACGCCCAAAACACACGCTAGACAGCTTTACCACCGCGCGTCTGTGATATCGCAATTACTGCTCACCGACCGCCCGGCCAACCCTCTCGCAGGCCCTCCAAGCAATGCCATGGCCTTCCTGGCCATTCGGGCAGTCAAAGCCCGAGAAAGATGAATATGAGCACAACAGCTCATCACTCGAAAAAGCCCTGGAAGGCACCTGGACACAGTCCTTAAACAAAGGCGACCCAGGCCACTACACCAGCACGCAGACCATAGTCTTCTCGGTCATAACTTCCGCCGCAACTCTCAGTCTATACACCCTGTACAAGAACCACCTCCGCCGCATCCCTGGCGCCGACTACCTGAAACCCTCCTTCTTCCGCCGCCGCAGCTTGTACGGCTATGTCACAAGCGTTGGCGATGGCGACAACTTCCGCCTCTTCCACACGCCTGGAGGTCGTTTGATGGGTTGGGGTTGGCTACGGAAGATTGGACAGACGAACAAGAACGGCAAGAAGAGGATAGGCGGGACAGAGGGCACGCTGCACGTGCGGATCGCAGGCGTAGACGCGCCCGAGTGCGCGCACTTTGGCCGCCCTGAACAGCCTTACAGTAAAGAAGCGCTGGAATGGTTGCGCTCGTTTGTTGGTGGGCGATATGTGCGTGTCTACCCGTATCGCCGCGACCAGTACGATCGCATCGTGTGTACGGCGGTGCGGCGGCGGTGGCTGGTGTGGAAGCAAGATGTCGGACATACGATGCTGAAGCGTGGACTGGCGACTGTGTACGAGGCGAAATTCGGGAGCGAGTTTGGAGGAAGTGAAGAAAAGTATCGCGAGGCTGAGACTTATGCTAAGGCGAAGAAGGTAGGGATGTGGCAGGAGCAAGGGCTGGTTGCGAAGATGCTCGGGAAGACGAGCAGCAAGAAACCTCTGGAGTCGCCGCGAGAGTATAAAACACGCATGGCGAAGAGCGAGGCAGATGCTGCTGCGGCGCAGCCAACAACGAAATCATGATCTGGAAGCGTGTAAATCACATTCTGCAGCGATGCATATCAGTTTATAAATTCATGGAGAAACTTGGGACAACAACAACTTGAAAATTTGTCTTTTTGGCTACCTGAAATATGGTCTTTACAAGCTCTATTACATCCAACGCTGGGCCTTTCGGCACAACCGACGCCTGTACTGGGTATCCTCAGCCTCTGATCTGCGACTACACGCATGCAAAATCCTCAAGTCGCGCATGACCGATGGTGCCCTACATCATACCATCCGGTGCAAGGTTTTGGAATGCAGGTATGTCCTGACTAAGGAAGAAATTCCAGTCAAATTCCGTATTGTTCAAGTAGTCCATATTCCAATCTTCGCCACTACTTGTCGTCAATGGTCCCTGGTCCCATGATATCTGCTGCTGGTCGTCCATCATTGGTATAGGAGCTTGTTGTAATGATGATGATGATGATGGTTGTTGTTGAGGCTGTATCTGTTGGTTGAGAAGGGGTGCCTGCTGTTGTTGCTGCATTCGTTGTTGCTGCTGTTGCTGATGAGGCACACTGGTCTCGCTTTCGACTGCAAGATCTGCAAAGCTTCCGGTTGAGGGTCACTCTCGGCAAGATCGCGTTTGAGACTCTTCTCCAGCACCTGAGAGTCCTCTTCTTTCTTCTTTTTGGACAGACGAACCAGGAAGCGGGCTGTCTTCAGCGCCTCTTTCATAGCGACTGTGTCGAAGCGTTTCACAACCATTTCCAGTGTGCGCATGGCCGCGCCAATGTGGGAGAGTGATTCTCTTGTGTCGATCGCCAGGAAAACGCAGATGCACTGGAATGGCACATTTGCAACATGCCACCAAGGCATACCTTGCTTTGCCAATTTTTGCGCTGCCTGTAGTCCACCAAGGCCGATAGAGATGATGCGGTTTATGGTTTCCGCAGGTAGGTTGGGATTACCCAGGCGTATGCGACGGTATGCACATAGACCCAGGTTAGCACGTGAAAGCTCCATGCAGTCGTGCGGCGCATCGTACTGCTCAAGCTGGCGAAGGAAATCGTCCCACTGCGTTGGCTTGTCTGCGTTGTCTGGATCAAGGCAGCAAGATATGCTGTACAAATCGATGTACTCGCGTGTGAAGTCGCCTTCGCGATGCACGGGCAGTTTGCAAGTGATACCACGTAGCGCGACCCGATTGCGTCCGTATTCGAAAGACACCCATGTGTTCAGTAATCGAGCGATCCAGAATGTGCGGCGCCTGATTTCAAGGTCGTTCATGTGGTCGTTGGTAGGTGGATACATGACTGAGCTGTTTATTGATTCCTGTTGGAGACCACATGACTCTATAAGATGCATAGTGACGCTACTCGCCATCCAGCAAGCGTGAGGGTGATCGGTGGCGCGTAGATATACCACGCGCAGAATCCAAGATTGTACATCGTAAATCGTTGCTGGCTGCATGGTACTCGTGCTTTCGAGTGATAGTTTCGCTGAGTCGATCAGGCCCGGCAGAATGCTGTTCAGACTGCCGTCGCCAAACAAGGTACCCAGAGCAGCAACGCCAGCCATGAGGTGATCAGGGCACTGTACAGGCTTTTGTGTCGAATATCGCAGCATGATCTGCTTCATGAACCACTCGACATCGACAAATCCGTACAGCGGATGCGCGTTGGCGAAATAGAGTCTCGCCATAGCGACCATCTGATCCTGAGTGAGAAAGCCAGTTATTGGATTGACAATTGGTACACTGGCGGATCCTGTGCCCAGATTCCATCCAAAGGTGAACAGCTTCGGCCCTGCGCTCGCGTCCAGTCTCATTCCTAGTAGTTTCGTGAAAGCGATACCGGAGTTGGCTTCCATGGATTGCATCTTCGACACGTCCTCCTGGCCAGTGTGCTCCTCGCGTGGCGGCGTGGCATTTCGCGTTGGACTCGCCTGAATGATGCCATTTTCAAAAGCGTCTTTTTCGACCAATTTTGACCTCTTACGAGGATGCTTTTCGAAGTAGCATTTGTACTCAAATTGGGTGCACATGTTGCAAGGCATAGCGCCATCGCAGCGTCGCTTTCGCAGCCTACAAGGCTCGCATGCCTGCTTGGCTCGCTGACGCTTCTGTGATGGGGGACTTGCGTCGCCGCCACTGCCATTTGTTGATCCTTCGGCCATTGCAGTTACACGTAAATGTTGTGTCGATCCGGAAGCATAGTAGAAGATGCGCGATACTGCAGTGTCGAATGTCTACGAAGGATGTTTCAAACTGGCAAGGTTTGGTTGGACGAGCAGGAGTCAGCCGCGGCTTGCGGGGAGAGCCTTGTCTTGTCTCTGATCTCGCTGCCGCCTCTGGTCCCCATGCTTAATCGGACGGCCATACGTGATCATCAAGACAGACTCTCTCTCAATTTGACCATATGTATTCATCACGAGTCTCCTGTGGGTCGCCATAGCTATGCCTGCCATTTCGTATGTTCGCACCGTCAGGATCCTCCACAAACGTCAACATCGTCATTGGCAAGCCACAACAACATTGACGACACGGCAGCTATGCTATTACACGAGCGATATACGCAAAAAGCTCAGGCATCAGGACACGCACGAGCAAGTCAGGGCTCGAGCAGAAATGTACGCGTACAATCGACACATCACTATTCATGCTGTTGTATGGAAAGGATCATGCAGCCCAAGGTCGTACAGCAGCGCGTGAGTTCCGCGTGGTGAAACACACGGGCCAGAGATTCGGCACCAGTGCCGGCACCACCAAACTCACGAACAATCGCCGTGATCCTTTGCAAGATCTGACAAGGAATACATGGCGATACAGTTTCGGCCTGGGAGCCCAGTAGGGCTAAGCAAGGGGAGCGAGATGTCGCTGAAGATGCTACTGACTGCATGTACTTCAGTGCAAATTTCTAGACAGATCCTTGCTTGCATTGAACCATACCACACGACACGTCCCAAACACCGTGCGCTTGGTCTTGCTCATCATTTAGACCGCATCGAGGCAGCGCTGCATAGCGTCTCAATCTTCACACCGGCTTCTGACGCCAGCTGAACCTGTTTTCTCATCCGAAAATATGCTGCTTTCTTGTTGGTTGAGACGGCTTGGTTGATCTTGCAGGACCGGATCAATCAACGTGCTACTGCACTAGATTGCTTGGCTACCGTAAGTATATGGTCTCACATGTTCTTCTGCATGTCGAGCGAATGATTTGACCCCCTTCGAGAGAGTACCACTGAGGTAGCATGTTCGTCTCCATACTTGCATTCGCCAGTCTGGCGGCCAGCGCCCTTGGGCGTGAGGCAAATTCATCATGCCCTGAATATACCGTGGTGACCAGCACCATTGACGATGCGTCCACTGTCTTTGCTGAGTTGCAATACTCGACCCTCAGTGAGACTTTGACCTTTGCCACGACTGTCGCCAACTACACGAAGACTACAACACTCACGCGTACGCCTGATGCCCAAACGGTCAGCAAAACCACTGGACCTCTACTGCTCTGGCTCCGACATCCACAACTTACACTTACGAATGCACCTCGAACAGCACAGTGTAGGTTTGATTTAGGGCTCGTGGCGCGAATGATGCAAGCGCAGTATATACTGACATTCGCACAGTACCGTCGAATATACCAGCACCGAATATACTGGTTCGTTCACATCATCTTCCGATCCGTACTACGTGCATTCCGGCCAAGAGCGAGGAAATCGTTTACGCTAGTGGCACGACTACCTTCACACCGACAGAGACCGTGTATGATGTTATTTACAACACTGTCTACACGCCGGCGGTGTCAACCAAATGGCTCAGCGGGCTGGTCCCAACACCGACCATCACGGTAGAAGTCGACAGCATCGTGAGCACTCCAGGCGTCACCACTTCCGCAGATGGAATTGATTGTTATCCTCAAAAGACAACAGCCACAGCATCGACAAAGACCACACAGTCCATCGCCTGCGCGCCCTCGAATCTGATCAGTCAAGGCTGGATCTCGGACGAAGCTGCCGACCCTTATGTCGTGCAAGATTCTCACATAGCTGCTGCCAGGGACGCCTCGGCTTGCTGCCAGCTCTGTCTCGACGACAAGAACTGTGCTGCTATGATCTACGTCGACATCGTGAACGATCCGTATGGTAACTGCAGGATCTACAACGCCACAGCCTCTTGTGGATTCGCTGCTGCTATGGACCGTGGAAGTACACTTCAGGCTCAGAACGGATGTGGCTTCCTTGCTGACAACATCGCGTTCAGTGGCGAAGACCGGCCGAGAGAGTTCCATCGTGACTAGAGAGGCGATGAGGATAACAAATGTGACTTTCGTTGCGACGCACATATCAGAGCTGATTTCTTGTGCCGGTAGCGAAGCGGTAACATAGCATTTCAGGTCTCGGAAAAGCCTCGATTACGTAAATCAAAAATAAGCACCACGCTGTGTCTCAATTAATTGAATACCTTATGTAACAAGCATGCTTCTCGTCGGCTTCATTCACGACTTTTGGCCCGGGGTACAGTATCCCGACAATTTTGGGCTCTTCCCTCCGAACATGCTGTCCTGACGTTCCTATTCGCTCTGCCTATCCCGAGTGACCTCTTCTCCCGCATGCCTAGATGTGTCGTGGAAATGAAGAGATGGCCGAATCAACCATTGATGAGCCGAGCTTCAGCTGACATGTGACAGACCTACTACCTTCACTGGCTGCATGGCTAGTTTCTTGTTCTTCCCCAGACCTGCTAGAACGGGCTAGAGAGGGCACTGGGCAATAGCAAGACTCGTTCTTTCTAGTCACACGGGCAAACATACGGAATACGGCAAGTAGTGTATAAGAAGGGCGGCTATTGTCGTCGAGCAGCGCCTACAATGAGACTGTCAGCCAGGAGCTGCTACATGTAGGTCTATTCACCACGGTCTCTTGTTGTTAGAGCTTCCCTCTCTTCCATACACTCGAACACACTCAAACAAGACATCAATCATAATGCGTTCGATTGCCGCTCTTCTGCTCCTCACAGTAGCCACCGCTTCTCCCATCTTGCGGCGTGCGGCTCCATCTTATGCTTTCGAAGGCGATGCGCCATTCTCTGTCGACGCCGACACGCTCTCTAAAGCACTGACTTGTCCTCGTGGAAACCCTACGGCAGCTGCACCGCCCGTTCTCCTGGTCCATGGAACAGCCACCACGGGAGAGCAGACTTGGGGCAAAGGCTATGTGCCAGCTCTTGCCGTCAACGGCTACACGCCATGCCATATCACCCTCCCTTCTCGGGCCATGGACGACATGCAAGTTTCCAGCGAATACGTAGCTTACAATCTTCACCAGCTGTCGGAACTGTCGGGTGGTCTGAAGCCGGCCATCGTCTCCCACAGCCAGGGCGGGCCAGTCAGTCAATGGGCTCTGCAGTTCTGGCCGAGCACGCGCAATGTCACCAGAGCTTTTGTGCCGCTTGCTCCAGACTTCGCTGGCATCGATCTCAAGATCAGCGATCTGAAGGAAGTATGCGACTTGGTGAATTGTCAGTCGTCTCTCTGGCAGCAGAGTGAAGGGTCCAACTACTACAAGGCTCTACACGGCCGCGATTTCCGCGCGCTTGTGCCGACCACGAGCATTTGGTCAAAGGCATGTGAACGTCCTTTTCGTTCTATTGTTACTCTACTAACGGCAAGGTCAGGCTGACGGCGTGGTCACACCCTCCAACAAGAATGCCGAGTTACCCGGTGCCACCGTTGTTGAGGTAGCACAGCTTTGTCCACTCCGCCCTGTGCTGCACGTTCTCACGACAATAGACGCCGGTGCTTTCGCCCTGGCTCTGGATGCGCTCAACAACGATGGGACTGCTTCGGTGCAACGACTCAAGCCTAGCATACCCTCGGTCTGCTTTCGTATTCAGGCTAAGGGCATGGATTCTGCGGCCAAAGATCCCAGTTCTTTGTGGAAGATCTTGGTCGATGGCTTCTTGTGAGTTCACCAGAATATTTGCCTAGTCTTTGGGAAGCATGCGACTAACTAATGATCATAGGAAGTCCGGGACGAGAGTGTCTAGCGAGCCTCCCGTCAAGAAGTATGCGTCAGATTCCAAATGATGCCTTCATGCATTTTTCGGGCCAGCTTTTGCTGCTGAGATGTCATTTGATTTGTTCATATGTAACGTTTGCCACAGTGTTAGCATGCCGGCGGAGAGGACTAGCTGGCTCTGTTGTCTTCTCTTCACTAAGCCATGGCAATCATTTGACAACAAACACGAGTCTCAAGTACCCGAAACACGTCCTGAGTACAATTGTCAGGTGGATTATATCGTAGTGTTCCTCCTAATGCATACACGATCCGCTCAATCGTCATCAGCGCATTGAATATCAGTATGACGGCCCACCTTGTTCGGGAACCTGCTTGAGCTACTGCTGCTATCAAGCACCTTAGCGACTAAAAGAGACAAATGTGCCTGAGAGCAGCACAAACAAAAACGGCTTGGCAAGTGAACATTGCGTCAGTCGCTCTTTCCACTTTCGTCCTTTGTTGCTACGAAAGTGTTTGTTTGCCTCACTCGTCACATAATTGTCCGAAGATACACTCCTCTATCGACCTTCTCATCGAACACACCGCTCTTAAGCGCACTCTACTCTCAGGTGCCACGATCATGACTTTCGAACTAGAAGTAGACGACAACCACGACAGCTACAACAGCCCCAACATCATCTGTCCTCGTTGTCTAGACAAAGCCACCAAGCTCTGTGACGGCTGCAAGAACATCAGATACTGCTCGCCAGAATGTCGCAAGCAGATCGTCCAGCGCATAAGCTCCTCTGCAGGACGTATGGAAACTTCACTCAACATCCTGCCACTCCTGACTTGCGCCGCATCGTCGTGTTTCTGCCCAATGAAAAGGGACCGAGGTTCACCTGGGCGCCGGTAAGCATCGGGATGGCTGGCTGCTATCCCGAGAACGAAAGGTACAGCGAGGACATCGACATGAACGACATCATTGAGGTTAGCGCACAGCAATCCTTCACGTCTGCATACACCTGCAAGAATGCCTGGAATGGAAGTCCACTGAGTCGGACCATCAAAATTATGTTCGATGAGAACTCCGGCACAAACTACAAACACAAGAACCAAGCTGTGCAAGCTGCGACTCAAGGCATGGACGACATGGGTTGGCGTGGGCCAATGATTGCTTTCTGCGGATCTTTGGGAGGCGGTGACTGTGGACTTGATTTTGACAAGGTTTACGATATGGACATGCAAGACTACTCTTTTGTGGTGGGATTTCTGATCGGCTACCGTAACAGAACGGCGCAGCAGGCTGCTCGCGTTGGACCGAAGGTAGAGTGTGTGAAGGTTCATTGTAAAGGCGACCGCGAGCTTGGCTTGCTGTCTCATCAAATAGTCCGTGTGCCGCGCTCGCATCCCATCTTCGTTGGTGAGGGTGCGCTGTCTGAGGTTTCCGAGGTAAGTATTCATCTCAAATATGGATGACCGCCTTCAACGATATCGGAAACAGCAATGCTAACGCAGTGTTCCCAGAGACTGTCCATGCCGTTCCTCACCTGGCAATGTCCCAATGCTCGACGGTCCTGGCACAACCCGCAAATCACTCACATGCACGTCTCTTGCGACCCGGCAGCGGCAGGCGACACACAAGATCCCAGTCGCATTTCCTTCGGCTACCCTCCCACATCATACCAGCACGATGCAGGCTCACATCTCGTTGCCCGTCCGTCAAGAGAACATCTGTCTGCCGATATTGTGGAAGCTTTCGGTGATTTTTGCCAATGGCACCTCGTCCCATATTTCCGCATGTTCGGAAAATGCAAGAATGTCAAGAAGCTCGCAAGCCGCAAGGAATATATTGACTGGGTGCTTGGCGAGATCACCGAAGCGAAGTGGAACGATTATCTGGCGCAATGGAAGGCCGAGAAGGAGGCTCAAAAATCTCATCCAGTCCGAGCGCATAAATTGGAGTCAGCGGGTTCGGGTCTCGAGCGCATGGGATTGACCGAAGAGGATTCCTGGCGTCTTGAATACATCATCTGCAGTGGCCCGCGCGACAGAAGTTTCGAAAAGGTGTACAAAGCGTATCTGGATGGCGGAAAGTTGCCTCTCGATGTGTTGTACAATGGCAAGTGAAAATGCCGCTGTTCTCGGTAATGTGAAGGGCTAGATTGGACACGTCTCGAATGTATGCGGCAGTGTTGGTTCCTGTGCTCCTGGAGAGATGAGTGTCATGAACAATATTACGATGAGGTTTTGCTGTGGACAATGATGTAACTAGGCGGTGTGATCACCTCAGCTGTGAAAGACTTTAGCAGACTCAAGCAGACAGTGTGATCTTCACAACCTTCCTTCCCTCCTGTTCATCTCTCATGTCTTGTAAAGCCCAGTCCTCAACTGTGTAACATTTAGCCATCCACTCCTACCAAAAAGAAACAGGCATCACACAGAACAACAAACCCATCAACAACAACAATTTTTTTCGACATCAATATTGCCCACCAAGGCACACTTGTCTCACCTGAGAGGCGTCACACTCGCACAAAGAGACCGTTCCTGCATTAGATTCCAGAATTGCGCAATGCGCGGCTGCAACCCGCACGACAGAGCCGCAAAAACCGTTTCTGGAGGGCGAGCCGCATTCCTTTGAGGCTAAAAGCCCTTGTGCGAGGCTGTTGCTTTCGGCTTGAGTGCTCCGAGCGCGCCATTTCGCGTGCAACGTGACACCCGCGTGCCCACTGGTGGGAAGCGTGACAAGCCGGAAGGTGGGTGGGTGGGTGAGGTGTCATTACTCTATTGAGGGTTGGTGGTTTGCTCCTGCGGAGGATTATAGGATGGTGGGGTTGAGAGGATGCATGCAGAAATGCAGAAATGCAGGAGGGTGGTGTGGTGAATCGTGTTGGGATGCGTGTAAGATTACGGTGAGATATTGGTGTCAACCTACCTGCTGCTGTCAGATACTTCAAGGCAACTTGTTGCATTGGAATGCAATGTTCATAAGACAGAGCACAAGGTGAGATCCAATGGCGTCTTAGAAATGACGATGCTGCGGTGGCACATGAGTGACCACAAGACAGAAACCATCGACATCGAGATAAGATTCGAGAACCCACCGAAGCATGCACGCCCGTTCGTGGTCTTCTAATGTTAGCGTGGCGAGGTAAACCGACAGCGCCTTTGACAGCTGCGGAGATGTTCGCAAGTGGAGGGTATGCAAGAATGCGAATGAGAAGGACAGAACCGAGACACAGACTGACCAGTGATGGCGGACCGGATCAGAGCCCGCCAGCCTCTAGTGGTGTGGTCTGCCGAGCTTCTCCTAGAAACGGTATTGCTTGCATGGACAGCGTGCGTTACCTCAAAGAGAGTGCCGTGGCAGGTACTGTCTTCTGACGACAGGTATGCGGTACAGCTCTGTGGGTGTAGGTGGAACATGCGAAAGGCGATCATGAGCTCGAAACTGCAAGCCGGATCTCTAGGAGCGACGGGTCTCATCTTCGCTCGGTAGTGCATGATCCCTGGATAATATGTCGCGTGCAGTTTCCCGTCGCGCCCGTGTGCCATATAAAGTTGCGTGACCAGGCAATCATAATGTGCCGTCTAGGAAGGCATATGATCGTTCAAGGGTAAGCGGGATGCAGCTGCAGGCAGATTAGTGGTAGAACCCTGCGCGATCTGTGGCACACGTCGGCTGCCTGCATGGTGGACCAGGACGTCGAGCAAAGTTCAAGGTGTGGCTGCAGGCGATCGCTATTCAGGAACCGGGTCGGTGGGATTTGCTGTCTGTTTGACAAGCCCTCGCACAGCGACATGTCAGCATGCGTGTGCTTGTGCTCGGTGAGAGGGCGCCCAGGACCAGGTTGAGGGACGCGTGACATGCCCAGCCGGCGGACACAGCGTGCGTCATTGATGGCAGTTAGCACACATGTAGTGAGGTTGTGTCGCACGGATAAGGACATCGCATCAAGTGTGCAGATCGCTGGAGGCCTCCACCGGCCCTCCACAGGCCCTCGCGGCGGCGGGGCGGCCATGGCTCGCGGACTGGTGCCGCCAGCGGTGGGAGGAGGTGTATTGCGCGCTTTGTGACGGATCGCTTGAGATATAGGTGGAGGTCAGGAACGGGCGGCGGCCATTGGCGCGCTCGGGCAGGGGTGTGCGTGGCGCCTGCGCGGCTCATGCAAGGCACCGAAGAGGGCAGGATCCAAGCTGCTGGACGCTGGATCGGATATGCCATTCAAGCGAGAGCTGCAGCACGCCGCTCGAGGCAGATGGCCGCGACGGCGTGCGATTAGGCCAGCGGCAGCTCAACCGCAGCGCAGCGCTCAGCGGCAGCAACAACACCGCCGGCCGCCATATTGCTGCTGCTCGCGGCATCGTCAGCAGGCACCCCGGCCGCGGTGCAGGTGAAGTCGCGACGCGATCTCCCCAAACCCTATTCCAAGATCGTGGAACCTTCTCCGGCGCGCTGGGCGATGGGATCGAGGCGGCGCCGCGGTCATTCGCCCGGCCCATCGGCGCGTAGCGAGGCCTTCTGGAATCGACGCAGGCTAATCGTGCGCCATCGCTCGAAGCAGCCGCCGCTTGGCCCTGCGCGCAAGGATCAGCTTCCTGAGTCCTCCAGGAGCCTGTCGAGCCTGTGGCGCGGGAGGCAGAGTGCCGTCACGCCCTTAAGCTTCTTGCTGCTGCTGCTTCGGGCGTGCAACGGCCATGGCTGGTGACGGCGCAGAAAACGGGGCAGCATGTTGCATCTTCTGCAGCCCTCCATGGTACCACTAGATCTTTGCCTCACTGCTGTTTCCATCGCTGCCACTCCCCTTTCGACCCAGCTTGTGTGTGCCAGGCCTGTCACTGGCTGACCGAGCTGTGGATCCTGTGGGTGGGAGCATAAGGACATTTCTCCATCTGCCGCCAGACACTCGGCGCCAGCATTGACTCTTGAAACTGCCTATATATCTTTGCCGGCCGGCTCTGCGTACCGACCTGTACCTCATCCAGGTTCTTGGAAGTCGTCCACCGAGCACAGCATCTCATGCCAAGCAAGGATCCTTTAATTACTTGACCTACTTCACCTGATCCGACACTGCTGGCATCCAAACAACCATCGTTCACTACAGCACCGCCCACAGCTCGCTCAACAAGGACGTATACCACAAACAATTGGATTATCATTCGACAAAGTCGCCCTCAGATCACTCCCAGCAGCACAACAGTCTCCGCGTAAAGAGCCCGCAGAACCATATTCACTTCGGTACATACTACCAGGTCCCTCACACTGTTGGTTATCCCTATATATACCAACAATCCCACGAACCAAAAGCTAATTTTCACTTAGCATCGACACAATGGCCAAGCCCGGCAAGTGCGAACACGCCTTCAAGGTGATCAAATCTGATACGACACTTATCCTCTGGAACTGCAACATGTGCCATTCCGGACCTCACTGGTGGATCTACGAGTGTGCCAAATGCAAGCTCAAGACATGCAAGACCTGCATGGCGAAAGCGTGAGTCAATGGCTGAGTCCTTGCTGTCTCCAATCATTTACTAATTCATCGCAGTGGTCGCTGAAGGCTCCTTCGATAGGATCACGAACATTCACTTTCTGCTTTTCATCACCAAATCAGAAGTGCTTACCGCAGACCGGCGGCCGGTTTCAACAGATCCGGGACGATTCCAACAAAACGGCGGTTTCAACGACAAAACTTCATTTTTAACGGCAAGATGTACGACCACTATTTCTCTATTACTTCTCTGGCGTATTGGGTCTATCTTGATAGCGTTACATCTCAGCGAGGAGTTACGGCTGCGTCGTGGCAACGCAGAGGCGCTGGAGGGGGAAGAAAGCAGGCTGGATGAACGGTTGGGTCGGCAAGCAAGTATTGGCAGGGCTATGGGATCACATTCACACGGTTTGCATATCACGGAGTAGTAGTGCTCAGGAAAGACTGGATATGTCCGCGAGGACCGGGTTAACGAAAGGGGAAAGGAGCGATACTGCCAATATTTGGCTACGATAATAGAAAGCTTCAATTAGCAAACGATTGTTCTCGCTTCAACACAAACGTGCTCAGAGCATTGCATGATGTTTGACTCTCAAGCGTGCTCTCATACGCGCGTTCGTTCGCCGTTATCCGTCATATCTTAAGCTCAAAGCTCAGAAAAAAAAGGCCGTTCACAGTCGTCACCTCATAGTCCCTGCAAGTCATCACAATCCTTCCGATACCCCACCTCGCACATCAAGTGCTTGATCGCAAGATCGACTGCTCAATTCGGGCACTTCTATAGCACAGCAATATTAGAACCGATTTTTTCACACGCAGACAAGACATCCGGTCTTACCGAGCCACAGCTACCACAGGTCTTGGAGCCGCCGGCGATAGCCGCGCTGCACTTGGGGCAAGTGTTGTGCATGATGTTTGGAGATAGAGTTTCGCTGGATGGTCTTTTTAGGAAGGATCGAGATTTGTTGTTCAGGAGTGTCAGGGATGGTTTTGCCGATGGGTGAGAGGAGAGAGTTTTCTCGCTTTGAGTGGTGAGGTCAAGCTGGCTGCAGCAGCGGCTGAAAGTGGAAAGCACGCTGAGCTTTTCGCGCGGCTGCTGCATGCTGCCCAAGCTCTTTTGACCGTGACGTGCACGCCTAGCGGCGGCTATCCTGTGCTGTGCATTGCGCTTATGTCGATGACTGACATGTCAGGTTCGCTTCCAGGCGAGTCTGGTTCTGGCCCTTGTAAACGAGCAGATTTGGATACGTGTTGTTTTGCCGGATTGCAGATGACTGCTTCGTGTTCTGCACGAGCTTGAGTGCTGCTCCGGCGATGCTCAGGTTGATTAAATGCGTGCCAGAGCTGCAGGCCTACCTGGTCGGCCGCGGCGACTCACCGTAGCGTGCATATGCTAGGCCAAGCATGTCATCTGCTCGTGCCTCGGCCATCTTGCTATCGATGTGATTCCAGTCTATCGGCTCTGATGTGCACAGCACACAACACATGCATAGCTGGGGATAGTAGGCGCAACTATTGCACGATCAGGATCTAGGGATGAGGAATAACTCCACCCAGCCATATCGAACAAGACCCTGATCGCCCTGATGAGAGGTGAATGGAAATAGACTTCCATGACGTACCATTCAAACCCCCACGCTTCCATTTTCTGGAGAGAGCACACGAGCTTTCCTCGAGTCTCCCTTGCGAATCACTTGAGGTCCAGCTCGACCTGTAAAGCCAAGAAAACAACACCACTTGGCTCGGGTCTTGTGCAATGTTTGCACAGCGAGCTGCAAGCATAGCACGTCCTCGGACGAGCTATTGCGCTCGCCATGTTGTCTCACACATCCAGGCGAGGCGTCTGATCCAGACTGCTACAGTAACCGACGCAGATATACAGCGCCTGGCAGCACCACTGCCCTCTCACTCTCTCCGACCTCTGCAAGCATGGTCGACCACCTCTTTCAACACAGGCTTTGCTGAATAGTGCCAACTTCACCCTCCAAATATTGCCATCCCGCCTCGCTCACCGTATCCAATCCCTCCGCGCTTTACCATACATCGTCGTCGCCAACCCGAATGTCAGTAAGATTCACGGCAACTATGTGCACAGCCTAAGCACACTCCTTCCATATGCGGAACGCAAGATTGAAACACTGCAAGATGAGATCAACTTCACCGAGGTCATGGCGGATCTGGTGCGCACGCACAGCAACACAATCGAGGTCCTGGCAAGAGGATTCCTGGAGGCAAGAAAGTACATCAGCCCGGAGGAAATTACAAGATTCCTGGACGAGCATCTGCGTGCCAGAATCGGCACGCGGCTGATCGCAGAACAGCACATTGCCCTCCACTTCTCGTCAAATCCACACAAAGACTTGTCAGAGGACCACGATCACTTCCACCGTACAAGCAAGGACTCATCATACATTGGAGTCATTGACACAGAGCTGAAGCCAGCCACGATCATTCGCAATTGCGAAGCAATGGTTGGTGAGATCTGCGAATTGAAGTATGGAGTCAGGCCATCGATCGTACTCACTGGAGACCCGGAGACCACCATTGCACACATTCCAATGCATCTGGAATACATCATCACAGAACTGCTCAAAAATTCATTCCGGGCCAGCATCGAAGCTGGCATGGAGCAAGAGCCTATTGAAATCACTATTGCGCCTGCACCAGCGTCTGAGCAGCAGACTGCAGAGCTCAAAGCTAAGGATGGTTCTTCACCTAGTGGACGCCCAGCCATCAATGTCCGGGACCAAGGAGCTATCGATCAGGCTGGCATGCACAGCGCTGGCGTGAGCGGCAACATCAAAGCACTGGAGAAGAGCACGCCTGGTGTGACCATCCGCATCCGCGATCGTGGTGGCGGAATCAGCCCACAGAACTATGGCAAGCTCTGGGAGTATGGCTTCACGACTTTCAACGAAGACGAGATGAACGACAAACTATCTGGAGGTGACGGGAGCGGTGGTATGAATGCACTCGATGTGATCTCGGGTGGCGCTGCGGGCGGTAGCACGCTCGCCGGCCTGGGATATGGTCTGCCGCTTGGTAGGGCTTATGCTGAGTACTTCGGTGGCGGCATCGCTGTGCAGAGCTTATGGGGATGGGGTACGGATGTTTACCTCAGTCTGAGAGGTGTTGGCAAGATCAGTTGAAGCGACTTCACCTCCCCGAAATAAAGAGATCTTCACAGCATCGAGAGCCAGGCAAACATCGGGAGGTGGGAGACGGATCTACAAAGAATAGATTGAAAGAGCATATATCTTTCGAGCACGACCAAGGCTGGTGTGGCTATTGTGTCACGACTGCTGGCAGCAGAACATCCTGAGACGCGTTGCTATGTTGCGCCTCGCGGCTCGTGCAAGCCTGAAGGCGCATCGATATTGCAGCGCCAAGAATAGCGCGCGTTCTTCAGGATGCGGCACCGAAGTGCTTGCAGGAGGGCGATTTGGGAATACGTGAGCCGGATGAATTGAGGGGGGTCAAGGGTGTTGCAAACATCTCGACTAATGATAGGAAGAATGTCGAGGGCATCGGATAGTCTCAAGATACAGTCAACGGTATATGGTATATGAGCGGTCAAGGACACCTATGTGCCGTGTCGTGCTCGTGCACGTGAATTCGCGCGTCGTCGCTGACTTCCAAGTGGGGTCGTGACTTGATGAGAGTCTCAACTCCACTTCGCGTGACAGGCCAAAGTACCCTGGCGCCTCGCCATAAACACTCACGGCCCTCAGGGTTCCCTCGGCGATATCGTACACTTCAGTTCCTCTGATATCCACTACTACCGACATTGCTGTGCGACGCGTGTGAATACCGTCGCGTTTATCGCTGCCAGTCCGCGTCACGAGCCTAACTAAGCGAGTCACGGTGATCGTCATCCAGGTCCTCCACCCGAAGCGAGCCTACTACGAAGACACCTTCTTGTTATATCCATACAAGCGTACGCGACTGTTCGCGTTTATCACTACAAGCCATGGAAACTTTACCATACCCGTCGCACACGCCGCTCGGGCAGTCGTCTCGCATGACAGAGTCGCGCCCGAGGCCTACCTTCGAGCAATCGACGCGTATGCACGCTTCCGACTTGCAACCGCAGCAACTATCCGCTCCGGCGTCGCAGGAATCGATCATATCCGCGACTAGCTACGGGAGCAGTGTCGGCTCGCAATTCCAGAGCGCAAGCGACAATGCCTCACAGTTGACCTCGTATACCGATTCGACTTCACCGTCCTCGATTGCGCCGGCAACCAAAATAGATCATTCGACCGTGGACACAAACAACGATGCAGATATCCGCGACAGGACGCCGGAGGATCAAATAAGCCGCGAAGCCGATTTCACTGCGTTCATCAGTCCAGCTAGCACATCGACACCAGTCGCATCATATGGGACGATAAGAACAGCAGATGAACACTCGAAAGATACACTAGGTGAAAGGCCAGCACAGGCGAGTGGAGTCATTCGGGGCAACAGATCGCGTGCTGCGTCTACGGCGTCTTCAAGTAGCAGCAGAGCGGGCGAGCTTGCTGCCAGTCTCAAAGGCGCGTTTAGGATACGCGATGACAAAGGTGCAAAACGGCTGGGAGCACAAATCGTTCTCAGAGGTTGAACGATTGACAGCGCAAAAGGCTGCTAATCGACACAGCATGTCGCATTTGGATCGTAGCAGACGGCCGATGAGTAGCGGCCTTGCCAATGGTACCGCACGTCTTTCGATGTACGAACCTCATCATATTTCTAACTTGGACGGTGCTCTTTCTCCGCCCTCGAATCGCTTATCTGGATCATACGCCACATTTGTCCCGACCAAAGCACCGCATACCACTTCCACGACACCACGTTTACAACCAGCCGCCGATATTAGACCAACAAATGGGTATCGCAGCCACCCATATGCACCTCAGCTCCAGCGTGCGAGGCATAACAGCGCCATGTCGCCTCCCCGTACACCAATTGGACAACAAGCGCGCCGCCCACATCCTATCCGAACAGATACACAAACAGCTGAAGCCGAGCGCGAAGCATTACAAGCGCTGTTCCAGCTTGGCTCGCCACATGGATCTCAGATTCCACGCGCTCATACTACTGCCGCAATAGCTCGTCGCGAGCATCACCGCCTAACGTGGAGTCTTCAACACCTCGTCGAGTCACTTTCGCGCGAAGCGATAGCGCAGGAACTTCCGAATCAGCCGACAGCGTGCACGATAGTCGACAAAAAGCCCTTGACAACCTGGAAAACAAATGAGATTGGCTAGCATAGATTGACCGCGAGCCAACAGGAGGTAACTTGACGAGACAAGGACAAGGGCGGTCGATGGGATGATACCCAATTTGCTGTTACAGTTCACATCACGATTCGACGACCAGGAGTTTTGGGGAGTTCATTGATAGATTTTGGGGCCTTTTGAGTTGTAATTTGCTGTTACTTGTGTGTACAGATGAGCCGAATAGATATCGGAAGCATTCATTTTGACATTTCTTGCCATCAGTGCCTATGGTGTTGTGATCTTGGGCGACAGCGAGGGACGAACAGTCATGAGTCTGGGTTTGAATGCTCGACCAACCATGTAAGGGGCCTCGAAACTACTAGGTATTCAGACCTTTCTTCAAGCAAAATTAACATGTATCTCCATCATATTCAATCTCTGATCCACAACATACCATACCTTCCAGGCAAGCTGTACGGAGGTATATCTTTGCCAAGAATAAAAGCGGGTCTTCTGACGATCGCCTCGTGACGTCGTGCTTCATTGACATTTTAATCATTATTCCTTTCATAGAAGCCGACAATGTGTTTCTCACAACCCCACTCCTCAAGCGACATGGCAGCTTTAAATCACGAGAATGAATTTCCATGGCACCTTGGCGTCTTTGATGCACATTGCCACCCAACAGACACGCTACCGAATCTGCCATCGATCCCAGGCATGCGAGCCAGAGTGCTCACGGTCATGGCGACTCGAGCCCAAGATCAGGAGCTCGTAGCTGATGCTGCTGAAAAATATGGCGTTACGCAAGCTAATCTGGATGACAAGACTTTAGATTGGAGGTAGGTAATTTAATGCCCAAAGGTATAATCTCGTGGCTGTGGAACAAGGACCGTTATTGATGATTGTAATCAATAGTAAAGAGCACAAGATCATCCCCGCTTTTGGCTGGCATCCGTGGTTCTCTCACCAGATGTTCGACGAGAATGACTACGAAGGCGCCACTTCGTTAACGCGGGAGCAGAAGGTGCATCACTATCAAAGTGTCTTGACACCTAAATCCGATGACACAGATTTCCTGCTCTCCCTTCCTGATGCGAGACCTTTTGGCGAGTTCGTCGCACAGATGAGGAATCATCTAGAACGCTTTCCTCTTGCTCTAGTAGGTGAGGTCGGGCTGGATAAGTCCTTCCGCATTCCCGAGGATTGGGTACCGCAACACTTGGATTCACGAAACTCGGATCTCACGCCTGGAGGTCGCGAAGGCCGTAAATTGAGCCCTTATAGGGTCAGCATGGAGCATCAGCGAAAAGTCCTGCTGGCCCAACTACGGCTCGCAGGCGAGATGCAGCGGGCGGTTTCATGCCATGGAGTGCAAGCACACGGCATTGTGCACAACACTCTTGCCGAGACATGGAAAGGCCATGAACTCAAGCCTGTGTCACGAAAGGAGAAGAAGAGAGCAGAAGCTGTTCAAAGGACCAATGCTGAGCCGGAAGACGCTGAGAGCGAAGCTGAGCAAGCTGGACCTAAGCTTTACCCGCCTCGAATATGTCTACATTCGTTCTCTGGACCTGCAGACACTGTCAAGCTGTACACTGCACCCACTGTGCCGTGTGAGATATTCTTCAGCTTCAGCACAACGATCAATTCGTGGGTTGAGGATGGGCAGGGAAAGGTTGAAGCCGCTGTGCGGGCTGTTCCTGACCATCGATTGCTCGTGGAAAGTGACTTACATACTGCTGGTGATCGTATGGACCAATATCTGGAAGAGATCGTGAGGAAGCTCTGTGATGTGAAGGGATGGGATCTTGAGACTGGGACTAAGCGACTGGCTGATAATTGGCGGAGATTCGTTTCTGGAAAGGATTGACCCTAGACGTCTCTCAATCATGAGGTTCAGGCGAACCAGTATCATCATTGTGTATACAGCCTGACTCCTGGCTAAGATGTTCCCGAATTGCATGAAACACAGTCGCTTTGTTCGAACAAGACTCAGATGAACCACATCTCTAATGGCGTGGTCTACAACTGCAATCTGGAACTTCGATACTTCGGACAGGCACCCAAATTTAGGTATGCACCATAATCTTGTTACAGCATAGGGCCTTCACTGGAGACGCAGACCAAAAAACACGTACTTGGGATGCCCCTCAGTCAGTTCTTTGTCTCAACAATGACTTTGTCTAAGACCGAGCAGAAAGTGAAACTTACAGTAGACGACACTGACGACACCTTGAGCGAAGAGAGTATATGTGAATGCTAACAACACTTCAAAGACCCCCTTCACTTGTGGACGATGTTTTGCAGCTCGTCTGCCTGGTGCAACATCAATTTAAAACCCATTTATCGCTTCTGAGTGCACATTCGTCTAAGCAAAGACTTGAACATCAACATGGAGTCAATACTGACATGTCTCTTCTTCAACGGCTTCTTCGGGCCAAACGCAGGGCCCGTACCTGTCTGCAGTGATCAAGCGACTCTCACACTGCTTGGGCAAGCTCTTGAAGCAGGTCTGAGTGTCTCTAATACTACATCCTCGAATGGAGCGTCAGAAGCCTCCCATGCTATGGACACCGCTGTCGGCTGGCTTCGGAAGAATGGCAGGGCTCCATTTACACTTGACGGGTTGAAAGGCCTCTCTGACGATCAACGCAAAGAACTTGACTTTGACCCTTTAATGGGGCCCGCCGATTCTGTACAAGATATGTGCGTCCCTCCTTTCAAGGAACTGGATATGGCAAGGTTTTTCGCTGGTCTTCGCTTTGTTGCACGATACCAGGGGCTTTTGACTGGTTCAAAGCCTGTGTTCCGGGTTGGTATAGTCACGCGGACTGTTCAGGGGACTGTGCAGCAGTTCTTCGCCCAGACTCTTGCCACGGAGCCCGGCGAGGTCACGGATACCATTTGGCTGTACCGCTGGTGCGTCATGGGTCTTAATGAGCAGTATGAAGAGCACTGGCGTGCTTTTGATGGTCCTGCGGTCTTGCAGCCAACCACAGCTGGTACTGGAGCTCAGAACCAAGGAGCCCCTCGCGCCGCAGTCACCAACGACAACGATCCTCACGCAGCGAACCAGACTCTTCCTCTGCAACCGACACAAGAGCCCGTAGCACGCCGCGGCAAACGTCATGCATACTGGCACGACTTCGAACACGCTCACCTCTCCGACGAGCAGCTGTTCAAAGTTAAGCAAAACCTCCTGCAAGGCGATGCTATCCTTCGTTTAGCCAAAAGCTACAGCAACCAACAAATTTTCAACCGCATCAACGACTCCAGGGCCGAAGGTGAAGGTGTCGGGAGCGTGAGTGTCATTACGAAACGTCTCACGCACGCCATTCAAGCTGCTTCACAAGCTTCTGGACGCAGTGTGAGCGAGATAAGGGCTGAGCTTGCTGGGTCGAAGAATTCGAAGGGCGTGAAACACAAGTCAAAGCTTGGTAAGACGCCTAATGCTTGAAGTGTGACTCGATTCGTCGGTGAAATTTATGTGTGCTTGATCGCAGCGGCGCTTGCAAGATGCTACGTGTATAGTACAAGGCTCTGCTCATCGGTGGACAACGAGAGTCTATCCTCGATATGTAAGTGTTGGGTAATGATCGTCAATCATTTTTTCTTAAAATCTCTTTTCGGGCAGGCGGGACTCGCAGTTTCCAGTTGAAGACTAGGCTTCTAGGCGCTCTCTGTTTTGCTGTTGTCTACATTTTGTTCATTCTTCTTTTGCCTTTTAGTGGATTTTTTGGTTGTTCTCTTTCTCCTTGATTTGAGTTTCCAGTTTTGTTCCCACTTCTGATCCGACTGGTGCGCTGACTCTGACATCCACGCGTATTCCGACCCCGTGAGACAATACGTACTTGAGCGTCTCTTCTGATCGATGGTTCTGGACACTGGGCTACTGAATTGGTGGCTACCACACTCCAGAAACAGGTACTGCTTTCTGAGCATCGTGAGGGCACTCACGTTTGGACCTCTGATGCTAGGAAAGGGTATGTGTATGGGATCAGACAATTTGTGGCGATTAGGAGGAGGTCCACTAAAAGTTCTCTGAGTGCGCTGTCGTTGTAGAGTTCCCTCGGCCAATGCAGGGATGTGTCTCAGGATCGGTGGAATGCTTTCCAGGCTGTTGGGTCGGATCATCGACGTAATGCCGAACCAGAACGCCATATTTGCCTGGCTTGGAAGTAGGTGAGAGTTACAAGATCATACTCTGGTACCTGAAGATACAACATCAAACTCACTGCAACGTTCTACGTCAGATGCCTACCGCTATCAGCATCAATGTCTTTGTTCGACAGGAAGTTGCACCCCGTTCACGGCTTGACAACGACAAAGAAGGGCTGGTCCATCAGACCTATATCCGGACATTGCCAGTGACCTACTTGATGAGCTAAAGAAATGCTCTGGTATCCCCGTTACGCAGTGCACTGAATTCCATCTCTACGTCCAGTGTACTGTCAGACAACGCTAATGCCTTTTCTCCTCTCTCTATCACATCGACCTTGTCACCCATGAGAGCTTACCTTGCCCGAGACACTACGGTAGCTGGCAAGATTGTCATGTGATCGATGCCGCCGACTCGCTAACAACCACAAGTGATGTTGAACCAGACTTGCTTTTGCCATGACAATACCGCGCCGTCGCCGCCTCCGACTCCGCCGCGGCGGTGGTGGCAAGAAGCGATTGAGTTGCTCGATTGAACTTGAATAGACGACATGATCATGATACTACCATCTATTGCGGCCATTAGGCGAGACAAATAGCCGGTGGGATTAAGCGGCGCTTCTCTAGAAGACGTTGTGATACATACTGCAGCGCATGAACGCAGCCGAAGAGTCCTCTTGACCTGATGAATAGTATTCGGAACGAATCAGAGGATCCTATGGCGGGTCTTCTGTGGTATCGGAGAAAAAGGTTACAATCGTTACAGGCATAGCTATTCCTACAAGACACGATCAAGGAAAGGTCCGTCGTAAGACCGTAGAGGGAGCCAACAACTCGAGGCAGAATAGGCAAGAAAAAAGAAAACAACTGAGATTGAGAAGTCGAAAGAAAAAGCAGAAGAAAACTTCCCCAAAAAAACTCGTCAAGACTGTTGGTCTTCAGATGCCTTCCCTTTCCGTCCCCGTTTTGTGCAAGAGAGATTCGTGAAAACATAAGAAAACTCATCTGCTTTTTTGTTTTTTCCATGTTCCTCTTCCCACACGTACGCCTGACCCATCGTTATTGAGAAAAGGAGAGGAAAAAAATGGTCGCAGACGACATACGAAAATCCTAAGGTGATGAAGTGTCCTAGGCCGCCCGCTCTCTCCTGGCAATGTAGTACGTCAGCAAGCCGAGGCGCCCTTCTTCCACTCCTTTGAACTCGGTCCAGAAGGCGGCCTTATCATCGCCCAAAGCGTGTGAAGACTTCGCACGCGAGCTCGACGTCAGCCTTGCGGACCTCGGCGTCGGAGTGTTCGAGGTAGCGAGCAGAAGTATGTGCGAGAGCATTCGCAGTTTGCTGGATCGGGCAGATGTCAACAGAGCGCGAAGCGTGTGTAGAGAAAGAGCAGTTGCACGGGCAGTGGATCCCTCGTCTGCGGAATCTGATGAGGTGAGGTTCTCGTTGATGGTCTCGATGCAGACAATGGGATTGGCGACCTTGACGATCTCATCGATAGTGCGTTCGATGTCGCTGACAACGTTGCTCTCAGCCGTTTGCCTCACGGCAAGGACGGTGGTAATCGCATTTGCGTGCCATGTGCCTGCGTATTTGCGTTGCAGTGTCAACAGCGTTCGCGCCACGCTTAGAGCCTGAGTCTTGAGGCCTGCGCTCTTGCTTGGTGGAAGCTGGTTGAGACGGGCATCTGAGGGGAAGCTGCGAAGGTAGTCCAGCAGGACTGACATGAGCTCGTCGTACTTAGTACCGTTGTCCCAGATATCAAGCTGGCACTTGGCGAGGTCTTGTACTCGGCGGAAGCCATGCGCATCGAGTGCTCGGGTACGGATGCGTTCTACAGCAGATGTCAACAGACGGCGATTCCTGAGCGCCTCTGATCGATCCTGCTCGGTGACTGATGACCTGGAGTCTATTTGTCGAAGCGGGCTGCCGGCTGGACTAGTGTGTGAATCGACTGAGTGCGTTGGGCTCTGAACGCGGACGTTCTCGTTCACAGGGAGCTCGCTAAGTACCTGGCGCTCGCCATTGACAGGGGTCTCGGCCCTGTCGCTCAAGACTGGATCCTCGTATATTTGCACTTCCGCAGGCTGTGGAGAAGCTGATTTCACAGGGCTTGCACGGCGAGCGACAGGACTCTTGCGAGAGATCTCCATGAACGGATCGCTCTGCTTTCGGCTGTGCGACGAAGCAGGCCTATCGAGTCTTTCTCGGGCCTCTTCGAACATGGACTTCATGGGACTTCGATAATTCAATGGCGAACCTTCTCGAAGCGAGTGGCTCAATTTGGGCAGCACCATCGTAAAGTCATCCTCTTCTGCATTGCCTGGCATGCCGCTGTCGACTGATGTGGTCTTATCCAAAGCAGGCCGTGCAGACATGAGGTCTGACATTCTCTTATCTTTGCCAGGGATAACTGAAGGCAGAACCATAGTCATATCGTCATCTCTGGATGCAGAGAAGTCCTTTGCAGGTGGAGCATTGCTACTCTTGCTGACTGGTCGTGACTCTGTGAGGTGTCGCGATGAGGAGGGAAGTGGACTCCGTCTCGGAATGCTTGGGCTGGCCTCTCGGCTTGGTGGCGCAGCCGTTTTGGCGCGGTTCCTACTCGCGCTGGTCGTTACTACAGGGCCTTTGGAAGGGCCAGTGCCTTTCGGAGACTTGTCTGAAGGGGTTCCATTGGCAGGGGTTTCCGGTCGCAGCAAGCGCTTGCTGGCGTAGGGATCTGCGGTTTGTGGTCTCGGCATCTCTGGCCTTCGAGGTCTGCGGACCGGTCCCGACATCAGAGAGCTTCCCTTTGTAGTCGAAGAATCGGTAGACACGTTAGATGCAGTCGAAGTAACCCTGTTATTGTCCGGGCGCAGCTTCGAAGGCCCTTTGCTTTGGGCTCGCATCTCCGGCTTCGGTTTGGATGGTGACATTGTTGCCATTGCAGAATTGGGTCGCTCGGGAAGGTTTCGAGCAGCACTTTTCGCACGCCTCTGCTCAGCCATCAGCTCTTTCAGTGTCGATCGTCCGCCAGGGCGAGTTGCTCCAGAAATTGAGCTCGTCGAGCCTCCGTGCAGTGCTGCATTCGGATTGTTCGAATCCTTCTCCAAAAGTGCGCGCGATTTAGGGTCCAGCTTGTCCATGATCGCATTCGCCTTTTCTGTCCACGTTTTGGCGAACGTCCAGTAGACCGCTCTCGTTCCTTCTTTCACTTTCGGATTTGCGTCGTCCAACCCCTTCCTAATGCATTTCTCAGCCAGATCTAGGCCTCCAGAGGAGTCGAAGTGGCTTTTGTAGCCCGCTTGTCGCTTAAGTACCGTCCTGATCCATTCTGTCGCAGCTATCCTTGTCGCCGCATTCTTGTCCTGGTACGCATTCCAGATGTGTTGCATCACGCGAGCGTTGTATGTGCAGTGTTGGAAGACAGCGTCAGACGTCTGTCTACCGTTCTCTCCTGCGATATGCTTCGTCGCTGAGCTCATCTTGATAAAGTTTTGCAGGAGAATCTCAGTGTGGGAGTCCATGGCCGGCCCAAGCGTCTTCATGAGCTCTTGTACAAGCTGACATCCGTTGGTGGCCATCGTAGTTCGCAGCGTGTTCGCGACTTTGATGATACCATCGATCAAACTTTTTATTCCTGCCATGAATGCATGGTGATGCTCTGTCGGAGCGTTGCCCTTCAGAAGCCTTCGTATCTTTAAGACAGACTTGTCTCTTGGCATCCAGTTGTGCTCAGTCTCTTTTCCTTCGAAGTGTGGCAACATGTCTCTGATCGTGTCGTTAAGCTCTCGTTCCGTGTGCACGTAGATGGGATCCATAGGAATCGTTTCTGCTGGGGGCGGCTTGGCAGCCTCGCTGTTGATGCTATCGGCGAAGGCCGCAACGTGATCGATAACAGGTAAGCTTCTGGTAGATGACTGCATCTCGTGGTCCTGCTCCTGTACTTGAGGTGCCGGTCGGGAGTTTACGCCAATCTGGGCCAGGATGTGCTGTTCGATGCCGTGTCTCACTGAGTAAGCCTTGAGCTGTTTTTTGAGGTCGGCCTTTGCTCGATCGCTCGCGCTGCTGAACAGTTCGACTAGTGCGTTCTTTGCTGCATCGCGCACGTGTTCATCTGCGTTCTCCAGACAGGCTACGATAGGTCCAACATAGCTCTTGAAGGCCATGCCTTGCTCATTGTGCATGCGAACCACCCATCCCATAGCAGTCTCTTTTTGACGCGCGTGGTTTCCTCCCAGCGCCTCCTCTCTGACTATGCGCTCGACGTCGCTGCTCAAGTAAGGGTAGATGTCGGTCATCGCCTGGCTGGCGCATGCGCGCAAAGGTTCTCTAAGGTCGCCAAGTCTTTCCTGTAATACAGGCAGGATGCGAGGGACGAGCTGTTGGATCGTGTTACCGCTGGCATCTTGTATGCTCAGCCTCTTAATGAGGTGGCCGAGGGTGGAAAATGCCGAGGCAGCGAGATGCGCGGAAGTCTGCTGGGTAATCGCGAGCTTGAGGCACTCGAATATGGTCGGTTGCGCGCTCTCGGGCACGCGATAGTGCTTGATATCGGATTTGAGGCTGTTGAGGGCATTGATCTTTGAGTCGGAGTTGACGGCGGGCCGCTTGAGGTTGCTCAGCAGGGTTGCTGCTTGTTGGTCCATGGCTGCCACAGCCTTTCCCTCGATTGAGGAGAGAAGGGGGCTTCACGTTCACGCGGTGGTGAGAGGTGTAGAATGGTATAGTAGTGGGCGTGTCGTTATTGTCGCATATGGTATGGTGTGTCGCAAGAGCAGGTCAGACTGACTCGGATGGATATGCGAACGAGGCGGCCTAGCGTGGCCGTTGCGTTTGTTTCGCAGTGGAGCCCGAGTGTTGTTGTGATGATCGCGCTGCTGCACGGAGCAACGCTGGACCGTCAGCCGACCCGCGACGCCGGAATTGATTGCAGATGAACGAAAGCAGACGATCATCTTCTCACAGCATCTATGGAACGTAGCCTTCTTTCGCTTGAAACATCATACCCAACGTCAACACGTGACTGTACCTTTTCACAGCGTCTGAGCATCACGTTCACTGGCACGGCCAGCTAGCTTCAATTCTGGTTGATTGGGAAAGCATACACAGTCGCGATTAGCACGCGCATCCTTGTCACCTGTGAAGCTTGCCACGTTCTAATGTTCAGCTCGTGAATTTTGTATCTGACGAGCACGGAGTTCCGTTTCTGGTCTTTTGGCCTGGCTACAGACCGACAGCTTTCTCGCGTGCCAATAGCACTGCTGGATTATATAATCATCTCATGGACATTTCTTAGCGTGCACGCATCCTCGTCGTGCCGTTGAAATGTTATTACTATGTAGTAATCAATTACCTCGATGTCATTCGCCCCAGCCTCGGAACCTGTTTCTAATCACATGCAACTTGCGTATGCGTACATTTAATGCCGATAACACATAAAATATAGTAATACACTAGTTGACCGGCTGGCCGTCAAGTGTTTCTGGTATCGCTTCCTATTTCGAGCAGATGATGCACATCACACTTGCTGCTGGTGGCTTGCAAAAGTCTCGAACTCCGTCGTCAACCTCCATCTCTTGAATTTATCGGGATTTGTACATCCAATGAGTCCCTCAACAGATGTACGACAATGCAAGATACATTCAAGTACTAGAATGTATGGTTATGCTCAGTTTCAAGCCTCGACATTCCGATATCCACTGTTGGTCGATGTGAGTACTACCCCGAACCCTAGCGCTCACAAGATATACCCTTCTAGCTTGTAAGTCTGCATACATATGTACACTCGAGCATCAATCTGATGCATTTCTCAGCAGCTGTATCAACCATCGATTGCGAGTACCATTGAGAGATCAGGAAAAGAAATTCAGAATCTTATTGGTACATCTGTTCATACTGGCCGTACTAGCAATCGATAATCCTGTGGCATGGGTGAGGTGCTATGCTCAGACTTATGATCAACTGCGGGTATGTTTCGGCATCTCGGGTCGCCGGTCCCGATCCGGAGCTCTTGCCTCGAGACACCTTTAGCAAACGTACCTCCTGGAATACTTACTCAAACCTAAAACTTTCGATACACCAGCTCATCCACAATGCCAGTCAACTGGTGGACAGTAGGCAGCCTCTACGGCGCCGCATCCGTAGCCTTCGGTGCCTTCGGAGCCCACGGCCTCAAGTCTAGAGGCATCTCAGACGCAAAGATCGCCAGCTGGGGAACGGCTGCTCACTATCAGGTATGTCGCACAAACCGGGAGATAAGTTGAATTGCGTAACTCCATAAGAATATATTCTACTCTGACATCCGAATCTTGATTTCACAATCCATCACTAACAACACTACAGCTCATCCACTCCGTCGCCCTCGTAGCAGTCGAAACGGCTTTCCCCGGCAAGCAGAAGATCTGGGCCAAGTCGCTCTTGACAGCAGGCATGACGATGTTCAGTGGCTCGATTTACCTCCTCGTCCTCGACCCGCAGCGTTTCAAGGTCATGGGCCCGATCACGCCGCTGGGTGGTGTGGCTTTGATCGGTGGATGGGTGGCGTTGGCTGTGGGTACTAGGGGCAGGATTGCGCTACGGTAGTTTGAAATGCATGGTATGTGTGTCTCGACGGGCATGTTCGGCGAGAGAGGATTGCTGTAGACGATGGGTAGAGTACTTTTTGCACGGTCTGCTCTTGTATATTATGTGTATAGCTCGGAAATGTGGAACGTTGAACAACATGATGCCATTGTATGTCTGTCTCGTGAATCATGCTTTCAGTCTCAATGAGATAAGGTCATCTATGTATGATTTGCACCCAGGCATCGTAACATTACTTGTTTACTCGTCATGTTGTCGGTCTCCTAACACGTGACACACAATGTTGTTGGTGAGGATGATCTCGTTACACGACCATTGGCCGAATGCTCTTGTCTGGCAAGGCGGCCGCAACCATGCGGACCAAAATATCGTGGTCAACATGGTTACGATAGCGGTCATCAGGCAATGGTGCTTCATATCCAAGACAGCGCTGCATAGATCTCGATGATAGCCGTCATTCTGATAGCGTCGGAATCCGTGGCCATGTCGCAAGGCATGGGAGCAGCTGTGAGGGGTTTGCATCTTCATGCTTGGAGTGCCTGAGCCCTCATAATGGTTGGTCGTTCGTTGTTGGAGGGTGAAGTAGGTGTCGCCGAAGCCGACTCGCTGCAAACTCGATTGCTGTATAGGCAATCAAGTGGCGAAACAGTATAGGAAGAGCCCAGCAGCAACGGAAAGCTCGTTTGGATTTTAGAAATCTGCTCAGTCACCACAATACTTCACCTCGCGTGCACGAGCATTTCTTGGTACAGATCGTCGGGTACCTTCCTGGCAAGCTCTAATGTGACTTCTATGGTGCTCTTTGCCTTTAACGGTTTGAAGTCTGGCTTGGGACTCGGGCTATTGAGCAGCTGCTCTCTTGCGAGCACCAACTGTGCAACAATGCAGAGCAGATTGACTGGGGTCCGTAAGCAAACAAGAAATCCCAGAGTATCAAAACTTCAGGCAAAGGTGGTGTGCATGCGCACATAGTCAAGACGCTTGGGAAACCATAGATTTCTGCCTTCATGCCTTTCGATAGAAGATGGTTGGCCAGTTCCGGATCAAGTAGTTCCAGTAGTCTGTCCACAATAGCAAGGCCTTTGTGCACGCCGTCCATGCTGCCTCTTACGTATCCAGGCACTTCATTAGTGATGAAGCGATCGAATCCCGCAAACGCCTCAGCCTCGCTGCGTGCAACATACAAGAAAGGAGCGGCCCATAACGTTCATGCCTTGTACGTAGCCGACGCTTGCTACCGAGTTGGAAGTCGAATTGACGTCTCCAGCCTCTGATCCTTCAGTACCCGTGACCGAGCCTCTACCATGTAGTGTGCTGACAGATGCAGGAGAGTGGAAGTGACCCTCGTTATCGCGACCGTCTATGCTCTTAGGCACTCCGAGTGTCGGCGGAGACATCCATCCATTGACGCGAGACTCGTGGGCGTCTTGCAATTTCCAGGCTATTGCGTTGAGGACACGTGAGAGTGTGTTTTCTGTCACCCGACGGCGGAACAGTGGATCTGTCGTCAATGTGCGGAATGTATCGTTTCGAATCTTATCGTAGGCTGGGGATGCGCCCTGTCTTACGAGATCGAGATAGGTATCGGTGCTGAGAGGAGGAGCGTTGATGAGGATGAGCCATGTGTATGCGCGGATGTCAGACTGAGTGGTACGAGTGTCAATGGCATAGAACTATAGATAAATAGCTAGTCGCAAGTTTCACTTACTGTACCGTCACTGTTGGCCGGTACTCCATCCAGAAGCACAGTGCGACGAATTTCGTCGAGGCCGCCAGACACGTCGCCATTCTGTGGACCGCGTTGTAGGAGCAGCTCAAGGTTTATCATTGTCAAGAGAACCGCACCGCACCGTCAAGTATGCTCGGCCGATAAAGTGAGGTCGGGCTCGAGCTGCTTCCAGCCAGGCGGACGCGACAAGCACGCGTTGCTGTTTCCCAAAGTTCATCCGAATACGACGGCAGCGGGGTAAGCGCATCCGGGTCACGTGGGTATCCACATGGCAGTTGCACTCACTGATACGCAGAAGAGTGAGTACTGCAGCAACATCTCATAAGGCGCCGCATCTGCAATTTGCTTTTTTGTGACTGTCCTGCTTACTCACTCTTCATGCACCAATATTTCAATTTCTGGGATTTGCCCTATACCGTCTACGCGTCGTCCAGGCTTCACGGGGAATTTGTCACAGGGCCTCATCATCGGTGCAAGGGCCGAGGACGTACACATGCTGTCTGCGGTATCTGTGAGGACGCCGCGTTGTCTTGGTCCTCTTTCAACTTGAGACTGCCTGCGCAAAGCCACGCCCAAGGCCTCCGGTCACGGCGGAGGCAATTCGGGGCGATGTCAGCGCGATCGAAATAGCGGTTGAGGCTCCAAGGACTCCGGAGCCGCCAATACGCTCCCAACTCCACATTACTCTATAGTGACGACTGGAACTGCTCATCCTGTGAACGGCACTGGCACGGAGCACGGCACGTAGAAGGTATGTCGCAGCCGTCGCAGAGCATCGCCGCCCCATGCTCATGGGTCCTTTGTTCGAAGTGAACGGCACACGGTAAGCCACGAGGCAGCACGAGACTGGCTCGTTGTAGGTATTGCCATACTCTGCTGTAAAGCACGGCGGATTATTGGCTTGTCTCAACGTCGTCTCATGCCGCTCGAGCTCGTCACGCCGGGGCTCCAAGGCTCTGGCTGGAGTATTAAAGCTGTGGGCAAAGTTCGCCAGACCCTCACGCTTTTCCCTTTTGGACGATCACGTTTGAGCACGACATAGCGAACTTTCTCGCTCTGGGCTTAGCTCCACTTGCCAAACGTAACCGCTTGGCTCCATGGCTATGACCTCTAAGACCTCGCTGCGATGGCGTCTTTTGTGCCCTTGATGTTGCCATCACCTCCCTCCGATCTTCTCTGCATCTTCGCAGTGCTTGGTCCCCACGCCTGCATATCTTGTCGCAAACCGTAATCCGTTCTAGGATAACGTCTTCACGCGACATTCTTGCAGATCTTATCGTCATCACCTTCCAATCTATCGCGCCTTGTCCTTCGAAGATTAACGAGAGGCGCTATCAAGCTATCGCATTGCGAACAGCTTCCACCGCGTCGTTCTCGCGTGATTGATATCAGTCAACCGCTTTTTATCGCGTGCTCAGGCGTTTCGCTAAGGCTCAGCCTGTTCCGTTGATCGGAGTTCACACCCTCGGCGCTATTGGCTGTCTGAGCTCTAAGGGCTGTCGTTCCTGCAAGATCAGACGGAGAAGCACAGTCTGTGGCAGCTCTAGAGCAGTCTTAGCTGAACTTGGCGCATCGCCACCGTTCACCTCGACCATTTGTTTTTCTATGCTGCATGCTTAAGTAGCGAAGCATTGCAACTCAATCCGTCGCAGAGGTATCGCCCAGCCCTGCCACGACATACCAAGCATGGCGAACGCCACCACCACCACCAAGGTTGGCCACGGCCTCGCGAAGCACTCGGCATCAAGCTTAACTACCGCGACGAGACAGGCGGCAACGCGAAGCTTTCGCGCGGCGAGTCGGTCTTCTCAGTCACCAGTGCCCATTCCTATGAGGAGGATGAGCCCACCTCGAGAGAGTGGTTGGCCTCTGTCTGGCCAAGCAGGTCCGATGCATGGAACTACACGAAAGGTCTCTTCCCGTTCACGTCCTGGATTCTTCACTACAACTTGCAATGGCTCTATGGAGACCTTGTCGCAGGTACGTCGATTTTCCTTTCAACCCAACAAGCGTGCAGATCTCTGACTATGATTAGGTATCACAATTGGTGCTGTAGTGGTGCCACAAAGCATGGCCTACGCTCAGCTCGCTGAACTCCCCCCCTCAGTATGGTCTCTACTCATCTTTCATGGGCGTCCTCCTTTATTGGTTCTTCGCCACCTCAAAAGATATCACCATCGGAAACTCATTGGACCTGTTGCGGTTATGTCAACATTGGTTGGCAACGTAATCCTCAAAGCTGAAGCAACTCATCCCGATATCAACAGGGTGGATATTGCTATCGCGCTCTCCATCATTGTCGGAGGCATTACTGCAGGATTAGGACTTCTTCGACTCGGATTTATTGTCGATCTGATTTCTCTTCCGGCAATTTCAGCATTTATGACCGGCTCCGCTATCAGTATCGCGGTCGGCCAAGTCAGCTCCCTCATGGGTATAACTTTGACCGCTGGTAGCACCCGAGATGAGCCTTACAAGGTGATCATCCACACCTTGGCAGGATTGCCGTCCACGAATCTGAACGCGGCGATCGGTCTCACAGCACTTCTCATGCTGTATGGCATCAGGAGCATCTTCAATTACCTCGCGAGGAAACAGCCGCATCGCAGAAAGCTCTGGTTCTTCATGAACACGCTTCGCACTGCCTTCGTCATTCTGCTGTACACTCTTATCAGTTATTTGGTGCACAGGAACCTGCCGGATCGCAGCAAAACAGTGCAAAGAACCTCACGAAGTTCAAAGTGCTCGGCCCAGTCCCCCGTGGTTTTACTCATGCCGCAGTGCCCAAGGTGAACTCGGAGATCATTGACCTTTTCGTCAGCGAGATTCCGGTGTCTGTCATCGTTCTGCTTATTGAGCACATTTCGATCGCGAAATCTTTCGGTCGTGTCAACAACTACACCATCAACCCGTCTCAGGAACTCGTTGCGATCGGCGTCACCAACTTGCTCGCGCCATTCCTTGGTGGATATCCTGCAACTGGTTCTTTCTCTCGTACTGCCATCAAGTCCAAAGCCGGTGTCCGAACACCGCTTGCCGGTGTCTACACGGCTGTTGTCGTACTTTTGGCGATCTACGCGCTTCCGGTGGTGTTCTTCTATATTCCTAATGCCGCTCTCTCTGCTGTCATCATCCACGCTGTCGGAGATTTGATCACGCCACCAAACACAGTCTATCAGTTCTGGAAGATCTCCCCCCTCGAGGCTCTTGTCTTCCTGGTCGGCGTTTTCGTCACGGTCTTCTCCAGCATTGAGAACGGTATCTACTCGACCGTCACGATTTCCTTCGCCATTTTCCTCTTCCGCGTGTTCAAGGCACAGGGACGTTTCCTAGGACGAGTGCAGATCCACTCTGTTGTTGGCGACCACGTCATCGACCAGGCGCAAGCAAGGACTCCTCGCAGAGCTGAGGATGATCCCAACCGATCGACACGTAACATTTACCTGCCGATCTCGCACGCAGATGGCTCAAACCCCGAGCTCGAGGTTGGCCACCCATACCCCGGTGTCTTCATCTACCGCTTCTCTGAAGGTTACAACTACCCCAACGCCAACCACTACCTTGATGCTATGGTTGAAGTGATTTTCAAGGAGACTCAGCGGACCGATCCAAACACATACGGACGCCTCGGCGATCGTCCATGGAATGACCCTGGTCCACGCAGAGGACAACCACTCATTAGTGACAGCCACAAACCTACTCTGAAGGCTATCATCCTTGACTTCTCGTCCGTCAACAACGTCGATGTAACCTCGGTGCAGCACTTGATTGATGTTCGCAACCAGCTCGATCGCCACGCGGCTCCAGACACCGTCCAATGGCACTTTGCGTCCATCAATAACCGCTGGACCAAGCGCGCTCTCGTCAACGCTGGCTTCGGCTACCCGACTCCCCACAACGATGGTGGCTTCCACCGTTGGAAACCAATCTTCTCCGTCGCCGATATGGGAGGCGATGCATCTGCGGCTGCGGCTGCAGAACGTGATCTCAACCGCCGTCAACTTAAGCGCGAAGCCACTAAGGACGCTGAAGACGGTCGCTCACAATCTGTTTACGATCGCGAAATCGGGCCTGCGGATAATGATTCCAACGGAGGCGACAACTATCAATCTGTGATCAACAAGAGCTCGGCTTACAGCACAGCCCCGCAGAACAACATCGCATTGGTCGCTGGTGTCAACAGGCCGTTCTTCCACATCGATCTTACCAGCGCCGTGGAAAGCGCCATCAAGAACGTCGAAGTCCTAGTCTCTAACAGACCCCAGGACGACTCCAGTTCCGAAGAGCATGGCAAATCAACCGGCGTGGAGAAGCCGACGGCCAAATAAGACATTCGCGTTGCGCGTCTGATCTTTGTTGCTCGATTCATTTCTGATACTTGTCTGTTTAAAAAGCATCTCGGGCATTTCCGCAGCATTTACGGTTTTAAGAAGAGAGCAGTTCTCTCTCGTCTGATTTGAAATTTGATTATTTTGATTGGCGGATTCCACTTGATATATATACACACATCTTGCATTTACACGTTCTGATAGCGCATGGAAGGGACATTTTGTGGCCCACATATACGGTTATCTTTCCAATACACGAAAGTAATATTCTACATTACCACCCATGCAAATTTCAGACTTCTACTGCAGATGAAGGTGAGTCAGCTGTAATTTCTACGTAGAACGACTGAATTCCACCAAGTACACATCGACAACGCTTAATGAAGAGTGCATGAAATGGGCCTGCATGAAATCGATTGGAGAGATCAGCGCCAAGCACTTCCGATCTGATTTCCAGGTTTACGGCACTATACATAGTTTGCACCTTCCGACCGGTTGTGCGACAGGAGTGAGCTCCGCTGGTACATCTGCAGAGTGCTCGAGCCGCAGTTCGCCGCCACGAAGCGCCCGCGAACGCCTTCGTGTTTCAGAGTCAACAAGGATGGATCATCTGGAAGTGGGGTGAAGTTGTTTGTGCTGACCTTCCCAGGGTCTTCTTGTTTATCTCTATGGTTCCCGACGACTGGAGAGCTGACTGCTTTGGCTCCTCTTCCTTCTGCTATTTTCGTATCTGTGGTGTACAACAACAAAGGAAGCTGGTCGTACAAGACTGTTGTAGCTCTCAGCTTAGCTGTCGGCTGGTCTTTGGCTCTTTTCCTTTCATCTACACTTGCTGGTCTGGTGAAATCTTGATCACCAGCAACGTCTCACATCAATTAGCACTTGTAAATCAGATCGCGTCGACCATGGCAACCGCCAGTCATCAGGAAATCATTTCTCCTATCAGGACCGAGAAACCTGATCTCATGTTTTCGGCACCAAGCATCAATCCGGAGCCCGTAGAGTTGGACAGCACACCCGCTTCGCCTGACAAAGTGCGTGCGCGAAGAGCTTCCAGAGATGAGCTGCTTGCTGGTCTGGGTGGAAAGGAGAAGGAGGTGAGTTATTAATTTGCTCGACAATTTCTCACTTGCTGCGACATGTAAGGTACCGGCTCGCGCTGACTGGCAGGCCAGAAGCGTCAGCAGCTGCTGATGGAGAAGAAAAGCGATCCAGCCGTCCTTGTCGACATACCAAAAACTCCTGGCGCCGAAGAGCTCGAAAAAGGTGCTAGTATGAGGAATAAAGATTCTTATTGGTCGATGATGCACCTTGGACAGGTGACGAGCAGCTATGAAAATTAAGGATGTGATTTGGTGAAGCCGTAGAACAGGAATGCGGGCTGAGACTGGACATTGCTCTTGGATTTTGCTCACATTTGTATGCACATGGAATTATGACAGAACCTCTAACAATTGGAACAATTTGACTTTATTATGCAGACACTAGCATCCCATCTCACCTGCAAGTACACCGGAATCGGCTCTGACGCGGCCAAGTCTTCCTTTGTTCGAAATCCCGTTCATTGTTCTAACCACCACCGATCCAGCTGGAACATGTCGAGACGATTTCTTTGTCTCGAAGAAGTATCCAACACTTCCAACGTCATGACACCACCACCGTCTCAACCACACTGCAGAGACAGCAGCCATGTTTATCGACTCCAGGCCTGTCACTGGCTATGGCGAGACTGCCGGCTGGCAGCTACCTCCCATGCCACAAGAACCTGCAACAAGACTTAATCTCAAACGTCCGCCAATGCGATCGGCCAATTCGTCGACTCCTTCTCTAGCTGGTATGGAGCAGACGATTGCGCCTACGCCTAAGCGACCGCCTTTAGCTTCAACAGAAACATCAAGTACAGCTTCAGACGGATTTCAGCAACCAGTCATGCCTTTCCAAGAGTTCATCAAACGCACACCGCCACCAGAAGAGAACAAACCGCTACCACCGACACCACTGATGGTTAGGAGGGCTTCGTTCGGGGACGATTTCTCAGTTTCATCGCGAGGAGAATCGCCTCACAGGCCAAGAAGAAGTTCTAGCGTGTATAGCCGAACAGTCAGTCAATGGCTGCCAGAGTCCCCTGTTTGGTCAGTCTCCGATTTGGCAGACAACCCAATGCCACACTACCTCGAGAGCTTTTACAGCCTATCGCATACAGCGCAAGCACACCAGAGCTAGTAGAGAAGACGTCGTCTGGACCTCTGCTAGAGCCAAGAACATATCAGCCACTTCTCACTACGCCCTCTCCTACTATCAGCAGACAAACAACACCTTCACCAGCACCAAGTGCATCCCGCCGAGAGACCATGTCGTCAATCTTGTTGCCAACGGCAGTCGAGGTAGCCGAAATACCAAAGACTCACCTTCGCACGGTGTCTCTTGAAAAGGCAAAAGCGACCTCCGGCGCACCAGGAGCGGAACACTTGCTGCCAGAAGAGCTTCGAGAGAAGTCCAAGGGCAAGACCTTGGCCCAAACGCGATCCCTCGAGCCGATCGTGCGAGCACCGCAACCCACTGCAAAATCGACAGAGCGGATCAGAAAAGACACTCTGGCCATGTTTAAAATGAGTGTCGATCTGCCACCTGATGCTCCGGCTCTGCCTAAGATGACTCTTGTCGATGCCGAGGGCAGAGATCGGGTGGTAGGATCACCTAGATTGAGTGTGGCACCTTTGCCTACTTTCTCGTTCCCGGACGAACCTGTCAAGAGCCCGATCTTGAATGCCTTCCCGGTTGGAAAGAATGCACCAAAGACGATGGTTTCGTTGACATCGCAAGATCACTATATGAATGGCCAGCAAGGTCCTCAGCCAGGGCCTTATGGTCACGAGCGAGGCAGGAGCATACAACGTGGCCCTCGCAACTCTGGGTATAACTACTATCAGTCTGATGGACGGAGACAGGAGTCTAGCTCGGCTTCGCGAGGTGACGACGTTGCCGGTCACATGGCGCAGGAGTACTACTCACTGCTAGCAGAGCAAAATCGCCAAGCATCTGCATCGTCTGCATCTCGCAGCATGAATTCCGACGTGGAGGTGGGCGAGCACATGAGGATGGTTCCACAGCCTCTATTCCACGGCAAACCTTTTGCTACGCAGCACGGACAACTCGGAAGCCGCTACGACAGTGTCACCGAACCTGTATCTCCGTTAAATCGTCAGGATAGTGACAGCAGCGTTTCTTTCCAATCTCAACGATCAGGCAAAGATCGTTTGCCTTCTCTGCCATACCGTTTGTCAATAACTGCGAACAACCCACGGAGAAGAAGTAGTATCGGGACGATTCCCATCTCGCCGCCTTTCCAATACAGCGACCACAGCAATAGTCCTCCACCAGCAGCGATGCCACGCGTTCCTCAGCCTCGGAACATAGCCACGCATCGTCGTAACAGCAACGATAATCGTGTCTCAGCATACTGGCATATTCCGACCAAAGGTGGCAACGAACTAGTCTTCCGCCGTAGCAAGGAGAAGCAACCTTCATCATCACCGAAAAGTCCAGGAGTACCTCTACTGGCCCCGAATGTGGTCGCCCAGCGGCTCAAGACTCCAGAAGTAGCGCCAGAACACTCACCTCTGTTCCGAACACCCTGGCCAATCCAACACACAACATCCGCCCTAGCACCAAGGCCTTCTCCACCAACGCGAGAGGAGAGCCCAACAAGTGGCAGGAAGCCCACAGCATCGAAAGATACCAACCCTGAACTCACAGCCAAACAAGCCCTCCTGGCACGCATCACGAAGGGCGCAGCCAAATACGCCGAACAACTGACCCGACCCGCAGAACCACGACGAAGATCCCCATCACCACTATCAACCAACGAGCCAGTAGCAAGGACCGACTCCCCTCACCTCTTCCCCGGCCCTGCACCCCATCCACCCTCTTTAAAGCCCAAACCGACAAGCAACCACGCCAAGAAACCAAGCCTGGGCTGGTCGAACTCATCGAAAGCAATCTTCGACTCCCATCACATTCCCGGCCATCAGTCCAAACCCTCCCAAACGTCCATATACACGCACACCCTCGCCCAGCTCGGCCATTGGACGAGCGCAACGCTGCCGAAGAGGAAGACTCCAGCACCGCTTTGGCCACGGCTCGGAGAGGCAGTATCAACCTCTTCGCCACATTTCGCGATCTGCGCCGCGAGACGAAAGCGGAAAAGAGGCGTGAGGAGATTAAGAAGAGTATTCGCGTGGTTGGAGTGCCGGAGGGGTCGGCTGCTGCTGGTAGTGATTTTGTTAGTGGCAACGAGAGGGCTAGAGGCAGGAGTGCGGATGGGAATAGAGTGGAACAGGATGGAGATGCGTTCGTCAGGCCAGGAGGGTGGGGCCGGAGGAGCATTAGTTGGATGGGAGGAATGGGAGGAGTGGTTTAGCTGTAGGTTCGCAGGTCTCTCGAAACGAAAAAGGAAACGAGAAAGTGGATTAGCTGCTAAGAATGGATTTGATTGTACATGTAGAGCATGCTAGCTTAATAATGAAGTAATACTTCACCAGTAGTAAGACATCCTTTCCCGGTTCGCTATATTCCTACATGTTTGTTCCTTGTCCCATAGCTGAGATTATGGAATCTGATGCTCTGTACGGAGCACGGTCCTGGTGGTGGGCTCTTTTGGCCATTCCAAGTTGGAGGTCCAAGATATCTGTTGTTGTTGACGGCCGCGAAAACTTGGGTCGTCGCCACAAGTCGCAGAGTCCCACATTTAGAACTCCCAGTCCTCGTCGACACTCTTGATCGCCCAATCGAACTTCTCGCGAAGCGTCTTGGAGAAGAAGCGCTCGATAGGCACGTTGAACTTCTTCGTGAACACAACCGTCAAGCGTGGGTCGATGTAGTTCTGTTCAATGGTTAGCATATGAGTTCTTGTTCGAGCATTCGGACTCAAAAACCTACGATCTTGGATGTGCCCAATGCGACTTCTTTGTTGTTCTCGCGATCCTCGCTCTGGGTCTTAGCCGTCGCGATACGCTGATCCAACTTCTCGATCTGTGTCTCGTACTTGTCGACAGAGGGACCTTTGCCTTCAGCCTCCACCTTGCCAGTCTTGAGTTCTTTCTTGTACTTGGCCTGCAGCTCAGTGGCGACCTCCATCCGCTCTGCGAGCTCCTTGGCCTTCATGGGCTTCTGCCCTTCAGCCTCGAGCTTCTCGTTCTCCTTGTCAAATTTCTTCTGAATCTTGAGCTTCTCCTGTTCGACAAGTGCCTCCTGGTGCTCCTTGACCCAGTCGCCCTCAAGATCTTCCGGGAGGGCGAAGAAGTCCGCGCCCTTCTTCTTCTTGAGCTTGGGATCGAGATCAAGCATCATCTGCTTGATGCGCCATTGCTGGTATCGCATGCCATTGATCTTGTCCTCCATCTTCTCCATAACTTGCGAGTGACCGGCGGCAACAGTACGCTTGTGGTTACAGAGAATGGCCACTTCGCGATTGGCATTGTTGTAATCCTTGACCTTCTCCGCAATTGTTCCAGTCGACTCCATCTTTTCGAGGAGCTTGGCCATAGTCCAGGAAGCGTTGTAAGTACGGAACACCTTGGCGGTCAATCCAGGCATGTAATTTGACAAGTGCTTGTTCAAGCCAGAAGTGGTGAGGCGGTCAAAGATCTCGTCGCCATCCTTCTTCGGAGCACGCTTGAAAATCTTCAAGTTCTTGAAAACTTGCGGGTCCACCTTGACTTCGTCGTAGAAGCGGATCGAATCTTTACCGAGGAAATCAAAGATGACTGTCTCTGGTGGGCGCAGAGTGACATGCTCGAATTTCAGTGAACAGCAGCCAACGGTGTCTGCCTCATCTTCACCCTTTTCATTGCCCGCACGAAGGGCAAATTGATCGATCAGATAGACGGCGGTAGCACGCTGACGTTCAGCCATGACCTCGGACTTGAGCTCGCGGTGGTAATCCTTGCGGATTGTGTCAATGTGCTTCTTCAGCTCACGCGCCTTCTCGAATTTCTTGTAGTCACTCTGACCCTTGACATCCGAGTTAGCCGCAAGCATGACATATTTGTAGTTGCCGTTGATGTTCTCCTGCCACATAGCGAGCCAAGTGCCCTCTTGATCGTGTTTGACCTCTTTCCATTTGTGTCCATCTGGCGGCTTGGGTACCATGGCGTCCTTTCCGATGTTGATAGTGATTTGTTCAGGTGTGACACGCTTCTTGAACCGTCCAGTCTTTGGGTGCTCGCCACGACCACGGAACAGACCAGGAGGTTCAACTCGGAAGTTGCCAACTTTCTGTTTGCGGCCATCCCACATGCAGTACATGAAAGGCGCCTCGAGCTCGTCCTTGACTGCTTTGAGCTGCTTCTTCTCTGCGGCTGAAAAGGGCCTTCTTCGCCTGTCGCTCGGCATCCACGTGGTTAAAGATTGGTTGGAATCGCATTTCTCGAACTTGAGAATCTTGACCTTGTTGCCGTCTTTGTCCTTGCCATGTCCAGTCTTATCCAGCATCTCCTTGAAGTCGGCAAAGAAGTTCTTTTGGAAGGTTGGGTTCCCACGTTGTGAGTAGAGTTGAGCATGCCTCCGAAGGCGTGTGCGATCTCTTCAGCTTGAGGATCGAGTTTGACAGGCACACCGTCGTAGTTTCATCATGACGTTGTGAGGCAATGGCTCGTATTCTGGTGGGAATACCACGCCATTGTGCTCAAGGGTGGTCCACTTAGTAGTGCCGTCTCCCTTTTGTAGGATCCTCCCACCAGCGATACTCCTCCTCACCCTCCTCGCCTTCTTCTTGGTCTCCTCCTTGGCCTTGCCTTTAGCCCTCTTCGCGGCAGCAGGCTCCGCCTTGGCCCTCTTCGCAGCAGGTGTCTTCTTCGTCAAAGGCGCATCATCGTCGGATTCCTCCTTCTTGACCTTCTTTGCGCCATTGACCTGCTTCTTGGGTGCTGCCTTCTTGGCCTTGCTGAGAGGCTTGTCGTCGTCTTCGCTGTCAGTCTCCTTCTTCACGGATTTGCGCTTGGTGTCGGCAGATTTGGCAGCCTTGCGCGCGACAGGCGCCTCCTTCTCAGCTTTCTTCTGGATGGCTGCCTTTTCTTTTTGAAGCTTTTGGCCAAGTGGAACGTCATCGTCAGAATCCTCGCCGATTTGATGCGCGGTTGCTCGAATGGGACCGGTCTTTTTGGCCAAGGGTACGTCATCTTCGTCGTCAGAGTCGGCCGGGGCTGTTGATTTCCTTTGGCGTTTCACCTGTGAATGCGTCAGCCTCCCGTAGGCAGGCCACAATTAGCGATGTGCGTCGCATACCAGAGGAGCATCGTCGCTTTCAGAACCCGAGGCGTCCTTGTAGGTCTTGCCGTTCGTCATCGAAGCTTTGCGCTTGCCGTTCACCGATGCGCCGTTGGTCGCGGGCTTGTCGACGTCCATGCTGTCATCAACCGGACCAAAGGCCATACTGATGCCCGGCTGGACGGCATTGTCGCCCGCAGGAGCTTCCTTATCCATGACCGTGTCCACAGATTTGGGGATAGTCGCGCTTGACTTGGCTGAAGTTGACGTGTTAGTCGAGCGTTGAGGTGGTGGGTAATTAGAAAAAGAAATTGACGGAGATGCCTCGTCAAGAAATATGGAAAGAAGAAGGAGCAAGTGAAAGAAGCAAATAAGCTCTGTCAGGACGCGCAACAGATGTTGGGTGAGGCTGGAAGCAAAGCAAAAATTGACAAGTCAAGCGACAGCGCGGACTTAGTCAAACAGCAGCAAACTGCGTCACCCCGAGGTAATGATAGTGAATGCACGTGACGTACCTCCTAGCGGCTTGTCATCGTCAGAGCTAGACATGGTGTCTGTGAAAGCGTACGGCCAGGGCACGCGTGGGTGAAGATTGAAAGGTGAGCTAGACTCGTGTTTGTGACGAGAACAAGTGCCTTGTCGCGTCGGGTAGTAGTAGTGATATGCAGGCAAGCGTGGCAAGCGCGCAGGCAAGCGCGTGAAACGTGAGAGCACAAGCCGGCCCAGTGTCAGGCCTGTGAGTGATGGAATACTGCTGAACTGACGCTGCAGGCCGTGTCAGCGTCGCGTGAAGCAAAGGAATGTGTCAAAAGAAAAGGACAATGGTGGCGTGTGAGATTGAGGTAAAGATCAGGGAGACAGGCAGCTTCGCGACACAGCCAAAGCAGCCAGCCAGCCAGCCAGCCAGCAAGCCAAACAGCTGCGTCACGTGATGCGGAAAGGAACGGCCGGGGAGAAACGCTAGCTTCTGAGTCTCCCTCGCAGCGAACATCGACTTCAACGAGAGGTGACCGCATATACCATCTCCCCTCATCTCACCATACACCTCGCCATGCTGTCCAGAGCTGCCCGTCCCGCCCAGGGCTGGCGCCGTCGCTGTGCGGTATGTCTGCCCCCAAAAACCGCGCGCCGCGACCTTCAATGCTCCCGCGCGCACCTCGCCAGCATTGAACACCCACTAACATACCACCAACAGCCCTGCGCCCGTCTCTGCCCCTCTCGTCGCTCAGTCCGCCAACTATGCCACTCTCCGTGAGATCGAGGGCCGTCTCAAGTCCATTCGCAACATCGAGAAGATCACCAAGACCATGAAGATCGTCGCCTCCACCAAGCTCACCCGCGCCCAGAAGGCCATGAACGAGTCCATCGTCTACGGTCAGACTTCCCAAAAGACTTTCGAGGAGGCCGGTACTCAGGCTATTGAGGGCGAGGACAAGAAGACTCTCCTGGTCATGTGCTCTTCCGACAAGGGTCTCTGCGGTGGTATCCACTCTGGTATGTCGCGTTACGTCCGCAGGGAGCTCGCCAACGGCAACCTTCCCAGCGACATCGACATCGCAGTTCTCGGTGAGAAGTGCAAGGCCCAGATGAGCAGGAGCAACCCCAAGAACATGGTCCTCAGCTTCTCTGGTGTCGGCAAGGCCGTCCCACTTTCGCCGACGCGACCTCCATCGCCGACCAGCTCTGCCTCCTGAACACTCAGTACGACAGCATCAAGATTCTGTACAACAAGTTCATCAACGCCACCAGCTACGAGCCCACCATCATTGAGGCTTTCTCCGAGGAGGCCATCAAGGAGTCTGGTATGTCTATTTGCGACTTTGTATAATTCCATGCTGCCATGAAACTAACATCCCAACTCAGCCAACTTCTCTTCCTTCGAGATCGACGAGGCTGTCCTCCCCAGCCTCCGCGAGTACGCTCTTGCCAACTCCCTCTTCTGGCTCTCGCCGAGGGCCACGCTTGCGAGCAGTCCGCCCGCCGCAACGCCATGGACAACGCCTCCAAGAACGCCGGTGACATGATCACCAAGTTCCAGATTCTGTTCAACCGCACTCGTCAAGCCGTCATTACCGGTGAGCTCGTTGAGATTATCACTGGTGCCGCCGCCTCCGAGAACTAGATGTAGTTGTGGAAGGAAAGCGTGGAGCATATTTGTTGTGGTACAGTAAAGTTGCAGCGAAAAGAGGAGCTGGAAATGTATGTATATAGCTGGGATTGAGAAGTGCTCCTGCAATCAATGCTACAGTAGTTTTCTTTTGTGATCACAGGCGACGGTCCGTTTCGACTTCCCTACTTCGTATGTTCTGGGAATATTCAACTTCGCAATTCGTTTGCACCCGCATATCGTCCGCAGCGCTAAGCTAAGCATTACTGCTGCTTCTGACTTGCCCTAAAAAGTGGATGGTGATGGTTAATTAACGCGCTGGTCATTGCAGTCATTATCAAGAGGCATTGAAATCAACTGGATACAGCGTCCTTCAGCGTCCTCCTAATCCTAGCACCTGGCAAGAAGCTGGAGCTATCGTGGAGAGCCTGACATAAGGTAGTTACCAGATCAAGGCTGCCTTGTTCGTGATCTGGCTTTCCATGAGCGGAAGGCATACCGTGGCTTGAAACTATAATCGCACGACCACAGCTTGGATATCGCTCGATAATTTCCGCATTCGGCATGTATAGACCGCTCGTCCTTTGCCTACCATATATGATCCCTCTGAACGTCGCTCAGAGTCATGCGCACCTTGTGTTGTTTGTAACGTGTTGTCACCATTCGCTCGGCAGTACGTTGTCCACTCTTTAGCCGCAAGAGTGGAGTAAAAGAGGCGTGGTCGGTATAGCATTACTACACACTGTATACTTGCTCGCAGCACCTGGATTACCAACCACCATATCGTCGCGCATAAAAGAAGTCTTTAGTGACCTGTTGTTGGATAATTGTCCAATCTTGACATCAAAAGTGTCCTACAACATATTCCCCCAACCCAGCACAGCACAGCATGACCTCGACGGCAAACGACCCAAACCTTCTTGTCTGCGTAGCATGCGGCACTGAATTTGACCAGCCGGCGGATCAAGCGTTGGCTAACTGCGTGGTCTGCGATGTATGTAAATGCACACGTCCAACTCAAACAGCTCAAGCAGCCTCGCAGCTCGCAAGAGTAGATATTCCCACAATGTAGCTCGCAACCTGACCCAACACAGGATCCACGCCAATACGTCCCTCCATCTGGCCAAACATGGACTTCTCGCTCTTCGATGGCTGGAAAGTACAGCAACACCTGGTCGCGCATCGACTCCGACAACCCCAACCTCTGGTCCATAATCACCACGCCCAAATTCGCCATCGGCCAACGCGCAATCCTAGTCAAGACACCCCAAGGTAACGTCCTATGGGATTGCCTCACCTTGCTCGACGAGCCGACCATAGCCTGGATCAAAGAGCAAGGCGGACTCAAAGCCATCGTCATCTCCCACCCGCACTACTACTCCACCCACCTCACCTGGGCAGAAACCTTCGACTGCACAGTCTACATCTCTGCCGCGGACGCAGAGTGGACCCAGAGAGCTGATCACTGGAATCTTCGACGACTTCTCTCCTCCGAACCCACACAGATCATTCCCGGCATCACGGCGATAACGACAGGCGGCCACTTCCCCGGCTCCCTCGTACTGCACGTCCAGAGCCAGATTGAAGGGCAGAAGCCCCATCTCCTCATAGCAGACACTCTCGTCACTGTCCCGTCCGCATTGTATGCGAAGAACCGCCCGGCCGGCACCACGAGCTATGCGTTCATGTGGAGCATTCCTAACATGATTCCTCTGCCTCCGGTCGAGATGCAGAAGATGTGGAAGCAGCTGGAGGGTTTCGAGTTTGGCAGCACGCATGGAGCTTTTGTTGGGTTGGATGTGAGGGATGGCGATGGTGGAGAGAAAAGAGTTAAGGAGAGGGTCAAGGAGAGTATGAGGATTCAGGCTTGGGGCGAGGGATGGGAGGGAATGCTTGGAGAGGGGTGGCCTTGACGAGCTTTTCTTGAACGAAGAGGGAGAAAGAGCAGCAGAGAATGGCGTTGAAATTTGTCTTGATTTTCGTCCTGTGCTTTCCGTCCATTCTTTTGGACGACTCTTTTTTGCCTATCCCATTTCGTACCTGACCTGATCCTAGTCGGTCTTGGAGCCCATATTGTCCAGACTGTCCATAATGCATAAAAGCTCGTCTCGTCTCATGTCCATTCGCGGCTCTAAGCAATGCCAGCGCCGTTGATGCTGGGCAGGGTGCCGCCGAAACCACCAGTCGAGCCGAATCCTCCGACGCCACGGACAGTCTCCTCGAGCTCTTCGACAACGACGACCTCGGGTGTGTAGATCTGCAAGATAACACGACGTCAGCTATCACGATTTTCGGAACGATCAATCGCAGCAAAAAGATAGAAAGGCTTACCCTCTCAACAATCAGCTGTGCAACTCTCTCGCCGACCTCAACCTTGAAATCAACCTCGCTCAAGTTGAAGAGCAGCACCTTGAGCGGTCCTCGGTAGTCCGCATCAATCACACCGGCACCGACATCAATGCTGTGCTTGCTTGCCAGGCCACTCCTCGGCGCGACACGGCCGTAGGTGCCAGCGGGAACAGCAATGGAGATGTCTGTATCGACGAGCACTTTGCCGCGAGCGGGGACAGTGGTGGCCTTAGAGGCGTACAGGTCGTAGCCAGCTGCGTGAGCAGAGCCTCGTGTAGGTGCTTTGGCGGTGGCGGAAAGGAACTTGACTTGGAGGGGTGGAGGGTGGGGTCGGAGAAGGCCATTGAGGGCAATGTTGTGGAGGCTTGAGGCACGGCGGAGGCCATTGGGTCGGTGAGGTTGGCGGTTGTGGGTGTGGGAGTCGGCTGGGCGGAGTTGAGGATTGCTAGTTAGAGTATTAGTTAGTAATGGTGTGGTTTAGATGTCGAGACGAGTGTTGATCAGAGTGAATGGATTGCACATACAAGCGACGCTCAAGTTAGCAGAGGGGTCTGTGTATTTCGTTCGCTTTGGCTCTGGGCTTGCTGGTAGGCTGGGAGTGTCGTGTTGAGGGACTGGAGTTGCTTCGTCGGCCATTGTGGTGTGGGTGTTGTTTCCTTGCTATGGCTTTAAGTGGGAGAGACGAAGCGGTCTGTGTGAGACGCGCTGCCCGCGCCTGCAACACGCGAATTTGAGTTCAGGGAAGCTTGAGCTTAAACTCAATTCGATGGTAGACTATAACGAATCACAATAATATTGCTTGGAAGGGCATGAATATATTATACATATGTAAAAGCTGTGCCGCCTTAGGTGCAGCGAGTCAATAGTGAGAGCATGTCGAATAAGTCTTGCAAATAGCTCTCGATCAGGCTAAACAATCCTAAAACTTGCAAGGCGATTGAATACCTCCTTTGGAGAGCCGCCGGATGAAGATCTGGTTGTTGTAAGAGATGTTGTGCCAGCTAAATACTGTGTAAACACGGCCCCTGATCCTCTCATTATTCTGAGCAATACACAGATGTTGAACCATCGTACGTTTCTCGATCACTATCATTGACAGAGGTAGAATGCACGAGCTGTCTTTCCTCAACAAGCAGCACGGGATGAGCCGAATGCCCCTCGCTTTGATGGATCGTCAGGGAAATTGGCGGGGAGTGCTTTGGTGGAACGATAATTCATTGTTGCCAACCCAACTTTTTGCCCGATACCGCTACTTATCAATCTCTCGTCTCCCAACTTCACTGTTTGGAAGTCACTACATCAGTTCAACACATTGTACATACCTTGATACCCCTCTCCACAACCCTTCAACACACTCACAATGGCCCCTCAAACTCCCGTCTACATCGTCTCGGCTGCCCGTACTCCTACGGGCATGTTCTTGGGCTCTCTCTCCAGCCAGACCGCCGTCCAGCTCGGTGCACACGCAATCAAGAACGCCGTCTCTCGTGCTGGCATCAAGCCCGAAGAGGTTGAGGAGGTCATCTTTGGCAACGTCCTCCAGGCTGGTCTCGGCCAGAACCCCGCCAGACAATGCTCTATTCACGCCGGTCTCCCTGAGGCCACTGTCGCTACCACCGTCAACAAGGTCTGCGCCTCCTCCGTCAAGGCCGTCGCCCTCGCTGCCCAGACCATCATGACCGGCAACGCTGAGGTCGTCGTCGCTGGCGGTGCTGAGAGCATGTCCAACGTCCCTCACTACCTCCCCAACATGCGCAACGGCGCCAAGTTTGGCAACCAGGAGCTCGTCGACGGCGTGCTCAAGGACGGTCTTACCGATGCCTACGACAGCCAGCACATGGGTCTCGCCGCCGAGGCGTGCGCCGCAGAGCACAGCTTCAACAGGGAAGAGCAGGACGAGTACTGCATCCGTTCATACAAGAAGGCCCAGGCCGCCCAGGCCAACGGCTGGTTCGGCGAGGAGATCGCACCTTACACCATCCCTGGTGTTCGCGGCAAGCCCGACACCGTCGTCGACAAGGACGACGAGCCCGGCAACTTCAACGAGTCCAAGACCAAGACCCTCCGCCCTGTCTTCAAAGAAGGACGGTACTGTCACAGCTGCCAACGCCTCTCCTCTCTCCGACGGCGCTGCCGCTCTCGTCCTCGCCAGCGAGGACTACGTCAAGAAGCACAACCTTAAGCCCATCGCTAAGATTCTCGGCTGGGGTGATGCCGCCCACGCAAACCCGCCAAGTTCACCACCGACCCGCTCTTGCCATTCCCAAGGCTCTTAAGCACGCTGGCGTGACCGAGGAGCAGATCGACGCTTACGAGATCAACGAGGCCTTCTCCGTTGTCGCGCTCGCCAACATGAAGCTCCTAACATCAACGAGGACAAGGTCAACTTGCACGGTGGCGCCGGTGGCTCTCGGCCACCCTCTCGGCGGCTCTGGTGCCAGGATCATTACCACCCTCCTCGGGTGCTCAAGGAGAAAGAACGGCAAGGTTGGCTGCGTTGGTATCTGCAACGGCGGTGGTGGAGCTTCCGCCATGGTCATTGAGAAGCTTTAGAGCTATGATAAATTTTTGTTCAAAGAAAAAGCAAAGTTATGAAACAGGCGGATTGGGTAGCATTTATTTCCTTCACCTTCTGATAAGCACTCCGTTCTAGATGACATATATCCAAAATGGAGCCATAATTATGATCATGTGGCGTAATAGATCCGCACTACTACCATGGGGCTTCGAAAATGATGTTAAGCTACCTCAACATGAAAGCATCGAAGCACTCGAATTTGCCTGCGCTGGACTATGGGCAGTCATGTCCACAACTCTGCCACGAGAGGATGAGCTGTGCTAGTTGGATTGTGAGGCATCAATATGTAGTAGTATGACACATATGCTAGCCCCGGCTTGCACCCAGTATAGTAGCAATATAGAAGGCGCCGGAGCGCTCGGGTTTCGCTCGAAACCATAGGGACACGGGTCCGCTCTAGTGGTGAAGGATACTACATCGGTCATGATGAGGTGATCGACGACCAGGGCTTGAAAGACCGTCTTCACTGGAACTCCGCGTTTCGAACGTCGTGCTGACTCTTTTGCTCGCGTAGTTCGCGGGTATGGTCGTACTGGGTCTTGTTCTATAGCTTGGAGTAGGACTATTGGGAAGCGGCTTGCAGTCACTTGCAACCTCTTCGTTCTGCAATTACCCACCACGACTACTAACAGCTCTCTCCCTGCCTCTCCTCTCCCTCTTGAAACATCCAAACTCACCCTTCGTCCCTTCTCTCAGCTTCTTCAACACCGCTCTCATCTCTGGCAACTCGCCCTCGAGCCTTGCCCGTGCATCGTTATCTGTTCTCTCGTCCAGCGCCAAGTATACGTGACTCTGGACCTCGCTGGCACGATCAGTGGTGTAGTTGTTCAAAGTCTGCGCCATGAACTCCACATCTAGCGTGGCCTGCATCAAAGCCGGTAGCGTGTATCTCTGGCGTGCTTAAACGCAGCGATCAACGCTAGACTGCTCTGTTCTAGCAAATACGACAGAATCTGGTTCGTCATTGAAGCAGCGGTGGTGCTTACTTCGCTGTGTACGAGGACCAGCGCGAGGAGCACATCGTAGATGTATGGCTGAGCATCTGTGGGCCGACCGGATGCCGGTGCCCAGGCTTTGGACGTGATGCCGGCAGTGATGGTGGTTTGAAGGGAGTCGACTATAGGTTTGACATAAGCCTGGAAGAGGCGAGCGTCGATTTGTGAGAGCACGTCGCGGATTGTTTTGCTCTCGTCAGTAAGCTTGACGGAGAAGGACGACTCAAATTGTGAGATCAACTGAGGAATAATCTCGGAACGCAAGTGCGCGAGGTTGGAAAGAGTGATGAGTAGGCGGACCTTCTTGGAGTTTGTTAGCCGACTGACGAGTTCTGATGCGCCATGAATTATGGTTCTTACCTCATTATGAGCATCCAGTAGCACTACTTCACCATCGCCACGTGCTTCTGCAGCAATGGGCAATGTAATACCATCTGGGTCGTGGTCCCTTGTTTTGCCAGCGCTACCCTTCTCAGCATTCTCCACCATACCACTGAGTGCCTTGTTAGACTTGTCACAAAGCCGGCCCTGATAGTCGCGAGAAGCTTCGCGCTGGGAGGCACAACTACTTCGTCGCCTTTTCCACCAACAGAGGCTGCTTCAGAGATGTAAGCAATCTTTTGCATGCCGCTCAGGACCTTCTCCTCAAATGCTATGAAGGTCCCTGGCATTGTCGTCAAGTCGCGACGATCCGCATGTCGCTGCCACAACTCCATGTACTTGCAACGCTCAGCATCAGGAGTCCAAGCAGCACAAACTGCGGCAACGCTGCGCTCTCTTGCGACGCCGATCAAGGTCTTGAAACTTTCGCTACCTGAGCGCATTGAGTTCACAACACTGAGATTGGCCAGCTCACTTGCCGCTGTACCCACAAGTACCATGATGCGACCGAGATAATGAGCACCGCTGAGTGAGTTACCACTGGGAGGCCAGAAGGCATACTTTTCCCAGTGGTCGCCTTTCTTCACACTCGGTGAAGGCACGTTGTTCAGATCGAAGCTGAAATTGCGGCCGGCACTTGGCGTACCAGCCGTGGCAGGCGTGATCGGAGTTGGTGGTACAGGAGAATAAAGATCGCTCAAGTCGTCCACGGGTGGGTCTGAAAAGAAAGCGAATGTGCTGTCGCGGAACATGCTGATCAACTCTTGCGCACCGGACCTGAGGTTTGCAACGTCGTCTGGTTCCAGCTCGAGATGCTCCATACCAGTTGCGAACACAGCTGTTGGGAAAGACCTCTGCGCCTCGTTGTCGATGAAGGACTGCGTCGTTTCCCAAAACTCAACGATCTCGCCGAGAAGACCTGTGGACACAGACAATAGTGCGGTCATAGATGCTTGTACCCTTTCCCAGAATGCGATGACATTCGATGCATCGATATCTTTGCTGGCGTCGCGTATGATGCGCACAGTGCCTACATCTGCGGCGGTTCGCAAGTATTTAGCTAGATTCATTGAGTTTGTGTTCGGATTATTCGCAAGCTGCCTGCGGTGGATCTCGATCTCAATTCTGACTCGTTCAAATGACCGAGCGATTCTGTCCTTCAGATACAGCGAGCGGCTATTCAGCCAGTGCCAGATTGGATTCTCATCTACACCCAGCTGCAACAAGATTCCGATAAGCTCCATATGCGTTTCTTTGTCAGTCTCGTCGGCAACAGCGGCTGGTTTGCGGCCATGCGAAGTTTTCAGTCTTTTCCAAACATCTCGCTTATAGGTCTCGATCTGGGCTGACACATCGTGCCACATACGCGCAGTGAGGATAATTTGATAAATATCCCCGTCAGAAAGTTGGACATTGCTTTCTTGGGCATATTCAGCAGCACCACGAGCCTCGTCTGCATATTTGTTGGCTTTCTTCCAGTCCGAAATGATCGTGTCATAGTCGTTTTTTCGCACGGCCTCGTAAACACTTCCACTCAAGCTGAAGATCTCCCGATGTTGGTCCAATGCTGTCAAGACGTTCTTCAGTCCTTCTTCTTTATCTCTTCCACCAAGAGCAGGACCCCAGACCTCCTCTGCTTTGATAGCAAGCTCGAGTAAGGGCATCTTGATGCCCTGAACGCCATATTCACTTTCTTTTGTAAGAGCATTCTTCTTCTTGTCACTGGGGAGAGGCTTGTTGGTCGGGCTGAAAGGGTTGCTTGAATTTCGGAAGTGACCTCGACTGGTTTGTCGCGAGTGTGGTCCACGAGTAGCTGTTGAGGGCCTTGGAGAATCGAGCGGGTCTGCACCTTGGGTGCGCATTTCTGTGTATACATTGTCGATCGTAGCCTTCGCGCGCACGAATTTTTCGAAATTGCTTTCCACCAGCACTTTCAAAGAGGCACTCTTCTGTTCGATACTCCTGCTGAGAAAGTCCAGACCCTGCAGAAGCTCCTCCGTGCTAGCATCCTGGTGAACCTGCGACAGGAACATCTGCGGGGAGAAGCTGGTGCTGGAAAGCATGAAGCGATTTCGTAGCTTGACATTATCCTCCACGGGCAACCCTCTGCTCCTTAACTTCGCAGCTACACTGGCTGCCATACCCAGCGGGTCCGCTTCATCCTTTTGTACTAAGCTGTCCTCTCCACTGGCCGTCTTCTGCGTCCCGGACAAGTTGGATCGTATGCTGGCATGTCGGTCTATATTCTTGTACGTGTTGGAAAGCGACCTCCTCGAGTTCGCGGTGGCATTCGTTTGTTGTCGCGAAGGCATGCCATTGGCGGCGGCCTCTTCATCCGACTCGGTCTCGGACTCGTCGTCATCCTGCTGATGCGGCCACTCGGAGGGGTAGAGACTGGTAAGGTGGTATTTGTTTAGGAGCTCGCGCTCCTTGTCGGCGCTGATCGGCATCGTCGTGGCTATATGCAGTCGACTGGACGTCAAGGTTGGGCGAAGGTGGGACAGCCCAAAGTTCGCTGATGCGCGCGAGACAGCTGGGGTCTGGAGAAGGGGTCTGACAAGCGCCTCCCAGGCTGGCAATGCTCGACCTCACTTCCGTACGAGATATATACGCGATCACGAAATACGTGATATATTATTTACTGATGTCATGTTATGCTTACCAGACTACTGCGGCGCGATTAACCTTTGTGTTGGCCGTGATCTCGGGCTATAGACCGAATGTGTAGGCCGTGTACACTAACATGATCGCACATTCATGGTCCTCCTCAATCACCAGGAGAGTACGCAGTTCACCACGTTCACTGAGCCTATTATGGTAAGAACGTAAGCTGGTACGGCTTTCTCAGACCTAGGACAGATATGAATAAAAGCCAAAAGAATAAAAAATAGCAAAAGGAATTATTTCATCCCCCAACCTCCACTAGTCAGAAGTTGTCTATGTGGTAGTAGGTACTATTGTACTGAAATCTACTTCCCAGCCCTAGACTTCCAACCGCGGGAATCGAACCTGAGTCCTCATCCCTAGGAGATTGTGCAACTTCGCTAAATCAACCTTGTTATTGCTGTTAGGCCAAGGAGATCGCTTTTTGTTATTGTTGACCTACAGAACGCAACATGGTTTATATACCTTGCCCTGTCGCGCAGCTCCCTTGCGATACTTAGCGACCTTGGTGCGGATGCACGAAAGTCACTGCGACGGCTGACCGGTCCCATGACGAGCGGTTCATTGCCACACAATGCGACCAGGTGAATACAGCACCGCGATCAAGCAACCAATTCTTAGTCTTGATTGTATCGTCCTCGAGATGCTCTTTCGCTCTAGCACGCCCTCGCACCACCACTGCCATTCACCCAAGTCCGAGTGCCTCGATCTCACTTCACTGCCTCGGCCCCAGATGGACCTACACAAAGCTTGTTGGAGGCGGCGACATCACTCCAGGTTCCCCGCCCGAACTCCAAGGAGCGTAGTTTAGCGGTTAGAACGTTGCGTATCGAGCTGAGCGATCTCTTTGCTCCTAAGAGTCTAGGCACGCAGAGACCTGTGTTCGAATCACAGTAGAGGGTTGAAGGGGTTCCGTTTTTTTGCTGTACGCTTTCCGTAGCCGAAATTTCATAGGGAGTGTCGCTTGCGCTTGGCTTTGGTATGAAACCTGGGCTATGGGATATATCAGGTCGTTTACATTGCTTGCTTGTTTGCTTTTCTCTTCTCGTCGCGATGTGAAATCGAGGTGGTATCATGCTTCTTTAGCAGCATGAAGGCGTCGTAATTGGGGCGGATCTCTGCAAAGACATTAGTATGCCCAATAGCACTTGTTTGGCACAGAGCATCAATGTTTTGCACTCACCTTTGTGAATATTGAGGTTTCTGCTCAAGTTGTCGCAAACATTGGTATCAGCAGTGCCATGATAGCTATTCAAATCACCCAACTGCGCAAGACTCCCACAGAATCTGAATCTGTACGTGCATAAGGCTCTCGCTGAAACCGAACCTGTGAAAGAAGCATGGATTAGACAAATAAAAAGCAAAAGGATAATCCCCCAATCGCTCCACTGGTCTAATCTTACTGGGTGTACGTCCGTGGTGCTGGAAACCACAATTACACGACACAGCTGCAGGGATTCGGACCAGTGTTGATTGTTCAACTTCCGCTAAACTCCCTGCGGTTAAGCTAAGGGTGTCGCATTTATAGTTGACGTAGAGAATGCGACACGGCTTAAATATCTTGGCCAAGGAAGTGCACCTTCTTCCGTTAAGCCAGGGCAGCGAGCTACTGTGGCGTATTTAGCTCTGACATCCAAGGCCGTGCGATGGGAGGTCGAGGTTGCAATGCCGAAGCGCCGTCTCACTACCTGGTATTGCGATATTGCTTGCTGGGAGGATGACTGAGACGAGACAGAGTCACCAGGCCAAGATGTGTGAGGGATTGCTGTGAGGAACAAGACCAACAATCATTGGATCCTGGCGAGCTGGACAAGAGTGTCGACATCATAAGTGCTCTTTCGTAAGCTCTGACAACACCACATGGTGTGAAACAAAAAAGACATACCATTGACACATGCGCCCGAACAACAATGGTGGAACTTGTCAATTCGCTTTCTTCGCATATGTACAAATGTCTTTCCCAGCCGCTCTTCACGCTGTATCCCATAAACGCCATAATTCCACATCAGATCCCTGCGGCATTGCTTGCTTTCTATGCGGATCCCTCGCGCTTCTGTGCAGCCTCGTGCTCCTTAATCTGCTTCGTCCAGTATCTTGAAGGTGCGAACCTGTCAGGCTGTTTCAAAATGCGTCAGCACTATGCAATTTCGCATCCAAACATCCTCCGTATTCCAAACTCCCAGCTCACATACCTCGGGCATCTTGTATCTGTGCTCTCTGTCTGCGCTGACGCTCCACGCCATAGCTGTGATTCCAACGACGACACCGAGCATAATGGCAGTGTTTGCGCGCCAGTTCTTGGGCTGAGCGTACCAACCACCGGCAGGCGACCAGACGTGCTTGGGGTACCTGTTGTCGCAATGTCGTCAGCCATTGATCCTTGCGATCCAGCTAATTCTGTGTTCCTGCACGTACGGGACCTTGGGGCCACCGCCCATGAGTGCTTGTGTGGGTTGCATTGTGGTGATGTGGTGTATTGCGCGGGTATCTGCCAATCACCAGGCCGGATTAGTGTACCTCGACAGGTGAGGTTGGAGGTGGAAGTGCGGGCGCGGGAGTGCTGGCTTGTTCGGTGCTAGCGGCGACAGGGCAAGGGCGAGCAGCGAGTATCGTGTGCTTTGAAGCTCGAGAATTTGACCGCAAGCGCATTGCGGAAAGGGAGCACCACGCAGCACGGCCATCGCGACGACATTCATTAAACAAACACATCACACATATACCGCAGTGCACGCAGTAATTGCGTGTGCGACTGGACGCTTGCTGGATGGAGGCTCTGATGCAGCGCATGCACCTGGAGCGATGGGCCGGTCACATTCAAACGCCACGGAATCCCCGAACACCCTGCCATAGCGCCGCCAGGATAGCACAGAGGAACGTTTCGGCTAGAGGATGTCAGGTGCGGCAGCAATGGGCACAGAGGCGGGCGTACACCGCGACCGCGAGGAGATCGGCTGAAGTGGAGGAGGTGAAAGAGACGGAGGTGGAAGGACAGCACATTCAGCAGGGACCGATCTTGCGAAAGGACCCTCGCCAATACGCGAGGAAGTACACGACGCAGGATCTCAATGCTCCCTCTCACGGAAGAGCACAATACTCTGGAAAAATCGCCGCACTGCACGCCAGATTGTCATTGCCTTCAAAACTCCCCTTGCAGACCCTGGCGAGATGTCTTATAGATCCATCTGTCGACGCTAGGCCTGGTTACAACAATGCACCTTTAGCAATTCTGGGTCAGGATCTCCTTGGATACTACACCTCCGAACACCTCCTCTGCCATTACCCCCGCCTCCCGATGCCCGTCCTCTTCGCTGCACAGTACGCCTTCGTCGGTCCCGCAACCCTGGGAGCGCTCCGCGCAGAATGGGGTGTTGAAGTTGTGGCTGCACCTGGTCAGGAAGTCGACCCTGGTCTCCTGCAACTTAAGCGTGTTGCCGCCGGAAACGCTCTCAGCGAGGACCGCATGACCCTCAAGAAGGATATGCCCAGCGCCTCGCGCCTGAGATCTGTCCGTCGCAACGAGCCCGCACACTTCCGCCGTGGTATGTCCAGCCGTATCGTCTACGACGACGAATTCGGTGACCTTCAGGCTGGTGTGTCCGACCCTGACGGCGCGCCCTACATTGGCGCACCCATTTCTTCCCGCCGCGAGGAGAGCAACACCGACGAAGTTTCCAAGCAACAAGCTCAAGAACAATCACCCTCAGATGGCGTCACTGTCGAAGCTGCAAGCGCATCTTTCGTGCGTGCACTTGCCGGTGCTATTCATCTGCACGCGGGTCCCTCCGCCAGCAAGGCCTTCCACGCCGAGCACGTGCTTAGCCGACACCTCCAGCTCCACCAGCTCTTCAACTTCACACACCCGACCCGCGATCTTTCCCGTTTATGTCTCCGCGAGAACTTCGAGCCTCCTGTCGCACGCCTCATCAGCGAGACCGGTCGCCACTCGCGCAGTCCCGTCTTCGTGGTGGGCGTCTTCAGCGGTGACGAGAAGCTGGGTGAGGGCGCCGGTAGCAGTCTGAACGAAGCCCGCGTGCGCGCCGCCGCAGCCGCTCTCAGGGGATGGTACCTTTACTCTCCCACTCCGGACGACATTGTGCTCCCTAGCGATATGGAGCTTGCGGAGGTCAAGGCCAGGAAGACGTGGAAAGCACAGATGGTTGATGTTGGCGAGATCATCACGTAAAGAGGAAGAGGACCTTACGGATGGAAAACCTTTCGCTCACGAGAGCGATGTGTTACTAGTAGCGAGGGATTATTGTACAGATACAAAGGAAAATGTAAGGATTTCTGCATGGCATGGATATTTTTGGAGACTTGGTCATATGCAGCGGCGGATTGGACACGCATTGGTACCCACTTTTTTGGACCAGGCGGCGTTGATCCACATTGCATCTGCCGCTTTATGTATAGATATATCTAGTTGCATACAAGTTTCATTCGAAGTTATACTGCAGCGTAGACGCTTGACCTCAACTCAACCCAAGACCACTCAGTAGTCAAAAGCTCATTGGCCCGAGATGCATTGCTTGTCAAGATGGGCTCCATGATGTGTAGAACGTGGATACCTCCGTATGTCGTGACTTCTTCGCCCACGTCCGTAGGTAGCCCTTCATTTCGTCAAAGACAAAACCAAAACCACACTCGAAGCCGCCTCGACGCTGCATCTGCACAAATAAAGTCTCCCGGAATTCACATATAGTCGCTGTCAGCATGCAGCGCCAGCGAAAAGGTCAGACCAGATCCTAGACTCCAGGTAGAAAAACCGCTTTGTCGCATCAAAACCGGGTATCGTTGATTTTATGATCGTTTCGTCAAAAGCAAAAAGAGGGCCTCGTAGCTTCTTGAAATTCCTCTACGCCTGGCCTCGTCCTCCTCGTCCCCTGCCACGACCGCCTTGTCCCGACCACGCCCACGGTCGCCGCGATCTCCGCCTCTGCCTCCACGGTGTCCGCCGCCTCTCTGCGCTTGCTGGCTTGCTTGCTGTTCTTTCACGATGTCGACGATCTCATCAGGGACGCGCAGGTATTTGATCTGAGAAAGCAGGTCTTGTCAGCGTTGATTCGCGACCGCAATTTTGTCATTGCGCAATTGCGAACTCCTACTCACGTTGTTTCCGCGCACGTAGCATTCTGGCAGTCGGAAGAATTTGTCGCCTTCGGGACTCGTTTGCACGACTTCTTTGAGGGTGAGGTTCATGTAGGTGTCGCATTGGACTAGGTGGCCGTTGAGGGTTTCGCCGTTCTTGAGCTCGACCAGCATGGGGTGGCCTTGGGCGGCAGTGAGAAGGCCGAGAGGTAGCTACGAAATGTCAGTCACGTGGGCGTGGAGAGTAAGAGTATTGCTCTGTAAAGCACGTACCATGATGGGCGGAGTGTAATGTGATGTTGTGTATATGCTTGAGCTATAGAGCATCCTACGCCGGCGGGACAATGTTGCGACTACTACTGGTGGAGCTTGAGGTGAAGTCACTTGGCCCAATCTGGTCTGCTTTAGATCTCTGCCTGAGGCCGAGATCCACTCGGACAGAGGCTGTGTGAGAGCGAAAGCGAGAGAGCGACTCAGCCCAGCTGGCGGTACAATTGCTGCTGCCTACCCGCTGAGCGCAGCGCCGCGCCACCTTGCCCTCTCGATAATCATTGTTATCGTTGGGAGGTTTGGCTCTGTGATTTTTGTCACTGCTCGCTGCAGTTGAGAGGGTGGTGCTTCTACGTTATTTGCTCGCGAGTGGGAGATGAGAGAAACCGGATCTCAACATGCGCTCGTTCCTGCCTACTGGAGCCGTAACGGCGGCTATCATCGCTCTCGTCTGCGCTGCGCCGACACCCGCCAGGGAGATTGAGGTTTTGCAATACGGTATGCGATTTGACAGCACGGTATTTCAAAACTCTGTAACCTCGCTGACAAAATGATATATAGACAAACAATTCCAGCACGCTATATTCTCGTTGCCTTGTGCTAGCTGCGAGGCCGCGCAAGCTGACCTGGTATGTCCTCCGCCACGTACACTCCGCCAAGTCTCGTGATCCTTCGCGACTTCAGCCATAGCCTTTCCACCTTGTGTCTTGCTTTCTTGTTCTGTATCCTCAGGTACTGACTGTCGTTGCCTTAGCTCTTTGACCTTCAACCTGCGGCTCCGATTCCGAGAGAAGGTTGCGAGGATCTTGTCGACTTGGTGCTCAATGGTCAACGTCTGGACTTGTGCTTCGGCAAAGAATACCTCGGGCAACACGTGACAGCAAGGTCGAGCGTCTTGCTGAATGTATCGAACTCTCTTGGTAGCCATCACGCTGTGAATGTTACGGCCGACTCTCAAGGCTGGTTGTATCTAGCTGACGCTGAATCCAACCAACAATCTCACCCCACCGACGTTGTCCTCAGTATTGTTTCGATTGACGAAGCGGTTCTTTCATCACCAACGGATGTCCTGGTCCAACTCGACGTTTACCCGGAAAGAAGACTACGATCATTGCTCTATCACCCTGCTCCCAGACTCATCCAATTCGACAAATATACACAATCGTTCACAAACATCCAATCTCCCTCAATGATGAAGAAGCTCGACAAAGATGACTTGCTCGATATTGAGGATGAGCTGGAGGTGCTCAGGATGCTTGAAGCCGATGCTGTCGTTCTACAGGCTGAGTTGGCGGCTCGCAAACTGATTGTCAATCAACGCATCCACAAGCACATCGCCGATGTCCCTCTCAAAGCGCTCATCGAACAATGCGATGGCATCATGTGTGCTGCAAAGATACTCGCAGGACGCTTGTGTGACACGATGGGAGTCGCTCCTGAGAATCCTCCTGACTACTCTGAAATCGATTCTCATCTTCAGTACATGATGACAGCCTCTGGTAAGGACCAGAAATCTCTCCAAAGCGAAGAGAAAGGCTCGAGTAGCGAGAAATCGAATGGAAACCCAAGGCCGAAAACTGCCTCTGTTGGAATCACTAGCCAGTCCACCTCATCTGAGATTGGTACCTTGGAGGGGCGGCGCGGCGCTTCTTCGCAAAGAAGAACCTTCACAATCCTTTGATCATCGCTTTGGAGATACTTGCTGGAGTGCTTGGCCTTTCAGCTTTGTGTGCTTTTGTTCACCGAAAGTGCATGTCGATGCGAAAGCGTGTTGAGCGAGCCGCCGACAAAGAAGAAAGAAGGAACGCACGAGCATACCGTCGAGCCGCACGACGCGCCAACATCCGCAAGAAATGGAACAACTTCTTGACTTCCATCTCTTGTTTCGGAACTACAGAAACTCCCGAAGCGCGCGGCTATGACGAGAAGCGTGCTTTGATTTTGCAAGACGCCTTCCTTGAGCAAGACATCGACCTCGCCGAGAAGGGCGAGGTCATGGAAGCGCAGATCCGTGAGCTACGAAACGCCCACGATATTGTCGCCGGATTGCTCGGTGTCGACGAACACCGCTACGATCTCGCAGGTCATACAGCACCTCCCAACGCGTACTTCCCCACCACCCTCTCACGGCGAAGCACCGGCACACTTCCATCATATACCTCTGAGAGCTTACCAGATTACACTTCAACACCCGACACAAGCGAAGGCAGTAGTCAAGTCGCCGACGGCTTCGCAAACTACACACCTGCAACATCTGATTCAGAGGGCAGATATTCAGCCGGCCATGCTGCTTCAACCAGCAGTTCCGGTTGTAGGCGGACACGATATACCCCAGTCAGCAGCGTCGTGGCGATTACGCCTCGATGTAGCGCGGAGACGCTCCGGACTAGGCACAGTGGGGATTCCTCATAGATACATTTTTTCTTGCTTTTCACTCGTCATGAACAGGGCGTCAGGCTTGGGAAATACGACGGACATGGGACCTGGGCTCAGGCATCACGAAACAGCCGCATGGGTGCTTGGCAAACGGCGTTTTGGGCAGGCAGCGCAGCATTGGCGCCTTTCTTTTTCTCTGTTCTCTTCTTCTTCCATATCGTAGTAATGTGTAAAATACCATGTTGAGAACATATTAAAATGTCAGCGAGCAGCTCTGAATTTTACTGCTACCATTGTATCTACTTCTAGACGCATATTATTCCTTCTTCCGTACATCTTGCTCCTGCTCGATCGTCGTGACTGAAGTAGGTTCTTCACCCAGCAATACCCTGTTTCTGATGTATGCCGGCATAGTTTCATCGCCGTGGAAGAAGCCCTCGGATGGCCTCGTCGTTTCCCAGCGTTTGCTTTCGCCGTTGTGCTCGGCTGGGTAGACTTGCAATGGCCAGAATCTTGCAGAGTATGGCATAAATCACCGCGCCTGCGGTGCCGGAGAGGACGAAACTGTTCACTATGCGTCAGCTATGCGGCGTTTAGGATCTTTGTTTGAGGAAGGAAATGACACGTACCCGCAGTTGTAAACGTTGACGGCCGTCTGGCTTATGGAGCCAGGGTTGATGGCACCCGAGATGCCTGAGATGACTAGCACGACGCCGCATGCCCAAGCTACGAATGCACGAATGTTCAGGCCTTTGGTGTAAAAGTATGGCGAGCAGACTCCGGCTTGTACAGAGACGGCACGTGGATGTTGCCGCGTCGCCCGTACCAGTAGTCCACGATCATAACTGCCACGATGGGCGTGACGAAGCACAGGTACGAGCCCAGGAATGTGAGAAAGTTCTTCGCACTGTTGACCAGGAGCCAGGGGACGACTGGCCAGACGAGGAGATGGCTGAGGATCATGCCGCGAACTATTGTGAAGTATTTGGGGAAGAGGCCGTTTAGATCACAGCCTATGGGAATGGCGTTGCTGGAGACGTTGGTGACTATCGTGGCGAAGCATTGATTATCGCGCCTAGGAAGACGAGGGTGCGGGCTCCGGGCCCCAGAACTCATCTAGCACGAGGGAGTAGAAGTCCCAGAGTTCCAGTTTGCGACGCCGAAGTGCTACGCGGTTGGTTAGTTGTTGCTCTGACTGTTACACTACGAATATCATTGTTTCTTGCCTTTGCGCCTGCCGCCGTCGTGAATAGGCCGATTAGGATCACGAGAGGTTTGCTGATGAAAAGGCCAGCAGTCAAGGGCCAGACGTCGCGAGGCCTGTTGCCATAGCGTGCCAAATCGGCGATGTTGACCATTGGTGGCACGACACCGCTGACCACTGTGTTGACGGCTCGCATGAAAGACCAGCCGAGTTGGCCGCCAGAAACAGAGACTTTTGCCAGGTTGAGGTTGACCCCGTTAAATTTCACGAGGGCCCAGATCATGGTCGCGATATATGCAATGGGCGAGAGGATCGATTTGACCACGAAGAGAGGTCCGGCGTTACTGGGGTGCAGCCAGGCGAACGGGAATTGCAGCAACCATGTTAGAAAGAACGCTACCATCTGGGACGTCGTGATCTGTGCCGAAGCTGGCAGATGGTTTGGAATGTCGGTCCATTGGTGTCCAAAGATGCAGCGCAGGGATACGTCCATCAGTCGGCTCGCATAATAGGTCTGTGTGCCCATGTAGAATATGGCCACAATCATACGGATGAAGATGAAGAAGAGCGAGCCATAGATTCCAGCAGATATGCGAACGTACACTGGGAATCCAACGTGGTAGAGCGTTGCGCCACGCGAGTTGAAAAGGATGACGATGCAGCAGAGTCCTGTGCCTACGAAGGATGCGATGATGATGGTTTGCCATGTGAGTCCGATGGCGTATAAGCTTGAGCCGATGTTGTATGTTGTGGGCGAGAATGCTATGCTGAACTGGAAAGCGAAGAAGTATAGTGAGGACCAGTTGCGCTTGGCTGGTGGAGTGGGTTCGAGGTCTACATTGCTCCAGCGGCCGTGTGAGGGCTTTTCGGGATTGTCATCGTTAGTTTGCTTCGCTTGCAGTATGCTCGCAAGCCGTGAAGACATAGTTCAGAGGTGTGCGGAGACAAAGAGAGTAGACTTGTCTTTGCAGCGGCATCTCATAGGCATAGTCGCTAGAGATATAGCCGTTCTTGACATCGAGGGTCAGTCAGAGGTGCCAGTAAGCATCAAAAGCTAAAGGCCAAGTGATAGGCGAGCATTGGACGTGATAGGCAGAGTGCAGACATCTGGTGTCTGGCCACGTGCTGGCACGGCATATCGGGGCAGATCTCTACACGACTGATAGCGCAACATCGGCAGGGGAGCTCAGAGATAACGAATCGGCTTCTGTCGCAGCGTGTGCAGGATGCGGGCACGATGTAGCCTATCTACAGCAGATAGGCATATCCATCCGCTTGTCTACAGTTCGTCAGCCATTTTTCGTTGCGTATTCTGGTCGGCAGAATCGTTGCGATGGTCCTTGGTCCAAGGTTCTGGAGGCTGGCTGATGACGCCCACCACCCAGATCTTGTGCTGTCTCCGCTTGGATCTGTATGCGACACCTTGTGCTTGCCAACACAACAAACCTTGCTCCATAGCATCCGCTGGCGCTGTCACAATGCGACGTCTTCTCGGTAGGGAAGGCAGATTTCCATCTCCTGTACGTCAGTGACACGGGAGAGAGAAGGACTGGTAAGTTCATGTAGGTGCATGCCTCCAAAGCGGGTGGCGCGCTCAACTTCCAACCACAATCCTCACGCAACTGGCGTGTTCTAGACCATGTACCGGGTACAAACTTACCACACAGCTCTTGCCGCCTGGCCATGCAGCGCGATCTTTCCTCTTTTCTTTTGCTGTGATGCAGGGAGTACTTGCGCATCTCGGCTTCAAGACCAGCGTACCTGCAGTCTGATTTCTATTGTGCTCGCCTGAGCGGTCGAATGATGCCGAACCCGGAATGCATCCACCGTGATATGATACAGGGAGCCATCCGATAACAGGGCCCGCCTCCTCCCAGAGGCAGCAGCGATAGCACAGCATGGCCGAACCTCTGCGCGTGGACTCGGCGCTGCACACTCCGCTCGCCACCAACATACCTTCCATCAATAGCAAGCCAACGGATCGCAAGCCAAACATGCGATTGTGGGACCCGGACTCGGCACCGCGCGAATGGAATCAAGACGAGCCGCAGGACTGGTGGTTCGCGTCGACAGCCATTCCCCTGCTGGCGGCCACCATAGGACCTCTGGCTAACGTACTTTCTGTTGCGGCTCTTGTAACACCCTGGAGATCGTGTCTGATCATCGATGTACAGGCTGGACTTGCTGCGAAAGCGTGCGCATGGAACGGCCAAGGCATCACACTGGGGACTCAGCTCAAAGGCCAGCCCTTCGATGATCCGGTCTGGGCCTACTCGCTGAACATCTTATCCCTAGCCACTGGTCTAATTGGAAATGTCTTTTTTCTCTTCAACTTCACCAAACGTATACGATACATTATCGCACTGCCAGTAACCATAGTGATGTGGTCTGCGTCAACGGCTATTCTGATTGCTATCACCGTTGCGATGCACAACTACACTCCTCCTGTGCGTCCACAGGAAACATATCACCAAGGGTTCTGGTATGCAATATACGCCGCCATCATGTATCTAATTTGCACTATGATCCTGCTGGTGAACATGCTGGGCCACGTTCTCGGCCATTACCCTCAGACTTTCGCCCTCAGCGACTCGCACCGGACTCTCATTCTTCAGACCACGCTCTTCTTCGTATGGCTCGCCGCTGGAGGGGCCGTATTCTCGGCAATTGAGAGCAGGTATGGTGGCGGCAGCTTTATCTGGTCATTCGCGAATTCTCTCTACTTTTGCGAAGTCACAATCCTTACCGTGGGTTTTGGTGACATATATCCGACCAATAATTTCAGCCGCGGATTGATGCTTCCTTACGCGGTGGGAGGTATTGTGATGCTTGGACTGGTGGTCTCAAGTTTGACCACCTTTGCTACGGACCTTGGAGCCACGAACATTGTGAAGAAGCACGCCCAGCAAACTCGTAACAAGACTATTGCACGGACTGTGACCAATTCGACAGAGTACCTGGATCGACAATTAGCGTCTCCGGGTGGTCGGCCGCACATATCTGGACCTACCAACCCAGTCATATTTCTGCGGCTACGCGAATAAAGCGCTGGAAAGCCAACGCAGACAAAAATGAAGGCAAACGGTCGCCTTCAGACCCACCTATCTCCAACATCACACGAGTGGCTAGTGGCCTTATGGGTAAGAACCGGAAGCCAAAATTGCTTCTGCTTCGGGAAGAGAAGGATCGGTTCGATGCCATGCGTCACATTCAGAAGAAGACCGCCAACTTCAAGAAGTGGAGCACGCTGGGTTTCTCAGTGATTGCATTTGGACTGATGTGGTGCTTGGGTGCCTTGGTATTTTGGCTGTGTGAGCGCCGGGTTCAAGACATGACATACTTCCAGGCATTGTACTTCTGCTGGGTCTGTCTATTGACGATTGGCTACGGAGACATGGCTCCACAAAGCAATGCCGGACGACCATTTTTCGTGGTGTGGAGCTTGATCGCTCTGCCAACTATGGCTTTCCTTGCAAGTTCCTGGGAGACACGGTCATTGGAAGTTTCAAAAGAGGTGTGTCCGCTATTGGAGACTTTACTCTGCTCCCCAAAAAGGGCGTTTACCGAAAACTGCTCAACCATTTTCCTCGTCTGACGAAGTGGTTACAACAGCGCAAGGAAAACAAAGCTTCGCAAAAGCGGCTGAAGCAGGGTTCCTTCGGTCGGAACGGACGAGGAAGCTGATGTCAGAGCGAGGACACTCGAGCAATTTGCACGAGAGACTCCCACGCACTATGACCTTGCGCGGCGGCTGGCAAAGACCATTCACCAGGTCGCCAAGGACGCCAAGAACAATCGAGACAAGCAATACACCTACGTCGAATGGCTCCAATTCGCGCAGATGATCAAATTTACTGCAGAGAAAGATGAGGACACCGGGAACGGGACTGATGAGGACGGCGTGGTGGAATGGGATTGGATTGGAGACAACAGTCCCATGATGGCGCACGGTACCGAGGCTGACTTTGTTCTTGATCGCTTGTGTGAGAGCATGAACAGGTATATTCGCCGGATATCAAATGCAGAGAATGTGCGAGAATCGCACGCTGAAGCTGGAAGAGCAATCTTGGCCAGCGGTCGCTCGAAACCTTTGCCTATGCCTGTGGTTCGAGCAAGGTCTGGTGGAAGTGTCAGAAAGAAAGGGAGCAGTGTGAGAGGTGACGCACGAAAGCATCATAAGAAGATGGCGATGAGTAATGCTCATGAGCAGGATGTGGCGTGACGCAACGCGTATATTGCAGCAAGGAGTGCTGGGAAGCGGATGTACGAATACTTTATCTCAAGACAAACAGTATTGAAGGGTTCGAACACGTTTCTCCGTTACACGCATGGTGACATTCAACGTTATCTATGGAGGAGATGTGGTTGGCCACCAAGAGTGAGCCACCACCACCAAGGCCTGTCGCCACTCATCGCAACGCCCTTTCAGATGTCGGTAATTTTCAGCATTGGCCATCGAACACTCTCAAGGAACGGCAACTACCTCCTATGTGGGATGCAGTTCCTGTTATCTGCAAAGAGTTCGACATCGAAGCGGTGATTTCGAAGTCCAAAGGAGAAACGTGCTTGTCTATCAGAACTTTGGCAATAATGAGGACAATGGCAATCACGACGAGGTAGTTTGCTGTGTACATCTCTTATTGTCTACCACACACGGACAAAAAGCAAAAAAGAACAGCTGCTCTCTTGAGCTTTTGATATAGGAATAGCCGAAGGTGGGGCTCGAACCCACGACCTTGAGGTTGATCTCTTTGCTGTTAATAAGAGCCACACGCTCTACCGATTGAGCTACCCCGGCGGAGGTATTGTTGATATGTTGCGGGTCTAGATGTGCTAATATAACGTTTGGCTGACATAGCCGAATTTTCCTCGATTTTTTCCGGCGAAATTTGGTTGAGTGGGGACGAAACCAGCCCTCGCAGCCGAAGCGGAGCTCGGGCTTGAACCCCCGCTTGAGAACTTGAGAAGTCAGAACACCATTCATCTGTGCATCAAACAACACCTCTCACTAATGGACGTATGGAACATTCAACGTACCACTCGCTTCGAACCGCGCATTCGACGCTCAAGGCACCGTGCGTTGCGCGCTTTACTCACTGCCTCCATCTCGTGTCAGTACGACAATGCTCAATCGGCAGCTCCGATATATAGTCAATTCTTGAGGCTTGCGAGGCGTCGAGCCGGCGGAGAGACTTGTGGCTACAGGAAGTAGGGCCTGAAGCGCCGCTTTGCCATTTACACGCAATTGTTTCGACAGAGAGGTGTTTTGGTCCATGGTAAGGTAGGCGTATCCGGAGCGAATTGTTCTCTGACTTTCCTCGTCGATCGTGTGCCTATATCGTATCAGAGATAGCAGGGCACCTTGGGCTAAGTACTCTATGGCGTTGTTGACTGACTTCTAGACCCGTCACACGTGCCTGTCAACATGACCCTGTGTCTAAGCGTCTTAGCTAAATATTCGATAGCTTCTAGTAGCACGTGTGCTCCGGCATCCGAACTTCCAATTGAAACGCCACCCGCTGTCCGGCAAGTTGCATGACTAAGCCCCTTACCAGCGCCAGGTAAGACTGCACGGGAGTAGTGAGCTATGATAGCCCCTATATCACTGTCCCTTTTTTGAATACGCGAGAAGACCAGATATTCGGTATCTTGATCTTCCAATCAGGGTAATAAGTACATTGCGCTTGGACATAACAGGTCGAAAGGATGTCTGCAGTCACTTGACGAAATGTATACGCCTAAGTTAGGTAAGATGGTGACTTCCCACGCCACCTGTAGCACTCGCTACAAGGCTTTTCAAACGACATCAGACACTGGAGGAGACATACCTCGCACTATGATTGCTGCAATCGTTCCAATCGTGGCGCAAGCATTTCCTACAGTGTGACTGCTGGCTGCTTGCCGTCTGTGGCTTGAAACCATTAGCCGAACGAGCTAGTCGGACTCGTATGCACCTGTCAAAGCTCAAAGAGGCACAGTCGATTCTGTTCTGTGGCTCAACACGTTCCATACGGCTAACTACACTCGGCAACATCTCATACTAAAGATGTTTATACGACTAGTTTAGGCGAGCTCGCATATCGAGGATCTCCCGAGAACCCGCTTCACGGTATCACCGGTACCATTCTGGGTATGGCTTGTGGACAGTCCAAATCTCCACACATTAGAAGCCCAGAGCTGTGCCAGAAGCCGTTATGCATGAAGGTCAGCCAGACTCAAGCCTAGCCAGCATGCACGGGGAAGCTCCGAAAACGCAGACTGTCCAAGGAGACTGGTTGTTGGTACAAGTATATGTAAACTGATGCCCTTGAAGTCTATCATACTGTGTGGTACTCACTCTCAAGCAAATCCACGTCACTTCCTGGACACCTCCACTCTTTAGGTGATCCTTTGGCTTTCGTCTCTATTTCTATACCAACCTTCATTCATAATGTTTATGCTTCCTCCTGCTCCTGGCTTCGGCTGGTGCAACTTCTGCCCTGACGGTGACGACACAAGCCCAGTCTGATTCTGCATCTGCATCAGCATCGTCGGCACCTGTGTCGACAGCACCTGCTTGCGAGAACTTCTCGAACGCTACTACACTCCTTCAAGACAACGATGGCGAGGTTTACTGCTCGTCGATCCTCTCTCTCGGAACCATCACCAATACTCTAATCGAGTCGACCACAACTTTCACGACAACTACCATCACAAACACCATTGAGACCACAACCACGGACACAACAACGCAGACCGACACCATCAGTAGTGGAACTTCGACCACGACTGCTCCTGTTGAAGAAGTCACCACCACTACTACTAGTACGACCACCGCATATGCTTGCCCCAGTGGCGTCTTCCGCCGTGACCTTCCTGGACAATTGATGGCTTATGGTGCGGGCAAGACCACCAGCTCTCCTGTCCCGACGTCAACTCCAGATGAGTCTTTTGATGACGATTGCGATGAAGGCGATGATTCCGAGACCTTCCCCAACGAGTACAACACTTACTCACCAGCATACATCACTGTCTACCCATCTTCGGCTCCTCAGGGCAAGGTCCTGACATTGAGCTCTTACCTTGATCACTCGGCAGCACCTAGCAGCACCCCATATGCCTACTCGAGCGGTGCACTCAATCCTCCTTACAGCTACTCGAACGGGCCAAGCAACTCTCCTTACAGCTATCCGAGCAACACACCGGTACCTCACATCTCTGGCAACTCTACAATTTACCACACTGGCGCGGCGACCGGCTCCTCCAAGAGCTCTCAGCCGATTATCTCCAGCAACTCTACCATACCTTCCACTGGCACCATGTCTGCCTCTTCCATGATCCTTACTACAGCTCCTATTGTCACGCCTACCCCAGCCCCGGTCCCCAAGCCATCTTGCGATGCTGCGCCTACGGCTGTCCGCACCGGATTTGCTTGTGAAACCATCAATGCTGCATGCGGCTGCCTCGGACTCTCTCCCACAACTGAGGACGTCACATCTACCACTACAATTACCAACACTATTTTCACAACCACGACCACCACTGTCACCACCGGCACTCTGCTGACAGAGACCGAATCTATCACCGTTCCGGCTACCACCGAGACCTACACACCTTCCACAACTGTCACGGAGACTTCCATCAGCACTCAGACTACTTGCCCTTGCTCCGGCTCAACCTCAACTCTGTGCGGTCTGACACCCGACACCTGCAAGGACCTCCAAACCGACACCAACAACTGCGGCACCTGCGGCAACACATGCGGCTCTGGCAAAGAGTGCGACGCCGGCAAGTGCGTGACTCCCGCGATCCCCAACTCTCCTTCCTGCGCTACGTCCTCGTGCGGGAAGTACATACCATGTGGCAACGGCGGCAACTGCGTCTGCTCGGCGACTACTGAAGGCAAGGGCGTGTGCGTCCTTGGAACCACATCGTGTAGCAACCCAGCATGTTCCAAGAGCTCCGACTGCGGCGTTGATCAGGTCTGCGCTATCAACTCGTGCTGCCGTGGTGGAAGTGGCATCTGCATTAGACCCGCGAATGTGTGCCCGAACTCGAGCAACCCGATCAAGATGTTCAAGAGGAGGACTTGGGATGGTGAGACTATTGGTGGAGGCATGTAAGAGTGCCGTTCTTTGCGAGATCCCACAAGGCTGGTATAATTAGCGTTGATGTCGATTTGTCGTATTGCTCCATCGGGGCACTCTGCCCGGCCGGTATTGCAACGTAGAATCCAACGTTCCTACTCAATAAAAAAGAGTTGATATTATAATCGCCATATGTCCATCAAGACACTGCCACAGCTAGGTTCCGATCTGAAGAATGCTGCATTTAGATACAAGGGTACTCTTCTATAGTCAATTGGTCAATCGCAACTGCATTGCCCAAACTACAGCTGAGTCAAGCTCAATAAGACACAACACGGCGTATCGTGTCGCTTCGCAATCTGACATCCCGATACCATCAGAATGTATCTGTCGAACAGGATACGTCTAATCGCAATTTTGCGTTAGAGCGTCAATAGTTGCTATTTCGCAACGTTGCCAGGAAGGGTGTGAAGTTCAGTCTTGCACGTGGCTCAACAAGGATGGAGAAGGAAAGTGGCAGCCAAGGAATCTCAGGTCAAAGGCCGAGGCGTTCGCACCCATGCTGAGAAATGGCCTTATCTGTCGAGCTATATTGACAAGCATGATTGGCCGTGAAGACTGCAAAGATACGACTGAAGGTCACCTGCACAGGATAAGAGCATGTGCAGCTCGGCAGGTTGGCGAAAAGTATTGTATGGTGCAAGAATGCGCGGTCATGTCACGCCAGACGATTATCGGCCCTTATGCAACAAGACTCTCAACAACAGCCGAGCTCACGAACTTTATGTTGACGACTTTGGGGGCAAAGTGCTGAATCGCGCCATCGCAACTCCCAGCCGCTGGCGTTGCTTTAGTCTCATTTTTCGGTACAGGTAGGTGTGGGTCCAGACTCTTTGCCTTTCGAGTCTTGGGAGCTGTATATCTTCTTGTCTTGTCTTCAACAACTTCCGTAGCCTGATTTGATCATTGCAACTTTCATCTTAAAGGTCGTCATTATTGCTCGATCCGGGACGAGCTCCGAGAAGTTGAGATTTAGCGATACTCGCCCAGCCGCCACCCGAAGGCGAGGCCAGAGATTGCTGGTTTTCTCTGTGCTGCTGCAGTCTGCGCAACAACATGTTCGGGCACAAGCAACCAAGTACTGAGAGCGGACCGTGGCCGGAATCGCCACATTACGCCCATGATGGCCCATCGACTGGAGTCTCCAACGAGGTGATCGACCCCGACAGTGGCGTCAAACGAGGCCTCAAAAATCGCCATTTGTCTATGATGGCACTTGCTGGAATTATTGGACCAGGTCTACTGGTCGGCGCCGGTGGTGCACTTCAGAATGGTGGCCCTGCCTCTCTGCTGATCGGCTTCGGCATTATCGGAATCATTGCATTTTCAGTAATGCAAAGCTTGGGCGAAATCACGACTCTCTTTCCTGGTGGCGGAAGCTTCATCAGTCTCGGAGACAGAATGGTCGATAAGGCTTTCGCGGTGGCTGTCGGTTGGAACTACTTCATCATCTGGGCTGCTGTCCTAGCGAACGAGTACAACGTTGTCTCGAGCATTCTCGTCTTCTGGAGCGATAAGGTCCCTCTTTGGGGCTACTTCCTTCTCTTGTGGAGCGCATTTCTCGGCTTCCAGCTCATTGGTGTTGAAGCATTTGGAGAAGCTGAATTCTGGCTGGCACTTGCTAAACTTCTCGGTTTGACTGCGTACTTCATCTTCTCTATCGTCTACGCCGCTGGAGGACTGATCGGACAAGACGGACCCCTTGGTTTCTCAAATTGGCGTCTTACTGGTCCATTCAACGGCAATGGCTTCCGAGGAGTCGCTACGGTTTTCGTCTTCTGCTCCACTTTCTACGCTGGTGTCGAATCGATCGCTGTAGCCGCCACCGAATGCAAGAACCCTGGAAAAGCGGTCCCATCGGCTATCAAACAGGTGTTCTGGCGCATTATCTTCATCTACATGGGATCTGCTTTCTTCTTTGGTATCACCTGCCCTGCCAATGCCGAAGGTCTCGCTGGTGAGGGTAGCGGCAAAGCTCTCCAGAGCCCAATGACCATTGCTATCCAGAACGCCGGATGGGAAGGTGGCGTGCATCTCATCAACGCCTTCATTCTCGTCACTTGCGTTTCGGCTATCAACAGCTCTATCTATATCGGCTCGCGCACAGTCCTGTACATGGCAAAGACAGGAGGCGCTCCCAGCATTCTCAGCTACACCAACAATCGCGGCGTGCCAGTCTACGCCGTCATTTTGACAAACGCAGTTGGTGCCATCTCAATGATGAACAACTCCACCGGCGGTGCGGCGGCTTACCAATACATCGTCAACCTCAGCGGTATCAGCACTTTCCTCGTCTGGGCTTCCATCTCATTCATGCACGTGCGCTTCCGCCAGGCATGGAACTATCAGAACCGTCCCATCAGCGAGCTTCCTTTCAAGTCGCTTTGGTACCCATGGAACGCCTACTTCGGCATTGCTGCAAACATTTTCCTGGCTTTTGTGCAAGGATGGACCACTCTTTCGCCTTTCGACGCTGGTAGCTTTGTGGATGCTTACATCCTGCTGCCACTGTTCCCGATCATCTTCTTCGTGTACAAGTGGATCAAGAAAACGCATTTCAAGCGCGTGCACGACATTGATCTGGATTCTGGCAGGAGAGCTGATCTGGACAAGGCATACGAGGACGATTTGGATGTTGAGGGTGCTCTTGCTGGGGATCGACCTTCGTTGTGGAGGAGAGCTATGAACAATTTCTAGGTCGTGACTAATGTTTGATGTCAACGCACGGCATTTACACACGAATCATCTATCTGTGCTAGTGTAGCCTCTTCTGAATGTCAAATAGAAGCGCTGTGACGTTGTAAAACCACCTTCCATAAAATGCATCGGTTTCAACATGTATCGCACGCCCACCATGATATCTCGAAGTTTTCTGTCAGCACAAATTAACGAGTCTTGTACGAGCAGCGGCCACAATAATCGCAAGCATCAGAGCATGCGGTGAAGTCCTCAACGAAATCATCATCGTCGGCGTCCGAGTGAGCAATCAAATCCGGATCCGATGTCTCAGAACCAACGGATATGCCATCTGAGTTTGACTTGGTGTCATCATCCTCGCTCTCATGATCAGCCCAGATCCACGTCAATGGACTTGGTAGTGGTGAAGAGACAGTGCCGCCTTGTTCGCGAATCTCCAAGAGTCCCTGCTTTTGGACGCAGACTTCGTATTTCTGAACGTCGGGGTCGCGGGCGATTGTTACCAACTTCGCAAGGAGTACGCTCAGCTTGTGAAGCAAAGCCTGATTGTTGCCTTGCCAAGCAGCGACTTCTTTGCGAACATCTTGAACCGTGATGTCTTCTGGTTTGAACGAGCCGTAATGGTGGAATGCCAGGATGAAGAAAGGGATCTGGGCTAGCCACATCCGCGGGAGGTTGTCCGACATGTGGTCTTCATTTTTCTTGTGGACTCCGCGAGTTTTGAGCTCGAAGATCGTGTGTTGTGGTATCAATTTGCCTCCACTGCGAATGCTGATGTTGTCGATCTCAAGCTTTCCGGCTGGCGCACTGTCTCCGCTTGTCGCGTCACGCTCACGTTCTGGTGCCAACTCTTCCTCCAAGTACCCATCTGCTTCGAATCGCACAAGGCAACTCAGGCCGCCGAATTGATAGGAAATGATGCGCTGGTGCGAAGTGGAATCTTTGACGCCATTGTCCCAGCGAGTGTATCTTTCAGGGAATGCGTGGCCTGTACCGGAATCAGTCAAGGAACACCCACCATGAAGAGCAAGGAAAACAGCATACCATGGCCCGTAGGCCCATAGCCTCGCGGACCGGCTATGAGCTCGTCTGGGGCATTCTCGCGACGGACGAAAAAAACAGTACGGCCCACTGCTTCGACAGTGAAACGGAAAGTCTTGTCATCGTTCTTGAGGAACCGCAGTAGATTGCCCAGCGTGCTTGTGCATGCGAAGACATCAATGTTTCCGGTATCAAGGTGAGGGTTTTGAGCGATCACTGCTTTGGCCGCTGGCTCCATAGGATGATCCGGATGGCGTGCGGCGTTTGCATCTCTGAAATACTTGCCGGTGTCCTCCTCGAGCTTCACTGTGTCCGACGGAGGGTTCCATACCGGTGGCATGCCTGTCACGTTCGATTAGCCATAGTGTGTCCACAGTTGTGGCTGATAACATACCAGGGAACACAATAGAGGGACCACCAGCGTCCACCCAATTGTATGAGGCAAGAAGTCGGGTGTCTGTGATCTGGATTCGCATTTGAGAATCTCGCTCGCCTTCAATACATTCTTCCGGGGTCACTTGGCTCAAGAGATCTCCTAGCGGCGGCGCTGGAGGAGTCACGATGGGACCTTGTTGAGGGGTTGACCTTGAGGATCCACGCCACGAACGATCCCCACGACGACCCCTGTAGTAACTCATATTTTACGCGAAAGACGTGTCGGGTTCCAGGAAGTGGATGGAGGGCAGGCTGACTGGATCAGAATGTACAAGAAAGAGAGCTGTGGGTGGAATCTGGCTCGCGAGAAGGGCGGTACCTGGTCAAAAAATGCGATAGGTTCAAAGTATTGATTGCGTTGGCGCGTTGCCCAGGCCCTGCATGAGAAGCAGTGAGCAACACCTGCGCGTGCGGGTATGCGGCATACCCGTGTAACATCGCTAACTGATCCTCCTATCACATCTTTCTGCAAACGCTGCCGTCGCTCACTGATATCAAACAGCGCAGATTCAAGCCAATGATTCCTCTCACTAACGCTCATGCACAGACCTGTCTCGTTTGAGACGGGTAGCGTTTGCTCAAGCTTGAGTCGTTTGCACTCACTCGACAGCCAGACCTTTCACCCACTCTGGTAAAAGTCGTGTCCCTTTTTCGCGACAGAAAGCCAGAAGACAACATTCAGATTGCGGTTTTACACCAATACACCACCAAACATGAGCATCAACGAAGGCTCCGTTCGGGAAGCCCGGCTCAAGAAGCTCCTCAACTCCTACATCCACGGAGACAAAAGCCCGAAGAGTGCAGGAGATGCCAAGCTTCTCATCGAGAGTATTGTCAGTCGACAAGACCGTGCAAGCTGTGTTGAGCGTGTGGCCGGTAGCAAGAATGCCCTTGCGGCTCTGAGGCTTGGTCTCCGATTGGACACCACTACTGGCTTCCTCAATACGACGTTGAAGGACTTGCTCACCTTCCTCGGGGATGACGCAGTCCGGCACATATGCGGAGGTCAGCTCCTCAGGCAGATTTTGTCCATCGTGGTTCACCCACCAACGCTTTGGAACGCACTTCTTGCGGCTTTCGCGGATCACCAGCTGAGTCAAGAAGCAGAATTGGCCTTCGCCTGGCTGTTGCTGGAGCTGCTATGTTGGACAGACAACCCACCTATCATCGTTGATGGTATCGCTCAAGAACTTTCCGCGAGCGGAATCTTCCTCAAATCAGACAACCACGATCTCCGGACCATCGGTTATCGTATCGAACATATCTTGCAGACCAAGGGCGGTCTGGCCGAGAGGGACGAGTTTGGTCCCGGGGGACGCCACGACAATGACCATGTCGATTTCCGCGACATCGCCATCTTCCCGACCGACGATGAACTATCAAGTAAAGAAACGCCTTACTACTGTCCGGCCGAAGCCATCACACAGCAGTCATTTAACACGCGACCAGGCTTGCACCTCGAAAACCAATTTCGACTGCTGCGTGAAGACTTTCTGGCTGGTTTACGAGAGGACGTCCACATTGCACAAGGTCATGGCAGAAACTGACGAACCGGCACTCGTCTGAAGGGTCTTGCACTTGCTGGCGCCTACTTCGGGAAAGCCGAATATGGAAAAGCCAAATTCAGGACGCCATTTGCCCTTACACTGTCTGTACGCTCGGGTCTGGAAGGATTTGCGCGTCTGACGAGCTCTCAACGTAAAGCTTACCTCAAAGACAACACGAAGTTCCTGAAACATCAATCGTTCGGCTGTGTCCTGGATCAAGAGCGCATCGTCGCTTTCGCTACCTTACTGCGCATCGAGGACTTGCTGACACAAGAAGACCAAGCACCTTTGATTGTTCTTCGCACACCGGACAGTTCATCCATGGAGAGTCTACTTTCAGTACTCAAATCTTCTAGCACCGCAGAATTTCTCATGGTCGACACACCGGTGTTTGCTTATGAGCCTGTGCTCCGTTGTCTTCAGTCGACCGTGGAGCTACCGCTCTGGGAAGAACTTTTCGCAGTCAGCAGCGAAGAGATTGAAGCAGCCATACGGCCATCTTCGATAGCACCCTTCGACTTGATCGAAGACATTGAAGTAGATGAAGGAGACCACATCCAATCACTTCTCTCTTTGTCAAAGCCGGTCACACTCGACGGTTCTCAACTTGACTCTCTCTTATCAGGGCTTCATCAATCCGTCAGCCTGATCCAGGGGCCCCCGGGTACTGGCAAATCCTTCATCGGTGCTTTGCTTACCAAGGCCATGCTGGATTATACTGAAGAAACCGTACTTGTCATCTGCTATACCAACCACGCCTTGGACCAATTCCTGGAAGACTTGCTTGACATCGGTATTCCAGCCGAGTGTATGGTTCGCCTTGGCCTAAAATGCACACAGCGTACACAAGCGCTTCAATTGCATAGCCAGTCTTCCAATCACGTTCCTCCGTGGAGTGTCATCAATGACATGAGGGAAGAAACAGACACCGCAGAACAATCGTTGACCAAATTGCTGAATGATCTACAAGACTTCAAGCCAACTGCCTCAACCATCATGGAGCTCCTCGAGTTTTCCGAGGGCGACTCCGTTTTCTTCGATGCTCTGCAAGTCCCTGATTCTGGTTCTGACGAGCAGTTTGTTGGGCAAGGCGGGAAACGCATAACACCGAGCTATTTGTACGATCGCTGGCGCCGAGGTCATGATGCGGGCATCTTTAAGCAGGCGACCAACCAAGATCATGCTCACATTTGGACCATGGCTCATTCTGCAAGAGAAGCCAAGATTCGCGGTTGGCATCAAGAGTTACTACAGGAACGAATCACTGGTATCGGGAGCCTCATCAATTCCTACAATCAAAGCGAAAGCATCCTGCGCGAAGCGTGGGATCAGAAAGACTTTCACATCATCCAAAGCAAGCGCATCATTGCTTGCACGACTACGGCGGCTGCCAAATACACGAAACATTCTTCGAGCCGCAGCACCAGGTGTGATTGTTGTTGAAGAAGCTGGTGAGATTCTTGAAAGTCATGTACTTACAGCCATAACACCGACGACCAAGCAGCTCATTCTCATTGGCGATCATCAGCAATTGCGCCCAAAAGTCAACAATTATGCCTTGACGGTTGAGAAGGGGGATGGCTTCGATCTCAATCGATCATTGTTCGAACGGCTCATTCTCTCTGGTTTTCCACACACTACGCTCACACAACAACACCGCATGTGCCCGGAGATATCGTCTATCGTTCGGCACATGACTTACAATGACCTTGTCGATGCTCCTTCCACCTTGAATCGCCCGGTGGTTGCGGGGCATTTGTGGTCGTGTCATCTTCATTGATCATCGGCACCCTGAATTGGCTGCCACAATGAACCCTGGTCGCCAGGATCAAGGCAACTCGGTCAGCAAACAGAACGATTGGGAGGCCTCAATGATTCTCAAGATCGTCAAATACATGGCACAGCAGGGCTACGGAACTGCCAAGCAGGTAGTGTTGACTCCATATCTAGGTCAACTCAGCCTGCTGCGTCAGGAGTTGGCAAAAGAAAACGATCCTGTACTCAATGATCTTGACTCGTTCGACCTCATCAAAGCTGGATTGATGTCAGCCTTCAATGCAGCATCTTCCAAGCAGCCCATTCGTCTATCAACAATCGGTATTTTACACTCGACGACTCGTGATTTAGAATCTTTTGCTGACAATCATTAGACAACTTCCAAGGCGAAGAAAGCGATATCGTCATCGCCAGCTTGACTCGCAGCAACAGCAACGGAGACATAGGTTTCATGGTTGCTCCGGAGAGGCTCAACGTTCTCTTGTCTCGGGCTCGAAACGCGCTCATACTTATTGGCAACTCTGAAACGTTTCTTTCCAGCAAGAGAGGCGCAAGTACCTGGAAGCCATTTTTTGATCTTCTGAAGCAGACCAACAGCATTCACGAGGGTCTTCCCGTGGAATTGCGCACAACATCCCGACAGAAAGAACATCCTAACAAAGCCTTTAGACTTTGAGGAATTGTGTCCTGATGGTGGCTGCTCGGAGCCTTGTGGCATCATGCTCCGCTGCGGACTACACAAGTGTCCACAGCGCTGCCACGCTCCTGTTGACCATTCTCAGATTGCTTGCCGTGCTATCATTCAGGATCATTGTCCCAACAAACACAAGTTGACCTGGCCCTGTTCGAAATTACGCCCAGCCTCGTGCTCGATTTGCGACGCTGAAGCTCGAGCATTAGCAAAGCGACAAGAAGCAGATGCTGAGCTTGACCAATTGCGACAGCAGAAGCAAGCAGACTATGCGCGTCAGCTAGCAAGTATCCAGGACAAAATCGACCGCTCGCGTCGTGAGGTTCAACAGCGAAACGAAGACGAAGAGAGAGATGTTGCTCTTCGTCAACGCCAGAAAGATCTCGACAATGCACTCCGTCATGAGGAGCGCTCCAAGAAGCAGAAGCATGCCAAGCATGCCACACCGGCCTCTAGAATGCCTGGCACCTTCGAGCAGGACACCTCTACCCAAGATACGGGTGACATCGACAGCCAGAAACGCGCGGCAACATCTCCGGCCGGCGTGGTACGCGATACTCCCAAGATATCTTCCGCAGCCAAGGATGATTGGGAGTATCAAAAGCGCCTTGAGGGAGCCACGAACGAAGAACTGGACGAACTGATGGCGATGATAGGTTTGGAGAATGTCAAGGAAGCTTTTCTTGACATTAAAGCCATGGTAGATCTTACTGTGCGCCAGGGGACCAGTCTGGCCAAGGAGAGATTCGGAGCCTCATTACTGGGCAAACCTGGTACCGGCAAGACTACTGTGGCGCGCTTGTATGCCAGATTCCTCACATCTGTCGGTGCGCTGCCGGGAGACCAATTCGTCGAGACTACCGGCGCCAAACTGGCGAACGAGGGTGTTCAAGGTTGCAAGAAGATTCTTGACGATATAAAGAAAGCTGGAGGTGGTGCTCTCTTCATCGACGAGGCCTACCAACTCACCAGTGGGTCGAGCTTTGGAGGAGCTGGTGTGCTCGACTTTCTTCTTGCCGAAGTGGAGAATTTGACTGGTAAGGTTGTCTTCATCCTCGCTGGATACAACAAGAACATGGAGTCTTTCTTCGCCCATAACCCTGGTCTCCCAAGTCGCTTCCCGCGACAGATCCAGTTCACGGATTATGAGGATGATGAGCTGCTGAAAATTTTCAATTATGGACTTGACAAAAAGTATCCAAACGGCATGGGTGTTGAAGGTGGCTCTTACGGCTTGTATGCTCGAATCCTTACGCGCAGGCTTGGACGTGGTCGTGGCAAAGTCGGATTCGGCAATGCTCGTGCCGTGGAAAACGCTTTGTCTATTGTCGCGTCTCGGCAGGCCAAGCGAGTGCGGAACGAGAGGCGCAACGGAAGCACCCCTGACGACATGCTGTTCACGAAAGAGGACCTCATCGGTGCTGAGCCGTCGAACATCCTTCAAGGAAATCGATCGTGGAAGAAGCTCAACCAACTGACAGGTCTCAAATCGGTCAAGGAATCCATCTCTGCGCTTTTCGACAGCATCACATACAACTACCAGCGTGAGTTGGAAGAGAAGCCGATCATGGACTTCTCACTGAACAAGGTGTTCATCGGGTCACCAGGTACTGGCAAGACAACTGTCGCAAAGCTGTACGGGCAGATCCTGGCGGACATTGGATTGCTGTCTACTAATGAAGTGGTGTTGAAGACACCCGCGGACTTTGTCGGTAGCGTTCTTGGTGCGTCTGAAGCTAACACGAAAGGTATTCTTGATGCCGCGAAGGGCAAAGTACTTGTCATTGACGAGGCATATGGACTTTGCAGTACGTCAGGCCCCTACAAGACTGCTGTCATCGACACCATCGTCGCCGAAGTTCAGAATGTGCCTGGAGACGACCGCTGTGTGTTGCTGCTCGGATACAAAGAGCAAATGGAAGAGATGATGCAAAATGTCAATCCCGGACTCGCCCGACGCTTTCCCATCGGATCTGGCTTCCTCTTCGAAGACTTCAATGACCAGGAGATGGCTGTCATTTTTGATGCTAAGCTCAAAGCTCTCGACTGTAAAGTCACGGAGAAAGGTCGCAGTGTTGCGTTGGACGTGCTCAGCCGCATGCGCAACCAACCAAACTTTGGCAACGCTGGTCAAGTAGACGTTCTACTGAACGATGCCAAAACTCAGCAACAAAAGCGATTCTCTCAAGATCGCTTGGCGAGGAGGGACATTTTCGAGGCAGAAGACTTTGATCCTGACTATCGACGTGCAGAACGCGCCATTACGAACATCGAGAAACTGTTTGAAGGAGTGGTCGGCTGTGACGGGATTGTTACCCAGATGAAGGAATACCAGAACATTGCCAACAACATGAGAAACAGAGATATGGATCCAAGGGACGATCTGCCATTCACATTCCTGTTTCGCGGTCCGCCGGGTACGTCACTCCATCCACTATAGTTATCACGTTTACTGACCTAATTCCCAGGCACTGGCAAGACTACAACTGCTCGCAAGATGGGCAAGGTGTACTATGACATGGGCTTCCTCGCCACTGCCACAGTCGTGGAATGTTCTGCGAAAGATCTTGTGGGCGAATACGTCGGACAGACAGGCCCAAAAGCCCAAAAGCTCATCGAAAGCGCACTGGGAAAGGTGCTTTTCGTAGACGAGGCATATCGTCTCGGCGAAGGTGCTTATGGCAAAGAAGCTGTCGACGAATTGGTCGACTGCATTACAAAGCCGCGGTTCTTGAACAAACTTGTCATCGTACTGGCTGGCTACGATCATGAGATCAACAAGATGCTCGATGTCAACCCAGGCCTTTCGTCTAGATTCTCGGAGTCTGTCGATTTCCAGAAGCTCAGTTCTGACGCCTGCTACCAACTTCTGACATCTACGCTGGGCAAGAAGCAACAGCTGGATACTTTGAGGCTACAAGCGCCGTCGGCTCAATTTCATGGACAAGTGTTGGCAAGATTCGATAAGTTGTCCGCCTTGGACAACTTCGCGAACGGACGTGACGTGCACACCGTGTGCAAGGGCGTCGTCCAAACTATTATGAAGTCAACCAAACCAGCCGGCGATTCACTTACAGTCACTGAGGATATCGTCATCGACCAGATCGACCGCATGATTACTGAGCGTACCGCTCGAGCCCGAGCTGCAGAGCATACCACTAAACTTCAGGCTACCACGGGCGCTCTACAGATGCTTCCAAAACCCCAAGAGAAGCCAGCTGCTTCGAAAAGCACGAGCAGAAGCGAAGTCGCTTTCAATGTGCAATCCGCTTCTGCTGCAGACGTTCAGCTAGACGATGGACTCAGCGACAGAGCCAATCAGCCCGAAGACCACCCTCCGCAAGTAAAGACCGCTATCAGAGACACGGGCGTCAGCGACGCCGTATGGGGCCAGCTCCAGAAAGACGCGCAGGTGGCGGAGGAAGAGAAGCGCGAGTGCCAGAGACTTGCTGAAGAGGAAGAGGAGTTAAGACAATGGCTCAAGAAGTGCGCAGATGCCAAGCGGCAACGTGAGCTTGAAGAGATTGAGCGCAAGAAGCGCGAGCTCGAGGAGAAACTACGTCGCCAGGCTGAGGAGCAGGCAAAGCTGGCGAAGATGGGAGTTTGTCCTATGGGCTATCATTGGATCAGGCAGACTGGAGGCTATCGGTGTGCTGGAGGGTCTCATTGGGTTTCAGACGGGGAGATGAAGAAATTGTGTGGGTAAGAGGGTCTTGTTTTCTAGTCAGCTTTCGTGCTATGGGAAAAGTAGCCCATATCATGCAACAGTGCTCCAAGGAACGTGGAAAGCGCGCGGTTTCTGGCTATGATTCGTCCCCTGAATTTCATACACAACAGTATACACAAAATAATCCAAAAGACTAAGAAAAAGGAATTGCGCTAGGATATCATGACCATCGTGATTTCTCAGCGAACGAGCTCATTTGATGATTGACTCGTGTCAAAGGACGCATTGCTTCAGAGGTGACTACTAATTGATCGAAGAGGCTCATGCGCTCTTGACCTTCTCAGTCAGCTCAGGCACCTTCTCGAACAAGTCGCCCACAAGTCCAACATCGGCAACCTGGAAGATAGGCGCATCGGCATCCTTGTTGATCGCAGCGATAACCTTGCTATCCTTCATGCCAGCCAAGTGCTGGATAGCACCAGAGATACCAGCACAGAGATACAATTGCGGTGCAACATTCTTGCCAGTCTGTCCGACCTGCAGCGAGTTGTCGGCAAAGCCACTGTCGACTGCTGCGCGCGAGGCGCCGATGGCGGCACCAAGAGCGTCTGCGAGAGGAGGGATGACGCGGTCGAACTCCTCCTTTGACTTCAGGCCACGGCCGCCGGAAACCACACGCTCAGCGGTTGCAAGTTCAGGACGGTCGCTCTTGGCGAGGTCTTCGGATACCCAGGTGGTGGTGCTGTCGGCCTTGGGATCGATGCCTTCCTCGACAGCAGCAGAGCCGCCCTCGTTGGTGGTGTTGGGGAATGCGGTGGCGCGGACGGTGACGACCTTGGTGGCGTCTGATGACTGGACAGTCAAGATGGCGTTGCCAGCATATATGGGTCGTACGAAGGTGTCCTCGCTCTCAATGGCTGTAATATCCGAGATCTGCTGCACATCGAGCATCGCGGCGACGCGAGGAAGCAGGTTCTTGCCGAAAGCGCTGTGACCAGCCAAGACGTGTGTGTAGCCTCCCTTCTTCACATTCTCAAGCAAGAGCGGTGCGTAGTTCTCTGGCAGGCCCTTGTCGTAGGCGGCATTGTCGATGTAGATGACTTTTTCGAGACCGGGCACTTTGGCGGCTTCGGCGGCGGAGGTTTGGGCATTTGCACCAGCGAGGAAACCGTGGATGGTGCCACCGAGCTTCTGTGCTGCAGAGATGGCGGCGAGAGAGCCTGGGTTTAGCTTTCCGTCACGCTGTTCGAGGACGGCGAGCGTGGAGGCGAGGCGGCGCAAGTAGGCGTCCTGGGAGAGGCGCGAGATCGGGGTGGAGCGCTGCTGGCGGAGACATGACTGTGCGCCTCGCAGGAGGCTTGTTCGGAGAGTGGGAGCCATTGTGAGAGATGTGTATTGGTGAGTGACTTCGGTCGAGTCGTTCGTCACCAATGCCCCATGAGAGGAAACAATCGATATGCTTTTGTCGATGACAGCTCGGCTTAAACGCCCATACCGAGGTCGGTGCAAGAGCTCCGGAAGTTTAACATGATCTGTGACCCGAACCCTATTAACACCTTCGTCTTTGTGGGCTCCCGATTGGAAAATCGCTGAATCCATGTTCAATGTCCGTATGACTGCGGGAGTACGTCCATGACAAGAAAGTCGGATCCGGAACAGCTATGACTATGTTTGAACAGTAGAAGTCTGCTGATTATCAATTTGTGGCGGTCGTCCTTGATTTTTGGATGGCAAGCCCAAGCTTGTACACAATCAGCCTCCGCCTTCTACTTTCTAGTCACATCGTATTCATGGCATCCTTACCAATCGATGGACAGCCATGCCTATAGACGTAGATGATACTCACCTCGAGCCAAGGGTTTGATATCTGCAACCCCGAGCGACATCGAGTAGATGAAGCACGGAGCCATGAAGAGATCGACAACCATCTACCATAACTTAGAAGCCTCAGATCTACATCAGCTGTCGATTCACAAACTACATGTACACAACTCCTCGAGACTGCCAAGTACAAGACGTCAGCCGTAGCGAAAGTGGAAGACTACTGAACGAATGCAAGGCGACTGGGCTATGTCAGCTGGGCTGAGCTTGTGGTTTTTGGTTGAAGTAGACGGTCGAACGGAGATGCTCAAATTGCATCTGTTGTGCTTCTCTGCTCGTAACGTCTTGACTATAGGCAAAAAGACAACCGGCAAGTTTCCATAACGACGATCTCAATAACCTATGGACGTGCAAACGGTCAGCAAAAGATGAACCCCACCATCACTGGTGGACTCCCTCACATAGGGTCGAACTATGAACCTCCCGATTGCTTTAAGTGAATAATAACAGTCGAACGCGCTAGCCAATTGCGCCATGAGGGACGTTATTGATGAGTGGAGCGACGTTAAATTGTAATATATACCTACGTTGAATCAGAGCGATAAAATTTTTTCTGCAATATGCTTACAACGGTATGGTCAATATACCTACAACGGTATGTTCAATCGATATTCAACTGCGCCACCAGGGACGATTTGATGGAGGGTGACCACAAGAATTGTATATACAACTCAATTGATGTCATCGCAGCTTGTGCAAACGCTGCAGCGTTCTTTGGTGACAAGAGACCACCTACAACGGGTTGGCACCTTCGAAGGCATCACCGAACATCCCTGTTATTTCTGTAGCGCCTCTAGGTATGCGCACTGCGAGGACCGAAAGCATGGTGCGAGCCCAGAGATATCGGTACCTGCGTGGTCACACAACGCCGCCAGACAATCCTGGACCGGGCACGCGCAGACTCATAGAGGCCCTCTCGCTCAAGAGGGACTGCGTGAGCTCTTTCTAATGCTAGAGCGATATCTGCAGAGGGCATGAAATGGTAGCAGTAGTCTGCATATAGCGATGTATCGTCCGGTGTCAGACGAGATGACTTGCTCAAACCGAATTGAATGGGTCAGCAAGTAGTCCGATATTCTTTGAGACGGGTTGCTTTGGAGGGAAATGGTGTCTGAGGTGCTAGGAGAACAGTATGTGAAGGCGATCTTTAGTGTGCGATGGCACGAAAGTGATAAGACTGGAGGCCGAGACCACGCCATACGAGCTTCGACGAATGGCACATGCAGACGACAGCATGTCGTAGAGAGCGTGTATTGATACAGATCCTGACTTACGGATAGTCACGTCTTGATTGATACGCAGCGTACTGGTGATAAGCGCTGAAGATGCTCTATCTGCAAGCATGGTACTGTCATACATGTCGCTGAGGTGCTCGGTCGCCATTGCTGTCTTCTCACAGCAAACATGCGTCCCACTGCACACAAGCGCCCAAGTTTGCCGGTCATTGGACTTTCGAAGAGAGGTGTGCGAGATCTTGCGAGTAATGATATTGAAGTGTAAGGCGAACAGCCCATAGCAATGCGGGAGTTCACACACTGAACGTTTGCTAACCCCGACTTCGGTTTAAGGAGCAGCTCGCAAAAGGCGTTGGAGACGCGGCAAACACCCATTTTGATTCCCATCAACAACGATGCTACATGCGTCCCACACTCTTTTATAGATCGCGGCTTCATCTTGCCACATCCTTCCGCGGTGGACGTAAACTTCTCAGCGATGCAGGTCGAGCCACGCCTTCGTACCGCGCACGTTATGCGCCACAACCCACCAGAGGCTTGTCAATCTCGACAGCCTTGAGGGACAAAAACCAAAAGCCAAAAATACAACTTCGACCGTATCAGGAAGATGCAATCAACTCCGTCCTCGCCCACCTCGCAAAGGATCGCCGCCGGCTGGGTCTCTCGCTCGCCACTGGCAGCGGCAAAACGGTTATCTTCAGCCATCTCATCGATCAGGTTCCATCGCCAACACTAGACGCAACGCAAACTCTTGTGCTAGCGCATCGTCGTGAGCTTGTCGAGCAAGCAGCTCACCATGTCAGTCAGCTATACCCGGACAAACGTGTGGAGGTAGAAATGGCAGGGCAGCACGCGAGCGGCACAGCTGATATTACTGTCGCAAGTGTACAAAGTATCACATCAGGCGACCGCTTGCAGAAATACGATCCTGCCAGATTCAAGCTGATTCTCGTTGATGAGGCGCATCATATCGCCGCTCCGACGTATCTCAGCATACTGGAGCATTTTGATTTGACGGAGAAAGATCCAAAGACTCACACCGCGCTTGTTGGAGTCAGCGCAACATTCTCGAGGGCCGACGGCCTCAGTCTTGGTACTGCGATTGATCACATCGTGTACCATAAGTATGTCACGCGGGGAATGCACCATCTTCGTAACCCACTAACTCTTTCGCAGGGACTACGTTGACATGATCGATGACAAGTGGTTGTCCGATGCGGTCTTCACCACTGTACATTCCGGCGCTGACCTATCTCGGGTGCGGCCCACTGCTGGTGACTTCCAAACAGGAGCCTTGTCAAAAGCCGTTAACAACGACGAGATCAACAACCTGACGGTACGCGCCTGGCTAAGCAAAGCTGGTACACGGAAATCTACCCTCGTTTTCTGCGTAGACCTTGCACACGTCGGAAGTTTGACTGCCACATTCCGCTCGCATGGACTGGATGCTCGTTTTGTGACAGGCGATACCCGAAGAAAGAGCGCGCTGAGCGACTAGAAGCCTTCAAGCAGGGCGAATATCCGGTGCTACTGAATTGTGGCATCTTCACCGAGGGAACAGATATACCTAATATCGACTGTGTGCTCTTGGCTCGTCCAACCAAGTCTCGCAATTTGCTGGTACAGATGATCGGACGCGGTCTGAGAAAGCACGAGGGCAAAGAAAATTGTCACGTTATCGATATGGTCGCCTCGCTGGAGACTGGTATCGTGACGACGCCCCACGCTCTTTGGATTAGATCCACACGAACTGGTCAAAGACGCAGACGCAACTGCCATGAGGGACATCAAAGATCGCAAGGACAGCGAGCGCGAGCGCGAGGCGCAAGCAGCGGATATCGTTCCACACATGCACAACCATCGGCAGAAACCGCTGTCTGGAGACATCACCTTCACAGACTACGACAACGTCAACGACCTGATCGAAGACACATCAGGGGAGCGCCACATTCGCGCATTATCGCCTTTTGCCTGGGTTCAAATCGATGAAGACCGCTACGTTCTCTCCAGTAGCAATGGCGACTTCATCACCATCAAGCGCGGCAAAGAAATGCTCGAAGTCATCTTCACTCAGAAGATCCCCAAGGATTACCCACAAGGTCCCAAGGCCAAAGCACCCTACTTGCCACCGCGCGTCGTAGCCACGTCCATCACCTTCGAAGACGCGGTGTCGGCCGCAGACACGTTGGCCAAAGAGAAATTCCCGTTCGAGATCGTCAACAAAAACGCTGCGTGGCGCAGCAGGCCCGCCACGCAGTCGCAAGTTGACATGCTGAATAAGTTTCGCAGCGAGAACGAGAAGTTGTCTGTCGGCAGTATTACTAAGGGTAAAGCTGGAGATCAGATCACGAAGATCAAGCATGGTGCTAGAGGGAGGTTCACGCGGTTGGCAAAGGAGAAGAAGAAGGTCCAGAGGAGTGAGGACCGGGTAGAGAGGTGGCGGAGCATCAAAGAGAGGCAGCAGGTCAAGGTGGGTCGCGTAGATGATTAGACGCTGTGAAGCCTCCTATCGCGTTGCAGCGGAGTTGGACTATGGCTTTGAATCTCTTCATTTGTATTATAGTTCAGCACGTTGGCGGTGGTTCTGGCACGCCACATTGTAATAATATCACTGCCGGATTGCGATTTTATCACAGTACATGATAGGCAGTCCTCGGTACTAATGAAGGTTTCCTACGTCAAAAGTGCCCTCCTCGGTCTGCATATCCGTGACGGCATAGCAAGCGTACTTGGCGGATACATGGACGTCATTTACAGCGATGTTAGCCCTCGGCGACGGCTTGGTCCTGCATCATCATCGGCGAATGTGGTGATCCGTCAAGACTGACAGCCGCTGCAGCAGAAGTCATGCATCTGTACGTGATCATAGTAGTGTCGGACACCTCCGGAGGTAGCACACGACTCGGAGTATAATCTCATTTCGCTGCGCTGCAAGTCATCACAGCATCCCCAGAAGCAGCTGAAGGAGCCAGCTAGCGTACCATAGCTCCAGAAAACTGCCGTACCATGCCATGCGAGCATGCTTACCAGCCACTCCAGCGCTGTCCAGGTACATGTACAGGTACAAAGGAAGTGGAGGCGACACATGGCAAGCTGCGAGCTCTTGTGCTCTTCGTTCGAAAGATACCTTCGTACCTCATGATAGGCTTGAACCTTGCTTGCGCGGCCTTCAGCCTTGGCGCTAAAGTGACACTTCTGATGAATAGCCCCGAAGTCATGTCGGACGTCTGTCAAGCTCGATGCGGACGTGTTTCAGGCTGTCACTTGTTTGCAGGTGGGGTGCATGCTGTTGTCGTGAAGAACGTCTCCCTTCAGCTTCAGCCGTGGCATCTCATCTCGCCTGTTGTATGCCAACGATGGGATTCGCTGAGGCGCGTTCCCCAACCGCGGCCACTTTCGACATCTTTCAATAGGCGGCACGGGGGAGGTGGCTGGCGGCGGGCACTACGCGTGAGACAAGCTTTGGGCGGCAGACATCTTTTGCTTTAGCGCTGCTCGCAAGCAGACGCGCAAGAGAGTCGCCGCGGGAGCGGTCGCACTGGGGCCATGACATCGCCCAGCGTGCTGATATCCCACGATGCTACTACATAGCCTGCTTGCCGCATGTGGACCGTCGCACAAGCAGGCAGACAGAAATAGGCCATTACCAATCAATCAATTGATTAATTGATCAACCACCACGGCGCTGGATCCTCCCGCCCTTCTCCACGCGGCTTGCTCGTGATATCCTCCAACCCGTCGAAAGCCTACCCACGTGCTTGTGCTTGACTTCGCACGAGCCAGAAGCGGCTCCTCCTCCTCCTTCCTGCCCCGGCCGCCTTGACAAAAGCTCCACGCGCTGCTCGAGCGAGCGCATCCACACTCGCTTATTCCCTCATCCTGCTGTTGGTCAGTGCCGGTGCACCTCTAGATCGCTGCCACCTCCTGCCTCGCCTTGCCGATCAATAACCACGACTCGGCGCCTCAAATTCACCACAACCGCTATAATCTGGATGTTGGCGCGTGTGCTATAGCCTCTCAATGAGGAGACGACCGTCTGGTTCCGGCGAGGACGACAGCGGCTCCAGGTCCGCCTCTACAGCACCGGACCGCCTCGATAATAGCAAGGATAGCAGCCATGCGCGCAACCGAGAGGACACCCGCGAGCTGAAGCCCGCCATGGCGATACCACAAGAGCGCAAGCCGAGCAGGAGTCGCAGCCATACGCCAGTACTGGAGATACAGTCGCATTGGGACCCCGCCATGGAGCCCAAAACAGAGCTGCAAAATAATGCGATCAGCAGTCCAACACTGGCAAAAAGCCCGGCAGACACAGCTTCGGAGAGCAAGGGACAGCGCGCTCGCATGCGCAACCCATGGGGATGCTCAACACTCACTTTTGCGACGAGCATCTTCGCCATCGTGCTGTTGACGACAATACTACATTCTTTTTTCACGAGACAGCAAGATCCGAAAGGCTGCGCAATGTCATACATGAGACCGGCTTTTGCGCGTTATTCGGATTTCGACACTGAGCACACTCGTTTTGCGTCAAAGTACTCGTTGTATTTGTACAGAGAGGGAGGCGTCGATGAAGACAACCGAGTCAAGGGGATTCCTGTGCTATTCATACCCGGAAATGCAGGGAGCTACAAGCAAGTCCGGCCTATTGCGGCGGAAGCGGCGCACTACTTTCACGATGTCCTGCGATCAGATACGGCCGCTACTGCAGATGGCAAGGCTCCTCTGGACGTTTTCCTCCGTGGACTTCAACGAGGATATTACAGCTTTCCATGGTCAAACTCTGCTGGACCAGGCCGAATACTTGAATGAGGCGGTCGCTTTTATTTTGGCGCTCTATCACAACCCGAGTCGTTCGCTCAGGGAGCCTGGATTGCCGGAACCGAAGTCTGTGATCATCCTGGGTCACTCTATGGGAGGAGTGGTGGCACGAGCAATGCTCCACATGCCGAATTATCAGGAACACACAGTCAACACAATCGTTACTTTGTCTGCGCCACACGCTCGTGCGCCTGTGACTTTCGACGCTGACATGGTCGCGGCTTACCACGACATCAACACGTACTGGCGGAAATCATATCTTGAGCCACCCAGTAGGAACCCATTGGCAGACGTAACTCTGGTCTCGGTGGCAGGCGGCGGTCTTGATACTATGATCCCATCCGAATCCACGAGTTTGACTTCTCTGGTCCCGGATACTCACGGTTTCACTGTCTTCACTTCCAGCATTCCCAATGTATGGACTGGAATGGATCATCTGGCAATCATGTGGTGCGACCAATTCGCAGTCTTCGACGTTGTTGACGTGAGGCGACCTGCTCAGACAAAGCCCCAAGCGCAGCGCATCAAAGCGATCAGGAAGCGTCTGTTGACAGGCATGGAGCCGGTGGTTCAGAAGTCGATCAGAGAGCAAGGCATGTTGTAACTTCACCAAGATGATGAAAGCAATACTAACATTTGATAGAACTTGATACTCTGCTGACATTCGAGGCAAGCGCTGGTCAGATGATGCGTCACGGTGAGCGCCTTGTGCTTCGTCCTCAAAATGATCTTAGCAGAAATACTGCGCACGTGATGCCTGTGCCTGTGCAGCCATTCTCACCGGGTAGCAAATTCACTCTGCTCACGAACCAGAAGCTGGACTCCGGAGATGGACATGGCTCCTTGACTGTATTGTTCTGCAGTATACTCCCTATCCATTCCAAGTTGGTCTTCCCACAGAATCTGGACCTTACCAACGGCGCCCCTGGCGGCAGCAAACTCGCGTGTAAAAATGCTGCTTCCGATGTCACCTATCTTCCGGCTTCGACGAGCACATCTGTCCACGCCTTTGATGGGAGCACTCCGTTCTCATATCTTCAATTTGAGTCTCCAGATATTTCTGAGTACCAATTTGCAGCGATCATCGAGAAGCCTTCCGAGGCTCCTCATGGGTGGGCAATCGCCGAATTCAGCTCTGCTGACAAGTCCACCATCACTGTCAGTCGTGGCCACCACCAGCTCCTCGCCAACGGCTTGCAAATGGTCTTGCCAGCAGACCGACCGATGATGACCGAACTCAAGATTCCAGAGGTGCATTCAACACTCTTTGCATACAATCTCGATGTGAAGCGCAAAGTATGTGAACACTCTGCGGAAAGCTTCGCCCCTATGCTGAGGCAATATATTGCCGAATCATACGAAAGCAAATATTTTGTCAACACGCAGGGTGGTAATATCAACGTGCACGGCATCTCGCCGTACATGCCACCTCCTCTGCGTGGTGGGGGCGCGAGTGATGGACTCAGTCTGCAACTTTGGTCTGATCCCACCTGCAATTCCACAATGGAAGTGACCTTGAAAGTCGACGTGCTTGGCAGTGCTGGCAAGCTTGTTATGCGATACCGATCTGTCTTTGCGGCTTTCCCGCTGCTCGTCGTACTAATAGTAATAAGGAAGCAGTTCAAGGTCTACGACGCTACTGGTATGTAACATATCACCAATTTGCAGTGGCCTCAGCACTAACATGTTTGACAGGTGTCTTTATGTCCTTCTCTGAGAGTATGGACGTGTGTCTTCGCACGTCTCTGCCGTTCATCTTCATCGCGCTCACCTTCTTTGCCGTGTCGTTGTCGAAGGCCTCGCAAGGATCTTTGACACGAGGTTGGCTGAGCTTCCTCACCGGCACATCCCAGAAGTCCGTCGACTTCAATGTTAACGATCTCATGCTTGGAACACAAGATCCTTTCCTCTGGTTCCTGGTACCACTTTTTGGTGTAATCAGCGTCGGCATTTGCATCGCCGGTAATTATGTGATCACAATACTAATGCACGTATTTGCGTTCGTTTATGGCTGGACGAGATCTGTGGTCGGAAGCCGAACGACATCTTTCGCGTCCAGTGGTGGTCGACAACGTCTTATCACCACCGCCATCCTCCTCTTGCTCATCACGACTCTGATCCCGTACCAATTCGCCTACATGGTCCTCACGATTGTGCAGCTCTGCACTTGCGTACGGGCTCTGCGCCTT